>JANFOE010000979.1:195000-795000 GCA_025667525.1 Glebionis coronaria | reverse complement strand
TTGTTCATTGAAGCTTCAAAGAGAGGATTTGAGTAAGTCACAAAAGTGTCATCAATCTTGTCATCACAAGAAATATCCGACAAAGTATCAAGTGTATCATACTTGGATACAAGATCATCATTCTCATTAGAAGGAAATTCATCGGAGAATTCCTCGAGAATGGTAGGTAAAACACTAGAACCACGCTTGATCTCGAGATCGGAAACGTCTTCACTTTCCCGTGGAAGTGGATCAATAATAGCAAAAAGTTCATCGATGAACTTATCACATGAATAGTCACTAACCTCACTCGGTGTGAAGTTAGGAATCAAAGGCTCTTCAGTGGAAGATTGTTCCTTAGGAATATCAACATGATCCTTAGAAGAGAGTGAAAATGAGTCCATTTTCAAAGATTGTTCAATTAAAGCAATATCACTCTCGGGATCAAAATTCTCACTATTAAACTCACTAGCATCAAATGGCTCACTTAAGTAATCATCAATTTGTTTTTCAATCTTATCATCCTCGTGTGGAGTGAGTGTAGATGAGGAAAGGTTACAACATGTTTCAACAAAGCAAGCTTCTTCATTTGAATTTAACTTTCCTTTATCACAAAACGAAGTTTCCAAAATTGGAAAAACACCTTTATCAAAAAGAGCTTTCTTGTTACTTTCAATTGTTTCAACAAGTTTTACACTTTCAACTTTCTTAGAAGCAAATCTTGGAATCTTTTCCGGTTTGAAAACAACGCTTTTATCTCCATAAAACAATTTAATTTCCTCTTTCCTCATATCAACTTGAATTTGAGTCGTGCACAAAAATGGACGTCCTAGAATAATAGGCACACGGGGATTGGTCTCATAATCGACTATAGCAAAATCGGCTAAGTACAAGATATTTCCCACTTTCATAATGACATTTTCCGCTATACCAACCGGTCGAGTGGTGGTACCATTAGCAAGCTCAATGATCATGCGAGTGGTACTAAGTGGTGCATAGTCAATAGTTTTCCAAAGGGCTAGGGGCATTAAGTTAATGCTAGCTCCTAGATCGGCTAGGCCTTTGCAAACCCCAAGCTCATTGAAAACACAAGGTATCAAAAATTGACCCGGATCTTTATACTTCTCGGGAAAGAAATCAAAGAAAACCGAGGTACTAATCACATTCAAAGTAGCCTTGGTGACATCTAGAAACGTTTCCTTAGGTGGAGGATTAAACTCAATCACTTCAACTTCATCTAAATTATCACAATCATCATAAACGGTTATGGCCTTAAGCTCTCCCTTCGGGTTTGGAATGGTGCTACTAGGTAAGCAACCCGAAGAAGTAGATGGTTTAGACATAAATCCCTCAAACATTGAAAGCAATTTATTTTGACCTTGTACCAAACTTTGTTGCATACGATTATGACTTTGCTCTAATCTTTTCTCAAAACAGTTTTGGTTTTGTTCAAGTCTTTGTTGATTAAGCTCAATCTTGTTATTTTGCCCTTTAATCGTATTTTGAAACTCATTTTTCAAAGTTGCCATTTGTGCTTGAAGATTATTTTGAAAAGCTTTCAAATTTGCCTCATTTGACTTAATGTAGCTTGACAAATCATTTTGATTATTGCTTTGAAAACCTTGATTGTTTTGATTAGCATTAAACCCATTTCCTTGATTGAAATTCTCTTGGTTACCAGGTTAAAATTATTCCCATTGTTTCCATTGTTGTACCTATTTTGAACTGGTGGAAAACCCGGTGGAGCAACATGATTTTGACAAGGAACTTGACCGTTGGAGCCATAAGTTCCTGTCGCAGAAAAAGCACTAGCTTGATCAAACCCCGTGGTTAAACAAGCATGATTAGGATGTGCTCCACCACATGATACACAAACATTCTCAACCATATTAATGGATCCATGAGGATTCTTCCTAATCTCATTCAACAAAGTCGCGAATCCACTATCAATCTTAGAGTCCAATCTAGCAATCTCGGGATTTAATGAATTTACATTGGAAACACTCCGTGTGTTTCGTGAATATTGTGCTCTAGACTTATCCTCAATTATTATCCACGCGTCTCTCGGAGTTTTTCTTAAAAGATTACCACCCGCGGAGGCATTTAAAGAATCTTGTTCAATCATATTAAGCCCATTATAAAAAGTATTTATTTGATGCAATTCCGAGAAACCGTGGTGTGGACATTGTCTTAACAAACCTTTAAATCTTTCCCAAGCAACCCCAAACGATTCATGCACTGTTTGTTCAAATTTAGTGATCTCGTTCTTAAAGTGTGTTGTCTTAGATGGTGGAAAGAAGTAATCCATAAACTTAGACACTAAATCATCCCAAGTTAAGATCGAACCCGGTGGTTCTTTCTCATACCAAAGCTTAGCATCACCCTCGAGCGAGTACGGAAAAAGCATGAGCTTAATCGCGTCATTCGGCACATATCTAAACTTGAGAGTCGAGGTAATTTGAAGAAAATTCCGAATGTGAGTAATAAGTGTGAAAACACTTATCCTTTTACCACTTATTTCCAATAATAACAAGACCAAAACGTGTGATTTATGTCGTATAAGTCGGAATTATGCGTGGTTTGTGTTTTTATTGTGTTTTAGGACCAAAATATGAAAAAGGAAGAAAACACGGGTTTTCACAGGCTTTTATCGAAGAAAACGGGAAAAGACGAAGTCAAAAGATCAAGAGTGCAAAAAGAACGGAAGTCCAAGGCCTACTCTGAAGATTTATCGAAGAAAAAAGTCTAAAGACGGAGGTTTAACGAAGTCGAAGAACTTAAGTCTAATAGAAGAAGAAAATTAAAAGACAAGTTCAAATCCCGAGACGACGTCGAGAAAAGACGAAGAATTAATGTCGAGTCGAGAAGAAAAAGAAAGAAGAAATCACCACACATGCCTCCCACTTCCCTATAAATACCCTCCTAATCACATTAGGAGGGGGTTAGCTAGTTTTTATTTTTTAGTTTCTAGTTTTGAGAGAGAGAAAGTCTTAAACTTTCTCTCACTAAACTTTTCATTTTTTTCTTTCCTCCAAGCTTTCATTAATCTTTGTATTGGAGTTCATTTTAATGAAGAGTTAAGTTTTTTTTATGTTCTTTTATCTCATTCTACATTTCTTGGCTTATTTGAATTTGTGATCTGAAATCTTTCCTTTGATCCGAATCTTCCATATTTCGTGATTGAAGTTGAGATTGTATGGTTAGAAGATTTATTCCCTTTGTTCCTACATAAGCTTTCGTGTACTAGTTATAAGCTCTCAATGCTTATTGGCTAGTTACAAGTCTTAGCTTATTGGTTTTCGGATTTTGCAAAAGGTTTTAGTAAGTTTAAAGTTCATTCCATAAAGTTTTGATCTTTCATGTTTTAGAAGTCATTAAATTTAAGCTTTTTGAATTGTTTAGGATCTGGTTAGAATAGCTTATTTCATTTGCTTATTGAGTTTCACTCTTGCCACCAATTTCGGAAACTGTTGCCTTCCATCGCAATTCAAGGGACTTTGTACACATTCCGACGGGACTCTACCCATTCCGATAGGTTCTTGGTTTAGGTCGCAATAACCCGTTAGGGTTCTACTTTGCGATCGGGTTGGTTTTTCCCCTTATTCCGATCAGGGTTTGCGATCGCATATTCCGACGGGTCTTAAGGTCTTTGTTAAGACGAAGTGCTGCCCATTTTTCGAAAGGAGCATTGCGACAGCATCATTCCGATAGATTCACATTGCGACAGTAGAATTCACAACATTCCGATGGTAGTAAGTTTAACATTCCGATGGACCCTTGTTTGATATTCCGATGGTTGAAATTTTGGTGTATTCCGATGGACATAAATTGATTTATTCCGATTGATTAATTTTTTAAGTTTTCAAGTTTTACAAGTTTTAAGTTTTAAGTATTTTCATAAATTAACTTTAAGTTTAATTTTGTCAAAGATTTAAAGTTACTCAACGACACTTTAATTACTTGCTAATAGTTTAAATTAGACAAACAAAACCAAACCACTCTCTTGATTCACCAAAAGACGATTGAGTCGCACTCTAGACCAATAGTCAATTCGAAAGGATTCGGTTTAACGAACTTTCATACTCGGCCTAAAAGACAAGTATTAAATGGCGCCGCTGCCGGCTCTTTTCGTTACGATTAACGGTTTCCAGTGAGAGACGCATTGAATTTTGGGATCCGTTCTTTGAACGTTATTTTTCTTGCTTTAAAAATTTTAAAAATCCATAAAAAAATATAAAACTCTTCAAAAATACAAAAACATTAAAAAATCATAAAAAGCAATTCTTTTCTAAAGTTTTGCACCAAAAAGATTATATAGATATATTCTTTGTGTATATTTTCCTTCTGCAGGTGTATGCGTACTAGATCTTCGAACTATTCTGAGCCCGAGACTCGTGAAGATTTAGATATGGCTGGTGTTAATAACAACAACAATAACCCACCTCTACCCAATTTGAATAACAACAACAACAATGTCCTCTTACCTGATTTACGAACAATGGAGGAATTGTGTCAACCCACCATGAACGGACGCGGAGGCCCGATTGCGCCGATGCACGTCACGGCTCAGGAGTTTTCGTTTAAGCATCACATGATCCAGCAAGTGCAAACGAACCCATTTCGCGGAATTCCAGATGATGATGCCAACAAACACCTCGACAAATTCATTACCATTACCCAAAGCATGAAGTGCTCCGGTGTTTCTATGGATGACCTTCGCCTCCAACTCTTTCCCCACTCGCTTTCTCACCATGCCGAAAAATGGTTTGACCGTCTTCCTAAGAATTCTATTCATACGTGGAATGACATGACTCAACGCTTTTTATCGCGCTACTTTCCCCCATCCATGGTCACTAGCCTTCGTAACCAAATCAGTGGATTCATGCAAGAAAATGATGAATCACTTTTCGATGCTTGGGAACGATACAATGATTTGATCGACCGCTGTCCAAATCACAATATGCTCCACGTGACTCTCATTGACACCTTCTACAATGGTCTCACTTTTCGTGATCGTGACACGATCAATGCCAACGCCGGTGGTACCTTTATGAAAAGGAGACCGGAGGAGTGTCGAGAGTTGATTGAAAACATGACTACTCACCACAAGAATTGGGATTCATCCGCATCCTCAAGATCTAACTCGAGATTCAATGTTTCTTCTACTACTTCCAATCCTGAGATATCCGAACTTACCCGACAAATCGCGAGTATGCACAAGGATTTCATGTCCATCGCCACAAACCAATTTCAACAAGCTAAAGCCGTTGCTATTTCTTGTGACACATGTGGTGGTCCTCATTCTTATAATGATTGTCCTTCTACCCAAGGAAATTATTCTGAAAACGTTAACGCGGCTTACGGCACTTATCCTACGGGAGGCTATCAAGCTCGCCCGCAAGGAGACCGTGGCTTGCTAAGTTAACGTTCCAACAATTACCTTGCTCCACCCGGTTTCCCTCCTGCAAACCAAAACCAACAACAAAGCTATAACCGAAACAACCAATCCCAACCTCGTGCTCAAAATCAATATCAATCCCAAAGAAACCCATACCCAACTCAAGGAAATTCTCAAGCTTACCAAGCTCCACCTCTCAATCAACCGATGGCAGTAAACCAAGACGTCGAGACGTTCATGAAGACTAATCGTGAGATGGTGACGAATCTTCAGAGTCAATTTGTCAACTTGAAGAATGACATGGTGAAACAAGGGAGCGATATTCGAGCCGAGCTAAGGAATGATATGGCCAAACACAGCAATGAAATTAATGCAAACATGCAAAACTCTTTTAATAATCAAGCGGTTCACCTTCGTGATATGATTGGTTCGCTCATCCAAGGTAATCAACCCTCTTCTTTGGGTACTCTTCCGAGTAATACCGTTGCAAATCCAAGAGGGGAGATGAAAGCAATCACCACTCGTAGTGGAAAAGGTTATATGGAACCCGAGCTTCCTACACCTCCACCTGTGATTGTGAACAAGGAAAAAGAGCAACTTTCCTCACCTCCTTCACCTTCTATCCCTATTTCCCCACCACCCGTGGTTGTGAGTTATCCTACTCCCTTAAAGCCTTCTTCTTCATCCAATATACCTTATCCTTCAAGGTTGAGGAAAGAGAAGCAAAAGAGCAAGGATGATATTCAGGTTTCAAACTTTCTAAAAATGTTTAAACAATTGATTTTTAACATCTCCTTTGCCGAGGCTCTCGCTCACATGCCCAAATACGCTAAGATGTTTAAAGATCTTCTAAGTGATAAGGAAAAGCTTCTTGACATCGCTCAGACCCAACTTAATGAGAACTGCTCCGCAGTGCTCTTAAGGAAATTGCCCACCAAACTTGGTGATCCGGGTCGCTTCTTGATTCCTTGCAACTTCCCGGGAGTAGAGAATTGCATGGCCCTAGCCGATCTAGGTGCCAGTATAAACTTAATGCCTTAAAGTGTTTGGAAGCAATTATCTCTCCCCGAGCTAGTCCCCACCAAAATGACCTTGGGATTAGCCAACCGTACGGTTGCTTACCCAGTGGGGATAGCCGAAGATGTCTTTGTTGGCGTCGACAAATTCACTTTCCCGGCGGATTTTGTTGTCATTGACTACGAGATGGATCCCCGTGTTCCATTAATCGTTGGACGTCCATTCCTGAGGACCGGTCGCACTCTCATTGATGTAGCCGCGGGCGAAATAATCATGAGAGTTGGTGACGACAAAATTGTCTTCAACATGGGTAAGATTTCTAAGCAACCTTATTCATATGAGAGTGTTAATGCTATTGATGTTCTCGATGAGGCTTGTGAAGAACATTTTCATGATGCTTGCAAAAGTACTCTTTCTTCTCTACCCAATGTTGAGACCGTTGCCTCAATTGCTCCAGCATTGACTCCTTTTGGAGAAAGTGACTTGGATGATTTCGAAGCTAGCTTGGGTCCTCTCGATATTAAATATGATAATTTGTCCACCAATTGGGATGAAGACATTCGTACTATTGAGAGACTTCTCAATGAGGACCCGTTGTCTCCTCCTTCTCCTAAAGAGGTGACTAATGATGATCCATCGTTAGTTTCACCATCTATTGAGGATCCTCCCACTCTCGAGCTTAAGGACCTACCTCCTCATCTTGATTACGTTTTCCTGGAAGACAACGAGAAGTTACCGGTCATCATCGCAAAGGATCTGAAAGAAGACGAAAAAGCCCAACTTGTCGCCGTGTTGAAGAAGCATAAAAGAGCTATCGCTTGGAAAATCTCCGACATCCGCGGAATTGATCCTCACTTCTGCATACATAAAATTCTCATGGAGGACGACTTTAAGCCCACAATTCAAAGCCAACGAAGGGTGAATCCTAAAATCCATGAAGTCATCAAAAAAGAGGTTATCAAACTTCTTGATGCGGGTATGATTTACCCTATTTCGGATTCACCATGGGTTAGTCCAGTCCATTGTGTGCCTAAGAAAGGTGGTATCACCGTTGTGCCCAATGCCAACAACGAGTTGATTCCTACCCGTCTCGTTACTGGGTGGAGAGTTTGTATAGACTACCGCAAACTCAATGATGCCACGAGAAAGGATCATTTCCCTCTACCTTTTATGGACCAAATGCTTGAACGTCTAGCGGGTAATGACTATTACTGCTTTCTTGATGGTTTCTCGAGTTGTTTCCAAATACCCATCGATCCCCAAGATCAAGAGAAGACAACATTCACCTGTCCCTATGGCACATTTGCTTACAAACGAATGCCTTTTGGCTTATGCAATGCCCCCGGGACTTTCCAAAGGTGCATGTTAGCTATCTTCCATGACATGGTTGAGCAAACCATGGAAGTCTTCATGGATGATTTCTCGGTCTTTGGGGATTCCTTCTCTTCTTGCCTTGCCAATTTGGAACGTATGCTTAAGCGGTGCGAAGACACTCGCCTTGTTCTGAATTGGGAAAAATGCCATTTTATGGTAAAAGAAGGCATTGTGCTAGGACACAAAATCTCTAAAGCCGGTCTTGAAGTCGACCGTGCTAAAGTAGATGTCATAGCCAAATTACCTCCACCTTCGACCGTGAAGGGTGTGAGAAGTTTTCTGGGTCATGCGGGCTTCTATCGTCGATTCATTCAGGATTTCTCTAAAATTGCTCGTCCGATGACCCACCTCTTGGAAAAAGATACTCCTTTTATCTTTTCTAAAGAGTGTCTCGAAGCCTTCAATCTTCTTAAGGATAAGCTAACTAAGGCCCCGGTCTTGGTTACCCCTAATTGGGAGCTGCCTTTTGAATTGATCTGCGATGCTAGCGACTTTGCTATTGGAGCGGTTTTGGGTCAAAGAGTGAATAAACACTTCCAACCAATCCACTATGCTAGCAAAACAATGACAGGGGCTCAATTGCATTATACGACAACCGAAAAAGAGCTTTTAGCTGTTGTCTATGCTTTTGAGAAATTTCGCCCCTATCTTGTTTTATCCCCCACCATCGTATACACGGACCATTCCGCGTTGAAGTACTTGATGACAAAGCATGAATCTAAGCCAAGACTTCTTCGCTGGGTTTTACTCCTTCAAGAATTCAACATTGAAATTCGTGACAAGAAGGGAGCCGAAAACCTGGCCGTGGATCATCTGAGTCGACTTGAGGATCCATATCAGGGGGATCATCCGAACAAAGAGATCAATGACTCTTTCCCCCTTGAGATCTTAATGTCTATAAACCTCAATCTTGATGACACCCCGTGGTTTGCGGACATTACAAACTACCTAGCGGGTGGTATTCTCATCAAAGGGTTAACATCCCAACAAAAGAAGAAGTTCTTGAATGATGTTAAGACTTACTTTTGGGATGACCCTTATCTAATCAAACAGTGTGCTGATCTGATTATTCGTCGATGTGTTGACGGACCGGCAGCTTTTGACATTCTCCAAGCTTGCCACAAAGGACCCACCGGTGGTCACTTTGGTCCCAACTACACCGCTAAAAAAGTGTTTGATTCTGGATTCTATTGGCCCACCATTTATCGTGATGCTCACGAAATGGTTAAGAATTGTGATGCTTGCCAACGCCAAGGCAAGATCACACATAAGGATGAGATGCCTCAAAATTTCATACAGGAATGTGAAATCTTTGATGTATGGGGCATCGACTTTATGGGGCCATTTCCATCCTCCAAAGGGAACAAGTACATCCTCGTCGCCGTCGACTACGTTTCTAAATGGGTTGAAGCTAAGGCTCTTCCTACGAATGATGCGAGGGTGGTTGTGAACTTTTTGAAGCAGTTTTTCGCTCGATTTGGCGTTCCTCGTGCTATTATCAGTGACTGCGGGACTCATTTTTGCAACGATCAATTTGCAAGAGTCATGGCTAAGTATGGTGTCAATCACCGTCTTTCCACCGCCTATCATCCCCAAACCAATGGGCAAGCCGAGATATCCAACCGTGGCTTGAAGAGAATTTTGGAGCGTACTGTGGGAGAGCATCACGCCGCGTGGGCCGATAAGTTAGATGATGCTCTGTGGGCTTTCCGTACTACTTATAAGACCCCGATCGGTTGTACACCTTATCGTCTTGTGTACGGGAAAGCCTGCCACCTCCCAATTGAGCTGGAACATAAGGCGCACTGGGCCTTGAAGTGGGCTAACTTCGACATCAACAAAGCCGGTAATCATCGCAAGATTCAACTCAACGAGCTAAATGAATTGAGGAATGAAGCTTATGAGAACTCGCTGATCTACAAGGAGAAGACGAAGATCATTCATGACGCAAAAATCAAGAACCGAGAGTTCCACGTTGGTGATCAAGTCTTACTCTTTAACTCTCGGTTGAAGATCTTCTCTGGCAAGTTGAAGAGCCGCTGGTCTGGTCCATTCACCGTCACCAAAGTCTTTCCTTATGGGACCATTGAGCTTTCTCAGCTGAATGGACCCAACTTCAAGGTGAATGCCAGCGTCTGTAGCTGTACTTTGGTGAGGACATCTCTCATGAGATGATTCCATCCCTCACAACGTTCCCCATGAAATAAATTGGGTCGAGTCAGGCTCATGACTCGGTGAACAAAAACAAGCGCTTCTCGGGAGGCAACCCGTGCTTTATCCTTTACTACTTCCATAATAAGTGTGGGGGGAACCCCGTATGTGTTTGTTGTATTATTTCTTGTGTTGTGCAGGGATTAAAGCTTCAAAGATCCACCTTGATGTCTTTTGACGAACCGTGATACCGTGTTCCCATCTTCCTGATTTTATCCTAAACTCTTGTGATTCAATATTTCATATTCTATATGTTCACATTGAATTCACTTTAGTTGTCCTTTCCTTAGCAAGATTTAAACAAAGTGCACAATGTCCTAAGTGTAGGGGAGTTTACTCCCACATGCTTAAACATTGAGGACAATGTTTATCTCAAGTGTAGGGGGGACTTCTATCGAAGTAAGTGGTCTTATCCATCAATTTGCCCTCATTTTAACCGGAAAATTTGATTTTTCAACATTTTTCAAAATTTTTAATCTATTTTGGCCTAGTTGTATAGTTGTACTTTCCTTTATTATGGTTATTTTCTTTCCTTGCTTAAATAAAGTGGTTTTAAATTTTTCTTAGTCGTGAACATTTTGACTCAACCCGAGTTTACTTACCAAAGTTTACTCTAGCTAGTATCCTTAACGTGTTTAAGTCAAGTTTCGCTAGGCTTTTATATAGGGAGCTATAAAACGCGAAAGTCTTAACTCTCACGGGGTTAAGAACAAGAACTTTTCGCAAGTTCCTATAATTGATCCTAGAGAGTCGTTTATCAAGGGAACTTTAAAATGCGATTTCTAAACTTGAAAAAGTCTAAGAATTTGCAAGATCCTATAGATGACTCGAAAACCCAAAACTTTGATTTAATAGGCTAAGCATCTACGAGTCTCATTCCTTGAGATTTTAAACTGTGGAGAACGAGAGATGATAGAGTCAATTATAAGTTCGGTATCCTTTCGTTAATTTATGTGAGTTAATTATAAGCCTATTCTCCCTCCGCTTGTTAATAAATTTATCTGCAATAAATAAGGTTGTACGATTTAAAAGGTTACTTAGCTTCTAGCTCCAGATCGTTTAAAAGTTGCTCGGTACGGATTAGAGTTCATAGCCAAGGCATAACTTATTGAAATGGGATGCGAAGATTGGCGAGTCCGAAAAGGCCCTAACAAGGCATGAGGGCTACATTTTGTTGCTAAAGATCCAAAAGTGATGTGAAGAATCATTTATCGAAAATCAATATGAAGGATCGAGACACACGACGAAAAGCAAGAACTCCACAAAAAGTCACGGAGAAGTCTATCCAAAAATACCCTAACAAGGTATGAGGATAAATAGATCCAAGTCCTAAAAGGAGGTGGATCGTTGTATATCAAAGTCCAAAATAAAGATTGGAGAAAAATGAAGAAGTCGTGGTCTAAAGATGAAGAATCACTCAAAACTTCAAGTGAAGAAATTTCTATTATGAAGAGAAGACCATAATTTCAAGAACGTCTCTCAAAGATTCGAAGTAAGAAGTCGCTGCCAAATATCGGTCCGAGAAAGGTCTCAAATCGTGAAGCGAGTTATGCCAAGATATGAACTTTATGAAGTCCCGAGAAGCAGTTTTAAAAGATTTGGTCCTTTAGCTAACTATTGATTAAATCGTTCACCTTATTTTCGGACTAAATAACTATCGAAATAAGTCAAACAATGCATCCTCGTGATCATTCAAGACAAAAATAAAATATAAGAGATACACTTAGGAATAAGGGAGTCTAAGTGAGTAATTGGCCCACATGAGTTCGTGATAGTTTGCTAACTTATAATAACAATGATCTCGTTTTTAAGCTTGGTATGGGGAACGTGAAAATTGAGGATGATAAACGTTCATGGCTTCCAAAACCAATGTAAGTGTTTGATTTCTTTTCTTGTTCTATCTTTTTATGTTTAGTTGTTAATAAAGGCCAAGGTAGGTTATTTATGATGGAAAATGTAAACCGTGCTTTAAAATTATTGCATTGCATGAGGGCATTGCAATGGTCAAGTGTAGGGGATTTAATAAGTGTGAAAACACTTATCCTTTTACCACTTATTTCCAATAATAACAAGACCAAAACGTGTGATATATGTCGTATAAGTCATTATTATGCGTGGTTTGTGTTTTTATTGTGTTTTAGGACCAAAATATGAAAAAGGAAGAAAACACGGGTTTTCACGGGCTTTTATCGAAGAAAACGGGAAAAGACGAAGTCAAAAGATCAAGAGTGCAAAAAGAACGGAAGTCCAAGGCCTATTATAAAGATTTATCGAAGAAAAAAGTCTAAAGACGGAAGTTTAACGAAGTCGAAGAACTTAAGTCTAATAGAAGAAGAAAATTAAAAGACAAGTTCAAATCCCGAGACGACGTCGAGAAAAGACGAAGAATTAAATTCGAGTCGAGAAGAAAAAGAAAGAAGAAAGCACCACACATGCCTCCCACTTCCCTATAAATACCCTCCTAATCACATTAGGAGGGGGGTTAGCTAGTTTTTATTTTTTAGTTTCTAGTTTTGAGAGAGAGAAAGTCTTAAACTTTCTCTCACTAAACTTTTCATTTTTTTCTTTCCTCCAAGCTTTCATTAATCTTTGTATTGGAGTTCATTTTATTGAAGAGTTAAGTTTTTTTTATGTTCTTTTATCTCATTCTACATTTCTTGGCTTATTTGAATTTGTGGTCCGAAATCTTTCCTTTGATACGAATCTTCCATATTTCGTGATTGAAGTTGAGATTGTATGGTTAGAAGATTTATTCCCTTTGTTCCTACATAAGCTTTCGTGTACTAGTTATAAGCTCTCAATGCTTATTGGCTAGTTACAAGTCTTAGCTTATTGGTTTTCGGATTTTGCAAAAGGTTTTAGTAAGTTTAAAGTTCATTCCATAAAGTTTTGATCTTTCATGTTTTAGAAGTCATTAAATTTAAGCTTTTTGAATTGTTTAAGATCCGGTTAGAATAGCTTATTTAATTTGCTTATTGAGTTTCACTCTTGCCACCAATTTCGGAAACTGTTGCCTTCCATCGCAATTCAAGGGACTTTGTACACATTCCGACGGGACTCTACCCATTCCGATAGGTTCTTGGTTTAGGTCGCAATAACCCGTTAGGGTTCTACTTTGCGATCGGGTTGGTTTTTCCCCTTATTCCGATCTGGGATTGCGATCGCATATTGCGATCGCATATTCCGACGGGTCTTAAGGTCTTTGTTAAGACGAAGTGCTGCCTATTTTTCGAAAGGAGCATTGCGACAACATCATTCTGATAGATTCACATTGCGACAGTAGAATTCACAACATTCCGATGGTAGTAAGTTTAACATTCCGATGGACCCTTGTTTGATATTCCGATGGTTGAAATTTTGGTGTATTCCGATGGACATTAATTGTTTTATTCCGATTGATTAAGTTTTTAAGTTTTCAAGTTTTACAAGTTTTAAGTTTTAAGTATTTTCATAAATTAACTTTAAGTTTAATTTTGTCAAAGCTTTAAAGTTACTCAACGACACTTTAATTACTTGCTAATAGTTTAAATTAGACAAACAAAACCAAACCACTCTCTTGATTCACCAAAAGACGATTGAGTCGCACTCTAGACCAATAGTCAATTCGAAAGGATTCGGTTTAACGAACTTTCATACTCGGCCTAAAAGACAAGTATTAGTGAGAGAATGCGGGCTATCGGTCTCATTGCCATGAAATTGGTCGGCACGAATGAGCGATAAAAGACCCGTCTTAATCTCAAAATGATCCGCCAAAATAGCCGACACAACGATTGCTTCCCCATACCCTTAGGTGGGTGCACGGAGCAATTCCTCCATTGTTCGGTTATCGGCCATCTCTACAACAACAGGTGGAAGCTCGGGTTCCACTATTCGTTGTTGACGATTTCTATTTCTACGAGGAATATTTTCAAGCCTATTAAAATCAATCACAAGACGAGAAGAACGTAATTGCATACACTACAAAGACGAGAATTTAGAGGATTGAAGAAAAGAAATTAGACAAGAAGAAGATTCTTTTTGGTATTTTATTTGGTATTGCTCAATCAAAAATGATCGATAAAAACAAGGAATAAGGATAACTACTATGGAAGTAAATTACCCTCGGTCGACTTTGAAATGATAGGTGAAAACCTAAACGTCTCGAGGTTCAATAAGTAAACAACAAAAATAAGATTTATTACTACTTGAGGCGGCAAACCAATAATAGGTTGTCCCTCTCAATATACGCACAAGCAAGTAGGGAAACGAGGTGGCAAAAGCACTTAAAAACCTTTTTCCTTAGACGGCCTTTTATAGCACGTCGCCTTATACCCACCTTATAGTTTGTATAAATCGAGTTCAAACTTCTTATTAGTATTTATCTATTTTTCCTTTTTATTTTTGTTTTGGATTCGACTACAATAGCTAGGTGATGAAATCCCAACTAAGGCCTTATTTGGAAAGTATGTAAATTTATTATTCTACGTAATACAATATATTATTCACAAAAAACGAGAAAAACGATACATACTATATAATAGAAAAATAACAAAACTTTCTGAGGACGGAAAGTGTCTTCAAATCAACGATCAACAAATCTCCACAAAGACGAATCGTACACAAGATCCCCGGCAGCGGCGCCAAAATTTTTGATGTGATCGTGATAGTATAGTGATAATTAAGATACGTTATAGGGTAAATTAGAAAATTACCTTTAGGAAAAAGTAATAGACTAATATTACCAATGACGAATTCAATTAAACACGTGATGAACCAAGTTCGTTGTACACGAAAATCGAGTGAATTTGAGACGTTTCGTTTCGTTTTGAACAATTGATTTGAATTGGTTTTCAGTTTTTAAACTAGAAATTAAATCTACCAATTTAAACTATTTATTTTTAACCTAAGTGCATGAATCGTAACCCCAAATTATTCAAACTAAAAACAATTAATTAAAATTAAAAACTATTTAAAATTTAAACTATTTAATAATCTATAAAAATTAATCTATTTAATAAAAAATAACTTTTACACTATTAAAAATCTAATTAACTTTTTAAAGGAATTAACTTTATTAAAATTTTCTTAAACCAAATTTATTTTAAAAACTATATTTTTATTTAAATCTAAAATAATCTAATTAAATGAAAACTATTTAAACTTTTAAAATTAATTAAACCATTTATATTATTATTTGTGAAAACTCAAAATTTACTTTAATAAAAATATTATTAAAACTAAATATTTAAAATCGTAAATCTAATTAAAACAAATTTAAAGTTAAAATCTGCCAAACTCCGTTCTACTATATTAATCAACTTTCTGATAATAAAATCAAATAAGCATGTAGCTCAGTTGGCTAACACGCATAACTGTGAACCTGGGGGTCTCGAGTTCGATTCCCATGAGTGACATATTTTTGGATTATTGTTTTTTTACACTAAAAATGACGGAGTGACAGGAGTGACCTTTGTAAAGCTTATTTTATTTAAGCTGATAGGAATCAGCTTATGGGCTTATCAAATCAGTGGGATCTGATAGCTTAGCGAATCCAACAGATTATAACAAAAACAGCTAAAAAAAAGCTTGCAAAACACAAGAGATAAAAACAAACAAGCTAAACAATTAAACCAACTAAATAGAACTTTAAGTCAGCTAAACAAGGTCCAAATTGAGCTTATAAAAGTACACCAAATCAAACCAGCAATCATCTATATAACACTAACACAGATAATCAAGCTTTCGAAAACCAAGATCATAAAACATATAATCTGAACGTGCAGTTATTAAATAGACTATTGAATCAAGCAGCGAGTTTAAGTAGCATATCCCATCAATCACCAAATCATAAACAGATTATAACTCAATCTAAAGTTAATATAAAGCTCTTAGATTAAACAGTACAAGTTTCATTCATCAAATTGTGCATTCTTGTATATCTAATCCAACAATCCCAATCAAAGTAGATATCAACCACTAAATAACAGATCTCAAGTCTAGCTGATCTTAACAGAACTCAGATTAAAACATCACCTTAATCTAATTTATCAGCTTATCAAAATAATCAGACTAGATAGCAGCTATAAGCTAAACAGACTTATTTAAAACAAAGCAAACTTATACAATTCATAACAGAACAAAAATCAGTATTAACTGAGTAATCAAGATCATATAGCAAATTTACTTATTTATCCCATTCATCAAATCACAAATCCATTAATTCATTTAAACAGTTACAGTCAAATAATAACCAATAACAAATTGATCAGTTTCCAAATTAACAACACAATTAAATCAATCTAAGCAAACGAATGGCAGTAATATAAAAAAGAAATAAAAAAAGAACTCATAACCTTTTGAAGTTATCCATTGGGAAGAAGGCTAGCGCTAAGCTACCTTGTGAACCCGATTCAACACCACCAAACGAACCATAAATCGAACCACCAAAAAATCATATCTCGAACTAGTAACCCTTTATTTTATCAAACCAGTGGGGTTTGATTTAATTTACAATCTCTCTTTATATCAATTAATTAAAGCCACGGCATAAACTTTAATCAATTAACATTAATATACTGTCAAAGATAGATTATATCAAGAATAATAAATTAAAGCAGTAAATTAATAAGAACTTTTGAAACTCAAATCACTTTCATTAATCTCTGTAAAACATTACAAAACTATTAAAAATGAAATACAAATTATTCTAAACCTATTTTAACATTATAACACTAAAAAGAAATTGGAATGAATGATTACAAGTATTTTTGGGGGTTTATATAGCCAACCCCCTAGGCTATTGAGGGAGAATATCCGGATCTTCATAAGCATATTCCTTCTTCATATTGGCCCTTAGATCAGTATTCTTCTTTCTCTCTCATTGTTGTCTTTGAGCCTACGGTTGATAAGACACAACTAGCACACGGATTGCCAACGTGGCATCCGTTTGTGCTAGTTGTGCTTCTTGGATGCTTATTTGGCCTCTCTTGATTGGTGGAGTAGGAGTGGTGATGTGTTTCCTCCAGTTATTCGCTACCACGTACCCCTCGCATCCATCTTTTCTCTTCCTTAAAACATGGGGGATTTAATTCCCCCACGCTTGAATCATACGTGGGAATCAAAAGCCCCTTATTTACTTGTTGATTTTATCAATTAGGGTTTTTAAACAGTAAATATAAAGTTACTGGTTTTGGTTTTGGGGAAGATGGAGGGGATACATAGGTTGTAACGTTGGGATTTTTTTATTATGTGTGTTGTTGGGAGAAAACGTGTGAATGTAAATAAAGGGAGTGGGTGAGGATCGGTATTTTATTTATTGTGTGTATACACGTTTTGACTAAAAATAAATACTCACAAATTGATTGTTGACAAGCCAAACCCTAAAGCCCATTCCATTTACTTCATTCGTTCCTTAATTCGTTTTGGGCTTGGGCCCTTATTATTTTCTTTCCATCCGTTATATTTAGTTAAGGAATTTGGGCTTCATCCGATTTGGGCTTTATTTGGCCTAGTCCCAAAAGTATTTCAATGTTTATCCAATATTGGGCTTTCAGGCCCAATAAGCATTTGTGGGTCCCACTTGGCCCATAAACCTTTGATAAAGTTAAATCCTCGAAAACGAACTTGATTTATGGCTTCTCGATCTTTTCTTCAAACTCGTGCCGGTTTTGCCGGTTTTTCATGATCTTGGTACCTACATACATTAAAAACAAGAAACATGCAAATACAAGGCAAATTTCAAACATAATATGCATTTATTGATCGTATTTAGATACAATTGATATGAGTAAAATCACTCATATCAATCTCCGTGACAATAAAACAAACTTCTTTTGAGAGAAGCTTGAGTCAGCTGGGGAGGGGTTGTGCATTACATCACTTGGTCCATGATGTGTTGTCTTCATGATGTGTTGACCCGGTTTCTGCCTAAGTTGTATGGAGGGATTCTTTGTTTACACCCTTTATCCTTACATTTCTTTTTCATTCTTCAACCCCTTCAATGCTTACCAAGACATCATTACTAGCACCTTGTTGTGATTGTTCCAGTGCTAGCATCCGTACTTAGTCTGCATTCAGCTACGTTCACATTCTACTCCATCTTTCCTAAGGACTTCTAATAATCCATTGGATTGTCCCTGGGAAGATCCCTCCGGTTCTGGTTGGATCATAGGACTTAAACCTAACCACCCTTTTGACACCAATAATGTCATGAATTAAAGGTGTTGTGGGTATTTGATTGTAACCATGAGTGCTTGAGTCTTTAGATCACATTTTAATCACATTTTCTCCCCCTATCTCTAATATATAAAATCGTTTCATATTAGAGATACCAAATTTGATTAAAATATATGTTGAAAAAATAGTCTTGAAAAACTTTCGGGAGAAAAATGTATCAAAGTTAGCATGAATTTGGAACGCTCCCCTCAAAAATTGATCCAATGGAATTGTCATTACGAGGATATGATCCACATTAATCTTTTGAGGATATGAGTTGTTGTACACACAATTTTTGAAAGATTTTGAATATCATTGAGAAATTCTTGAAAAAATTGTGCTCAACGCCTTTTGAAAAAATCAAATCTTTTTGGCGAAAAGGTTTTTCTAAAGCATAAACTTGAGTTCATATACTTGGAATGTCTTGACAAATCCACTCAAGTGTAAGAAGATTTAACTTCTTTTGCTGAGGGTAAGGGCACGAAAGCGTACACTCCCCCGTGAATTTAGATCCGGGTTGCAATCTGAAAGTGATTACAAGCCATTGTGTTGAGCTCAAAACGTTGAATGTTTTGTGACAAGCTCAACCCGTGATAGATTGCTCTACCCGTTGTTGGAAATATTGTCCAAAAGAGACAATTTCCTTTATAAAAGATAGAAATGACATGTTTTGAAAAATATTTACAACTTTCATTCGAGCTTTATGTACACACCTGTGTCGTTATTGAGGGAAATTTCTAGGTAAGTCCATATTATCGATACTGAAATACATGTCGAGAAGAATATTTTTGGATATTCAAAGATTTTTTTAATTTTGTATTTTTCGTTTTCATTAATATTTATAAGTAGATGTTTGATAGATGAATCAAGCAGGCTTCTTTGCAAGAATCTCCAGTTCTGCTGGAGTCAAACATCTCATACCAATTTGTCTAACAAGATACACAAACCTCTCTCTCGAAAGAGCTTTTGTAAACAAATCAGCTAATTGGTAAACAGTTCCAACAAAGTATAGTTCAACAATACCCTTTTCAACTTGTTCCTTAATGAAGTGATATCTCACATCAGTGTGCTTCGTGCAGGAATGCTGTAGTGGATTGCAGGAGATGGATATGGCAGACTTTGAGTCACAGTACATAGGTACTTTATCAAAGTGGAAGCCATAATCCGTGAGTTGTGTTCTCATCTAAGGAACTTGAGCACAACACGCAAATAGAGACACATACTTCGCTTCGGCTGATGACAGTGACGTGAAATCCTACTTCTTGTAAGACCATCCCACAAGCTTATCTTGACCTAGAAATTATGTACCACCAGAAGTACTTTTTCGTGTATCAAGACACCCTGCATGATCATAATCTGAATAGGCCGTTAGAAAGAAACCGGTTTCCCTCGAATACCAGAGTCCCATGTGAATGGTATTCCTAAGGTACCGAAAGATCCGTTTAACCTCCTTGAGGTGATTTTCAGTGGGTCGTGCTTGATATCATGCACAATAACACGTAGCATGTGATATATCTGGTCGGCTTGTTGTTAAGTACATGAGGGAGCCGATCATGGAACGATATTTTGTTTGATCTATGGCATCACCCTCCAAATCAGAATCTAGGGATGTGGTTAATAATGGTGTCCCAACGGGGTCACATGAGGTCATACCATGCTTTT
This sequence comes from Glebionis coronaria, assembly GCA_025667525.1. NCBI lineage: Eukaryota > Viridiplantae > Streptophyta > Magnoliopsida > Asterales > Asteraceae > Glebionis > Glebionis coronaria. Next base: position 775,166 of record JANFOE010000979.1, on the reverse strand, counting down.
TGATTATCTATTGACAATACTTAGCTTGGTTAATGAAGATACCACTTGGGGATTGGTGAACTTGAATTCCTAGAAAGAATTTTAGTTCGCCCATCATAGACATTTCAAATTTGTTGTGCATTACTTTTTCAAACCATTTTGAAAGCTTTGGGTTTGTAGACCCGAAAATAATGTCATCAACATAAATTGGCACAAGCAAAATGTCATCCCCATATTTATAAGTGAACAAAGTTAGATCAATGGAACCTTTTGAGAAACCATTGGAGTCCAGAAATTTCGAGAGCTCGGCATACCACGCCCTTGGAGCTTGCTTGAGTCCATAAAGTGCTTTGTGGATATGATACACCTTGTCAGGATAATGAGTGTTTGACGAATCCTTCTGGCTGTGTGACATAGACTTCTTCCTTTAAAGGACTGTTAAGAAACACCGTCTTTACGTCCATTTGATAGACAATGAATCCCTTATGTGCAACATAAGCAAGGAAAATCCTGACCGCTTCCATTCGAGCTACTGGTGCAAATGATTCTTCAAAATCAATACCCTCTTTCTGTCCATAACCTTTAGCTACTAGCCTAGATTTATTCTTGATGATCGTGTTCTCTTCATCCATCTTGTTTTTTCCAGATCCATCGAAGATTTAATGGTATTACATCGTATGGTCTGTCAACAAGTTCCCAGACTTTAAGTCTTTCAAATTGTTGAAGTTCATCCGTCATCGATTCAATCCAAGCGTGATCAGCCATGGCTTCTTTGATATTTGTTGGTTCAGCTATACTCACGGCGAGTGCGAACATACAAACATCGCCATCAGTTTCAAGCTGTCGTCTTGTACGAACGGGCTGTGAAGGGTTTCCAATTACTTAAACCAAAGGATGATCTCGGGTCCAATGATGTGTTGAAGGATGTCGTTGGTAGAACGTATGCATATTAGATGGATCAACATGGCGAGTAGAAGACTCTCCAGTTTCGTGTACCGGTGTACCGAATGGGTTGATAAATTTTTCTTCGTCAGATAATGCATTGTCTGCTTGATTTGTGTTCTCTGGAGCAATGACAGTAGTTGTTGACGTTGTAGGAGCGATTGTTGATGTGATATTCTGAGGAGGTAAATCTACAGCAACCCGTGTTGAAGTAGATGAAGTTGTATCCTTTCGTTGATGATGATCGGTATCATCATTCTTATCATGAGTAACAGCGGAAGACTTCGATACAACATGTTTCTCCCCCGTGAAATATTCATCATACATTGGTCTATATAACATTTCCAACTCTTCAAGTGTCATGGCCACTGTCATATCTGCTCTAGGAACATGTTCAGGAACCAGCTTTGAACTTGACGGTTCATTGCTGTGGTCTTGAGTTCCGAGTTCCTTGTGGTTGTGAACGGAAGTCGTTTGTCGTTGTGGTTCGGGACTTAAACTGTTTTGTTCAAGTACCATTTCTTGTAATTCATCAAATCGGATGTGAATAGTCTCGACTATCAATTTTGTTCTCTTGTTGTAAACTCTATATCCCTTAGACTGAGTTGCATATCCTACAAGAATACATGCATCACCTTTCTCTTTCATCTTGTCCAGATTTTCACCATCACGAATAATGTAACACATGCATCCAAAAACATGAAGGTGTTTGAGTGAAGGTTTTCGATCATGAATTATGTGATATGGTGTCTTTTAGTGTCTTGGGATAATTAAGGAACGGTTTTGTGTGTAGCATGCAGTTGACACGGCTTCGGCGCAAAAGTATAGTGCAAGTTTTGAAGCGGATAATAATGTTCGAGCAGCCTCAACTAAAGTACGGTTTCGTCTTTCAACAACGCCATTTTGTTCGGGTGTTCGAGCAATAGATGTTTCATGTTCAATTCCTTCATCTTCAAAATAATTTCTCATATTTGAATTCAAAAATTATGTGCCTCTGTCAGTACGAACCACTTTTACTTGAGCTTGAAGACCACATGGTATCAGTTTAAGGAAGTTGATGAGAGCTTCGGGTGTTTCATCCTTGGACCTCAAGAAGTGAGTCCATGTGTACCTTGAGTAATCATCGACAATTACCATAACATATTTCTTCCCATTGATACTATGAACACGCATGGGACCACACAAATCTGTATAAAGAAGATCTAACCGTCCTTTAGAGCTTGGTGTAGTTTTTATCTTGAAACTACTTATTTTAGCTTTACAAAGCTCACAAGAACAACAAAGATGATCTTTGATGAATTTCAAGCTTGGAAGGCCTCTCACAATATCTTTCTAGGAATTCAAGTTGATGGTATCAAAGTTGAGATGAGAAAGACATTGATGCCATAACCATGCTTGAGTCGTTGAAGCTTTAGCCATGAAGCAAATTGGAGTTGATGAAGTTGTGTCTTGAAGTGAAATAGTGTAGAGATCAGTACCCCGTGTACCGGTAAGTAAGTCATTCCCATCATAATCACGAACAAAACATGTCTTCTTTCTGAAAGCAACCTCCAAATCTACATCACATAATTGACCAACCGAGAAAAGATTGTGATTGAGCCCTTCGACGTAGTATACCCTTTTGATTGTTATACTCCCCTGAACCAAATCTCCATATCCTAGGATCGGTGCAAATTGATCATTTCTGAATCGGACCGTACCCAAGAACTTCTCCACGAAGTTAATTAGAAGCTTGAGATTCCCCGTCAAGTGCTTCGTGCATCCGGTGTCCAGTATAAAAAGGATTATTTATATCACCTACAGAAGAGTTAGAACACGATGGAGCATTTGCTAAATTGGATACCACAATAGTTGTGATTGTAGAATCATTAGTGTCCTTAGCAACAATTAAAGGAAAACTAACACTCGTTGTCACATTTTCTTTCCTAACTTTAGGCATCCATGTATATCCCGGAGGACATTGATTTGCGAACCACCATTTCCAAGGCTTGCTAGCAGACTCATATAATTCCCTAATTCTGCTTCTAGGGTTCTTAGTGGTGGAGTCTGATGCATTACTTTTCTTAGTGGGAGTAGCACCAGAATGGTCACTTTGCGTTTGGGTTTACTAGCACTAATAGGCGTCGTAACTTGCTTCTTAGTTCTAGTATCTACGCCTTTGACATTAATCATAGCACACATAGAATGATTAGCATCAACACATTTTCCACATTTGACACAAACAAATTTAACATTCAAAGCATTCAAATCGTTCAAAGCATTCAAACTGTCATTACATGCGATTACAGACTTTTTATTCTTAAAAACATTCAAATTCCTAGGGTGTTCTTCTACTTCCTTCATCTTCCCTTGACTCTTGTGTTTCCAGACCATATCATTCACTTGAGTGCTCTTAAGCTGAGGCCGGATAACACTAGTAGTGGAGAGTACTCATGTAGTAGAAGACACAAGAGTATTAGTGTTTCTAGAAGTCTAAGGCGATTGACTGACTTTGTTTGTGGGTTTAGTGGTCATTCTATACATCCCTGGTTTAATCACATTATTGTGCTTAACGCTTGGTGCTACAGTATTCCTTATGGGTTGAGTATGTGGTAACCTTTCCTTTCCATCCATCTTGGGGGAAAACACAGGTTTTGCAAACGAAGAATATGAGAAAGCAGATGGTTTTCCCAAGATGGAGGATCAATTCACTTTAGAGGTATTGGGTTGTCTAACAACAGGTTTCTTAACGCTAGGTTCCAGAACTTTACCACCCATCTTAGCAACGAGTTTCTTCAACTCTGCTATTGCTATGTCTTTTTCTTGTAACTGAGCTTTCAAATCTGATATATCAAGACTTTTTTCGTTTAGTAATCGACATGACTCAGATAATTTTACTTCCAAAGGTGTATCATTTGAAAAGCTGCCAACTTTCTTTTGCAAAGCAAGTTCAAGTGAGTGACAATGTTTTTGAAGATAATCATATCTATGTTGAAGTAACGAAAACTCTTTTTAGTCAACTTTATTCGAAAGCTCAGTTTCAATACGTTCACATTCTTTAAATTGATCAAGATATTTGCATGCAACATCAGAATATTCATCAATATCAGCATAAGATGTAACATAAACACACATAATATCTTTTGAGAGACATTCATGTAAGAGTAGATCATATGCAGTAGAAAACTCGTCTCATTCAGGTTGATGGTCGTTCACTTCTTGTTCAATAGATTCCACATATTTCAAATCATCAAAAATTTCTTTCTTTATTTGTGTTTCAAATTCCAAAATATGCTTTGCGTTCTTTCCGCAAGCGGAATCAAAATACTTTTCACAAGCACAGTTATATCGTGAGGAATTTCTTTATCTCCTTTTGAAAGTTCACGTTTTTTCCAGTCATCATCAACAACCTTTTTGAAATTTTCAATGTTACTCTTGAGAATACTAAGTGCTTGCTTACTCTTGCTTACAGAAGCTTTAAATGGCAAGTATACAATAAATTTTGAAACATTAGTTCTTAGTGGCAAAAGCTTGTCTCCATTTACTTCTTCTTTGTTCACATTCGAAAAATATTTGCTAACGAGTTTTCTGTGTTTGTGGTGTGAAGAGACCATAAAGACTGTTTTCATAAGCATAATTATATGGTTTAACGAATTCTTTATTAACTTTTGATCTACTCTCTTCTTCCAAATCATTTGTCTCTTCACTATCGGGCCTAACAACAAGACAATCATGATCGGTCCATTAGGACTCATCAAGATATAAGTGCTAATTCGCAGACTGGGCTTGCTCAAGGTACTTAGGATTTGCAAAACTAGGTCTATCCTTGAAAAACGAACGAGGTGCTAACATTCTCATGGTTTGAATAGATTGATTAGTTTTGTAAACAATTTTCTTGTAAAAATCAAGTTGAGTTTCAAGTTCAACCATTTTGTCGATGTCATTCGCTTGTTTAGTTTTGAAATCCTTTTCCATCTTTTCAACCACAGCTTTCTTTTCATTAACAAGTTTAGTTTTATCCTCTTGAAGAAAACCATTTACCTGAGTTAGCTCATTGACTTTAGTGGTAGAAAGATACGTTTTGTGACGTTCAGTACTTAAAGAGATGTTATAATTATGTTTCTCTTGTTCTAGAAGCTTAAGAGTTTAGTTATATTTCTGTTGAAAATCGTCCTTCTAATCATTAATTAAACACCCTTTGTACCCCTCAATCTCATTAGTCTTTTGAAGAAGCTGAGCTCTATAGCTATCAATGGTCTCACTAGATTTAATTAGAGAAGCTTTGCATTCTTCAAAGTTTTGAGTGAGCTTAGCGTTTGCCTTCTTTAATTGCTTTTGACTCTTTCTAGTTTCTTTGGCATCTTTTTGTAAAGAAGCAATTAAGTTAGCAAGCGCAATACGCTCCTCGTCATCATCATTCTCATTTGCATGTTGATCATCCTCAGACTCATTATTGCACATGTATGATGAATCGGGTGTGGTATTGCTATCAACCGTTTCCATCATACATGTGTCATTAATGGCTTTGGGTAGCTCAGAAAGCGCATGAATATTACCAAACACATTATATTCCTCTTTAGTGTGTACCTTATCGATTGGCTCAGTATCAAAGATAGGACCATTGTCATCTTCATTGACGTTGAGAACTTCTTCAATGTTTGCCATGTACGAGTAATGTGCTTCTAGTTCTTAGTCGGAGGCTTCATCATCAGTATCATCAAGCATTGCTCCTTCCTCAGCCGACAATTTAACCCCAGCTTCCATCTTCTTGCAAAGCAACATCTTTTCCTTATGATAACTAGAGTCCCTAACTCGTTTCGGCTTTCTGTATTCCTTTGCCATATGCCCATAACCTTGACAATTAAAGCATTGAATTCCACTTTGTTGAACCACTTGAGTACCAACAGTGTCCCTATTCCCAATAACAGTAACAATACTCTGAGCATCATACTTAGCAGTTTGTCGATAATACCATGCAGAACCCTCAACATGTGTTGGATTACGTCGATCATACCATGGAGAACTTTCATCATGTTGACGTGTTTCATACCTTCAAGGAGTCTCAACATATTGATTCCTTGTATTTGATGATGTTCGAAGATTGTTGTTGCTGGGTTTGAAGAATCTCTTGTAGGTCTTCATAATGTAAGTAATTTGTTGCTTCATCTCCCTATCCTTTTGAGCTAGTTCTTCATCACTGTACTCTTCAGATGATGGCTCAGGTGATGGTGATGGTGCTCTTGGTTCTTTGTCTCGTGACCTTGTGGGAGCTGAATACTTAGACAAAGTGGAGTATCTTGGTGAGGAGGATGTAGTGGAGTATCTTGGTGAGTAGGATGTAGTGGAGTATGACTTTAGAGCACGAGAGCGATGATCTTGAACGTGTTGAGTGGTAGACACCAAAGCAAGTGGATTAGCAGTCTTTGCTATCCTTTCAGCTCGAATTTCATTCGCCTCATTTTGAAATTGTTTCAAAATGTCAAAGAGCGTGTGATAGTTTACCTCGTCTAACTTACTCTGTTGTTTCACCAAAGTTACGAACCGTGTCTACTCTAGTTGAAGTTGCTGTAGAAATTGCATATTGACTTGCATAGTGGAGAGTTGCAAATTGTTTCTTCTCATGTCATTCATCATCTTGTAGAACCTTAAGTAGTATGAATCAATTGATTCCCCATCCAATGAAGTAAACTTGCCAAAGTTCCAAAACAAGTTAGTTTTGACATCTTGCTTGTTAAGTGATTCTCCTTGTTGCAAGCGTTCAATGGCAAACCACATTTCTTTTGCAGTAGAGCATGCATCAACCGTTGAGTAAATATCATCCCCAATCCCACTGAGAATCAAATAGATTGCTTCGTTCTCTGCATCAATCCAAGCACGTTTCTCTTTCGAAGTGTTCTCATATGTTTCCTCAATAGTTTGCTCATCAGAACCGGTCGTCGAGTCGGTTGCTTGAATTGCAGGAATGGTTATGGTAGTGAGAGTATAGGGTCCTTCTTTGATGCACCGTCGGAGAAGATCACCATTTGGTTTAGTATCAAGATATCGAATAAACCGTGATTGCCATTGTGCATATCGACCGGTCACAAGCATTGTTGGTCTCTCTTTATTTCCTGCCACCATGATGTTGTTGTTCGTCACACGATACTCTGTAGTAGAATCCATCTTGATAAGCTTTAATATGTTGAAGTGAAAAAGGATCTTAAGTAGATGTGTTGTGATTGTTGTTGTGGTTTAAATTCCGAATATTGCAATTTTTCTTCAGTCCGACAATAAATTCTTCAGTCCAACAAAACGATAGACCAAAAAATTTTGTAATCGCCAAACTGTGAAATCGAGCTAAAAATGTCCTAAAACTAGTATGTAATCGACAAATTTTTATTTATTTGTTTTTTTTAATCTTCTTGTAAACGATATTCCGAAGCTAGTCTAGATAGTGGCTAAGTCTAAAAAAATACTTGAGCAAAATTTAGCTAAACATCTCATCGGAATGTCCATCAGAATGTGCTATCGAATGCCCATCGGAATGTTGTCGGAATGTAGTATCGTAATGTCTGTCGGAATGTTGTATCAGAATGCCTATCGGAATCACTTTCGGAATATGGCTGTCGGAATCCCTGTCGGAATCAGTGTCGGAATACACAATCGGAATAACGGTCGGAATACTAAAACCCTTTTCCGATGGAGTGCTATCAGAATGCTTGTACTTTTCCGAAACTTTAGGTAAAAAATGAGATTTTTGACAAGAAATCTGTGATTTTAACCAACCAAAAGCAACCAAATCCCTACCACAACTATGTAGGAGATGTAAATCAAGATGTAGAGCACGGAAAACACAAAAATATTTGAATTCGAGATGATGTATGGATTAAATCATACGAATCAAATGATATAACAACAATCAATCACAAAACTACCCTATGGCGATTGATACCAATTGTTGTCCCATATTTCTGATGATTAAGCAAGGAATAAAGAAAGAAAAATAGATGAAGTAGATGAATTCTAGAGAGAGAAAGTAGTGAGAGAAAGTAGTGAGAGAAAGTAGAGAGAAGTGTGTGAACCGTTTTGGAAGATTAGATTAAGAAATAATGACAATCAACACCCTTCCTAACATGCTAGGAAGGGTAGTTATAACCTAGCCTACATGTGGCTTAATGAGCTATATGTTTGATTGGGTCGGGCTTGAATAAAATGCTTAGTACCTTGAAAGAGGCCTTTTAAGCTAGCCATCAAGCCCGTAATGTCACGACTATTTTAACTAACTATTACAACGTTCTAATAAATGTTACAATATAAACCTATGACCGAACATTCTTGTTTGACTCAATAATTTGAGGCTAACAAAGTTTGTTCTCACACTACAAAGCATATGATGGAGGTAACATTACATTCGCAAGTAATAGACGTGGTAATATCATTGGCAAAGGTACGGTCTCTCTTGACTCTATGACTATAGAAAACGTAGAGCACGTAGATAACTGAGGTTTTAACCTTCTAAGTATAGGTCAAATTTGTGACAATAAGTGTAAGATCATATTTTCGGAATATGACAGTGAAATCCTAAAATGGAAGTCATTGGAAAAGGTCTTTGAAAGCATGGGATTTATGTCATGAAGGTTAATAGGAAGTCAAAGGAAAACTTATGTCTAGCGACTTTAGATGATAGTTCTACTCTTGGCATAGGAGATTAGGTCACGCTAATATGCGTTTAATCCAATCTTTAGTCTCTAAGGAGTTGGTAAGACATCTCCCCAAGATGAAGTTTTATAGTCACGTTTGTGATGCTTGCAAAATTGGGAAGCAAGTTCACTCAAGTCACAAAGCCAAGAATTTGGTTTCGACCTCTCGGTGTTTAGAGCTCCTACATATGGATCTCTTTTGACCTTCCGCCATACGGATTTATGGAGGTAACCTTTATACCCTAGTTATAGTTGACGACTACTCTAGATTCACTTGGACTAGATTTTGGCGTCTAAGAATGAAGCTTTCAATCACTTTGAAACCTTTAGTCGAAGAATTCAAAATCAACTAGGATGTTCAATTGTCTCTATTAGGACGGATCATGGTAGGGAATTTGATAATGAAGTGCAATTTGGTGCCTTTTGTGAAGCTCATGGTATTACACATAACTTCTCGGCTCCTCGCACTCCACAATCAAATGAGGTAGTTGAAAGGAAGAATAGGACCATCCAAGAGATGAGTAGTAAGATGTTAAATGAGCAATCTTTGCCTCAATAATTTGGTGCAATATCATGGACACATCGACTTACATTCTCAACCGAATTCTTATTCGACCTTTTCTAGGAATGACCCCCTATGAGATTCTTAAAGGTAAGAAGCCCTCATTGGAATATTTTAGGGTGTTTGGAAGCAAGTGCTTCATTCTCAACACCAAAAATTACCTTATAAAGTTTGACCCGAAGTCTTATAAAGGTATCTTTTTAGGTTATTCTCAAACTAGCAAAGCCTACATAGTCCTCAATAGAACCTCGGGTGTAATTCAAGAATCACTTAACGTGACATTTGATGAAACCCCGCCTTCATCTAAGACACCACCTTTGGTAGATGATGACTTAGATGAAATAGACATAGTTAATGCCAAAGATGTTAGAAACATAGGAGTTGAAGACCTTAGTGTTGAAAATGGAGTAAACATTAAGGAGTCTAAGGATCAGGCTCTTGATAACGTCATAGGCGAATTAAATCAAAGGACCCTAAGATCTCAAGTCCAAAATCAAAGTAACTTCTTTTGTTTCGTCTCCTTGATTGAACCAAAGAATGTTAAAGAAGCTTTGATGGATGAGAGTTGGGTCATCGCTATGCAAGAAGAATTGAATCAATTCATTGCTAATGACGTTTAGAAACTTGTTCCTCCGCCTAGAAGTTCGACCATTATAGGAACCAAATGGGTATATAGGAATAAGTTAGATGAGAGTGGTGTTGTGTCTCGTAACAAGGCTAGACTTGTAGCTCAAGGCTATAATCAACAAGCAGGTATTGATTATGACGAGACATACGCACCCGTAGCTAGATTAGAATCAATTAGAATCCTCTTAGCTTACGCTTGTGCCTTAGACTTTAAGCTTCAACAAATGGATGTAAAGAGTGCACTTCTTAACGATTTGATCAATGAGGAGGTATATGTGGCTCAACCTCCCGGCTTCATTGATTTTGAGAAACCGGACCATGTTTACAAGCTTAAGAAAGCTCTTTATGGTCTCAAACAAGCACCCAAAGCTTGATATGATAGACTTAAAGCGTTTCTTGTAAAACATGAGTATACCATTGGGATGGTAGACAATACACTCTTTACAAAGAAGAAAGGTTCTCACCTCATTATCGTACAAATATATGTTGATGACATTATATTTGGTTCAACTTGTCAATCATTGTGTGATGACTTTTCCAAAATCATGCATGACGAGTTTGAAATGAGTATGATGGGAGAACTTAACTTCTTTTTAGGACTCTAAATTAAACAAATGGACGATGGTATTTTCTTTAATCAATCCAATTATGTTAAAGAAATGCTAAAGAAATTTGGACTAGAAGACTCTAGACCAATGAATACCTCTATGGCCTCGGATACTAAACTCACCGTAGATGATGATTGTGAGTCGGTAGACAACACCAAATATAGAGGTATGATTGGTAGTTTGTTGTACGTAACGGCAAGTCGACCGGATATCATGTTTAGTGTTTGCCTTTGTGCTCGCTTCCAAGAGGCTCCCAAAACCTCTCACCTTGAAGCGGTTAAGTGTATCTTCCGATACATTAAGGGCATTATACATTTAGGATTAGGGTATCCTAAAGGGACAAGCGTAGAAACCATTGTCTACACGGACTCGGATCTTGCGGGAGACTATGTGGACCGGAAAAGCACTATTGGAGTTTGTACCTTCATGGGTTGTTGTTTAACTTCTTGGTTCTCCAAGAAACAAACCGATCTTGCTATATCCACCACGGAAGCCGAGTATGTGAGTGCTGGTAAAGCTTGTCAACAAGCTCTATGGATGAAGCAAGCGCTTGTTGGTTACGAGATTTCTCTTGATGATGTTCCCATCATGTGTGATAACAAGGGTGCAATATACCTTAGCAACAATGCTGTGCAACATTTGCGAACTAAGCACATAGAGATTCGCAACCATTTTCTTATGGATAATGTTCAAAAGGGGAACATTTTGATAGAGAAGGTAGCCTCGATACAGAACTTAGCCGATATCTTCACTAAGCCACTTAAGAGGGAACATTTTAATTACTTGCGTCTAGGTCTAGGCTTAATGGAACATATTCCTTAATTATGGATTCTTATTATCTTTTATCATTTGAGTCTTTTCTTTCTTTGAGCTTTTAAGTTTAATAAACTCTTTTTGTAAAACTTCTCTTCTTTTTTTCAAAATTCATAAAGTTATTTAGAAAATGGTCGAGAAATGTTTTTCATTGTTAATTCAATCTAAAAACGTTTTTCATAGCTTCTTGCTATTCACAATGAGCTTACATAATTCATATGTATGGGTCTCTCAAATATAGCAAGAACAAAAGAGAACTATAGCGGATCATTGTGTCATGACCTTGTATCTAGTTCTACACACCTCCTACATTGATTTTATTAAAAAATCTATGTATTTTGGTCTAAACTTTGTTTGGTGAACTCTTGTGTGTTTTCTTTGTCTATCTTTGCTTCTTAGCATATCCACATGATTAGTTAGACTAGAAAAATAGGATTTGCTGAATTGGAAAATCCTCCCTCATGACCAAACTCAGCCCACTGTGGGCGGTTCTTTATTGATACCGTGGTTCCCCAGTGATAAGGAACCGCCGGCTGAGGTACAGAACAGCGCCCAGTACCCTACTTTTTGGGTATTCTAGAAACTCCAAATTTGTTGAAACATTTTTTGGAATCTTTGTTTCAACCCTTTGACCACCCCCAAATTATCTTGGACTTTCTCTATATAACCTTAAGCATTTTTCATTCTTTCTCAAATCAAAATGTCTTATTCCCCAAATGAAAGCTTTGATTCTCCTCCATTCTCTCCAATTGCTTCAACCCCAATTCACCCAAGAACACTCAAAATCACATCTCTTCTCCTTCTAAGAATGTTGATTGTGGAACCTCTTATCTTCCACCACTAGCCTTTAGTGTTCTACCTCCTTTACATGATAATGTCATGCATCATGGAACATATTGTCAATGTTGTCAATATCAACATCTTGCTATGGCTCACATCTATGAAGAGTTGAATTACATCAAGAGTCTCTTAGTTAAACCTCCTCATTACTATAACTATGAGATCTCTACCAAGCCACCACCACCTCCTTCCGCCACTACCTTGTCTTTTATCTAAGCATTGGTTGCTTATCTTCAAACATCTAGTTCAAGCAAATCTTAGGGTTCTAGCTTAACTATGATTAGGTTTATGCTTTTTATTTTGGCTTGTGTTTGTGTCTCATACATCTTTGTATGATTTATTTCCTTTTATCTTTTATCATGTTTTCTTTTAACATGACTTATCTTGGATCTTTTGTTTCTTATTTTTTTGTGTGATCTTTGCTATATCTTGTTGGGTGTCTCTTCGCTACTACTAACCCTTCTATGTAGCTTGTCACCATATTTCGATTCCTTGGTGACCCAAGCAAGGGGGAGTAAGCACCAAAGGGGAGCATTTGCAAAGTCCGGTTCTTTTCTTCTTCAAAGACTTTTGCAACCTTTTTTCTTCGACAAGGGGGAGAAATGATAAACTCGTCTTCGAAAATCTTGTTTTATTAGATGATTGAGTTTATGGATTGTCGGAATCAAAAAGGGGGAGACTGTTTATGCAATGATGCCTAAAAACGTTACTTTCATTTTTTGGTCTCACTTTGTTTTGATTACGACAATATGAAAAAACAAGCATTTACGAAAACAATGAAAAACGAATTCTTGAGTTCAAGTATTTTTCATTTCAACCATTATCACTTAAGGTATGAAAAAACAACTAATTATACTAATTTAAGTGATCAAGGATTTAATCTTTTCTTAAAACTCACTTTTTATTAAGTGTGACAAAGTTTTATTATTAAACTTTCTTTTTAAGAAAATGTTTTATTAAATTAATTATTTGAAAATTTGAAATTTGAAAAAGGCATATTCTATCTTGGTTTGGATATCCTTTCAGGATATTTTAATCCCCAGATTCGAACCAACCCACTAAAATATAAAAGGGAGCGGACTCTACACCGGGTGTTCCTTAGCCCCTATGGCGGTTCCTAATCGATAAGGAACCGCGGGCTCCAATAAGGAACCGCGTACAAATATAGCCGTTGGATGTTTGTCTTATAAATAGTGGACCATTCTCAGACTTTCAATCCACCTCTTTTGCACATACATTTCAAGATTCTTTCATACTTCTTAAATCACTCAAATCCTTGATCATTTGTTTGATTACTACTTGTTTAGAAGTGAATCTTTCTCCTCCCATATTTTCCTCTCAAAGTGAAAGAAAAGAACACTATCATTCTTGAAGTGTTTTGTCTACCTCAAAGATCCATTGAAGATCCAAACTTATTTATTTATTGTTGTGGAGATCCAAGTAGTTGTGTCTATTTGGAAGTTATGTATGTAATAGGGTTAATACTTAGTCGTCAAAGTATATTGGTGTAGATTGGTCCATGCTAAGATTAGGGCTCGACTTTTAGCTTAGAGTCGGAAATTGGTTAAGCGACATTGTGTACGGTTTCTCCACCTTAAGGAGCTTGTTGATTAGTGAACACTCGAGTAAGGAGTACTCGAGGTGTGGAGTAGGAACGAGGAGTGAGCTTCGTTGCCGAACCACTATAAATCCTTGGTGTTTGGTTTGATCTTTCCTTCCCTTATCTCTTTACATTCTTTATTCTTTATACTTGTGATTATTAGTTTAGTTGCATTATACATTCATTACTCTTTATACTTGTGATTATTAGTTAGTTTCACTATACCTTGTTCATATTGTGTATAAGAAGGTTTCACATAAATACTCAAGCTTAAGTTTTTGAAAAAGGATTTTATAAAACCAACCTTTAACAAGCAAATTTAAGAAACTATTCAACCCACACCCCTTTAGTTTCTACAAAATGCACTCTTGACATCCATCTAAAAACCATAAAGCCAATATAAGAAGCAAAAGCCAAAAACAGACGAATGGCCTCAATTCTTGCAACATAAGCAAAAACTTCAATATAGTCAATTCCTTCAAGTTGAGTGTGACCTTGTGCTACTAGTCTAGCCTTATTTCTCACCATAATACCCCTTGCATCTTTCTTGTTTTTGAGAATCCATTTGGTACCAATTGATGTCTTTCCATCTGGTAAATCAACTAGGATCCAAACATTCTGAAACAAGAATTATTGCATCTCCTTCTGCATAGCCTCCACCCAACTTTGATCCTCAAGATCATGTGAGACAGACCTAGGTTCCACCTGTGACAGAAAACAAGCAAACAAACAGCGAAGAAAATCTTTGTGATTATTACGCTTTTGGTCTTCAATGTAGCTCACAAGAGCACGATGACTAGAAGATGCTTTCTTATGCATGCCGCGAGTCTTGACAGTAGAACCAGGATCTCTTATGATTTGAGTAGTAGGATGCACTTTATGGATCTGCTGAAAAGGAGTAGGGGCTACTTCTACTGCTGGTGACAAGTTATTAAGATCCCCAACTATGCCATCATCATACGAAGCAGAGTCGAAAATGCCATCTATTTGTTTCTTATGAATATCATCCAGCTTAGTTGAACACTTCTTTTGATAGTTTCCTAGGTCAGAAGGACCAGAGAACCTAGTTGTGTAAGTTGGATCACTAATAGGGCTTCTAATAGGTGTTGAACTTGCACTAGGAGTAACAATAGGATCCCTAGGAGTAACTGGTACAACAGGAGTACCCAAAGGAAACTCAAAGCCTCCTTGAGTAGCTGTTGTAATAGCATCTTGTTGTTGCTTAAGCAGTATATCAAGAGCTCCTTGTGATTCCATAATGTCTGATGAAGTAGAACCAACAAAAGTAGCAGTGTTGTCGGGAGCGACTGTTGTAGAATAGGATGGGATGACAAAAATGTCATCATCCTCATCTGAGTCCGAAAAGCTAGACGTAGCACCTGCACTAGAAGACACAAACACTTGTGGACCTGCATTTTGGTTAGTTTTGAAACGAAAATATCCCAATGAGTCACTAAGATAATCAAGATCAAAATACCATTCAGGACCTTTGCCTTGGATGTTTGTCTTCTCCTCAAAGTACATGAGATTAATAGTTTCAAAGACACGCTTGACAGTGAGATTGTATACCCTATAGGCTCTCAAGTGAGATGAATATCCCACAATGTAGCCTTCATCCGCCTTGCCATCGAATTTCCCCAAATAGACACTAGTATTTAGAATGGTGACAGGACAGCCAAATGGCTTCAAATAAGTAATGCTTGGGACTTTAGCTGTGAGTAGCTCATGTGGAGTCTTCTTATGTGGATTGGTAATGGAGACCCTATTCAGCACATAACACGCAGTGTTGACAACTTCTATCCAAAACATAGTCAGGAGCTTGGAATCAGCAAGCATGGTTCTTGTAGCTTCTCTAAGGGTCATGTTTTTCCTTTCTGCAACACCATTCTGTTGAGGAGTCCTGGCAGCACTATAATCTCTTCTAATACATTTGGAATTGCAAAGTGCTATGAGGTCTGCATTCTTGAACTCAGTTCCATTGTCACAACGAATACCTTTCACCTTCTTTGACAACTGATTCTCAATGAGGGCAATGAAGTCTTTGAGAATGGAGTAGGTCTCACTTTTGGCAGCCAGAAAGAAAACCCACGTGAACCTGCTATAGCCATCAGTTACCACAAGACAATAGTGTTTATGGTCAATGCTCCTAATAGAGGTAGGACCAAACAAATTCATATGTAGTAGCTGCAATGGTTCAGTTATTAAGCTGAGAGCAGTAATGGTTTTGAAGGATGCTTTGTGTTGTTTGCCTTTGCTGCAAGCAAGGCAATTGATGTCATTCCGGAAAGTTTTGGGAGGTAAACTAGAGACCAAGTTCATAGTTGCCAGCTTGTGAAGTGTCTTGAAGTTTACATGCCCCATCCTCCTATGCCATTTGGTGGCTTAATCTTCTGATGCTTTGGCAACCAAACATGCCAGTTGACCAGTAGGATTAACTTCATTCAGCTTGATACTGTAGAGGTTATGTCTTCTTGTGATTTTGAGTAGAACATGGGAGTCATTCGATAACTTAAAATCTTTAGACAGCACCAGTGCTTCAGTATCCGTAGAGAGGACAAACTGCTTCTTGTCACAAATCTAGGAGACAGAAATCAAGCTGAAGTGTTGAAGTGCTTCCACATATAAAACCTGCTCAAAATTAAGGTTAGGGGTCTGAATGGTTCCTTTGCCAGAAATCCTTCCTTCGCCACCTCCAAAGTACACCTTCCCGCCTTGAAATGGTACAAAGTTAGTCAAAAGTCCTTTATTCCCTGTCATGCTCCTAGAGCATCCACTATCTACTATCCCAAGAGATGGATCTTGGTATGGAGTAATCTATAAAAACACACAAGTCATATGTAAAAGTTATTGTCTTAAGGGGATCCAAACCATTTCAGGCTTGATTCTCCTTGTGGATCATTAGTAGATAGCCAAGAAGATTGATGAGATCCACCGTTGTTCTTGTGTTACCTGTGCATCATATGGGTGTTATTTTGTGACCAAGAACAACCTGCTGAGGTCTTAACAGCAATACCCAAATATCCTAATCCAAAATAAATTTGGTCTGAAGTAGTAGCATAATTCTGATTAAAATTCTGAAAATAATTGCTGGTTGGTTTATTAGGGGTGCAGGCATTGCTTCTCCAAGAATTAAAAGCTGAAGGAGAGGTCCTTCTAGTAGAAGGAAAAGATTGGGCACATGGATTTAACCTTCTAGAATCAAAACCCACACCAATAGAAGCAGCTTGGTAGACCATGAGTAGCATAAGCTTGATAACCAGGAGGCTTTTGATCATAAAAATTACAATTTTTAATCAAATGAAATTTACTACCACAAACAAAGCATGTTTTAAAAGACCTTTTATTAAAATTACATTGTTTTAAACTGCTATTCTTATTACAAACCACTCTAGGAGAATCAACATTCCTAGTTTTCAACAAACTAGAATTAAAAACAATGGAAGTAGAAGTAGTAGCAACTCTCTCATCACTCATCCTAGAACTAGTAGTAGTAGTGTCATTTGTCTTGGGACTTGAAGGTCTTGACTCTTCACTTGAACACATGATGCATAGTCACTTGCCTTGTCACTAAAAGTACAAGAGACAAAGTTATTAGTATTATTAGAGCTTTTGGGAGACTCATGCATCTGTGATTCATCCAAGTCTGTATGCATGGATATGGGCATAAATGTTCCTGTAAGAGGTGGAGGAACAGCATGCATTGCTGCAGCTGGTTTAAACCTATTGTAACTAGGTTTTCCCTCCTCCTCTTTGTTAGGATCAAAGACACTTGAAAAGGATAAATAAAAAACATCATCCGGACCAATATATTTGTAAAAACCTAACCCTCTCTTAGTTCTATCAGAGATGCTACTGTCTATTAGCTTGGAAAGATTCGTGGGTGCTTTTTGCCATTTATCAAATCTTAATAGTGTAGCATCCAACTTTTCTTTCATTTCTTGTTTTGCCTCAATATTCTCATTGTTAAGTTTTTCAGTATATTTAAGCATGTTAGTGGTATTCTCTAAATCAATGCTTAAGACTCAAATCTTATCCTCATATTCAAGTTGAGTATTTTGAAGCCACTTCTTTTGTTGTTCTAAAGTTTTTAGAGAACTCTTATAAGCTTGAACTTCTGAAAAATGTTTATCATTTTGAGCATTTAGTTCATTACATTGAGTTAAGAGGGCTGAGTATTTATCATCACAGCCAAGAGGGCAAATTTTGTACTTGAGGAGAGATTCCCATGAGAGCAAATTCCTCTGCTTCCTCTACATCAGATATGTGACCAACAATCATAGCAAACACATCAATAGAGGACTCAACTGATTCTAATGATGGAGTCTCATGCTCATTCAGTTAACTGTGGTATCAACTAACACCAAAGCTTTCTTTTCATCCTTGAGCTCTTGAACTTTGAAAGCTGAATATCTGTTCTTCTCCTAGTCATTTTTGTTAGGCCATTCCGTAGAAAAATGTCCTTGCTGCTGACAGTTATAACATTTGACTTTACTCCTATCAAACCTGGCTGGCTCTCTTGGGTTGTAGCTCAATTTTCTACCAGCCTTCTTTTCAAACTTATGAACTCGGAGAGTAAGCATAGCCATCTACCACTTAAGGTCTATTTCATCCAAGTCAAGTTTATCAACCTGTTTGAAATCATCAAAAGCTAGTTGCTGTTGTGGATCAACATCAGCAACAAAGGAGTGAAGAACATTTTCTTACATGCTACTAGTCTTGGCTTTTGATTCAGGAGTAGAAGTATGTTGGGATGACAAAGTATAGCTTGGGCAACTGGCATAAGACATTGGACTAAAGCCCATCGAACTCACAAAAGCAGAGTTAGAAGGAGTGGAATAGGAATCACTTGAGTACCCTCTCACATGAGACTCAAAAGTTTTGAGTTTGTAAAATAAGTAAACAAAAGAAAGATATTCAAGTCCACCTTTAGCCTTTAGAGAGATGACTACTTGGTTCCATGAGTGAGGCAGGGCTCTAAGAAACCTGGCATTGATGTCTTCATTTCCAGGTTTGGAGCGAAGTTGATTCAATTGGCTGAGAATCTTTTGAAACATGTCATAGCCTTGATGAAGACCTTCTGTCTCAGAAATCTTGAATTCTGTAAATTTATCTCTCAGCATTGATATGCGCATCTTCTTAGATTCCTCATTCCCTCCAAATCTTGTCTTGATCACATTCTAAATCTCCCTAGCATTATCCAAGTGATAGAAATCACATATATGATCATCAGGAAGAGACTGAAGCAAAATAGTTTTTGCTTTGATTTCCTTCTGAACAGCAGTGATTTCTTCATGAGTTTTAGGATCTAGAATGGTGATATTACCATTCTTGTCTCTACCACTAGTCTTCTTACTGTTGCCATTCTGAACAATTCTCCAAAGGTCTAGATCAGTGTTGGTGATCCAGCACTCCATCTTTATGGCACATCTATCATACTCCTCCTTCTTAAGGAGTGGGAATTTTCCATTTGTATTGGAAACAGTAGCAACGATTTGTTGTGTTTGTTGTGTTGTGGGGGTGCTTGGTTGTCCTGTTTCAGTAAAACTAGAAGCAGACATGATTAGACAAAATAGTTAGAAAAAAATGGTTCTTCTTGTGTAGAGACTCTCCCAGGCTCTGATACCACTTGTTGGGTCCACTAGTTGTGGATTTTGCAGCTTGTTGAGGATGGTGAACAAATTCTATAATCACAAGTCTATTCACAGAGAGACTCTTAATGTAATACAAAGTATTAGTGTGGAATACAGATACTAAGATCAAGAAGAAACAGAATCACTAAATAACTTGATCCTTACTAAGGATTTCTACTATTGATATGTAATGAATACTGGTGAAAGGTGTCTCTAACCCTTCTGCCAATGGGTTCCTTTTATACTACAAAGAAATCCTAAAACTACATTAAACATAAACGTGTAACTCCTGATATGCATATCCTTTCCTAAGATATCCCATGCATATCCTAAAAAACTACTAAGAATAGTTTTGTTTGACTTTCTACTAGACCAGGAGCACGTGTCGTTCCTACTACTACTAGGACCAGGAGGAACTACATACCTCCTAGTTCATCTATTACAAATAACTATTACATACTAATAAGTGTGAAAACACTTATCCTTTTACCACTTATTTCCAATAATAACAAAACCAAAACGTGTATTTTATGTCGTAAAAGTCAGAATTATGCGTGGTTTGTGTTGTTATTGTGTTTTAGGACCAAAAGATGCAAAAGGAAGAAAACATGGGCTATCACGGGTTTTTATCGAAGAAAAAGACTAAAGACGAAGTCAAAAGATCAAGAATGCAAAAAGAACGGAAGTCCAAGGCCTATTCTGAAGATTTATCAAAGAAAAAGTCTAAAGACGGAAGTTTAATGAAGTCGAAGAACTCAAGTCTAATTATAGAAGAAAATTATAAGACAAGTTCAACTTATATCGACAAATCCCGAGACGACGTCGAGAAAGACAAAGAAATTAAATCGAGTAGAGACGAGAAGAAAGAAAGAAGATAGCTTAAGCATGTAATCTCCACCTCCTATAAATACCCTCCTAATATGTCATTAGGAGGGTGTTAGGTGGTAGTTTTTAGAGTAGTAGTTAGTTTTAAGTGTGCTTTCATTTTTTTTTCTCTCTAGTTTTTCTTTCAAAACTTATTAAGTCTTTACATTAATCTTGTAATCTTTTGATATTAATCTCTAATCAATCAAGCTTATTTTCTTAATTCTCATTCTACCTTTCTTAATCTTTTTCTTAATCTTGATAATCATGTAGTTTTATTTGAATCTTGTTGATGATTTGATTGTGTAGCTTATTTGATTGTGCTTATTAAATTGGTGATCTTAAAAGTTTCTTTATAAAAGTGCTTATTTTTCTTAATCTTAATGCTTAATAGTTTTTAGAAATAAGTTGTTTTTAATAAGTTTAAATTTTTACAAAAAGTGCTTTATGATTTCTAGCTTATTTAGTGTTTTAAAAGTTTTCAAATTTTAGCTTATTCACCTTTTTCTAAAATCTTTTTGGTTTAGTTTTGGTAAGTGCTTATTTTAGATTTGCTTATTTGTTTAAGTTTGATGTATTCCGGGTTCCCTTAAAACCCCTTTTTTCCGAATAACTGTCACCTCCCAAAGATTCTGGATAAGTCTTAGAACCCTCTTATTCCGGATAAGCAGCAGTCAGTTATTCCGAATAGTGCTCATCTAAACATTCCGGATAAGTCCTCATTTCCATTCTTCCGAATAGTAGCTACTTCATCAAATTGCGGATAAGGGTCCGATATTGATTCCGGATAAGGCAACGAAGGTGTAAGATTCCGAATAATCTCCAGTTGTAGTATTCCGGATATGAGCCCTATGCTATATTCCGGATAAGTAGCATAATCAAATATTCTGGATAAGTCTCCGATCTATATTCTGAATAGTCAAGCAAACAAGTATTCCGGAAAAGGTTCCGGATAAGTCTCTTCTTTTGGATTCCGGATAAGATTCCGGATAAGAACCATTTTTGTATTCCGGATAAGTCATTCTGAATAAGCCTTCGAAGTCACTTTTTCCGAATAAGCTTTTAAGTGATTATTCCGGATAACGGGGCGAACATTATTCCGGATAAGCATCGTCAGGGATTCGGGATAAGGCCTACCAAGTTATTCCGGATAAGCCAAAGTTGTGTATTCCGGATAAAGCTGCATTTCAATTATTCCGGATAAGATTCCGGATAACATTCCGGATAAGGTTTTGTATTTCCAGTTTTTGAATTTCAATTTTTCCCGCCTTTTTACTTAGCTTTGTTCTAACTTGTCTTATTTTAGTTTAAATCTTTAAAGTTTACATTTTATAAGTTTTAATCATTTACTTTTCAATTTTTAAAGTTCTTATTTTTAGTTTAAAATATTTTCAAGCTTTCATTTTTACTTATTTACTCAACGACATTTTCATTTTTTAGATTAAAATAGATAATCATAACC
The DNA here is from genome assembly GCA_025667525.1 of Glebionis coronaria. Classification (NCBI taxonomy): domain Eukaryota; kingdom Viridiplantae; phylum Streptophyta; class Magnoliopsida; order Asterales; family Asteraceae; genus Glebionis; species Glebionis coronaria. The sequence continues at coordinate 753,581 of JANFOE010000979.1, read as the reverse complement.
CTTTTATTTTTCCACCAAGAACAATTGAGTCGCACTAATTAACGGTAATCAATTCGAAAAGATCGGAACAACGAACTTTCATACGAGGCTAAAAACCTTGTACTAAATGGCGCCGATGCCGGCTCTTTTCGTTTAGATTAACGGTTTTAAGTGAGAGACGCGTTGGATTTTGGGATCCGTTCATCTTTGAACGTTATTTTTCTTGCTTAAATTTTCAAAAATCCTAAAAAATATAAAAATTTCAAAAAAATACAAAAAAATAGAAAAACATAAAAAACCAAAAATATTTCTTGTATATTTTTCTTTTCCTTTTGTAGCTGTGCATGCGTACTCGTGCTCGTAAGAAGAAAGTAGCTCAAGCCGAAGTCATTACTCCACCTATTGTCACCATGGACAATCAACCAATGATCGAGCTTTTGCAATCGCACGTAGAGGGCAACACCGATGCTATTGTCATACCCGAGATTGGAGCCAAAAATTTTGAGCTCAAATCCGGCTTCATTAAAATGGTCTCTGCTCAACCTTTCTTGGGGCGTTCGCTTGATGATCCTCATGACCATATAAAAAGGTTCCTTCAACTCACTAATACGGTCAAGTATAATGGGGTTTCACAAGAAGTGATTCGCTTACAACTTTTTCCTTTCTCCTTATAGGGACAAGCCCGGAATTGGCTTGATAAGGAACCGCCACAAAGTATTCTTACGTGGACGGATTTAGAGACCAAATTCATCAATTATTTTTTCCCACCCTCACGTACTACCGCTTTGCGGAATGAAATCATTACATTTGAACAAAAGTACGGTGAGACATTTAGTGAATCTTGGGACCGTTTTAAGGAACTTTTAAGAAAGTGTCCACAACATGGTTTCACAAAAGTACATCAAATAAATACTTTTTACAATGGTTTAAGAATGAATGACCAAGATTCACTAAATAGTGCCTCGGGGGGTAACATTTTGGTTAAGTCTTCTAAAGCCGCTTGGGATATTATTGAGAATAAGTCTAGAGTGCAAACCAAGAGTGCTCGGACTAATGTGGCTAGTGCTAGCACTAATGAGAGCGACAAGAGAATTGATAAGCTTACTTCGCTTGTTGAATCACTTGCTCTCCAAACCGCCAACAACACCAAAGCTATCAATGCCTAAGTTAATGTTTTGAGTCAATCATGTGAAATATGCGGGGGATCTCACTCATACACCGATTGTCCTTCGATTCATGACAATCCAGAAAATGTGTATGCCGCCAACGGTAACTATTCCACGGGAGGCTATCAAGCACGTCCTCAAGGTGACCGCAATTTGCTCAGCTATTGCTCAAACAACTTTCTTTCACCACCCGGTTTTCCCCCACAAAACCCAAACAACCTCAATCGCAACAATCAAAACCAACCTCGTGCTTCAAATCAATATCAAACCCAAAGAACCCCATATCCACCTAAAGAAACAACCAAGTTTACCAACAACCCGCTTATCAACCACCTGCCTACCATACTCCTCCTCCCAACCAACCCACCGTATTTAATCAGGAGGTTGAAACTTACATGAGGACTAATGATGCGATAGTGCAGAATCTTCAGCGGGAAATGGCCAACATGAAAGCAGATATGGTGAAACAAGGGAATGATCTTCGAGCCGATATGCGAAACTCTTTGGAAAGTCAAACGAATTACTTAAGGAACATGATGGCTAGTTTCTTCCCAATTAATCAAGCCACTGGTTCGGGTTCTCTTCCGAGTAACACCATTGCTAATCCAAGAGGGGAGATGAAAGCAATCACCACTCGAAGTGGAAAAGGTTTAAAGGAACCCAAGCTTCCTACACCTACTCCGATGATTGTGACAAAGGAAAACGAGTCTACTTCTCCAATTCCTCCAACTTCTACTTCTCCAATTCCTCCACCTTCTACTTCCACCCCTCCACCACCCAAGGATGTGAGTGAGAATTCCATCCCAAAGCCTTCATCTCAACCCAATATACCTTATCCCTCAAGGTTGAGGAAAGAGAAATTGAAGAAAAAGGATGATATTCAGGTTTCTAACTTTCTTAAAATGTTTAAACAAATAAATTTCAATATCTCCTTTGCTGAGGCTCTCGCTCACATGCCCAAATATGCTAAAATGTTTAAAGATCTTCTTAGTGATAAGGAGAAACTTCTTGACATCGCTCAAACCCAACTTAATGAGAATTGCTCTGCAGTGCTCTTAAGGAAATTACCCACCAAACTTGGTGATCCAGGTCGTTTTCTCATTCCTTGCAACTTCCCCGGGGTAGAGAATTGTATGGCCCTAGCCGATCCAGGTGCTAGTATTAACTTAATGCCTCTAAGCGTTTGGAAACAATTATCTCTACCCGAGCTAGTCCCCACACGAATGACTTTGGAGTTAGCTAACCGTATGGTTGCTTATCCGGTGGGGATAGCCGAAGACGTCTTCGTCGGTGTCGACAAATTCACCTTTCCGGCGGATTTTGTTGTCGTTGACTACGAGATGGACCCTTGTGTTCCATTAATCGTTGGACGTCCATTCTTGAGGACCGGTCGCACTCTCATCGATGTAGCCGCGGGCGAATTAATCATGAGAGTCGGTGACGATAAAATCGTCTTCAACATGGGTAAACTTTCTAAGCAGCCTTCTGAAAACGAGAGTGTTAATTTCATTGACGTTCTTGATGAGGCCTGTGAAGAACATTTCAAAGACGCTTGTAAAAGTGGTTCTTCTTCTCTACCCATTGTTGAGACCGTTGCCTCTATTGCTCTATCACTAACTCTATTTGGAGAGAGTGATTTCATTTTGAAAGAATTTGAAGCAACTTTGGGAGATGTGGACTTGCAATATGCCGATTCTCTCTCCAATTGGGATGAAGACATTCGTACCATTGAAAAACTTCTCATTGAAGACCATATTTCTCCAACATCTTCTAAGGATATCTCTATTGATGAACCGAATTTGACTACGCCTTCCATCGACAATCCTCCGGATTTAGAGCTTAAGGACCTACCGTCTCATCTCGAGTACGTTTTCCTTGACTACAACAAGAAGTCACCCGTCATCATCGTTAAGGAGTTGAAAGAAGAAGAAAAATCCCGACTTATCGCCGTGCTGAAGAATCACAAGAAAGCGATTGCTTGGAAAATATCCGATATTCGTGGAATTGATCCTCACTTTTGTACACATAAAATTCTCATGGAGGACGACTTTAAACCCACTATTCAAAGCCAAAGAAGGGTGAATCCTAAGATCCATGACGTTATCAAAAAAGAGGTTATCAAAATTCTTGATGCGAGAATGATCTACACTATCTCGGATTCACCATGGGTTAGTCCTGTCCATTATGTGCCTAAGAAAGGCGGAATCACCGTTGTGCCCAACGAAAACAACGAGTTAATTCCTACTCGGCTCGTTACAGGGTGGAGAGTTTGTATAGACTATCGCAAACTCAATGATGCTACGAGAAAGGATCATTTTCCCCTTCCTTTCATGGACCAAATGTTGATCCCAAACTTAGATCGATTAAGCTTTGTGTATACGAGATTAGATCAAGTACTACACGTAGAGAAACCTTTGCTTATGAATAAAGTAACAAAGTGTTATGCGGAATTAACACTTGATCTAAAACACAAAGATGTTAAACAAACTTTCACTTGTATTAGAATAAACGAACTTGATTACAATGAAAGAGGTTTAACTTGCGAATACTTATGAAAACTTATATTAACTTTAACCTAAAAGACCTTCTTTTATAGAACAAGAAGTCTTGTACAATAAGCTACGAATCAACTATTCTAGGTAAAGATAATAATAGAAAATACAATGTCGAGCTTATCTTTACCATACACATATAAAGAAACAAATAAACAAAAAGATTCGTATGAAGATATTCCATCAGTGTCAATCTTCAAGGCTGTCAGCGTTGACTTCTTCTTTGTCAACGCTTGGCTGTCAGCGTCCAATGTCTTCTTATCAGCGTTGACATTCTTCTTATCAGCGTCTAGTGAACTGACCCATATTTTATTCCCAACAATCCTCCCCTAAACTTGATATCCATTCCAATGATCAAGTTTCTGAATAAATACTTAAGGCTTAGGAGGAATCTTGCAAAAACTTCTTATGTTGGTGATAAACATATCTAATCAAGTCCTTGGCCACGTCACTAGTATAATCAATCTCCAAGGGTGTCTCTAGCATCTTCTCCAACACTTCTTTGGACAAGAAATAGTCAGCATCCACAAGTAGATACTCTGAAAACTTTGTAGAGCTCAAATGAAATACACCAAAAGTAGAATATAGCCTCCAATGAAGATTACTAAGATCATCTTCAAGATCCTTCCATATAGCAGGATCTGCTTCTTTTGGACCACACAAAGTCAAAAATGTGTTCCAAAGTCTTATTCCATTTGCTGAAGTAGGTGCTTCAGCTGTATACTTGGCCTCTATTAATCTCCATAGATGCACCAAGTCTTCTCTGTCTATGCTTGCAAATATAGAAATAACTGAAGTGAAAGTATGTACCTCCTTTCCAAACCTGCCAATCTTCCAAAATCCACACTCATCTTCATCAAAACTGATGATTGGATTTCTGTCATCTAGGGGTACTACATTAACCAAATCTGAAGCTTCCAATGGAGAAAGCTTGAGATGCTTCCTTATTACACCTTCAGTTGGAAAATACACATCCATATCTTTAGGAAACTGAAAAGGATCTCCTTTCTTTACTGGTCTTTGAGCAATCCTCATCTCCTTTTGAATCTGCATTTCCTCAGCAAGCTCTTGTTTCCTTTCTTCTGAAAGAAACTGATAGACATTATTTTCTTGCACACTCCTCCAAATAGGATGTGCCCTATACTCTAACTCCTCAAAAGATAAAGCCAGCAACTTCTTTGATGTCCAGTTAGGCTGATGGCACCTAAGCAACTTATAGTACAACTGCCTTCTATCTCTTTTGAGCCAAGTCTTGACCTCCTGTGCATTATACTTCAAAATCACCTTTATGTCATCTTGTACCCTAAGAAGAACTTCTAACCCCCAAATTTGATCTGATAAACTCATCCCTAGGTTGTCCATAACCTTGTCCTCCCAAGCATGGTACATTCTGGTGATTTCAGGAAGGTCCCAATCAATCTGATTCTTCAAATCACTCAACCTTTCCTTTGCTAACTCATCCCCATATTCAAGTCTTTCTGGATCTTCAATAATTTGAACACTTGAATCTGAGCTATCATCTTCTTTTCCATCACCACTTTCTTCCTCACTCTCAGAAACAACAAATGGTGATCTACCACTCCTCTTCAAATCTCTTTCCAAAAGTTGTGCAGCCAACTGTTCATCAAATGCAATTTGTGCTGCATCTTTCTTTGGAACATCTTCTTCAACCAATTTTCCTTTACCTTTGTCTTTTGGATCAATAATAGGTAAAGTAGAAGAAGAAACCTGTGTGGACACATCTTTGATGATTGTTGATGGCTGGAATACATCAACACCACCTGCAACTTTATCAGCGTTCAAGTTACCTCTATCAGCGCCACGATTACCTTTGTCAGCGCTGGATGTGTCAGCGTTCAAACCTGTATCAGCGCCCAATGTTTCTTTGAAAGATCCTTCCAAGTTTAATGGTGTCACCTTGGATGTATCAATAACTGGGTGCTTCTTCAAGTTGGTGAGAGCTTCAGCAACCTGTAAAGATTCACTAAATTGTGAACTCTTCTCTGAACTCTTCTCACTAGCTGTATGAATTAGCTCATCCTCTTCATCCTCTTCATCCTCCCCTTTGGAAGATTCCTCCATTAGACTCCTGCTACTTGGATTCTCCAAAACAGTTACCCGCTCCCTCAATGCTTGGAGTTCACGGCCCTGGTTGTTGACAGTGTGTACAAGGCTGACATTTTGCTTTTGCAAGCTAATGACAGCAGCCGTCAATTCAGTCATAGTCATAGGTTCCAATCTGCCCTCAGCTAGAATGGGGATTTGACCTCCCAAAATAGAATCATAGGGCATGGATGAGGTCTTAATGATGTTGGGACTGTCTTGACCAGCATCTAAGCCTGTGTCAATAGCCCCAGCCTCATCCATGGCACCAGCCACACTTGTGGAGGTGGTTCTCTCTGCTACAAGGCTAGGATCACTAGAGGAGAACACTCCAGTAACCCTTTGGCGTTTATTCAACCTAGATTGTAATGGGGTGGAAGATGAAGTAGATTGTGTGGGTGTTGGTTGGTTAAGGGGTGTTTGGGATTGTTCAGGAATGGTATCAGTGTTGGGATTGGCTGTGTCAGCGCCAACATTTTGAGTGTCAGCGCTGGGTTGGTCAATGTCCATGTTTTCTGGTGAAGGTAATGGTTCATGAATAGGCTCAAGTTGGGGTTCAGGGTCTGGTTGTGGTTGTGGTTGAGCAGCCTGAATTACTTCAAGCATGGGTTGGGTAAGAGGTATGGATCTGTTTGTGGAGCTCATTTTAGCAAAAATGGTTTTCTGTTGTTTAGGGATCTCATAAAAAGTGTCATGATCCCTAGAACAATATTCTTGTAAATCAAAGACCATTTGCAAAAATCTAGGGTAAGCCAAAGTCATTTTACTTCCCTTGTTTTTACACATCCCCTCAAAAATCATTTTTGAAAAATTATACTTAAGCCCACGTGTTATACAAACCATAGCACTTGCAATTGACCTGTTTATTTCATTAAAAGAAGTACATTTTGGACTTAAGCATTGTAAAAGGACATGTATCAAATATTTCCAGTCAGAGGGAAATTCCTGCTTATGATATTTATTTAAAGTGACATCAGCAGGAATAGGATAACCCAATTCCCTAAGACCTTGTTCTATTGTTGCAATGGCAAGGGTAGTCACACCATCAGCGTCATCAAGACGCAAAGCTTGGCGAACCAAGGCTTCAGTGACCACCCATGTTCTTCCATGAACAGTAGATGTTAATGTGGTCACTCCATTAGTTGTTGTGGAACTAGCAGTGTTCCAAAACTGTCTAATGTGTGCGACAGGGACTAATGGTGTATGAGAAAGTGCATACCTTAAGGAGGATGCATTTAAAAATGCCACCATCTGTGAATACTGAGGGAACAAATCATGATCAGCAGTCAAGTAAGCTACCATATTATGTTGGCTCTTGAACTCCAATGTTAAATTCTTTGAGTTGAACTTGGGTGCCATGATGAAAGCTGTTTAGGTTATGTGATATGGAAAAATCTAGGAGAAAAATGGTAGACAAGAAAATATGAATACCCAGAATAAAAAGATTAGCCAAATTTATAGGAGAGATGCATGATTTTGATTGGTAAAAAATGAGGCAGTTATATTCAAAGAATAATGATGAAAATATTGAATCAAATATAACTTATCTCATGCATTAATTAAAAGTAACTTCGCCCCAAAATTACGGCCAAAGATTAGTCAAAAATAACAACTGGGTAGGGCCCACTAGGTGTCAACGGTCAAAAGTAGACCATCAGCGCCCAACGGCTATATTTTCTTGTCAGCGTTTGCCTAAAGCCTTGTCAGCGTCACGATTGGACGTAACAGCGTTTGGAGAAAAACTTGTCAGCGTCTAAAAATAAAAATATTTAAAAAGAAAAAGACCTTAACAAAGTAATTTATCCTAAGGGAAATATCTTACAAGTTGATAATAATTACTAGGCGGCAAGCACTGTCCATTTATGCACACTTGCATAAGCAAGATAGACACAAATGTCCTCTAGAGTCCCTTGCTAACCAAAATACTTACCAACAAAGTTATTTCATAAAATTCTTTGTAACTCCCAGGTAAACCCATAACAAAACTATTCCCAAGTCTCCCATCAGACCACAACCAATTCTAGGCCAAAAATGTCTTGGCAGCATGCATAGTTTATCAACTTTGCATGCTACAGTGCCTCATGGTTTAGTAAAACTAACCCATACTCACCTGTGGACACAATCTAGAATTGTGATGAGAGTATTGTAAGAATACCCAAGAGTCCTAAAGGTTCCTTAAACCTCCCCTCAAACTACGATACATGAGTTCTCAAAATATAAATGAACATTAAAAATTTATGTCAAGATAGGAATATAAATATTCCAACCATCATCCATAAACAAAACATGTCCAAATAGCTCTTCAAAGATCCATAAGCAACTCTGTATCCAATGGCATAAAGCTACCACCTACCTACACATTTAGATGAAAACCACAAAACTAACATTTGTTGCTGACAGCGTCCCGACAACACGTATCAGCGTTGAAGGAACTCTTGTCAGCGTTAGACAATAATATCTCTAACAACGGCAAAATAACACTTGACAGCGTTACATTTACCTTTGTCAGTGTTAGAAAAATAAAGTGGAAAAATCTAAATCATCACAAAGACCAATAACAATGCATTATCCTGTACATACTTTTACAAAAAGGTTCCAAAACACATATTAAGTGAGATTAACCATTCCAATATTTGTTACCAAATATTGAAATCTTCCAGCATCAAAAGGTTTAGTTAATAAATCAGCCACATTATCTTCTGTGGCTACCCTATCTGGTTGTATTAAACCTTTCTCAAAGCAATCTCTTATAAAATGATGTCTAATTTCTATGTGTTTGGTTTTAGAATGATGTATAGGATTTTTAATAATGCATAAAGTACTGTTATTGTCTACAAAAATCTTGGTATGCATAAAATTATACCCATAATCCAACAGCTGGTTCTGAATCCATAAGACTTGTCCACAACACGCAGCTGCAGCCACATATTCTGCTTCAGTTGTAGAGTTTTCCACCACTGTTTGTTTCTTGCATTGCCAAGATATCAATCTACTCCCAAGAAATTGGCATCCACCAGTTGTGGATTTCCTATCAAACTTGTCACCACCATAGTCACTGTCTGAATATGCAATAAGGTCCAATGGAGAATCTTTTGGGTACCACAAGCCAAGATCTGGATAACATCTTAGGTATCTAAAAATTCTTTTCACAGCAAATAGGTGACATTCTTTGGGAGTCACTTGATGGCGTGCACATGCACACACAGCAAACATGATGTCAGGTCTTGAGGCTGTAAGATACATCAATGAACCAATCATTGATCTATAATGCCTAACATCCACATCCTTTCCAGCTCCAATTTTTCCCCAAGGGTGTTCCCTATCCATAGGAGTGGAAGCATCCTTTTCATGTGGAGAAAAACCATATTTCTTCAAGATTTCAGCTACATACTTGTCTTGGGAGATGAAGATACCATCTTCTTTCTGCTGAACTTGCAATCCTAGAAAGAAGTTCATCTCACCCATTGCACTCATCTTGAATTTATCTGTCATGAGCTTGGAAAAGTCCTCACTCATTTTTGGATCAGTAGACCTAAAAATGATGTCATCAACATAGACCTGCACAAGCAACACATGTTTTCCTTTCTTCTTTGTGAATAGTGTCTGATCTATGGTGCCCCTCTTGAATCCATTGTCCACTAAATATGTAGACAAGGTACCATACCATGCTCTAGGGGCTTGATGAAGTCCATACATAGCTTTCTTCACTCTATAAACCTTGTCTGGATTTTCAGGATCTTCAAAACCAGGAGGTTGCATGACATATACTTCCTCAACAATTGTTCCATAGAGGAAAGCACTCTTCACATCCATTTGATAAACAGTGAAGTTCATACAAGAGGCATAAGCTAGAAAAATTCTTATAGCTTCAATTCTTGCAACTGGTGCAAAAACTTCTTCATAATCAATTCCTTCCTCTTGTGTATATCCCTGAGCTACCAAACGTGCCTTGTTTCTGACCACAATACCCCTTTCATCTTTCTTGTTCCTTAGAACCCATCTTGTCCCAATTGGTCTCACATATCTAGGACAATCAACCAGCTCCCAAACATCTTGTATAGCAAATTGGTGAAGCTCATCCTGCATTGCTTCCACCCAACTTGGTTCTTTGAGAGCATCAAAAATCTTCTTGGGTTCTTCCTGTGACAGAAAACAGGCAAACAAACATGCTTGTACAAGAGGGGTATCAACCTTCTTGTGTATATTGGCAATAAATCCACCAAGACTTTGATGGGATCTTCTTGTCTGAACTGGAGCCATAACATCACCAATGATCTGAGATGAGGGGTGATCCTTTGTTGTGGAAGTGAGAACTCCTCCTTCAAAAAGTGTGGTGTCCTCAACTTCACGCTCCATGTTGCCAATATCTTCTTCATCAGACTCTCTTTGATCAACATGAATCTCTTCATGAACATTGGAAGGTCCACCTTGTTCAAAATGGGAAGAGAAAAGCTGTGTAAAGGTGTCACCAAAGTCTGATCCTTGTTTGTCAGCGCTTGGGCTAACAACGCTTGAACTGTTGTTGTCAGCGTCTAAGCCATCAGCGTCTGAATTTGTCTTGTCAGCGCTTGATTTCCCTTTGTCAGCGCCTGAAGAAGTATGCATGTTTGTATTTGGTGGTATTTGAAAACCACCATTATCTTTTCTAGCAGCAGCAGCAGCAGCATAATACTCATCTGTCCATATAGGAAGTGTAACATATTCTGGTGTGGGAGATGACTCAACTGCTGGTGGTCCATCCTCCTTAGCAACCTGTATACCTGAAACATTACCAATTCTCTTTTCCAAAACACTTGAAGTTACCTTCACAATGTCTGGATCAGTAACAGGCATATAATTTAAAGCTCTAGATAAAGGTTCTAAGTCAAACAATCAATTTGGACCACTTTCAGGATCACTAGGTTTACTCTCTAAAAACCTAACATGTACTTTTTCAAGTATACGTTTTTCCTTTTTAATGTAAACCCTATATCCTTTGCTCTGCACTGAATAACCCATGAAGTAGCCTTCATCACCTTTTGAGTCAAATTTACCTAGGGCCTCGCTAGTTTCTAAAACAACTACATGACATCCAAAAGGCTTGAGAAAGCCAATATTTGGCTTCCTTCCCCAAAGTAACTCATAATGTGTCTTATTATGTATTTTGTTGACCAATGCCCTATTTTGAACATAACAAGCTGTGTTAACAGCTTCAGCCCAAAAGGCTATAGGAAAGTGGGCATCAGCCAACATGGTTCTGGCTGCTTCAATAAGGGTTCTATTCTTCCTTTCAGCAACCCCATTTTGCTGTGGGGTTCTAGCTATGCTAAACTGCCTAGTAATCCCTTTCTTGGCACAAAAATCATCCAACAACTGATTTCTAAACTCACCCCCATTGTCACTTCTAATAATTTTGACCTCATTACCATTTTTCTTTTCAATCTGGGTAATGAAATTAATCAGACTTTGGGCAGTTTCACTTTTCTTCGCTAAAAAGAAAGTCCATGTAAACCTGGAAAAATCATCAGTGATAACAAAACAATATGATTTACCCTTCAAACTTTCTATATTAGTTGGACCAAAGAGGTCCATATGCAATAAGTGAAGTGGTTTAGAACTAGAGTGTACCTGTTTAGACCTGAATGAGACCTTGTGCTGCTTGCCCTTAAGACATGCAACACAAGTGTGGTCATTGTGGAAAGCTTTTTCAGGCAAACCATCAACTAAACCAAGCCTCACAAGTCTATTAATATTCTTAAAGTTTATGTGCCCTAATCTCCTGTGCCAAAGATTACTTTCATCTACTGAGGCTTTAGCATAAAGACATGACATCATTTTATTATTTACCTTAATTCCATTAAGATTCACATTATATATGTCTTTATGCCTTGGTGTTCTAAAATCTATGTATTTTTCCTCAGGGAGATTATAATCTTTGCTTAACACCAAGCACTCAGTATCTGTGAAAAGAACCTTATTTTTGTTATCACACACTTGTGATACACTAAACAAATTATAATCCAGTTCTTTTACCAAGAATACATTCTCAAACCGTAGGTTGTTGGTGACAAGGGTTCCTTTTCCAGTGATGGTGCCGTAGCCCCCTCCAAAGTATACCTTATCACCATCTTGAATAGGAGTGAAGTTTGTCAGATAGTCTTCCTTTCCTGTCATGTGCCTTGAGCATCCACTATCCCAGTATCCATAATCATTGATCTTCTTCTGAATGCCCTGCACATAAAGAAAACACATTAGTTTTCTTTGGGAACCCAAGCCTTGGAAGACTTGGATTCATCTGGTTGTTCAACAAGAACAGACTTGGTTCTCATAACAACCCCATTTTCATCCCTTTTAGAATGAAATTCCCAGTTAACCCCAATTGGTGTTGACATTGCTTTTGAAATATAATGAAACCTGTTGCATGTCATAGAAACACCAGTAAAATTAGAGTTTTGGTCTTGTTTTGGTCTCCATGTTAAGCTAGTAGAAGCTTTAGACCTATTTCCCTGTGGTTGCAAATACCTAGGTTTGGCAGTGTGTCTGTCAGCGCTTAAATTGCTCTTGTCAGCGCCCCGATTGCCTTTATCAGCGTTGTACCTAGGGTTTGCTACAGGAACCCATTGCCTATTGGACCAAGTGTTTGACTTTTGAAAAGGTCTTAGGCCTTGTGTGTTAGACCCTCTAGAAAAGAATGGGGCTGGTCTAACAACTTGTGAACTTTTGTTCACAAAGGTATTGGGTCTGACAATGTTTGACCTATTTTGACTTTTGTCAGCGCTGAAATGGTTCCTATCAGCGTTGACATTGGAAGCGTTGACACATTTGTATGCCAAATGTGAGAAGCTACCACATGTGTAACAAGCTTTTCTAGACATAGTCTTAGGTCTAGAAGCAAAGAAGCCTGTTCCTTGGTTACTAACTTGGCTTTTTGGTGACCTAGTATTCCTATACATCTCTGCATACTTAACACTAGGTTTTCTAACAGTTTGTGGGCCAAGGTCAACAACTTTGCCAGTGGTAGGGTGTGTGATTTTAATAGGTTTAGGATCATTGGACTCCACAATTGGTATCATTTTTGGTGTGGGCTCATTTGGACTTTCACACAACAACCCTCCCTTAACAAACAAGGTGTGGTTAGCTTTCTTCCACTCATCTAGGTCAGTCAGTTTTTGCTTGTATTCCTCAACTGGGGAAGTCACTCTAGGTGGAGGAATGAATTCCTCCTCTTGGCATTCTGGCAAGCCAGTCCAAGATAAATCCTTTGATTGGACACCATAGAAATCCCCAGCTGGTGGTGGAACACCAGTATAATTATTCATCCCAATCCCACTCATATCCTTAGAGTCTCTTTGTTTACTAACACACTCTCCTAGGGATTATGTGGCCTTATCAAATATCTGGATTTTAAGACTCACATTATCTTTATTTTTGTTAGCCTCCTCTAACTGAGCTATCAAATCAAGATTAACCCTATTTACTATATCTTGAACATCTTTACTCTGATGTAACTCATGTTTTAAGATATTTATTTGATCCTTTAAATCAAACTCCATTTTCTTATACTCAGCTACTGTCTTTTCTGTTTGGGTAAGAGCAATTTGATAATTAGATACTTTGCATCTTTCAGTACTTGCCTCATCTAATAATTTTACTATCTCTTGATTTAGTTTTTCAGTATTTAAACGACAACCCTTAGAACAGAAAGCATCATCATATACCTCATTATCTGATGAAGAGGAGGAGTGTGCCATGAGAGCATATTCAACATGCTCTTCTTTAACTTCAGCAACCAAAGCTCTGTCCTCTTCCTCATCCTTGGCCATCCAGCTCCAGTCCCATTCTCCAACACCATCAATTTGTTGAACAGCAACCATGGCCTTGGGATCTTGGCTCTTAACCATTTGGCTTGAGGGCTTACCAGCATCAGATCTTCTTGGAGATCTACATTCCCTCATGAAGTGCCCCATCCTATGACAGTTGTAGCACTTAACCTTGGACTTGTCAAAGCCAGCAACATCCTTAGCATTAAAGGTCATCTTCTTCTTGAACCTTTTATTAAACCTGTTTGCTCTTAAGCTTACAAGAGCCATAGTCCACTTCATGTCCATCTCTTCCAATTGTTCATCACTTATCTGCTCAAGATCTTCATATGTAATCCTTGAATCACTGGGCAAAGAAGCAATGAATGCACACACAGTATCTAGATCTAAACCAGCAGGTTTAAGTCTATCAGCGCCAAAGTTGTGTGTGTCAGCGCTTGAGTATAAAGCGTTGACAGGATATGATCCAGCGCTGACAGACTGACATCCAGCGCTGACACCTTGAGATCCAGTGGCTGGATGTCCATAGAAGTTCATGGAATCAAATTGGCCTTCACTTTGTGAGAAGAAGGCCATGTTACTACTGGAAGATTTATTATCACTATCCAATTGCCATTCATTCTCCAACAGTCTTAGTTTGTTGAAGATGTCATCAAACCTTGAGGTCTTGTGGGTATTATTGACAAGAATGGATCTTGTCTCAATCTTCCATACATCACCAAGGCTTTTGAGAAAAGTAGCATTCAATTCAGGGTCATCAATCTGTGTTCCCATGAAGGAAAGTTGACTTGTGATGTCAAGAAGTCTACTTCTCACACTGCTGAGATTTTCATTGGGTTGAGCTTTAAAGACAGCATACTCATGCAAGAGTTGCTTCTTCTTTTCTTCTTTTGTGTCAGCATTGCCACCATGTGCTACTTCAAGAGCTTCCCAAAGCTCTTTTGCAGACTCAAAGCGTTTGTACTTGTGCTGATTCTCATGACCTAGGGCGTGTTTCATGATGTTCAAGATTTTCATGTCCACCCTCTTCTTGGCTATATCTTCAACAGCTACAGCTCTCCCATCTCCAGGCTTTTCCTTCTTATCAGCTTCAGGACAATTAGGAACAGCTGTCCTTGTGGCAATTGCAGCAGCAATCTTTGCTGCTTTGTCGAATGTGTTCCCATATTCGACAATCTCCCAAAGAGTGTAGTCATGAATAGCTATATATTGCTCAAAATTTGACTTCCAAAGCTCAAAGTTCCTGGCATCAAACATGGGAATTTTGATACTAGGATTTGAGGAGTTGTTTTGTAGCAAAGCAGCAGGTTGATCTGTGCCAGACATGGTGTTTTTAGGGTTTTGAGAATTTTAGGGTTTTTAGGGTTTTTGGTGTTTTAGGGTTCTTGCGTTACTTAAAGATCAAAAGTTTCTCAACAAGCTCTGATACCACTTGTTGATCCCAAACTTAGATCGATTAAGCTTTGTGTATACGAGATTAGATCAAGTACTACACGTAGAGAAACCTTTGCTTATGAATAAAGTAACAAAGTGTTATGCGGAATTAACACTTGATCTAAAACACAAAGATGTTAAACAAACTTTCACTTGTATTAGAATAAACGAACTTGATTACAATGAAAGAGGTTTAACTTGCGAATACTTATGAAAACTTATATTAACTTTAACCTAAAAGACCTTCTTTTATAGAACAAGAAGTCTTGTACAATAAGCTACGAATCAACTATTCTAGGTAAAGATAATAATAGAAAATACAATGTCGAGCTTATCTTTACCATACACATATAAAGAAACAAATAAACAAAAAGATTCGTATGAAGATATTCCATCAGTGTCAATCTTCAAGGCTGTCAGCGTTGACTTCTTCTTTGTCAACGCTTGGCTGTCAGCGTCCAATGTCTTCTTATCAGCGTTGACATTCTTCTTATCAGCGTCTAGTGAACTGACCCATATTTTATTCCCAACACCAAATGCTTGAACGTCTAGCGGGTAATGACTATTACTGCTTTTTAGACGGTTTCTCTGGGTATTTTCAAATTCCCATCGATACCAAAGACCAAGAGAAAACCACATTTACTTGTCCTTACGGAACATTTGCTTATAAAAGAATGCCTTTCGGCTTATGCAATGCTCCTGGGACATTTCAAAGGTGTATGATGGCTATCTTCCATGACATGGTGGAAGAAACTATGGAACTCTTCATGGATGATTTCTCGGTCTATGGTGATTCTTTCTCTCATTGCCTTGCCAATTTGGAACGCATGCTTAAGCGGTGTGAAGACACTCGCCTTGTTCTAAATTGGGAAAAATGCCATTTCATGGTAAAAGAAGGCATTGTTCTTGGACATAAAATCTCCAAAGCCGGTCTTGAATTCGACCGTGCTAAAGTGGATGTCATAGCCAAATTACCTCCACCTTCAACCGTGAAGGGTGTGAGAAGTTTCCTTGGTCATACGGGCTTCTATCGTCGATTCATTCAAGATTTTTCTAATATCGCTCGCCCGATGACCCACCTCTTGGAAAAATATACTCCTTTCATCTTTTCTAAAGAGTTTCTTGAATCCTTCAATCTTCTTAAGGATAAGCTAACTAAGGCACCGGTCTTGGTTACCCCTAATTGGGAGCTACCTTTTGAATTGATGTGTGATGATAGCGACATTGCTATTGGAGCGGTTTTGGGCCAAAGAGTGAACAAACACTTCCAACCAATCGATTATGCTAGCAAGAGAATGACGGGGGCTCAATTGCATTATACCACTACCGAAAAAGTGCTTTTAGCTATAGTGTATGCTTTTGAGAAGTTTCGCCCCTATCTTGTCCTTTCTACCACCATCGTGTATACTGATAATTCCGTGTTAAAGTACTTGTTGACTAAGCAAGATTCTAAGCCAAGACTTCTTCTTTGGGTTTTGCTCCTTCAAGAATTCAACATTGAAATTCATGACAAGAAGGGAGCCGAAAACCTAGCCGCGGATCATCTAAGTCGACTTGAGGATCCTTATCAAGGGGATCATCCGAACGAAGAGATCAATGACTCTTTTCTCCTTGAGACCTTAATGTCTATCAATTCCAATCTTGATGACACCCCGTGGTTTGCGGATATTGCAAACTACTTAGCGGGTAGAATTCTCAAAGAAGGGTTAACGTCCCAACAAAAGAAAAAGTTCTTTAAAGACATTGAACACTATTTTTGGGACGACCCTTACCTTTTCAAACAATGTGCGGATCTTGTCATTTGTCGATGTGTTGATGGGCCGGTAGCTTTACAAATCCTTGATGCTTGCCATAACGGACCCACTGGTGGTCACTTTGGTCCCAATTACACCGCGAAGAAAGTTTTCGATTCTGGATTTTATTGGCCCACCATTTATCATGACGCTCATGAAATGGTTAAACGTTGTGATGCTTGCCAATGATAAGGCAAGATCACACATAAAGATGAGATGCCTCAAAATTTCATACAAGAATGTGAAATCTTTGATGTATGGGGCATCGACTTCATGGGGCCATTTCCATCATCTAAAGGGAACAAGTACATCCTCGTAGCCGTTGACTACGTTTCCAAATGGGTTGAAGCTAAGGCTCTCCCTACGAACGATGCGAGGGTGGTTGTGAACTTTTTGAAGTAGCTTTTTGCTCGATTCGGTGTTCCTCGTGCTATAATCAATGACCGCGGGACTCATTTTTGCAATGATCAATTCGCAAGAGTCATGGCTAAGTACGGTGTCAATCACCGTCTTTCCACCGCTTATCATCCCCAAACTAATGGGCAAGCCGAGATATCTAACAGTGGATTGAAGCGAATTCTTGAGCGTACTGTGGGAGAGCATCGTGCCTCGTGGGCCGATAAGTTAGATGATGCTTTGTGGACTTTCCGTGCCGCTTATAAGACCCCGATTGGTTGTACACCTTATCGTATTGTGTACCGAAAGGCATGCCACCTCCCTATCGAGCAGGAACATAAGGCATATTGGCCCTTGAAGTGGGCTAACTTCGACATCAACAAAGTCGGCGATCTTCGGTATATTCAACTCAATGAGCTAAATGAACTAAGGAATGAAGTGTTGATCCTAAACTTAGATCGATTTAGCTTGTGTATACGAGATTAGATCAAGTTATACACGTAGAGAAACTTTGTTTATGTATAAAGTAATTTAAGTGTTATGCGGAATTAACACTTAAACAAGAACACACTAAAGATGTAAAACAAACTTTCACTTGATTGATTGAATCGAACTTGCTTACAATGAAAGTGTTTAACGTATGAAGAACTTATATGAAACATAACCTAAAGGTCTTCTTATATAGACATAAGAAGCCTTGTACAAGAGTCTACGTATCAACTATTCTAGGTAAAGATAATTATAGAAAATACAATGTTGATCCTATCTTTACTAGAAACAAACTAGAAACAAAATACGCGTAGACCATATCTTTCTATCAGTGCTTGTCTTCAACCTATCAATGCTTGACTTCTTCCTGTCAACGCTTGATTTGGCAGCGCTTGTTTTCTTCTTATCAACGCTTGTTTTCTTCTTGTCAGCGTTCAAGTGGACTGGCTACATTTTATTCCCAACAATCCTCCCCTAAACTTGGTATCTACTCTAGTAATCAAGTTTCTGAATAAAAATTAAGAACTATGAGGAATCTTACAAACCTTATCATATTGGTAATAAACATGCCCTATCAAATCTTTGGCCACATCACTTGAATAGGCAATCTCCAGCTGTGTTGTCTTCATCTTGTCCAAAACTTCTTTGGACATGGGATACTGAGCATCTACAAGAAGATACTCAGCAAACTTTGTAGAGCTCAAATAATACACACCAGCATCTGAATACAAACGCCATTGAAGACCACTGATATCATCCTCAAGATCCTTCCAAACATGATCTTCTTCTTTTGGTGCACACATTCTCTTGAATGTTGACCAAAGTTTTATTCCATTGACTGAAGTAGGAGCTTCAGCCTCATACTTGGCTATCAACAACCTCTAAAGGTCTGCCAAGTCATCTCTATCCATACTTGCAAAGAGAGACATAAGAGTAGTAAAAGTGTGTACCTCTTTACCATATCTGCCAATCTTCTAAAACCCACTTGCATCTTCTTCATAACTAATGATAGGGTTTCTGGCATCAAGAGGTAACACTTGTACCATATCTGAAGCTTCTATGGGTGAGAGCTTGATGCTCCTTCTAAGAACAGCTTCACTAGGAACCACTTTATTTAGATCTTTAGGAAACTCAAGTGGGACTCCCTTCTTCAAAGGCCTTGGAACAATCAATGCCTTCTGAATATCCATCTCTTCTGCAAGTTCTTCTTTCCTTTCATCTGAAAGAAGTCTAAGAGTGTTCATTTCCTACACTCTTGCCCAAATGGGATAATCCTTTTACTCCAATTCTTGAAAAGATAATCCCTGCAATTTCTTGAAGTTCCATCCAGTTCCATGACATCTGAGTAGCATGTAATAAAGCTCTCTTCTATCCCTCTTCAGCAGTGAGAAAACATTGCTAGCCTTGTGTTTCAGAATTACCTTGCAGTCTCTTTGAACTCTTAGAAGAATCTCCAATCCCCAAATCTGGTCTGAAATAGTCAAATTTGGATTCTCCATAATCCTATTCTCCCAAGCATGGCACATCTGAACTACTTCTGGCATATCAAATTCTACTTGCAATTTTAACTCTCTAAGCTTCTCTCTTGCCAAGTCATCACCATATTCAAGTCTTTCTGGTTGTTCAATTATCATCACACTTGAATCTGAACTCTCTTCATCACTTCCTTGTTGTTCCTCTGAAGTGACAACAAATGGTGATTCACCAACCTTCTTCATATCTTGTTCCACAAGTTGTGCAGCCAACCTTGAATCATATGCTACTTGTGTTGTATCCTTTGGAACTTCTACTTCTACCATAATTCCTTTACCCTTATCTAATGGATCAATGATGGGTAAAGATGATGGTAATACCTGTGAAGACACTTCTTTGATGATAACTGATGACTGGAATACATCAACCATATTTGCAAGCCTGTCAACGCTCAAATTCCTAGTGTCAGCGCCCAAATTACTCTTGTCAGCGCTTGGTATGTCAGCGTTCAAATTTTGCTTGTCAACGCCCAACTTACTTGTCTCAGCGTCTCTAGTGAACTGCTCCATCATGGCTGTAAAAGACAAGTTCAAATTTGTAGGAGTAATCAGAGACGTATCAAAACCTGATTGCTTCTTCAATTCAGTGAGTGCTTCAGCAACACCGAAAGATTCTCCATCATATGAGCCTTTTCCACTCAAATCAAATGGCTTTGTAGCAGCTTCATGTGAGCCTTTATCACTCAAATTAACAGGCTCTATAGCAGCTTCCTCCCTTTTGTAAGAATCCTCCTCTGAGAAAAGGACTCTTGTCTGCCTTCTCCTAGACTCAGCAGTTTCCAAATGAACAATCCTCTCCCTCAATTGCTTGAGTTTAAGGCCTTGTGTACTGACTGTTTGTACCAAGTCTGCATTTTGCTTTTGCAAGCTAATGCAGACAGCCGTCAATTCCATCAGTGTGTATGGTTCCAATCTGCCTCCTCTAGAATGGGTATTTGACCTCCCAAAGTAGAGTCATGGGGCATGGATGAGGTCTTAAAGATGTTAGGACTGTCTTGGCCTGCATCTAAGCCATAACCAATAGTCCCAGCCTCATCCATAGCACCAACCACACTTGTGGTGGTGGTTCTCTCTGCTACATGGCTAGGACCACTAGAGGAGAACACTCCAGTAGTCCTTGGGCATTTTTGCAACCTATATTGAGGTGGGGTAGAAGATGATGTGGATTGGGTGGTTGTTTGAAGGTTAAGGGGTGTTTGGGTCTGTGAAGGGAATGTGTCAACGTTTGGATTACTTGTGTCAACGCCAACATTTAACGTGTCAGCGTTGAAGGGTTCTTGGTCAATTTCCATGTGTTGAGGTGAAGGCAAAGGTTCTGGTATTGGGTCAAGTTGTGGTTGTGGGTCTGGTTGGGGTTGTGTTGCTGCAACAACAGCAAGCATAGCTTGGGTGAGGGGTAATTCACGGTGAGGGGGTGAGTTCATCTTGGTAAAAATAGCTTTCTTTTGCACAGGGATCTCATAAAAATCATCATGATCCCTTGTGCAATAATTTTGCACATCAAAAACCATTTGCAAAAATATGGGATAAGCCAAAGTCATCTTATTCCCTTTGTTTTTACACATGCCATCAAAAATCAGTTTTGAAAAATTAAACTTTTGCCCATTTGCAATGCACACAATTGCACTAGCAATTGATCTAGTAATTTCATTGTGTGCAGTACATTTGGGACTCAAACATTGTAGGATGACATGTATGAGGTACTTCCAAGCTGGGGGAAACTCTTGTTTATGATATTTGTTTAAAGTGCCCTCATCAGGGAAAGGATACCCCAAAGCCCGAAGTCCTTGTTCTATTTCATTAATGGGGAGGGTGGTTATACCATCTGCATCATCAAGATGCAAAGCCTGGCGAACCAAGGCTTCAGTAACCACCCAAGTACGCCCATGAACAATAGCTGATAATGTAGTCACATTATTAATTGTTGAGGAACTGACAGTGTTCCAAAACTTCTTAATATGAGTGACAAGGATGAGAGTAGCATGAGAAAGAGCATACCTAATAGGGGATGCATTCAAATACGCCACCATCTGGGTGTATTGTGGAAACAGAGTATCATCAGCGTCCAAATAAGCAATCATGTTGTGTTGACTCCTGCATCCCAATACCAAGTCACTTGGTCTAAACTTTGGTGCCATAGTTGAAGAAAGCTGTTTGTGAATTACTGAGAAAGATAAATTATAGGAGAATATTGTTAGACAAGAATATAAGATACCCTGTTTAAAAATAGGAGCCAAATATATAGGAGAGATAGGTACATGTGATTGGTCAAAAATAAGGCAAGAAATTTTCAAAATATAATGATGAAAATCTTGAAAAGAAAATAATTTATCTTGTGCATTAATTAAAAGTTATCTACTCCCAAAATTACGGCCCCAAAATTCGTCAAAAATAACAACTGGGTAGGTCCCAATGAGTGACAACGGTAAAAAATAACCCATCAACGCCCAACGGCTATATTCTTGTCAACGTTTGCCATAGCCATGTCAGCGTCTAAATTGGTCATAACAACGCTTGGAAAAATACTTGTCAGCGTCCAAAAATAAAAGTAATAAAAATGAAAAAGGACCTTAACAAAGTAATTTATCCTAGTGAAGATAACCTATAAATTGATAATTATTATAGGGCGGCAAGCACTGTCCAGTTATGCACACTTGCTTATGCAAGATAGACATAACAGTCCTCTAGTGTCCCTTGCTAACAAAAATTCTTAACAACCATGTTATCTCATAAAATTACTTGTAACTCCCAGGTAACACCCATTTTAGATCATTCCCAAGTCTCCCAACAGACCACATCCAATTCTAGGCCAAAAATGTCTTGGCAGCATGCATAGTATATCAACTTTGCATGCTACAATACCTCATGATTTAGTAAACTAACTCATACTCACCTGTGGACACAATCAAGAATTGTGATAAGAGTATTATAAGAATACCCAAAAGTCCTAAAGGTTCCTAAAACCTCCCCTTAAACGTTGATACATATGTTGCTCAATAATATGCATGAATATAAAATTTTATGTCAAGATAATATAAATATTCCAACCATCATCCATAAATTGAAACATGCTCCAAGTGATTCTCCAAGGATCCATAAGCAACTCTGTATCCAATAGTACAATGCTAACAACTACTGCACATTTAGATCAAAAACCACAAACCTAACATTGTTGTTGACAACGTCACGATAACACTTGTCAGCGTTAAGGTAACCTTTGTCAGCGTTAGATAAATATAGTGGAAAATCTAACTTCTCAAAAAGACCAATAACAATGCATATCCTGTACATACTTTTACAAAAAGATCCCAAAACACATATTAAGTGAGATTGATCATTTCAATACTTGTTACCAAGTATTGAGATCTTCCAGCATCAAAAGGTTTAGTTAATAAATCAGACACATTTTCTTCTGTGTCAACCCTATCTGGTTGTATCAAACCCTTTTCAAAACAATCTTTTATAAAATGATGTCTAATTTCTATGTGTTTTGTTTTAGAATGATGTAAAGGATTTTTAATAATGCATAAAGTACTGTTATTGTCTACAAAAATCTTGGTATGCATGAAATTATACCCATAATCCAACAGCTGGTTCTGAATCCATAAGACTTGTCCACAACAAGCAGCTGCAGCTACATACTCTGCTTCAGTTGTAGAATTGGCCACCACTGTTTGTTTCTTGCATTGCCAAGAGATCAACTTACTCCCAAGAAACTGACATCCACCAGTTGTGGATTTTCTATCAAATTTATCACCACCATAGTCACTGTCTGAATATGCAATAAGCTCCAATGGTGAATCTTTTGGATACCATAATCCCAGATCTGGATAACATCTAAGGTACCTAAAGATTCTCTTGACAGCATGAAGGTGACATTCTTTAGGAGTCAGTTGATGGCGTGCACATGCACACACAACAAACATAATGTCAGGTCTTGAGGCTGTGAGATACATCAATGAACCAATCATTGATCTATAGTGCCTGACATCCACATCTTTTCCATCTCCAACTTTTCCCCAGGGGTGTTCTCTATCCATAGAGTACTGGCCCTCTTTTCATGTGGAGAAAAGCCAAACTTCTTCAAGATTTCTGCTACATATTTATCCTGAGAGATGAAGATACCATCCTCTTTCTGCTGAACTTGTAACCCTAGAAAGAAGTTCATCTCCCCCATTGCACTCATCTTGAATTTGTCTATCATAAGCTTGGAAAAGTCTTCACTCATCTTTGGATTGGTAGAGACAAAGATGATATCATCCACATAAACATGAACAAGTAAGACATCCTTACCAGTCTTCTTTGTAAATAAGGTCTGGTCTATGGTGCCCCTTTTGAATCCATTTTCCACCAGATAGGTGGACAATGTGCAATACCATGCTCTTGGGGCTTGATGAAGTCCATACATAGCTTTCTTGACTCTATACACCTTGTCTGGATGCTCTGGATCTTCAAAACCAGGAGGCTGCATAACATATACCTCCTCAACAATTATGCCATAAAGAAAAGCACTCTTCGCATCCATTTGATAGACAGTAAAGCCCATGCAGGAAGCATAGGCTAGAAATATCCTTATAGCCTCAATCCTTGCAACTGGTGCAAAGACCTCCTCATAGTCTATCCCTTCCTCTTGTGTATATCCTTGAGCCACTAAACGTGCCTTGTTTCTGACCACAATGCCTCTTTCATCTTTCTTGTTTCTAAGAACCCATCTTGTCCCAATAGGTCTGACATATCTGGGACAATCAACCAGCTCCCAAACATCCTGAATAGCAAATTGGTGAAGCTCATCCTTCATTGCTTCCACCAAACTTGGTTCTTTGAGAGCATCAAAAATCTTCTTGGGTTCCTGTTGTGATAGAAAACAGGCAAACAAACATGCTTGAACAAGAGGGGTATCAACCTTCTTGTGTATATTGGCAATAAATCCTCCAAGACTCTGATGAGATTTTCTAGTCTGAACAGGAGACATGACATCCCCAATAATTTGAGAAGAGGGGTGATTCTTCATGGTAGAAGTGAGAACTCCTTCCTCAAAAAGTCTGTTGTCTCCAATCTCATCATCCAAGTTACCAATATCTTCTTTAGAATCTCTTCCATTAATATCTGTATGAACCTCTTCATTTCTGCTTGAAGGTTCACCTTGTTCAAAATTGGAAGAAAAAATATGCTCAAAAGATTTGTCAACGCCTGAACCAAGGTTGTCAGCGTTTGATCCATCCACGCCTGAAATGGTGTTGTCAACGTTTGAGCCATCAACGTCTGAATTTGTCCTGTCAGCGCCAGATTTTCCTTTGTCAGCGCCTGAAGGACCATGCATGTTGTTAACTGGTGATACTTGGGGACCACCATTTTCCTTTCCAGCAGTAGCAGCAGCAAAAGCATCTATCCATATGGGAATAGTAACATACTCAAGTATGGAAGATGACTTGTCTGCTTGTGATCCAACCTCTTCAATAACCTGTGTACCTGAAACATCAACAACTAGTTTTTCCACAACATTTGAAGTTACCTTCACAATGTCTGGATTAGTAACAAGCATGTAATTCAAAGTCCTAGATAGAGGTTCCAAGTCAAACAACCAATTTGGACCACTTTCAGGATCACTAGGTTTACTCTCTAAAAACCTAACATGTACTTTTTCAAGTATACGTTTTTCCTTCTTAAGGGAAACCCTATATCCCTTGCTCTGCACTAAATAACCCATGAAGTAGCCTTCATCACCTTTAGCACTGAATTTACCTAAGGCATCACTAGTATCTAATACAACTACATGACAACCAAAAGGTTTAAGAAAACCAATATTAGGTTTCCTTCCCCAAAGTAACTCATAAGGTGTTTTGTTATGTATCTTCATGACTAATGCTCTATTCGTAACATAACAAGCTGTATTCGCAGCCTCAGCCCAAAAAGCTATGGGAAAGTGAGCATCAGCCAACATAGTCCTGGCTGCTTCAATTAGGGTTCTATTCTTTCTCTCAGCAACCCCATTTTGTTGTGAGGTTCTGGCAATACTAAACTGTCTAGTAATCCCTTTCTTGGCACAAAAATCATCCAACAGTTTATTTCTAAACTCACCACCATTATCACTTCTAAGCATTTTAACTTCATTACCAGTCTTTTTCTCAATTTGGTTAATAAAGTTAATTAAAGTATCAGCAGTTTCACTTTTCATGGCTAAAAAGAAAGTCCAAGTAAACCTAGAAAAGTCATCTGTGATGACAAAGTAGTATGATTTACCATTCAAACTCTCTATATTAGTTGGACCAAACAGGTCCATATGCAGCAAGTGAAGTGGTTTAGAACTAGAGTGCACCTGTTTAGACTTAAATGAGACCTTGTGCTGTTTGCCTTTAAGGCATGCAACACAAGAGTGGTCATTGTGGAAAGCCTTTTCAGGCAAACCATCAACCAAACCAAGTCTCACCAGTCTGTTTATATTTTTAAAGTTTATGTGCCCTAGTCTCTTGTGCCATAGATTACTCTCATCAACTGAAGCTTTAGCATAAAAACATGACATGTTATTATTCATCCTAATACCATTAAGATTCACACTATAAATGTCCTTATGCCTAGGTGTTCTATAGTCAATAAATTTCTCATCTGGCATTTTAAAATCCTTGCTCAACACCAAGCATTCAGTATCAGTGAAAAGAACCTTATTTTTGTTATCACAAACTTGTGATACACTGAAAAGATTATAATCAAGTTCTTTTATAGAAACACGTTTTCAAAACGCAAGTTTTTGGTGAGAAGAGTTCCTTTGCCTGTGATAGTTCCATATCCGCCTCCAAAGTAAACTTTATCACCATCCTTAATGGGAGTGAAGTTTGTGACATAATCTTCCTTCCTAGTCATGTGCCTAGAGCATCCACTATCCCAATAGCCATAATCATTCACTTGTTTTTGAATGCCCTGCACATAAAGAAAACAAATTAGTTTTCTTTGGGAACCCAAACCTGAGCAGACTTGGATTCATCTGGTTGTTCAGTAAGAACAGACTTAGTTCTCATAACAACCCCTTGTTCATCCCTTTTTGGATGAAACACCCAGTTAACCCCAATTGGTTTTGTGATGACCTTTGAAATATAATTAAATCTGTTACAGGTCATTGAAATCCCATTAGAGCTAGGGTTTTAATCTTGCTTAGGTCTCCATGTCAAGCTAGAAGAAGCTCTAGACCTTTTTCCCTGTGGTTGCAAATATTTAGGTCTGGCAACGTTTCTGTCAGCGTTTGATTTGGTCTTGTCAACGCTGAAATTACCCTTATCAGCATTGAACCTAGGGTTTGCTACAGGAACCCATTGCCTATTAGACCATGTATTGGTCTTCTGAAAAGGTCTTTGTCCATGAGTATTAGACCCTTTAGTGAAGAATGGGGCTGGTCTAACAACTTGTGGACTTTGCTCCACAAAAGTTTTGGGTCTGACAGTGTTTGACCTTTTGTCAGCGTTGACCTTGGAAGCGTTGACACACTTATAGTCTAAATGTGAAAAGCTACCACAAGTATAACAGGATTTTCTAGACACAACTCTAGGTCTAGAAGAAAAGAAACCTGTTCCATTATCAAGGTTTCCACAATTGGTATCACTAACTTGGCTTTTTGATGACCTAGTATTTCATTATATTTCTGCATACTTAATGCTAGGTTTTCTAACAGTGTTTGAGCCAAGGTCAACAGTCTTGCCAGTGATTGGGTTTGTTACTTTAATAGGGGTCGACTCATTTGGACTATCACAAAGCATGCCACCCTTGACAAACAAGGTAGGGTTGGCTTTCTTCCATTCATTCAAATCAGTCAACTTTTGCCTATATTCCTCTACTGGGGTAAGGACTCTTGGTGGAGGAATAAATTCCTCTTCTTGGAGTTCTGGTAAACCAGTCCAAGATAAGTCCTTTCTTTGGACACCATAGAAGTCCCCAGCTGGTGGTGGAACACCAGAATACTCTTTCATCCCAATCCTAGTCATGTCCCTAGAATCCCTTTGTTTACTAACACATTCTCCTAGGGTTTGTGAGGCTTTATCAAATCTCTGAATTTTAAGGTCTACATTATCCTTATTCTTGATATCCTCATCTAACTTAGCCTGTAATTCAGCATTGACCCTCTCCATGATGTTTCTAATATCATTACTAGCATTTAAATCATGCTTTAAGATATTCATTTTATCTTTTAGGTCAAGCTCCATTTTCTTATACTCAGCTACAGTCTTTTTAGTTTGAGTAAGAGAAAGTTGATAGTTAGACAACTTGCATCTCTCAGTACTCACATCTCCTAACAATCTTAAAACCTCTTTTTTAAGTCTTTCAGTATTTAAACGACGACCCTTACTACAAAAAGCATCATCATATACCTCATTGTCTGATGAAGATGAGGAGTGTGCCATGAGAGCATATTAAACATGCCCTTCTTCTTCTATCTCAGCAACCAAAGCTTTATCCTCTTCCTCATCCTTAGCCAAATAGCTCCAGTCCCATCCAACACCATCAATTTCTTGCATTGCCACCATGGCCTTGGGATCCTGAGCCTTAACAATTTGGCTTGAGGGTTTTCTAGCATCAGATCTTCTTGTAGATCTGCATTCTCTCATAAAGTGACCCATACGATGACAATTATAGCACTCAACCTTGGATTTATCAAATCCAGCAATGTCCTTTGCATTAAAACTCATCTTCTTCTTGAACCTTCTATTCCATCTGTTTGCTCTTATACTTGCAAGAGCCATGTTCCACTTTATATCCATCTCCTCCAAATGCTCATCACTTATTTTCTTAAGGTCCTCATATGTAATCACTGAACTATTGGGCAATGAAGCAATGTATGCACACACAGTATCCAGATCAATACCAGCAGGCTTAACTCTTGGAGAGTCAATTTTGTATGTGTCAGTGTTTGAATGTGAGGTGTTGACAGGACATGATCCAGCGTTGACACATGTTGATCCAGTAACTGGGTTCATGTATGAATCCTTCTGATCAAATTGACCTTTACTATGTGGGAAGAAGGCCATGTTACCATTGGTAGACTTACTTCCATGATCCAAAACAGTTTCATTCTCCAACAGCCTCAGTTTGTTGTAGACATCATCAAAAGTAGAACTTTTGTGAGTGTTGTTGGCAATTATAGATCTTGCCTCAATCTTCCATGCATCACCAAGGCTTTTAAGAAAAGTGGCAATAATGTCGATATCACCAATTACTGTCCCCATGAAGGACAGCTTGCTTGTAATGTCAAGAAGTCTGCTTCTCACACTAATTAGCTTCTCATTAGGTTGAGACATAAAAACAGCATACTCATGTAAGAGTTGCTTTTTTTTCTCTTCCACAGTATCAGCATTACCACCATATGCAACTTCAAGGGCTGCCCAAAGGTCTTTTGTAGACTCATAACCTCTGTATTTGTGCTGATTTTCTTGTCCCAAAGAGAGTTTCAGAATGCTTAGGGTTTTCATATCAACCCTTTTCTTTGCTATGTCGTCAGCAGATACAGCTCTACCATCTTCAGGTTTTTCTTTCTTATCTGCTTCAGAGCATGCTTGAACAACTGATCTTGTAGCAATAGCATCTACAGTCTTTTGAGCTTTATTGAATGTGTTTCCATATTCAATAATCTCCCAGAGAGTGTAGTCATGGATTTGCAGATATTGCTCAAAGTTGAACTTCCATAGCTCAAAATTGTCTGCATCTAGCATAGGAATCTTGATGTTGTGGTTTGAGGAGGAGGAGGTTACTTCTAGAGTAGACATGATGTTTTTAGGGTTTTGTGAAAATTAGGGTTTTGGTGATTTAGGGTTCTTGTGTTCTTTTAGATCAAAGTTTCTCAACAAGCTCTGATACCACTTTTTGATCCCAAACTTAGATCGATTTAGCTTGTGTAAACAAGATTAGATCAAGTTATACACGTAGATAAACTTTGTTTATGTATAAAGTAATTTAAGTGTTATGCGGAATTAACACTTAAACAAGAACACACAAAAGATGTAAAACAAACTTTCACTTGATTGATTGAATCGAACTTGCTTACAATGAAAGTGTTTAACGTATGAAGAACTTATATGAAACATAACCTAAAGGTCTTCTTTTATAGACATAAGAAGCCTTGTACAAGAGTCTACGTATCAACTATTCTAGGTAAAGATAATTATAGAAAATACAATGTTGATCCTATCTTTACTAGAAACAAACTAGAAACAAAATACGCGTAGACCATATCTTTCTATCAGTGCTTGTGTAACACCCCCAAATTTATACAACTCAATACAGCGGAAGACTCGTTGGTGTTACGGGATAGCACATTACTCACATCATAGACAACGCTTAAAAGTCGCGTCGTTTTAATAATAAAGCATTTCCATTCATAAATATCATATTTACATAGGTCCCAAGTCATTATATTTTATACAGGTTTTACAAAGCATTTGAATGGAAATTAATATTTAAGTGCGGGCCATGAATTCTTGTTGTCTTCCCGAGAATTACCTTCAAGTACCTGAGATAAAACATGTTAAAAGAAAAGGTCAGCGATAACGCCGAGTGAATTCATAGAGTTTAATAAACCATCAATATAATATCGGTATAAAATTATTACCAAAAATCATTTTGTACAAATCATTTTAATAGGCCATAAAATAGCCAAAGTCACTTTATACAAATCCTTATCGAAAATCATAATGTAGGCATTTGCCTTAAAAATCATTATACGAGCCAATTTCGTAAAAACATCATACAATACGTCTTATGACGTTGTATGAAAATAAAAACCGTTATATGAATATGGTTATGAAAACCATAACACGAACATAATATCAATAGTATGACCCTGTATTTCTAGTCAGGCAATACATCGTAATTCGGTACGTCTAGTAGTATTTCGTTAGTTGGATTATTATAAGCCGCATGACATTGTTACCTTACTAAAACAAACAACGGGTAGCTAACCCGATACTCAATTTGCCCATCTAAAGTAGAGTGTCGTCACAAAGGTCACGCTATGGAAATCTTCTCATACATAAATTCGCTTACCAATCAATGTGGCACGACGAGGATCAACCGTCAAGGCGCGAACTAGGGTGATCGTCCCTAAATAGTACTATTAAATGCATAAGCGTCTACCAATTCCCGGTAGTTCACAATTCATGCTAATGGGACTTTTAGTGACATAACCTAACTTTAATAATCCATTTAATTTCATCTATCGGGTCCTTTAATCATTTATCGGGTCATACAATCGGGTCATACAATCATTCGGGTCCAAATCAATAAACAAACAATCGGGACAAATGGTGTCCTATTTTATAAAAACTAACATGTTAACTCCCTCGCGGGTTTATAAAACATTTATAAAAACATTTAAAAGAGTGTGAGGCTATGAACTCACGTTGATGTGGGAAGGCGGGTTATCGGTAATTCGGACGTACGGTACGTGCTTCAATCACGGAAACCTAGACAAATAATACTCGTCTTAGACTCATGTCCAATGACTTTATAAAAATAACAATTATGTATACATATGATGATTTTATATATATGATGATCAAGTGGGTTTACATATTCTTATTTACTCATTTTAGTGTTATGTGTCGATAGCTTTTATACTAGTTTTCTAGTTTTACCTATTTACGTGTTTTAGGTCCAATAAGCTTATTATAAGTTCTTTAACTTGTTTTAATCTATTTCATACTTATATTATCAGTATTTACACTTTATATGTTGGGCACAAATGGGTTAAGCCCAATAAATAAGTTTATAAGTGTTTTAGTCCGTTAATGTCCGTATGTTATATAGTTTTGGTTTTATCGGTTTTTACTTGTTATACATGTTCAATATCAGTATATAAGTTTTATAAAGTTCACATTAGACGGGTCCAACCGTCTAAGTTTTATTTAACAAAAACGTTAATTTTACGGTAATAGCCGAAAAAGTCGTAAAAATCATGTTTATAGTTTTATAACTTATAAAACTTATCAAATTATCATTTTTATAAAATGTCCACTTATTTATCATTGTACATATTTATTAAATATATTATATAAGTTAGTGGGTTTTAATTCACATTTTATACTATTTTTATTTGAGTGCTTATATAATACTATTATACTTTAATTTCCAAAATCTGATTTTCATTTTCATGTTCACCAAAACTGCCATATCTAGAGTTCTATATGGAGATAGAAGCTCAAATTTTTATGACATAAACTACATGATATGTGCTCCATTTAACTCTCGTATAGCTACTGTTGAATCAGCCTCTAAGTATTTTCTAAAAATCGTCCAAAACAGTAAACTCAGATTTGTACTTTAAACTTGTTTTGGTCATATCTCACTCATTATAATGATTCCATTGCATGGCCAACTCTCACATGTGTACAAGACATATTACTTACTGTATATTGATTCTACTTTGTCATTTTATCAGTCTAACATGTGGTTAGTTACTGTTTTTATACAGCCTACCATTTAAGCATGATTAACCATTTTTTACATATAGTTTTTCATCTTTTTACCCATGATTATCAACACCAAATCCCCACACAATACTTTTATCAACATATATTAATCGTATACATATACAATAGGAAATAAAATACATGATTACATAATCAAAAATAACAAGAGGATAAGGAGAACAATCTTTATACCACCAAAGTGATGAAATGATGAGTTTTTGGATGAACAAGACATGGTTTTGGGTAACCAATCTTATGAGATATCAACATCACTTCTAGGATCATCAAGTATTTATAGATTCCTCCAAAAATCAGCCCTTGTTCTTCATGAAAACTCCTTGAGAAATCAGCCCCAAACTCCCTTGAAAACTCCTTTTTACATGTTAAGATCACCTCCAATCTTCATCTTTTCAAAGGGTTATCAACATATGTTGAATATAGATGAAGTTTATGGTTAAATTGATGATGATGATGGGTGTTTTGGGATGGTGTTTGGACGAATTTAGAGAGAGAGAGGAAGGGAAGAAAGTTTTGCATGTTGAAATATGAAGTAAATGGTTTGAGGTTGTAGTTTTGATGGTTTTTGTTAGCTAGCTTACAAGTTAAGCTTAAGTTAACATGTGTTTTAGCTTCCATATGAAGCTTTGACACATATGGGGTGAGGTGGAGCATTTGTAGCCTTCCCATATTAGTGGGGTGGGGCAAAACTTGTTTTGTCTCATCCCACTAATTTACGGGTATTTCTCGATTCTAGTTTCCTTGATTTGCGTGCCCTCGGGTCATTTTACGAAAAATGTTTTTATAAATTACGAATCAACGGCACAAAATGAATCTAATAAAAATTGTCTCATCAAAAACGGAGTTCGAAAACGTAAATACGTAATCCTAAGGTTTCCGGTTTAGTCGTAAAGGACGTTAAATTATAATCGTAAGTCCTAATCTCTTCTCGTAAATTTGTGAGTTTATGAACCAACACAAATTTAAAATTCCAAAATAATATTCACGGATAAATTTATTTTCTGAAATGTCGGACTGTCACCAAAACGGTGTATGTAAACGTAAGCACGTAACGTAGAATCCTCCGGTTTAGACGTAGTCGATGCTACTTCAAGACATAAATCCAAATTTCTTCCCAAAAATAAGTGAGTTCATAATATAACATTAAAATAATGTTTTTAAATAATATTTGAGAATAAAATATAAACCATAAATTGACGGATTGTCACAGCATTTACCCCTAAACAGGATCTTTGTCCTCAAAGATCATCTTACTACTCGCTTCTTATAGAGTTAAAGCCATGTGGGTATTTCCTCCACATTCGGTCTTTTCTCACAAGTGAAATTCATTACAATACGCAAGTTTCATCAAACATAACTACGGGAATACGATCAGGCTTAATGTTGACTTACTTTCTCTATCCATGATGTTCACGGGTTTTTGATGAATGAAACTTTTCGCCGATCTAAACTTTATCAAGAAGAATTCAGATTTTTAACTTGATAGATATTTATCAAGTTCGATATACGAAACATAATTCACGCAGCTCTTGAAGTCCTTGGGTAGATCAAGCTTATATGCCTTTCAAACCAAATCTTTTACATCATCTCAATGGTCCCATACAACGGGGACTTATATCCCATGATTTGTCAGATCATTAATTCATTTTTCCAAGGTTAAAATTTTTGGCATAACTTCGCTACCCATCTGGCACTTCAAGATCTACATTTCATATTCACATAACCTCCTACCCACTACCGGCAGTCAATAATCAGATCCTAATTTCAACAATCATTTCAGGTCTCGCGGGTCGAGTATTTTGTAAGGTTAGGTTTGCCATCATAGGAAACCTTAAACCTAAAAGACATGTCCAACTCGCAATGGGTGTATGTCGGGTGTCTTCATCCCAACTCCTGCTTACAGATGCTCTCATATTTAGATCCTAACAAGATTCGATCTCGATCCTAACACGATAATTATCAATGGTAATCCTTCCAAAGGGAAACGATTTTACAGTCTATCACCAAAGGTCAATCATTCAAACATAAAATAGTGCTTATAGTATTTTGTATTGTTACTTTACCTCGTCCCTTCGATTGGGGTGGTACACAGTACTCTCATCAAGATTCGTTCTTAATGACTTCTGAGCAAATCTCTAGAAATTCAATACGAAGCGAGGATCTTGATAAAGATGTTCGATACAGGCACACTATGTTTACATAACTCTTTTGCATTTATCATTAACGGGAATGATATTAGCAGATTTGGTCAGTCTGTCGACGATGACCCAAATCAAATCAAATTCAGATGATGACCTTTGCAATAGCTAGACGTTTACTAATGTATGAGGTGATGTCTGCCTTCATAATTTTCCATTAGTACAACTTCTTCAGACACAGATACTTCTAGTCAGAAATGACATAAATAGAATACTTATACTTACAAGATTCCAATATAACTATATCTCACAGTCCTCCATATTTAGGCAATCACAAGTGGTATTTTATACATCTAACGCCATCGGCTCCTCAATTCTAATGGTTCATATTTGCCGCGAACCACTTTTATTATCTATATTATCCTTCTTACAAGCATTGTTTATTTTTATATCGTTCGGCAATTTATTTTGCACATTCATTATTAAGAAATACATCGTAATTGATTCTTTATCCTTTCCTGATGATATAATTATCATGTCCGTATTTATTCAAAATTTCTTTCTTTATATTTTCTAAGTTCTAGTCTCGTTTCCACTATTATTTTTATCTGTTTTGCGTAATCCGACGTTTGAAGCGTCGATAATTATTACAACTAATTAAATAATAAATATTTAATTTTTATGAAAGACAAGCGTAAAAATTTTAAATTTCATAGTTCGACCAATTATATAAAATGTTCAAAATAAATTTGAATTTAATTAACAAGATTTTGTTGATTTATCAAAAATATTTAATAAGATCCGTAAATGTTCGAAAAACCTTTGTTTATACTTTGGTCAAAGTTTTCTTAGTTGAAAAGCAAAAATTGTCACTTCAAATTTTCAGGTCATGGTATAAATGGTTTTACTCAATCCTTCTTAAGTTGTCTTAAGGTATGCAAAAACATTTACCCCTAAACAGGAGTTTAGTTAAATGTTTTGGTTATAAGGGAATGATTCCTTAAATATTCTTTTGATAAAACATTTGTCAAAACATGTTTCTCTTTTCTTTTTGGTAAAATCCAAAGTCTTAAAAGGGCTCTTAAATTTTTTTTTATAAAGAGTCATTATAGATTCCATTATCTATTAATCACACGGTTATTTAATGTAAAGGATTAAGCTTTAAATCACATGTTAAATGTTCAAGGTACAGGTTTTTATTGTTCGGCCAATTCAGGGCAATCTATTAATAATTATTAACTCCTGCTTATTCTTATAAACAAACAAATGGTCCTTAATGATCATGAGCATGAATTTATCAAATTACAGCCTACACACGTGATTCACAAAATTTATGAATGCTACATGTGTATAGTCAATCCAAACGACATCACGTGAAACTCATAATGTTCATTACAAGTACTGGATTTAGTGATTGGAATAGATAATCTTCTTTGCGGACGCGAAGTTGATAATAACCATGCCGTGGATCAAATCTTTAAAACATACGCTAGAACCTTGTAAATGATCGAACAAATCTTCCATTTCGAGTTATGGATATCGTTTTCGATTGTCAATTTACTCAGTTCATAGTAATCTCTAAATTTAAGGAATGATAACACCATAGCTCTTCAGGATGACGAGCTCGGTGGAATAAAATCTTTCTCCGACAACTCTGTCAGTTGTACGGTTATTCCTTTAATTTAGATGGTGCTGACGTACAGTGCTCATGCCACAGGTACAGCACCGAGAATTTAATCAATACCAAATTCAACTTGCCTTAATGGCGAAAGTCTAGGTAATTTATCAACAATTATCTCCTAAATTTTCAGATAACGAACCATCTTTTAATAAATTCATATTAGGTTCTTTCTAGATTATAATATCTATGACTAATTCACAACCATTCATGGTATAATTTCAAGTCTAAATGCAGGATATGGTCATCCATCAAGAACTATTTAGATCACTTTTGATAATCAACATATTATCATTTTAGGGACATTCTACTCGAGTTCCCATCAAATAAGACAATATCGTCATGTCATAATCAATCAATCCATTCTAATGGCACTACCAACTTTTCAGTTTTCATTACCATTGATAAGATGTGAACTTCTCAAAAGACTAATAATAATTCATAATCTTTCACAAATTCAAGGATATATGGAGACATAACTAACCTTAAAAGATTAAGGTCAACGCATAATCTACGCGAGAGAATTTCAAATCAGATCAGACGAAAACATTTAACGAATATGAATATATCTCATGTTTTCATAATTTGAGTACGTATTCGAAAGCTCCTCGGATCGTTACCCAGGTCATTCAAATGAAATCAAATCATAAGAAATGATAAGAATGTCAATACATCCAGTCGGGTATCAACACTCGGTAATCAGATGCTTTTCCTAAGAATCTTACTACGGGAGAATTTGGACAAGAAAGAATTGTCAATGGTCAAATAAGACAATTTCCACAGATGAGTAAATTCGACTCAGAAGAATAGATGCTACAGGCACATATGTAGGTGTCCCTAACACTATGTCCCTATTTTTCACTTCTTGCAATCTCATAAAATTTAATCTTTCCCAATATTCAAATAAAATGTGGTGTTTATTAATCAGTTTTATGGTGACTACTAATTAGTCTTGCATGGTCCATTCCAAATTGTATGTAGGCGCGCAACTATATACAATTTCAAGATTAACGATGCAATACTTAGTTCGTCAAAATTTTATCATCATGTTTATAGTAAAATCATTTTCATGCTTAATTCTTAAATAAGAATCAAAAATAAATTTATAAAGATTTTCTTTGTTATGAAAACAATTAAGTTTTTCCAAGGTGTTTTATAAACAGCCTCATTTCGTTAACAATCACTTATAAATCTTACTTTAAATAATCCTTATAGTGATGAAAATTAAATTATCTCAAAGGAATACGGTTTTGTATTATAAAAACAATGAGTGATCTGCAAAAGAGTGATGACGAGTTGTTCACCAAGAACTAACTACAATATAATAGGAAATGAGCTTAGCCAATTAATCATGAGGTTCATGACCTCGATGGCGCTCAGGAATGCAATGAGAAAAATCCTCAACGTAACTCAAATAGAGATGAGTACTTGCTCAATGGTTGCATCACTAATGCGAACATTAGGATGAAGCAATAAAAGATAGATAACATCGATACATGTAGAATTTAGCAATTAAAGGTAGTCTTTTCATTAATCACAAACAAGTCAAAATTGTACCGTAACACATTACGTGTCACTGTGTCATACAATTCTCAGAACTCATCCTACCAACTGATATCTCAGTTAAGTTAGGGATTTTTAAAAGATACCACAATGAATACTAACCTACAAGAGTCATTAGGTGTTCAATATGTCCAGGAAGATCCATTGGTCCCAATTCAGAAGAAGATTTCTTCAATTTATTTATTGGACACTGGGCATCCTCGTCATTGGACAATGGCCTAGGAACAACCCTTAACACAAACCTACAATCGACTAAATCCTTATAATTTAATCACAGAACTTAACGACTTCCTCTTAACAATCTCATATTCTATACGGGTTAAATTTTACTTTATTCAAGTTTTAACCAATTTATACTCAATGCGATATCCTACCTCATTTTTCAATACTTTCAACCTTATTCATAAACCTTAATAGGGCAATAAAAGCTCGATATGAATCAATACTTAATTTCCAATCCTATAGCTCTTACAACAACAATTATCAAATGAGTCACTAGCATGAAATGACTCACACATTCAATTAGACTTCTCGGAAAGGTATTAGTGGCATGAGGCTTTTGGGTAATGATTCCAATGACAGCCTCAAGTGTAACATTCACCCTTTTGATTTCAAATTTAAGAATTGGATGACAATGAATCAGATGACATCTTTCCAAGTGATAACGTTTTGTCAAACTCCACTCTATAAGGAAAGATCGTCATGACATCGATATCAGATTTAATCTCGCCAATTCTTTTTCAATATCACATTCAACTAATATCTACATTTCTACGAATATCAACCATTTGTTGGGATCATAAATATCCACAACTTGGTTTAGATCTAGGATAGCTAGAGTTCCTACGAGAATAGCTTCGATTAATTTACTAGGGGTTTTAGGGTTCCTTGTCACAATCTACGTCGTATAAATACCTCGTATAAATATCAAAATAATCGTCAAACAATCATGTAATCATATTACATCATATGTATATATATAATCTAAGTTATATATATATATTAAAATAACACTTCTCAGTCTGGTCTTGTCGGTAACTCGGGAATTCTTCGGCACCGTTATAGTCAAAAGATTTTTTTTTTTTTAGACATTTTTAGAAAAATGTTTATAGTTAAAAGATTTTGAAATGTTTTATTCAAAACCTTGGTTTTAAAAATCTTTCGTTCTCTATAACGAGAGCTTTGGTACCAAACTGTAACACCCCCAAATTTATACAACTCAATACAGCGGAAGACTCGTTGGTGTTACGGGATAGCACATTACTCACATCATAGACAACGCTTAAAAGTCGCGTCGTTTTAATAATAAAGCATTTCCATTCATAAATATCATATTTACATAGGTCCCAAGTCATTATATTTTATACAGGTTTTACAAAGCATTTGAATGGAAATTAATATTTAAGTGCGGGCCATGAATTCTTGTTGTCTTCCCGAGAATTACCTTCAAGTACCTGAGATAAAACATGTTAAAAGAAAAGGTCAGCGATAACGCCGAGTGAATTCATAGAGTTTAATAAACCATCAATATAATATCGGTATAACTTATAAAACTTATCAAATTATCATTTTTATAAAATGTCCACTTATTTATCATTGTACATATTTATTAAATATATTATATAAGTTAGTGGGTTTTAATTCACATTTTATACTATTTTTATTTGAGTGCTTATATAATACTATTATACTTTAATTTCCAAAATCTGATTTTCATTTTCATGTTCACCAAAACTGCCATATCTAGAGTTCTATATGGAGATAGAAGCTCAAATTTTTATGACATAAACTACATGATATGTGCTCCATTTAACTCTCGTATAGCTACTGTTGAATCAGCCTCTAAGTATTTTCTAAAAATCGTCCAAAACAGTAAACTCAGATTTGTACTTTAAACTTGTTTTGGTCATATCTCACTCATTATAATGATTCCATTGCATGGCCAACTCTCATATGTGTACAAGACATATTACTTACTGTATATTGATTCTACTTTGTCATTTTATCAGTCTAACATGTGGTTAGTTACTATTTTTATACAGCCTACCATTTAAGCAAGATTAACCATTTTTTACATATAGTTTTTCATCTTTTTACCCATGATTATCAACACCAAATCCCCACACAATACTTTTATCAACATATATTAATCATATACATATACAATAGGAAATAAAATACATGATTACATAATCAAAAATAACAAGAGGATAAGGAGAACAATCTTTATACCACCAAAGTGATGAAATGATGAGTTTTTGGATGAACAAGACATGGTTTTGGGTAACCAATCTTATGAGATATCAACATCACTTCTAGGATCATCAAGTATTTATAGATTCCTCCAAAAATCAGCCCTTGTTCTTCATGAAAACTCCTTGAGAAATCAGCCCCAAACTCCCTTGAAAACTCCTTTTTACATGTTAAGATCACCTCCAATCTTCATCTTTTCAAAGGGTTATCAACATATGTTGAATATAGATGAAGTTTATGGTTAAATTGATGATGATGATGGGTGTTTTGGGGTGGTGTTTGGACGAATTTAGAGAGAGAGAGGAAGGGAAGAAAGTTTTGCATGTTGAAATATGAAGTAAATGGTTTGAGGTTGTAGTTTTGATGGTTTTTGTTAGCTAGCTTACAAGTTAAGCTTAAGTTAACATGTGTTTTAGCTTCCATATGAAGCTTTGACACATATGGGGTGAGGTGGAGCATTTGTAGCCTTCCCATATTAGTGGGGTGGGGCAAAACTTGTTTTGTCTCATCCCACTAATTTACGGGTATTTCTCGATTCTAGTTTCCTTGATTTGCGTGCCCTCGAGTCATTTTACGAAAAATGTTTTTATAAATTACGAATCAACGGCACAAAATGAATCTAATAAAAATTGTCTCATCAAAAACGGAGTTCGAAAATGTAAATACGTAATCCTAAGGTTTCCGGTTTAGTCGTAAAGGACGTTAAATTATAATCGTAAGTCCTAATCTCTTCTCGTAAATTTGTGAGTTTATGAACCAACACAAATTTAAAATTCCAAAATAATATTCACGGATAAATTATTTTCTGAAATGTCGGACTGTCACCAAAACGGTGTATGTAAACGTAAGCACGTAACGTAGAATCCTCCGGTTTAAACGTAGTCGATGCTACTTCAAGACATAAATCCAAATTTCTTCCCAAAAATAAGTGAGTTCATAATATAACATTAAAATAATGTAATAAAATAATATTT
Source organism: Glebionis coronaria (assembly GCA_025667525.1). Taxonomy (NCBI): domain Eukaryota; kingdom Viridiplantae; phylum Streptophyta; class Magnoliopsida; order Asterales; family Asteraceae; genus Glebionis; species Glebionis coronaria. Next base: position 713,268 of record JANFOE010000979.1, on the reverse strand, counting down.
GAGAATAAAATATAAACCATAAATTGACGGATTGTCACAGCATTTACCCCTAAACAGGATCTTTGTCCTCAAAGATCATCTTACTACTCGCTTCTTATAGAGTTAAAGCCATGTGGGTATTTCCTCCACATTCGGTCTTTTCTCACAAGTGCAATTCATTACAATACGCAAGTTTCATCAAACATAACTACGGGAATACGATCAGGCTTAATGTTGACTTACTTTCTCTATCCATGATGTTCACGGGTTTTTGATGAATGAAACTTTTCGCCGATCTAAACTTTATCAAGAAGAATTCAGATTTTTAACTTGATAAATATTTATCAAGTTCGATATACGAAACATAATTCACGCAGCTCTTGAAGTCCTTGGGTAGATCAAGCTTATATGCCTTTCAAACCAAATCTTTTACATCATCTCAATGGTCCCATACAACGGGGACTTATATCCCATGATTTGTCAGATCATTAATTCATTTTTATAAGGTTAAAAATTTTGGCATAACTTCGCTACCCATCTGGCACTTCAAGATCTACATTTCATATTCACATAACCTCCTACCCACTACCGGCAGTCAATAATCAGATCCTAATTTCAACAATCATTTCAGGTCTCGCGGGTCGAGTATTTTGTAAGGTTAGGTTTGCCATCATAGGAAACCTTAAACCTAAAAGACATGTCCAACTCGCAATGGGTGTATGTCGGGTGTCTTCATCCCAACTCCTGCTTACAGATGCTCTCATATTTAGATCCTAACAAGATTCGATCTCGATCCTAACACGATAATTATCAATGGTAATCCTTCCAAAGGGAAACGATTTTACAGTCTATCACCAAAGGTCAATCATTCAAACATAAAATAGTGCTTATAGTATTTTGTATTGTTACTTTACCTCGTCCCTTCGATTGGGGTGGTACACAGTACTCTCATCAAGATTCGTTCTTAATGACTTCTGAGCAAATCTCTAGAAATTCAATACGAAGCGAGGATCTTGATAAAGATGTTCGATACAGGCACACTATGTTTACATAACTCTTTTGCATTTATCATTAACGGGAATGATATTAGCAGATTTGGTCAGTCTGTCGACGATGACCCAAATCAAATCAAATTCAGATGATGACCTTTGCAATAGCTAGACGTTTACTAATGTATGAGGTGATGTCTGCCTTCATAATTTTCCATTAGTACAACTTCTTCAGACACAGATACTTCTAGTCAGAAATGACATAAATAGAATACTTATACTTACAAGATTCCAATATAACTATATCTCACAGTCCTCCATATTTAGGCAATCACAAGTGGTATTTTATACATCTAACGCCATCGGCTCCTCAATTCTAATGGTTCATATTTGCCGCGAACCACTTTTATTATCTATATTATCCTTCTTACAAGCATTGTTTATTTTTATATCGTTCGGCAATTTATTTTGCACATTCATTATTAAGAAATACATCGTAATTGATTCTTTATCCTTTCCTGATGATATAATTATCATGTCCGTATTTATTCAAAATTTCTTTCTTTATATTTTCTAAGTTCTAGTCTCGTTTCCACTATTATTTTTATCTGTTTTGCGTAATCCGACGTTTGAAGCGTCGATAATTATTACAACTAATTAAATAATAAATATTTAATTTTTATGAAAGACAAGCGTAAAAATTTTAAATTTCATAGTTCGACCAATTATATAAAATGTTCAAAATAAATTTGAATTTAATTAACAAGATTTTGTTGATTTATCAAAAATATTTAATAAGATCCGTAAATGTTCGAAAAACCTTTGTTTATACTTTGGTCAAAGTTTTCTTAGTTGAAAAGCAAAAATTGTCACTTCAAATTTTCAGGTCATGGTATAAATGGTTTTACTCAATCCTTCTTAAGTTGTCTTAAGGTATGCAAAAACATTTACCCCTAAACAGGAGTTTAGTTAAATGTTTTGGTTATAAGGGAATGATTCCTTAAATATTCTTTTGATAAAACATTTGTCAAAACATGTTTCCGTTTTCTTTTTGGTAAAATCCAAAGTCTTAAAAGGGCTCTTAATTTTTTTTTTATAAAGAGTCATTATAGATTCCATTATCTATTAATCACACGGTTATTTAATGTAAAGGATTAAGCTTTAAATCACATGTTAAATGTTCAAGGTACAGGTTTTTATTGTTTGGCTAATTCAGGGCAATCTATAAATAATTATTAACTCCTACTTATTCTTATAAACAAACAAATGGTCCTTAATGATCACGAGCATGAATTTATCAAATTACAGCCTACACACGTGATTCACAAAATTTATGAATGCTACATGTGTATAGTCAATCCAAACGACATCACGTGAAACTCATAATGTTCATTACAAGTACTGGATTTAGTGATTGGAATAGATAATCTTCTTTGCGGACGCGAAGTTGATAATAACCATGCCGTGGATCAAATCTTTAAAACATACGCTAGAACCTTGTAAATGATCGAACAAATCTTCCATTTCGAGTTATGGATATCGTTTTCGATTGTCAATTTACTCAGTTCATAGTAATCTCTAAATTTAAGGAATGATAACACCATAGCTCTTCAGGATGACGAGCTCGGTGGAATAAAATCTTTCTCCGACAACTCTCTCAGTTGTACGGTTATTCCTTTAATTCAGATGGTGCTGACGTACAGTGCTCATGCCACAGGTACAGCACCGAGATTTTAATCAATACCAAATTCAACTTGCCTTAATGGCGAAAGTCTAGGTAATTTATCAACAATTATCTCCTAAATTTTTAGATAACGAACCATCTTTTAATAAATTCATATTAGGTTCTTTCTAGATTATAATATCTATGACTAATTCACAACCATTCATGGTATAATTTCAAGTCTAAATGCAGAATATGGTCATCCATCAAGAACTATTTAGATCACTTTTGATAATCAACATATTATCATTTTAGGGACATTCTACTCGAGTTCCCATCAAATAAGACAATATCGTCATGTCATAATCAATCAATCCATTCTAATGGCACTACCAACTTTTCAGTTTTCATTACCATTGATAAGATGTGAACTTCTCAAAAGACTAATAATAATTCATAATCTTTCACAAATTCAAGGATATATGGAGACATAACTAACCTTAAAAGATTAAGGTCAACGCATAATCTACGCGAGAGAATTTCAAATCAGATCAGACGAAAACATTTAACGAATATGAATATATCTCATGTTTTCATAATTTGAGTACGTATTCGAAAGCTCCTCGGATCGTTACCCAGGTCATTCAAATGAAATCAAATCATAAGAAATGATAAGAATGTCAATACATCCAGTCGGGTATCAACACTCGGTAATCAGATGCTTTTCCTAAGAATCTTACTACGGGAGAATTTGGACAAGAAAGAATTGTCAATGGTCAAATAAGACAATTTCCACAGATGAGTAAATTCGACTCAGAAGAATAGATGCTACAGGCACATATGTAGGTGTCCCTAACACTATGTCCCTATTTTTCACTTCTTGCAATCTCATAAAATTTAATCTTTCCCAATATTCAAATAAAATGTGGTGTTTATTAATCAGTTTTATGGTGACTACTAATTAGTCTTGCATGGTCCATTCCAAATTGTATGTAGGCGCGCAACTATATACAATTTCAAGATTAACGATGCAATACTTAGTTCGTCAAAATTTTATCATCATGTTTATAGTAAAATCATTTTCATGCTTAATTCTTAAATAAGAATCAAAAATAAATTTATAAAGATTTTCTTTGTTATGAAAACAATTAAGTTTTTCCAAGGTGTTTTATAAACAGCCTCATTTCGTTAACAATCACTTATAAATCTTACTTTAAATAATCCTTATAGTGATGAAAATTAAATTATCTCAAAGGAATACGGTTTTGTATTATAAAAACAATGAGTGATCTGCAAAAGAGTGATGACGAGTTGTTCACCAAGAACTAACTACAATATAATAGGAAATGAGCTTAGCCAATTAATCATGAGGTTCATGACCTCGATGGCGCTCAGGAATGCAATGAGAAAAATCCTCAACGTAACTCAAATAGAGATGAGTACTTGCTCAATGGTTGCATCACTAATGCGAACATTAGGATGAAGCAATAAAAGATAGATAACATCGATACATGTAGAATTTAGCAATTAAAGGTAGTCTTTTCATTAATCACAAACAAGTCAAAATTGTACCGTAACACATTACGTGTCACTGTGTCATACAATTCTCAGAACTCATCCTACCAACTGATATCTCAGTTAAGTTAGGGATTTTTAAAAGATACCACAATGAATACTAACCTACAAGAGTCATTAGGTGTTCAATATGTCCAGGAAGATCCATTGGTCCCAATTCAGAAGAAGATTTCTTCAATTTATTTATTGGACACTGGGCATCCTCGTCATTGGACAATGGCCTAGGAACAACCCTTAACACAAACCTACAATCGACTAAATCCTTATAATTTAATCACAGAACTTAACGACTTCCTCTTAACAATCTCATATTCTATACGGGTTAAATTTTACTTTATTCAAGTTTTAACCAATTTATACTCAATGCGATATCCTACCTCATTTTTCAATACTTTCAACCTTATTCATAAACCTTAATAGGGCAATAAAAGCTCGATATGAATCAATACTTAATTTCCAATCCTATAGCTCTTACAACAACAATTATCAAATGAGTCACTAGTATGAAATGACTCACACATTCAATTAGACTTCTCGGAAAGGTATTAGTGGCATGAGGCTTTTGGGTAATGATTCCAATGACAGCCTCAAGTGTAACATTCACCCTTTTGATTTCAAATTTAAGAATTGGATGACAACGAATCAGATGACATCTTTCCAAGTGATAACGTTTTGTCAAACTCCACTCTATAAGGAAAGATCGTCATGACATCGATATCAGATTTAATCTCGCCAATTCTTTTTCAATATCACATTCAACTAATATCTACATTTCTACGAATATCAACCATTTGTTGGGATCATAAATATCCACAACTTGGTTTAGATCTAGGATAGCTAGAGTTCCTACGAGAATAGCTTCGATTAATTTACTAGGGGATTTAGGGTTCCTTGTCACAATCTACGTCGTATAAATACCTCGTATAAATATCAAAATAATCGTCAAACAATCATGTAATCATATTACATCATATGTATATATATAATCTAAGTTATATATATATTAAAATAACACTTCTCAGTCTGGTCTTGTCGGTAACTCGGGAATTCTTCGGCACCGTTATAGTCAAAAGATTTTTTTTTTTAGACATTTTTAGAAAAATGTTTATAGTTAAAAGATTTTGAAATGTTTTATTCAAAACCTTGGTTTTAAAAATCTTTCGTTCTCTATAACGAGAGCTCTGATACCAGACTGTAACACCCCCAAATTTATACAACTCAATACAGCGGAAGACTCGTTGGTGTTACGGGATAGCACATTACTCACATCATAGACAACGCTTAAAACTCGCGTCGTTTTAATAATAAAGCATTTCCATTCATAAATATCATATTTACATAGGTCCCAAGTCATTATATTTTATACAGGTTTTACAAAGCATTTGAATGGAAATTAATATTTAAGTGCGGGCCATGAATTCTTGTTGTCTTCCCGAGAATTACCTTCAAGTACCTGAGATAAAACATGTTAAAAGAAAAGGTCAGCGATAACGCCGAGTGAATTCATAGAGTTTAATAAACCATCAATATAATATCGGTATAACTTATAAAACTTATCAAATTATCATTTTTATAAAATGTCCACTTATTTATCATTGTACATATTTATTAAATATATTATATAAGTTAGTGGGTTTTAATTCACATTTTATACTATTTTTATTTGAGTGCTTATATAATACTATTATACTTTAATTTCCAAAATCTGATTTTCATTTTCATGTTCACCAAAACTGCCATATCTAGAGTTCTATATGGAGATAGATGCTCAAATTTTTATGACATAAACTAAATGATATGTGCTCCATTTAACTCTCGTATAGCTACTGTTGAATCAGCCTCTAAGTATTTTCTAAAAATCGTCCAAAACAGTAAACTCAGATTTGTACTTTAAACTTGTTTTGGTCATATCTCACTCATTATAATGATTCCATTGCATGGCCAACTCTCACATGTGTACAAGACATATTACTTACTGTATATTGATTCTACTTTGTCATTTTATCAGTCTAACATGTGGTTAGTTACTGTTTTTATACAGCCTACCATTTAAGCAAGATTAACCATTTTTTACATATAGTTTTTCATCTTTTTACCCATGATTATCAACACCAAATCCCCACACAATACTTTTATCAACATATATTAATCATATACATATACAATAGGAAATAAAATACATGATTACATAATCAAAAATAACAAGAGGATAAGGAGAACAATCTTTATACCACCAAAGTGATGAAATGATGAGTTTTTGGATGAACAAGACATGGTTTTGGGTAACCAATCTTATGAGATATCAACATCACTTCTAGGATCATCAAGTATTTATAGATTCCTCCAAAAATCAGCCCTTGTTCTTCATGAAAACTACTTGAGAAATCAGCCCCAAACTCCCTTGAAAACTCCTTTTTACATGTTAAGATCACCTCCAATCTTCATCTTTTCAAAGGGTTATCAACATATGTTGAATATAGATGAAGTTTATGGTTAAATTGATGATGATGATGGGTGTTTTGGGGTGGTGTTTGGACGAATTTAGAGAGAGAGAGGAAGGAAAGAAAGTTTTGCATGTTGAAATATGAAGTAAATGGTTTGAGGTTGTAGTTTTGATGGTTTTTGTTAGCTAGCTTACAAGTTAAGCTTAAGTTAACATGTGTTTTAGCTTCCATATGAAGCTTTGACACATATGGGGTGAGGTGGAGCATTTGTAGCCTTCCCATATTAGTGGGGTGGGGCAAAACTTGTTTTGTCTCATCCCACTAATTTACGGGTATTTCTCGATTCTAGTTTCCTTGATTTGCGTGCCCTCGGGTCATTTTACGAAAAATGTTTTTATAAATTACGAATCAACGGCACAAAATGAATCTAATAAAAATTGTCTCATCAAAAACGGAGTTCGAAAACGTAAATACGTAATCCTAAGGTTTCCGGTTTAGTCGTAAAGGACGTTAAATTATAATCGTAAGTCCTAATCTCTTCTCGTAAATTTGTGAGTTTATGAACCAACACAAATTTAAAATTCCAAAATAATATTCACGGATAAATTTATTTTCTGAAATGTCGGACTGTCACCAAAACGGTGTATGTAAACGTAAGCACGTAACGTAGAATCCTCCGGTTTATACGTAGTCGATGCTACTTCAAGACATAAATCCAAATTTCTTCCCAAAAATAAGTGAGTTCATAATATAACATTAAAATAATGTTTTTAAATAATATTTGAGAATAAAATATAAACCATAAATTGACGGATTGTCACAGCATTTACCCCTAAACAGGATCTTTGTCCTCAAAGATCATCTTACTACTCGCTTCTTATAGAGTTAAAGCCATGTGGGTATTTCCTCCACATTCGGTCTTTTCTCACAAGTGCAATTCATTACAATACGCAAGTTTCATCAAACATAACTACGGGAATACGATCAGGCTTAATGTTGACTTACTTTCTCTATCCATGATGTTCACGGGTTTTTGATGAATGAAACTTTTCGCCGATCTAAACTTTATCAAGAAGAATTCAGATTTTTAACTTGATAGATATTTATCAAGTTCGATATACGAAACATAATTCACGCAGCTCTTGAAGTCCTTGGGTAGATCAAGCTTATATGCCTTTCAAACCAAATCTTTTACATAATCTCAATGGTCCCATACAACGGGGACTTATATCCCATGATTTGTCAGATCATTAATTCATTTTTCCAAGGTTAAAAATTTTGGCATAACTTCGCTACCCATCTGGCACTTCAAGATCTACATTTCATATTCACATAACCTCCTACCCACTACCGGCAGTCAATAATCAGATCCTAATTTCAACAATCATTTCAGGTCTCGCGGGTCGAGTATTTTGTAAGGTTAGGTTTGCCATCATAGGAAACCTTAAACCTAAAAGACATGTCCAACTCGCAATGGGTGTATGTCGGGTGTCTTCATCCCAACTCCTGCTTACAGATGCTCTCATATTTAGATCCTAACAAGATTCGATCTCGATCCTAACACGATAATTATCAATGGTAATCCTTCCAAAGGGAAACGATTTTACAGTCTATCACCAAAGGTCAATCATTCAAACATAAAATAGTGCTTATAGTATTTTGTATTGTTACTTTACCTCGTCCCTTCGATTGGGGTGGTACACAGTACTCTCATCAAGATTCGTTCTTAATGACTTCTGAGCAAATCTCTAGAAATTCAATACGAAGCGAGGATCTTGATAAAGATGTTTGATACAGGCACACTATGTTTACATAACTCTTTTGCATTTATCATTAACGGGAATGATATTAGCAGATTTGGTCAGTCTGTCGACGATGACCAAAATCAAATCAAATTCAGATGATGACCTTTGCAGTAGCTAGACGTTTACTAATGTATGAGGTGATGTCTGCCTTCATAATTTTCCATTAGTACAACTTCTTCAGACACAGATACTTCTAGTCAGAAATGACATAAATAGAATACTTATACTTACAAGATTCCAATATAACTATATCTCACAGTCCTCCATATTTAGGCAATCACAAGTGGTATTTTATACATCTAACGCCATCGGCTCCTCAATTCTAATGGTTCATATTTGTCGCGAACCACTTTTATTATCTATATTATCCTTCTTACAAGCTTTGTTTATTTTTATATCGTTCGGCAATTTATTTTGCACATTCATTATTAAGAAATACATCGTAATTGATTCTTTATCCTTTCCTGATGATATAATTATCATGCCCGTATTTATTCAAAATTTCTTTCTTTATATTTTCTAAGTTCTAGTCTCGTTTCCACTATTATTTTTATCTGTTTTGCGTAATCCGACGTTTGAAGCGTCGATAATTATTACAACTAATTAAATAATAAATATTTAATTTTAATGAAAGACAAGCGTAAAAATTTTAAATTTCATAGTTCGACCAATTATATAAAATGTTCAAAATAAATTTGAATTTAATTAACAAGATTTTGTTGATTTATCAAAAATATTTAATAAGATCCGTAAATGTTCGAAAAACCTTTGTTTATACTTTGGTCAAAGTTTTCTTAGTTGAAAAGCAAAAATTGTCACTTCAAATTTTCAGGTCATGGTATAAATGGTTTTACTCAATCCTTCTTAAGTTGTCTTAAGGTATGCAAAAACATTTACCCCTAAACAGGAGTTTAGTTAAATGTTTTGGTTATAAGGGAATGATTCCTTAAATATTCTTTTGATAAAACATTTGTCAAAACATGTTTCCGTTTTCTTTTTGGTAAAATCCAAAGTCTTAAAAGGGCTCTTAAATTTTTTTTTATAAAGAGTCATTATAGATTCCATTATCTATTAATCACACGGTTATTTAATGTAAAGGATTAAGCTTTAAATCACATGTTAAATGTTCAAGGTACAGGTTTTTATTGTTCGGCCAATTCAGGGCAATCTATAAATAATTATTAACTCCTGCTTATTCTTATAAACAAACAAATGGTCCTTAATGATCACGAGCATGAATTTATCAAATTACAGCCTACACACGTGATTCACAAAATTTATGAATGCTACATGTGTATAGTCAATCCAAAAGACATCACGTGAAACTCATAATGTTCATTACAAGTACTGGATTTAGTGATTGGAATAGATAATCTTCTTTGCGGACGCGAAGTTGATAATAACCATGCCGTGGATCAAATCTTTAAAACATACGCTAGAACCTTGTAAATGATCGAACAAATCTTCCATTTCGAGTTATGGATATCGTTTTCGATTGTCAATTTACTCAGTTCATAGTAATCTCTAAATTTAAGGAATGATAACACCATAGCTCTTCAGGATGACGAGCTCGGTGGAATAAAATCTTTCTCCGACAACTCTCTCAGTTGTACGGTTATTCCTTTAATTCAGATGGTGCTGACGTACAGTGCTCATGCCACAGGTACATTACCGAGAATTTAATCAATACCAAATTCAACTTGCCTTAATGGCGAAAGTCTAGGTAATTTATCAACAATTATCTCCTAAATTTTCAGATAACGAACCATCTTTTAATAAATTCATATTAGGTTCTTTCTAGATTATAATATCTATGACTAATTCACAACCATTCATGGTATAATTTCAAGTCTAAATGCAGGATATGGTCATCCATCAAGAACTATTTAGATCACTTTTGATAATCAACATATTATCATTTTAGGGACATTCTACTCGAGTTCCCATCAAATAAGACAATATCGTCATGTCATAATCAATCAATCCATTCTAATGGCACTACCAACTTTTCAGTTTTCATTACCATTGATAAGATGTGAACTTCTCAAAAGACTAATAATAATTCATAATCTTTCACAAATTCAAGGATATATGGAGACATAACTAACCTTAAAAGATTAAGGTCAACGCATAATCTACGCGAGAGAATTTCAAATCAGATCAGACGAAAACATTTAACGAATATGAATATATCTCATGTTTTCATAATTTGAGTACGTATTCGAAAGCTCCTCGGATCGTTACCCAGGTCATTCAAATGAAATCAAATCATAAGAAATGATAAGAATGTCAATACATCCAGTCGGGTATCAACACTCGGTAATCAGATGCTTTTCCTAAGAATCTTACTACGGGAGAATTTGGACAAGAAAGAATTGTCAATGGTCAAATAAGACAATTTCCACAGATGAGTAAATTCGACTCAGAAGAATAGATGCTACAGGCACATATGTAGGTGTCCCTAACACTATGTCCCTATTTTTCACTTCTTGCAATCTCATAAAATTTAATCTTTCCCAATATTCAAATAAAATGTGGTGTTTATTAATCATTTTTATGGTGACTACTAATCAGTCTTGCATGGTCTATTCCAAATTGTATGTAGGCGCGCAACTATATACAATTTCAAGATTAACGATGCAATACTTAGTTCGTCAAAATTTTATCATCATGTTTATAGTAAAATCATTTTCATGCTTAATTCTTAAATAAGAATCAAAAATAAATTTATAAAGATTTTCTTTGTTATGAAAACAATTAAGTTTTTCCAAGGTGTTTTATAAACAGCCTCATTTCGTTAAGAATCACTTATAAATCTTACTTTAAATAATCCTTATAGTGATGAAAATTAAATTATCTCAAAGGAATACGGTTTTGTATTATAAAAACAATGAGTGATCTGCAAAAGAGTGATGACGAGTTGTTCACCAAGAACTAACTACAATATAATAGGAAATGAGCTTAGCCAATTAATCATGAGGTTCATGACCTCGATGGCGCTCAGGAATGCAATGAGAAAAATCCTCAACGTAACTCAAATAGAGATGAGTACTTGCTCAATGGTTGCATCACTAATGTGAACATTAGGATGAAGCAATAAAAGATAGATAACATCTATACATGTAGAATGTAGCAATTAAAGGTAGTCTTTTCATTAATCACAAACAAGTCAAAATTGTACCGTAACACATTACGTGTCACTGTGTCATACAATTCTCAGAACTCATCCTACCAACTGATATCTCAGTTAAGTTAGGGATTTTTAAAAGATACCACAATGAATACTAACCTACAAGAGTCATTAGGTGTTCAATATGTCCAGGAAGATCCATTGGTCCCAATTCAGAAGAAGATTTCTTCAATTTATTTATTGGACACTGGGCATCCTCGTCATTGGACAATGGCCTAGGAACAACCCTTAACACAAACCTACAATCGACTAAATCCTTATAATTTAATCACAGAACTTAACGACTTCCTCTTAACAATCTCATATTCTATACGGGTTAAATTTTACTTTATTCAAGTTTTAACCAATTTATACTCAATGCGATATCCTACCTCATTTTTCAATACTTTCAACCTTATTCATAAACCTTAATAGGGCAATAAAAGCTCGATATGAATCAATACTTAATTTCCAATCCTATAGCTCTTACAACAACAATTATCAAATGAGTCACTAGTATGAAATGACTCACACATTCAATTAGACTTCTCGGAAAGGTATTAGTGGCATGAGGCTTTTGGGTAATGATTCCAATGACAGCCTCAAGTGTAACATTCACCCTTTTGATTTCAAATTTAAGAATTGGATGACAACGAATCAGATGACATCTTTCCAAGTGATAACGTTTTGTCAAACTCCACTCTATAAGGAAAGATCGTCATGACATCGATATCAGATTTAATCTCGCCAATTCTTTTTCAATATCACATTCAACTAATATCTACATTTCTACGAATATCAACCATTTGTTGGGATCATAAATATCCACAACTTGGTTTAGATCTAGGATAGCTAGAGTTCCTACGAGAATAGCTTCGATTAATTTACTAGGGGATTTAGGGTTCCTTGTCACAATCTACGTCGTATAAATACCTCGTATAAATATCAAAATAATCGTCAAACAATCATGTAATCATATTACATCATATGTATATATATAATCTAAGTTATATATATATTAAAATAACACTTCTCAGTCTGGTCTTGTCGGTAACTCGGGAATTCTTCGGCACCGTTATAGTCAAAAGATTTTTTTTTTGAGACATTTTTAGAAAAATGTTTATAGTTAAAAGATTTTGAAATGTTTTATTCAAAACCTTGGTTTTAAAAATCTTTCGTTCTCTATAACGAGAGCTCTGGTACCAAACTGTAACACCCCCAAATTTATACAACTCAATACAGCGGAAGACTCGTTGGTGTTACGGGATAGCACATTACTCACATCATAGACAACGCTTAAAAGTCGCGTCGTTTTAATAATAAAGCATTTCCATTCATAAATATCATATTTACATAGGTCCCAAGTCATTATATTTTATACAGGTTTTACAAAGCATTTGAATGGAAAATAATATTTAAGTGCGGGCCATGAATTCTTGTTGTCTTCCCGAGAATTACCTTCAAGTACCTGAGATAAAACATGTTAAAAGAAAAGGTCAACGATAACGCCGAGTGAATTCATAGAGTTTAATAAACCATCAATATAATATCGGTATAAAATTATTACCGAAAATCATTTTGTACAAATCATTTTAATAGGCCATAAAATAGCCAAAGTCACTTTATACAAATCCTTATCGAAAATCATAATGTAGGCATTTTCCTTAAAAATCATTATACGAACCAATTTCGTAAAAACATCATACAATACGTCTTATGACATTGTATGAAAATAAAAACCGTTATATGAACATGGTTATGAAAACCAAAACACGAACATAATATCAATAGTATGACCCTGTATTGCTAGTCAGGCAATACATAGTAATTCGATGCGTCTAGTAGTATTTCGTTAGTTGGATTATTATAAGCCGCATGACATTGTTACCTTACTAAAACAAACAACGGGTAGCTAACCCGATACTCAATTTGCCCATCTAAAGTAGCGTGTCGTCACAAAGGTCACGCTATGGAAATCTTCTCATACATAAATTCGCTTACCAATCAATGTGGCACGACGGGGATCAACCGTCAAGGCGCGAACTGGGGTGATCGTCCCCAAATAGTACTATTAAGTGCATAAGCGTCTACCAATTCCCGGTAGTTCACAATTCATGCTAATGGGACTTTTAGTGACATAACCTAACTTTAATAATCCATTTAATTTCATCTATCGGGTCCTTTAATCATTTATCGGGTCATACAATCGGGTCATACAATCATTCGGGTCCAAATCAATAAACAAACAATCGGGACAAATGGTGTCCTATTTTATAAAAACTAACATGTTAACTCCCTCGCGGGTTTATAAAACATTTATAAAAACATTTAAAAGAGTGCGAGGCTATGAACTCACGTTGATGTGGGAAGGCGGGTTATCGGCAATTCGGACGTACGGTACGTGCTTCAATCACGGAAACCTAGAAAATAATACTCGTCTTAGACTCATGTCCAATGACTTTATAAAAATAACAATTATGTATACATATGATGATTTTATATATATGATGATCAAGTGGGTTTACATATTCTTATTTACTCATTTTAGTGTTATGTGTCGATAGCTTTTATACTAGTTTTCTAGTTTTACCTATTTACGTGTTTTAGGTCCAATAAGCTTATTATAAGTTCTTTAACTTGTTTTAATCTATTTCATACTTATATTATCAGTATTTACACTTTATATGTTGGGCCCAAATAGGTTAAGCCCAATAAATAAGTTTATAAGTGTTTTAGTACATTTTATACTATTTTTATTTGAGTGCTTATATAATACTATTATACTTTAATTTCCAAAATCTGATTTTCATTTTCATGTTCACCAAAACTACCATATCTAGAGTTCTATATGGAGATAGAAGCTCAAATTTTTATGACATAAACTACATGATATGTGCTCCATTTAACTCTCTTATAGCTACTGTTGAATCAGACTCTAAGTATTTTCTAAAAATCGTCCAAAACAGTAAACTCAGATTTGTACTTTAAACTTGTTTTGGTCATATCTCACTCATTATAATGATTCCATTGCATGGCCAACTCTCACATGTGTACAAGACATATTACTTACTGTATATTGATTCTACTTTGCCATTTTATCAGTCTAACATGTGGTTAGTTACTGTTTTTATACAGCCTACCATTTAAGCAAGATTAACCATTTTTACATATAGTTTTTTATCTTTTTACCCATGATTATCAACACCAAATCCCCACAGAATACTTTTATCATCATATATTAATCATATACATATACAATAGGAAATAAAATACATGATTACATAATCAAAAATAACAAGAGGATGAGGAGAACAATCTTTATACCACCAAAGTGATGAAATGATGAGTTTTTGGATGAACAAGACATGGTTTTGGGTAACCAATCTTATGAGATATCAACACCACTTCTAGGATCACCAAGTATTTGTAGATTTCTCCAAAAATCAGCCCTTGTTATTAATGAAAACTCCTTGAGAAATCAGCCCCAAACTCCCTTGAAAACTCTTTTTTACATGTTAAGATCACCTCCAATCTTCATCTTTTCAAAGGGTTATCAACATATGTTGAATATAGATGAAGTTTATGGTTAAATTGATGATGATGATGGGTGATTTGGGGTGGTGTTTGGACGAATTTAGAGAGAGGGGAAGGGAAGAAAGTTTTGCATGTTGAAATATGAAGTAAATGGTTTGAGGTTGTAGTTTTGATGGTTTTTGTTAGCTAGCTTACAAATTAAGCTTAAGTTAACATGTGTTTTAGCTTCCATATGAAGCTTTGACACATATGGGGTGAGGTGGAGCATTTGTAGCCTTCCCATATTAGTGGGGTGGGGCAAAACTTGTTTTGTCTCATCCCACTAATTTACGGGTATTTCTCGATTCTAGTTTCCTCGATTTGCGTGCCCTCGGGTCATTTTACGAAAAACGTTTTTATAAATTACGAATCAACGGCACAAAATGAATCTAATAAAAATTGTCTCATCAAAAACGGAGTTCGAAAACGTAAATACGTAATCCTAAGGTTTCCGGTTTAGTCGTAAAGGACGTTAAATTATAATCGTAAGTCCTAATCTCTTCTCGTAAATTTGTGAGTTTATGAACCAACACAAATTTAAAATTCCAAAATAATATTCATGGATAAATTTATTTTCTGAAATGTCGGACTGTCACCAAAACGGTGTATGTAAACGTAAGCACGTAACGTAGAATCCTCCGGTTTAGACGTAGTCGATGCTAGTTCAAGACATAAATCCAAATTTCTTCCCAAAAATAAGTGAGTTCATAATATAACATTAAAATAATGTTTTTAAATAATATTTGAGAATAAAATATAAACCATAAATTGACGGATTGTCGCAGCTTGTCTTCAACCTATCAATGCTTGACTTCTTCCTGTCAACGCTTGATCTATCAGCGCTTGTTTTCTTCTTATCAACGCTTGTTTTCTTCTTGTCAGCGTTCAAGTGGACTGGCTAGATTTTATTCCCAACATGAAGCTTATGAGAACTCATTGATCTACAAGGAGAAGACCAAGATCATCCATGATGCAAGGATTAAGAACCGAGAGTTCCACGTTGGTGATCAAGTTTTACTCTTTAACTCTCGGTTGAAGATCTTCTCAGGAAAGCTGAAGAGCCGCTGGTCTGGTCCATTCACCGTTGCCAAAGTCTTCCCATATGGCATCATTGAGCTTTCTCAGCCAAATGGGCCTAATTTTAAGGTGAATGGCCAGAGCGTGAAGTTGTACTTTGGTGAGGACATCTCTCATGAGATGATTCCATCCCTCACCACGTTTCCCTTGAATTAGTTCTGGGACGAGTCAGGCTCGTGACTCGGTTAACAAAAACAAGCACTTCTCGGGAGGCAACCCATTGATGTATCCTTTACCGTTTTCATAATAAGTGTAGGGGGATGCACCGTATGTGTTTGTTGTCTTGTTTCTTCTTCTGTGCATGGATTAAAGCTTCAAAGATCCATTCTCGATGACTTTTGACGAACCGTGATCCCGTGTTCCCGTCTTCCCGGTTATATCCTAAACTGTCGTGATTCAATATTTCATATCTTATATGTTCACATTGAAATCACTATAGTTTTCCTTTCCTTAGCAAGATTTAAACAAAGTGCACAATGTCATAAGTGTAGGGGAGTTTTCTTCCACATGCTTAATCATCGAGGACAATGTTTATATCAAGTGTAGGGGGACTTCTATCGAAGTAAGTGGGCTTTTCCCTGAATTTGTCCTCATTTTAACCGGAAAATTTGTTTTTTTCGACATTTTTCAAAATTTTTAATCTATTTTGGCCTTCTAGTATAGTAGTATTTTCCTTTGATATCGTTATTTACTTTCTTTGCTAGAATAAATTTTCAATAAAGTGGTTTTAAATTTTTCAAAGTTGTGAACATTTTGACTCAACCCGAGTTTATTTATCTAAGTTTACTCTAGCTAGTATCCTTAACGTGTTTAAGTCAAGTTTTGCTAGGCTTTTATATAAGGAACTTTAAAACGCGAAAGTCTTAACTCTCACGGGTTAAGAACAAGAACTTTTCGCAAGTTCCTAAAATTGATCCTAGAGAGTCGTTTATCAAGGGAACTTTAAAATGCGAATTCTAAACTTGAAAAAGTAAACAACTCTTGAATTTACAAGAGATAATAACAAATAAACAAGTAAATCTTCTATTTAAATAAACTTATGCAGAATATATCTTGCATGTTTATCTAAATAGAAGCTTCCATAAGCTTCTTGCCTACGTTTTATCAACTCTTGAATTGCATGTGACAATGCTTAGATTGTACACGACAACTCTTGAGCCAACAACGCTTAGTTTGTTCTTGTCAACGCCTAAATTGGTCTTGACAACGCTTAGACAATAACTTCATGTTTTCGTCGTTTTTGAGTTTCTGCCACATCAACTTTTTGACCCAACAAGTCTAAGATTTTGCAAGATCCTATAGATGACTCGAAAACCCAAAACATTGATTTAATTGGCTAAGCATCCATGAGTCTCATTCCTTGAGATTTTAAACTGTGGAGAATGAGAGATGATAGAGTCAATTATAAGTTTGGTATTCTTTCGTGAATTTATGTGAGTTGATTATAAGCTGATTCTCCCATCGCTTGCTAATAAATTTATCTGCAATAAATAAGGTTGTACGATTTGAAAAGTTACTTAGCTTCTAGCCCAAGATCGTTTAAAAGTTACTCGGTATTAATTAGAGTTCATAGCCAAGGCATAACTTATTGAAGCGGGATGCGAAGATTGGCGAGTCCTAAAAGGCCCTAACAAGGCATGAGGGCTACATTTTGTTGCTAAAGATCCAAAAGTGATGTGAAGAATCATTTATCGAAAATCAATATGAAAGATCGAGACACACGACGAAAAGCAAATACTCCCCAAAAGATCATGGAGAAGTCTATCCAAAAAGGCCCTAACAAGGTATGAGGATAAATAGATCCAAGTCCTAAAAGGAGGTGGATCGTTGTATATCAAAGTCCAAAATAAAGATTGGAGAAAAATGAAGAAGTCGTGGTCCAAAGATGAAGAATCTCCCAAAACTTCAAGTGAAGAAATTCCTATTATGAATAGAAGACCATAATTTCAAGAACGTCACTCAAAGATTTGAAGTATGAAGTCGCTGCCAAATATCGGTCCGAGAAAGGTCTCAAATCGTGAAGCGAGTTATGTCAAGATATGAACTTTATGAGGTCCCGAGAAGCAGTTTTAAAAGATTTTGTCCTTTAGCTAACTATTGATTAAATCGTCCCACTTTATTTTCAGCTTAAATAACTATCTAAATAAGTCAAACAATGCATCCTCGTGATCATTTAAGACAACAATAAAATATAAGAGATACACCTAGGAATAAGGGAGTCTAAGTAAATAATTGGGCTACATGAGTTCGTGTTAGTTTGCTAACTTATAATAACAATGATCTCGTTTTTAAGCTTGGTATGGGGAACGTGAAACTTGGGGATGATGAACATTCATGACAACCAAAAACCCAATGTAAGTCTTTGATTTCTTTCTTGTTTGTTCTTTTAGTTTCCTTAGTGTTTAGCATTTAATAAAGGCCAAGGTGGGTTATTTATGATGAGAAATGTAATATGTGCTTTGAAATTAATGCATTGCATGAGGACATTGCAATGGTCAAGTGTAGGGGATTTAATAAGTGTGAAAACACTTATCCTTTTACCACTTATTTCCAATAATAACAAGACCAAAACGTGTATTTTTGTCGTAAAAGTCGGAATTATGCATGGTTTGTGTTTTTATTGTGTTTTAGGACCAAAAGATGCAAAA
Source organism: Glebionis coronaria (assembly GCA_025667525.1). NCBI lineage: Eukaryota > Viridiplantae > Streptophyta > Magnoliopsida > Asterales > Asteraceae > Glebionis > Glebionis coronaria. Next base: position 694,346 of record JANFOE010000979.1, on the reverse strand, counting down.
GGAAGAAAACATGGGCTATCACGGGTTTTTATCGAAGAAAAAGACTAAAGACGAAGTCAAAAGATCGAGAATGCAAAAAGAACGGAAGTCCAAGGCCTATTCTGAAGATTTATCAAAGAAAAAGTCTAAAGACGGAAGTTTAATGAAGTCGAAGAACTCAAGTCTTATTATAGAAGAAAATTATAAGACAAGTTCAACTTATATCGACAAATCCCGAGACGACGTCGAGAAAGACAAAGAAATTAAGTCGAGTCGAGACGAGAAGAAAGAAAGAAGATAGCTTAAGCATGTAATCTTCCCACCTCCTATAAATACCCTCCTAATATGTCATTAGGAGGGTGTTAGGTGGTTTATTTTAGAGTAGTAGTTAATTTTAAGTGTGTTTTCATTTTTTTTCTCTCTAGTTTTTCTTTCAAAACTTATTAAGTCTTTACATTAATCTTGTAATCTTTTGATATTAATCTTTAATCAATCAAGCTTATTTTCTTAATTCTCATTATACCTTTCTTAATCTTGATAATCATGTAGTTTTATTTTAATCTCGTTGATGATTTGATTGTGTAGCTTATTTGATTGTGCTTATTAAACTGGTGATCTTAAAAGTTTCTTTATAAAAGTGCTTATTTTTCTTAATCTTAATGCTTAATAGTTTTTAGAAATAAGTTGTTTTTAATAAGTTTAAATTTTTACAAAAACTGCTTTTTGATTTCTAGCTTATTTAGTGTTTTAAAAGTTTTCAAATTTTAGCTTATTCACCTTTTTCTAAAATCTTTTTGGTTTAGTTTTGGTAAGTGCTTATTTTAGATTTGCTTATTTGTTTAAGTTTGATGTATTCCGGATTCCCTTAAAACCCCTTTTTTCCGAATAACTGTCACCTCCCAAAGATTCCGGATAAGTCTTAGAACCCTCTTATTCCGGATAAGCAGCAGTCAATTATTCCGAATAGTGCTCATCTAAACATTCCGGATAAGTCCTCATTTCCATTATTCCGAATAGTAGCTACTTCATCAGATTGCGGATAAGGGTCCGATATTGATTCCGGATAAGGAAACAAAGGTGTAAGATTCCGGATAATCTCAAGTTGTAGTATTCTGAATATGAGCCCTGAGGTATATTCCGAATAAGTAGCATAATCAAAGATTCCGGATAAGTCTCTGATCTATATTCCGAATAGTCAAGCAAACAGGTATTCCGGACAAGGTTCCGGATAAGTCTCTTCTTTTGGATTCCGGATAAGATTCCGGATAAGATTCCGGATAAGAACCATTTTTGTATTCCGGATAAGTCATTCCGAATAAGCCTTCGAAGTCACTTTTTCCGAATAAGCTTTTAAGTGATTATTCCGGATAACGGGGCGAACATTATTCCGGATAAGCATCGTCAGGGAGTCGGGATAAGGCCTACCAAGTTATTCCGGATAAGCCAAAGTTGTGTATTCCGGATAAATCTGCATTTCAATTATTCCGGATAAGATTCCGGATAACATTCCGGATAAGGTTTTGTATTTCCAATTTTTGAATTTCAATTTTTCCCGCCTTTTTACTTAGCTTTGTTCTAACTTGTCTTATTTTAGTTTAAATCTTTAAAGTTTACATTTTTATAAGTACTAATCATTTACTTTTCATTTTTTAAAGTTCTTATTTTTAGTTTAAAATATTTTCAAGATTTCATTTTTACTTATTTACTCAACGACATTTTCATTTTTTAGATTAAAATAGATAATCATAACCCTTTTATTTTTCCACCAAGAACAATTGAGTCGCACTAATTAACAGTAATCAATTCGAAAAGATCGGAACAACGAACTTTCATACGAGGCTAAAAACCTTGTACTACATAGGTCCTAACAATTATTGTATATGCAAACACTTCACGGGTGCACAACTTATTTACTGCCTATTGTTTGCCCCATTCCCGTGGACGGTAATAGTTAATTGGGTAGCGCGAAATGTTATAAATAGATCTATTTGGGGATTGATAATCCCAGTCTGCGTGAGTAGCTCTCACCTAGCCGAGGCCAAGGCAACCAGACTTATATACATTGTCGGACTAAAGGGTACTTCTCAGGGACGATCCACATAGGCCTCTGATCACTTGTCTAGCTTCTATTACAGGGCAATAGGAACTACTATAGTATTGAGGTTGGAGCTCTACTACTTTCTTGGTGTTTTGCATATCAGTACTTTTATTTATAAATTAAACTTGTAAATTCACCAACTTCGTGTTGACCCCCACATTTTGCTTTATATGTTTTCTCAGGAAAATAAGCAGGTTCATGTGCACTTGGATTTCCAGCATCATATGAAGCATCATGTTTACCATTGGGCTGGGATATTACTTCAAAAATATTAAATGCAGATTTCAAGACAATTTTCCTTATTTTTCACAATTAAATTTATGTAATATGTTTTAATGGCATTTATGATCATTGCTCTATATACTGTGTGTTATCGATCCACCAAAGTAACACCCCATGTACTATTCTGCTGCATTTGACCACTTTGGGGGTGTTACACATGACATAACGGAAGAATTTCTTCTTACCGAAGAACAAGAATCTCAACTACTTCTTATCAACATGTGTTACGAGCAAAAGCAATGGGTGATAAAGAATGGAAGGAAAGAATGAAACAAAAAGAAAATGATGATTTGAAAAGAAATCCTATTTAAATCATCGATTAAGAAAAAGTGGTCAGTGATTTGAGGAAGACAACTCGTTGTCTATGCGATAAATCCGATCACCACGACATGTCCACCACCCATTTAAACTACATTTATTTTCCTTAGACTGTTTACTTATTTTAAAATTTCTTGTATGCACACATATTATAACTTATATTAGTGTGACATTCAATTTATGTGAGTGTTATGAACAGTATATGCGTTTTTCATTATCTTCTGCGGCCTTATATCCATTCTCCGATGTGTTGTCTTCCATCCGATTCCCTGTAATCTAATATTATTGTAGTAGACTTAATAAATTGATGCGTTTGTGGAGTTTGATGATACAAATATTAACGTGTTGCCCGCAGTGGTGGACGTAGCAATCCGGCACAGGGTGTGCAAAAACTAATATGAAAAAAGTTCGATGGGTATATATCGGTTCGAGTCGGGTTAATTAACTAGGTTTTTTTTTCTGTTTCTTAATTGGTTCAGGCGATTAAAAAATTTAAATTTTAGTAGTAATACTATTTTAGTTTCTATTATAGTATCACTCTATTTGTAATTACATAAAAAATAATATTAATAAATAGTCCTGTAACTAATATTGGATTACTTTTGGAAAGATTTATTAAATAATGTTGGACCCACACTTCCTCCAATACACATGTCTTCCTCTCCACTCTTTATTACATTCTCCCTCTTTAAATCTCTGCAACTTTGAAAACCTCTATTGTTGTTTCTTAAATTTCTTCCATTTTCAAATTTTGTTATAGCTTAGACTGAAAAAGGTATGCACTTAACTTTTACAAGGTATGCACTTTATGTAGATAATCAAGTAAAAGAAAAAAATAAAAATAAAAAAATACACCAAGCCAAGAGTTCACAGGGTATGCAAGTGTATACCCATGTCAACACGTACGTCCACCCCTGGTTTCCCGTGACTTATGTTGGTCTAAAAAATGAAAAATCTTATATGGAATGTCTGTAGCTTCTAGGGCCATGATGATTGTGATAATATCAGTGAGATATGTCGCCCATAAGTTGGTATGGCAAAGCCCGGATAGCATGGTATACGTGTCGGCTATGTAACCGAGTAACTTTGCACCCTTAGTGGAGGTCAGACAATTCTATGATCTAATTAGCCTAATACAAATCTGAGCCCAATAGTGCAAGTCTTCAGTACGATCTTTAAAGGCTGCGTTTTGGAGGGGCATCATTGTGTGTCATTTTGTTTGGTGAGAAGTCACTATGAAAATAATTGGGGCTTGCAAGAAGATGAAAGGTAGAGGTGTGCTAATGCTGACGCAGATTGTTGCATCAAAAAGGTTTGATATTTGATTGTACACTATAGAAAAAAAGTATGCAAATACTTGTCACCTCCGTTTCTTTATCATAATGTCGTAAATTTCGTGTACAGATTTTTACTGACCACATATGGAGATAAGTGCTGGAACAAAAGGTGAACGACAAAGATCGGTCTTTTTTTGTTGGAGAATGTGTCACCCACCATGGTTAAAGGCTCATAATCTAGTAACTATAAGCGGTACTTCTTCTTTGAAAGTTTTAATTAACATGTGTCTGATTTACTTTGAAGAACAAGTTTTAGTATTTATGTTAGGCCGCTTTAGATTTATAAACGAGGCTCATTTGGATTAGACTGTTAGCAACTTGAAGTTGCAGCAAACAGTTAAACACAAAGCCAAACACCCCTTATTATTTGAATATGGTAATATTTGTTAATGTGCAAATTTAATTAGTAATACCTTGACAATATGTTCGGTACGAGTGAATCATAAAGAATGGAATTGTTACAAAGAATGGATTTTTAAGAAAGAGAATCGCCTTGTAGAAAGAGAAATAATTCTATTGTTTGGTGAAACTAAAGAATAGAGAAAGGGAATGTTAAAAAGGAGGGGAACGTAGCTGTAACCTAACTTTGTTGGGTTACGGAAATTTTGAGGCCCGAAACACTATATTTTATGAGATATTTTCATTTTTATCATTTTTTCACATTTTATTGGACATTGTTTTTGGGCTCAGGTCCGACCCATTTATATTCTAGGGTTTATTTCAATCATACTAGTTGTAGAAATAGAAATAATTTTCTTTCATTCGACTCCGGCTATAATTTTCCAATCATTCATCTTATGAAATCGGGAAACAAAATTTTAGCAAACGTGGTCACTAAAACTACAAAATCCACAATAATGTAAGAACTCCAAAAGAAGAAGTGGTTTATCTTCGTATGTTCATATGTACCTGCAATACAAAAAGTCAAAAATGATACAGACAACTAAGAATTAAACAATCAATATAGAATGATATATAGATCTTCAACCTAATTAAAACATCATATGCCTTATCTAAAACTACGGAACATAAATCAGAAAGCTAGTTTTCTGGGTAACAATTTTATTTCAAGACTCACAAGCCATGTCCACACTTATGAGTTATCAACATCACCATGACACCATGTCCAACAACTAATATGTTGATTAGCGTCGTTCAACTGTTTGTCAACATGTTCATATAAACATCAAGATTTATCGCAGCTTACAAAGACAAAAAATTACAAATAAATGACGATGATGTTAGACTATAATAACTGATGGTGAAAGATACCTACTAAAGAAGATGGTCGAAGGAAGATCATGTGGTTTTTATTTTGTAGGGTTTGCTTTTTTAATAGCTTTTTCGATTCTCATAATAAGGGAACCCGTGAATGAGTTGTGCCTATTTTGTTCATTCTCAGCATTCTTTAGAATTTTTAAAGAATGAAATGGGTGGAAAGAGAATGCCATTTTAATTCTCTAATTCCTTTCTCAGGACTCACCAAACATAGGAAACGCTCTCATTATCTTTCTTTGCTTTCCATTCCATCCTACCAAACATCCCCTGAAATTTTTGTTGTAAAGTGAAACCGTTCCAACTTAATTATGCACAAGTAAGTTGTTCATATGTAGGTCCCAATATGGAGTAACACATGTTAGGTAGAAACCACACAGGTATGTAGTCAGATACTATCAGATTGTATTGAAGCAGTTGTTATTTAGTTAGTTTAGTTTGTAAAATAAATGAAGTGAAAGACTATAGCTTTTGCGCACCATGTTCAAAGCTAACTAAATAATAGACGAGATTATTTGTTGATATCATTCTTTTTTGCGGCTAAAAAGATTTTATCTTTCGATAATTTGACAAAAGCCCCATGTGGAGGTATTACTAAGTTTATTAATACATGTACGACTCATCCTCCAAAAAGATTTTGGTAGTTGTTGCATTACAAAACAAGCTTTAAGGTCCATAAAAATCTTATTTGCAATTATACAAAGAAAAATGTAACTTGCGATGACCGCTATGATGGTGTCATAACAGATTCTGATGTATGGTGTCATAAAAAATAGTTTAAATTGTTAACTATACTTAAAGGACCATGGTATCCAAATTAAAAAAAAATACGAGTTTTATCAAAAAAATGTATCAATTTCAAAATTAAGTAAAAATAGAATCTGGTATTGATATGGGTTTCTTTTTGCAACAAGAACTTTAGTAGTAATTCCGATATATTATAGTTATTTTTAACGTGTAATAGCCTTAGTAGTTTTTACATATATTTGTGATGAAAAAAATGCAACTACGATTCTTGCTGATCTGCCATTATAGACTTCCGGCGAGGAAGGTGTGTTAAACTTGGAAGCCTAAAAAGAACAGCATGATAGTGACCACTATGGCTCAAGGAAGTAAAGCCATTGAAAACCTTATAAAATCACAGATGTTCATCTGCATGTGGTTTTCATTTTGGCACAACAGATTTAGAATGAGTAAGGATGTTTTTGTTGTTAGCGTATTTCTCTTAGTTATAGACAAAAGTTTTTTTGCTTTAGAAATCTGTAGGTTTGGTAAGTTTACCATGTGAATGAATTAAATAGCCTTTGGTCTATTTGCGGCTTATTATAGAGTTTGAATTCCTTTGTAAACTTGAGACTATGGTACGCCTTGATTAAATGCTTATCTTAAATTCTTTAATGTTGCAGTTGAAGTTACAAAGTTAGGCTTCAGGAATGAGGCTTGACAAATAACCACAAGCGGAGGAGGAAGATGAAGTACCGTTGTGAAACATCAAAGCATAATCATTATGTTAAGAACCAGAGGTTTATGTATCTTTAGAACTCTAAGCGTTGACACATCGATCATGCGCTTATGTATGTCTTCATTTTAGATGTATTATGGTATAAAGTTTAACATACACTATGTGAAACATCGAAGCGCGGGCTCAAAACCCTTGTCAAGGCAGGCCATGAACATTTCAGGGGCATCAAAATCTTAGATTCGTATACGCTGAGATAGAACAAAAATATTGAGTGGATATGAAGGTTTCATGTTGAGTTGCTGAAGAAGATGGTAGCTTTTGAAGGGATGAAATAATAAAATAATTAGCTGCATATTGGTATTAGACGGTCCATTTATGTGGGATTTGCCCATATTTATCATTAGTATAAATTAGGCTTTAGCCCATTAAGCTTGCTTAGTTTCCAAGCTATTATTTAGTATTTATAAATTTGGATTAACGAGAAAGTAGATGCGAAATTAACCTATTACAATATGGTATCAGAGCTTGGCACAGACGCCTCGGTCATCCCGGGGAAGATGTGCTTCGTCGTTTATGTAGAAATGTAAATCTTGCTTATGTTTTTAGAGAGAGAAAGAGATAGAGAGATGGTGGATTACACACACACTTAGAGAGAGAAAACCAATGTTTACTATGTGTAAATAATGAAACCACACACCCTCTCCATCAAAGGAGAGGGTTTATATACCCAAGCCCTTGTCATGGGCTTGGGCTTACATTTGGGCCGGCCTACACATGTTGTAGGCTAGGTGATATTGGTATTTTGCTAGGTTCAATTTTCTCTCGATATCCTCTCGAATTGATCTAGGTCTTAAGTGGAATGATTGTTCTTGGTTACTAAATAAAGGGGTTGGGTTTTCTAGTCTAATAAAAAAAATGGAAATGAAAGTTTAAATCAAAGGCAATTACTTTAATTATGATTATGATTAACAAAAACTTGGTTGAAAATTTAAAGTGCAAATTAAAATTAAAGTTAACATGTAAATTGTGAAATATGAGTAGAGAAATAGTAAAACAACAACAATAAATCAGTAACTTTAAAATACCCAAAATTCAGAACTTTAAACCTTGATTCGGAACTAACTGATTCGGAACTATTCACTCATCCGGAACATACTCATTCGGAACTTACTCATCCGGAACTTAATGGCTGATTCGGAACTTTCCGAATGAATGTTCATTCGGAACTTGCTGGATCGGAAGTTGCTGATTCGGAACCTTCAGATTGATTCGGAACTTTCCGAATGAAAAGGTTGATTCGGAACTTCTCCTTGATTCGGAAGTTTGAAACTTCCGAATGAAAGTGACTTGATGCGGAACTTAAAGACTGATTCGGAACCTTCCGAATGACTACTTCATTCGGAACTTTTTGTCTTGATTCGGAAGTTCTGAAACCCAGTTACAGTAGCAGAAAAGCGAAGAACACGGAACAAGGGTTTAAATCAAAATCAAATCAAATACTTAAAAAGAATTTACCAAATTAAACACAAATCATTTAGACATCATAAGCAACGAATCCCACTAATAAAAACACAAATCCAAACAACTTTTGAAGATCAAATCAAGAAAAATAAAACTTAATAACTTGAAGATAAAGATGATGATGAACAAGATGAAATGAAAGATTAAACAAGAACTTGGTATTGAATGATTGATGTTTTGACAAGATGAAACAAAGATTAAAATTACAAGATTAAAGAACTAAAGATAAAAATCACCAATCACCCTAGTGGTGATGGTGTTATACGAACCAGGAGAAAGAGTGGGGAGGAAGAAAGAAAAACTAGCTTTCTAAATGTGTGTGGGATGGCCTATTTATAGGTGTTTCCTTTGGTTGGTGAGTGGGCTTTCTCCCGTTCTTCGTGTCTTTTCGTCTTTTCAGAAAAGTTTCCGTTTTCGATTCTGATTCGGGATTTGTTGTCGATTAAATTCAACTCGTCTTTTAATTTCTTCGTTTAATAGACTTGAGTTTCTTCGACTTATATAAATCTTCCATCTTTGGTCCTTTTCTTCGATAAATCTTCGAATAGGCCCAGCGACTTCAAATCTTTTGCATCTCTTGGACAATAGACTTTATCTTGAGTCTTTTTCTTCAGTAAAACCCGTGCAATCCCATGTTTTCTTCAATATTTATCCGGTTGTCTCTGAAAACACAATAAACACAAAAACCACGCATAATTCCAAACAAATGATATTAAATACGTGTTTTGGTCTCGTTTTAGCCCGAATTAAGTGGTAAAAGGATGGGTGTTTACACACCTATCAAATCCCCTACACTTAACCATTGCCATGCCCTCATGCAATGCTTAGTGATAAAGCAAGCTTACACTTTTCTCATAATTAATCAACCTTGGCCTTATTTAAATTCTACTAAACAAAAATTTAAAGAAATGAAACTTCAAAGGTAACAAAGGGATAGAAAACCATTTTCACTTGAAAATAGCTACATGGAAATGACTTGTAGAGAAATCGATGACTTACATTAGGGCTTTGGTGCTGCGAAGATTTATCACCCTCAAGTTTCACGTTCCCCAAACTAAGCTTAAAAACGAGATCATTGTTATTATAAGTTAGCAATTCAAACACTTACACACATGGCTTAATTAAATGCTTAAACTCCCTTATTCCTAGGTGTATCTCTTATATTTTATTTTTGTCTTAGAATGATCATGAAGATGCATTTTTGGACTTATTTCGATAGTTTATTAGGGCTGAAAGCAAAGTAGGACGATTTGATCAATAGTTAGCTAAAGGACAAAATCTCTTAAAACTGCTTCTCGGGATATCAAAAAGTTCATATCTTGGCATAACTTGGTTCACGATTTGAGACCTTTCTCGGGCCGATATTTGGCATGTACTTCATACTTCATATCTTCGAGAGACGTTCTTGAGATAATGGTCTTCTCATCATAATAGAGTTTTCTTCACTTGGAGACTTTTGAGGGGTACTCCAACTTTGTTGACCACGACTTCATGATTATTTCTTCAATCTCTAATTGGGATTTTGAGATACAACGATCCGCCTCCTTTTCGGACATGGATCTATTTATCCTCATACCTTGTTAGGGTCTTTTCGGATAGACTTCTCCATGATCTTTATGGGAGTTGATTGCTTTTCGTCGTGAGTCTTGATCCTTCATATTGACTTTAGGAATAATGCTTTTCACATCACTTTGGATCTTCAGCAATAAAATTGAATCCTCATGCCTTGTTAGGGCCTTTTCGGACTCGCCAATCTTCGCGCCCCGCTTCATAAGTTATGCCTTGGCTATGAACTCTTATCATTACCGAGCAACTTTTAAACGATCTTGGGCTAGAAGCTAAGTAACTTTTCAAATCGTAAGACCTTACTTATTGCAGATAAATTATTAGCAAGTGATGGGAGAATAGGCAAATAATTACACCAAGTGAGCTTGCGCAAGAATACCGACTTATAATTGACTCTATCATTTCTCGTCCTCCACAATTTAAAATCTCAAGTAATGAGACTCGTGGACACTTAGCCTAATAAACCAATTAAGGTCTATATGGTTAAGGATACTAGCTAGAATAAACTTGGATAAGTCTATTCGGGTTGAGTCAAAATAAACGCAACGGGCCTAATATGTCAAAGATTCCTAAACTAGCTACACCACTTTATTAATATTTTTGACTTTATTGCGGGATATATACATATGAAAGCAAGATAAAAAATTTAAAAATTACGACTAAATGGCCAAAGTTAATAAAAAATTTGAAAAATGCTGAAAAATAGGATTTTCCGGTTAATTGAAGGCATTTTCATGGAAAAGTCCACTTAAAACTTCGATAGAAGTCCCCCCTACACTTAAGATAAACATTGTCCTCAATGTTTAAGCATGTGGGAGAAGTCTCCCCTACACTTATGACATTGTGCACGTTGGTTAACTCAAGTTAAGGAAGAGACGACTAACGTGATCAATTTCAAATGTGAGTATGAAGAAAATTGAATCACGATAGTTGAGAGATAGAACCGGATTTCGGATAAACACGGGAGCACGGTTCTTCAAAGATTCCAAGAGTGCACTTATCCCTGTAATCACATCACCACACAAAGGCAAACACATATAGAAGTCCCCCCTACACTTAGGGGATTAAAACATACAAGGATAGATACTCGGGCTGCCTCCCGAGGAGCGCTTGTTTTTGATAACCGAGTCACGAGCCTGACTCGACCCAAAATTAGTTCATGGGGAACGTGGTGAGGGATGGAATCACCTCCTTAGAGGTGTCCTCACCAAAGTACAACTTCACTCGTTGGCCATTCACCTTAAAATTTGGTCCATCAGGTTGAGCGAGCTCGAGAGTACCATATGGAAAAATTTGGGCAATGGTGAATGGGTCGGACCAACGAGATTTGAGCTTTCCCGAAAAGATTTTCAACCGAGAGTTAAAAAGTAAGACTTTGTCTCCAACATGGAACTCTCGGTTTTTGATCTTGGAGTCGTGAATGAGCTTAGTTCTTTCCTTATAAATCAGAGAATTTTCATAAGCCTCATTACGGAGTTCATTCAGCTCATTGAGTTGGATCTTGCGTAGGTCACCGGCTTTGTTTATATCAAAATTGGCCCACTTCAAGGCCCAATAAGCCTTGTGCTCCAACTCAATGGGGAGGTGGCACGCTTTCCCGTACACAAGACGATAAGGCGTACAGCCGATCGGGGTCTTGTAAGCAGTACGGAAAGCCCACAAAGCATCATCCAATTTATCAGCCCATGAGGCACGATGCTCTCCCACGGTCCTTTCAAGAATTCGCTTCAGCCCTCGGTTTGATATTTCAGCCTGGCCATTAGTTTGTGGGTGGTAGGCTGTGGAAAGACGATGGTTTACACCGTACTTAGCCATGACTCGAGCAAATTGGTCATTGCAAAAATGAGTCCCACGATCACTAATAATGGCGCGAGGCACACCGAATCTAGCGAATAGAGCCTTCAAAAAGTTACAAACCACCCTTGCGTCATTAGTAGGCAAAGCTTTGGCTTCAACCCACTTTGAAACGTAGTCAACGGCTACAAGGATGTATTTGTTTCCTTTAGACGAAGGGAATGGCCCCATAAAGTCGATACCCCAAACATCAAAAATTTCACACTCTTGAATGAAATTCTGAGGCATCTCGTCTTTATGTGTGATTTTGCCTTGCTTTTGGCAAACATCACATCGTTTGACCATATCGTGAGCGTCACGGTATATGGAGGGCCAAAAAAATCCCGAATCAAACACTTTTTTAGCGGTGTAGTTGGGACCAAAGTGACCACCAGTGGGTCCTTTGTGGCAAGCATCAAGGATGTCCGACGCTGCCGGTCCATCAACACATCGGCGAATAATCAGGTCAGCACATTGTTTGAATAGGTAAGGGTCGTCCCAAAAGTAAGTCTTGATGTCGGTAAAGAACTTTTTCTTTTGCTGGGACGTCAACCCTTCCTTGAGAATTCCACCCGCCAAGTAGTTTGCAAAGTCCGCAAACCACGGGGTTTCATTCGGCTTCGAGTTTATAGACATTAAGGTCTCCAAGGGAAAAGAATCATTGATTTCTTTGGTCGGATGATCCCCTTGGTATGGATCCTCAAGTCTACTAAGATGGTCCGCGGCTAGGTTTTCTGCTCCTTTTTTATCGCGGATGTCGATTTTAAATTCCTGGAGCAGCAAAACCCAGCGAAGAAGTCTTGGTTTGGAATCTTGCTTTGTCAACAAGTACTTCAACGCGGAATGATCGGTGTACACAATGGTGGTGGAAAGGACAAGATAGGGGCGGAATTTTTCAAAAGCATAGACAACAGCTAAAAGCTCTTTTTCGGTTGTCGTATAATGCAATTGTGCCCCAGTCATTGTCTTGCTAGCGTAATGGATCGGTTGGAAGTGTTTGTTCACTCTTTGTCCAAGAACCGCTCCAATAGCAAAATCGCTAGCATCGCACATCAACTCAAAAGGAAGCTCCCAAGTAGGGGTAACCAAGACGGGTGCCTTAGTTAGCTTATCCTTAAGCGAGTTGAAGGCATCAAGGCACTCTTTGGAAAAGATAAAAGGAGTATCTTTTTCCAAGAGGTGGGTCATCGGGCGAGCGATTTGAGAAAAATCTTTGATAAATCGACGGTAGAAGCCCGCATGACCCAAGAAACTTCTCACACCCTTCACAGTGGAAGGTGGAGGCAACTTTGCTATAACATCAACTTTAGCACGGTCTACTTCAAGACCGGCTTTCGAAATCTTATGTCCAAGCACGACGCCTTCTTTTACCATGAAATGGCATTTTTCCCAATTTAGAACAAGGCGAGTGTCTTCGCACCGCTTTAGCATACGTTCTAAATTGGCAAGGCAAGCAGAGAAGGAATCCCCGAAGACCGAGAAATCATCCATGAAGACTTCCATGGTTTGTTCAACCATGTCATGGAAGATAGCTAACATGCACCTTTGGAAAGTCCCGGGCGCATTACATAAGCCAAAAGGCATTCTTTTGTAAGCGAAAGTGCCGTAGGGACAAGTGAATGTAGTCTTCTCTTGATCTTGGGGATCGATGGGTATTTGAAAATAACCCGAGAAACCATCGAGAAAGCAGTAATATTCATTACCGGCTAATCGTTCAAGCATTTGGTCCATGAAAGGTAGAGGGAAATGATCCTTTCTCGTGGCATCATTGAGTTTGCGGTAGTCTATACAAACTCTCCACCCAGTAACGAGACGAGTGGGAATCAACTCGTTGTGTTCATTGGGAACAACGGTTATTCCGCCCTTCTTGGGCACACAATGGATTGGACTAACCCACGGTGAATCCGAAATAGGGTAAATCATACCCGCATCAAGAAGTTTGATAACCTCTGTTTTGATGACTTCATGTATTTTTGGATTCACCCTTCGTTGGCTTTGAATAGTGGGCTTATAGTCGTCCTCCATGAGAATTTTGTGCGTGCAGAAGTGAGGATCAATTCCACGAATATCCGAGATTTTCCACGCAATAGCCTTCTTATGAGCTTTCAACACAGCAACGAGGCGAGTCTTCTCTTCATCTTTCAAATCCTTTGCAATAATGACGGGCGACTTCTTGTTGTCGTCAAGGAACACGTACTCGAGATGAGGCGGCAACTCCTTAAGTTCCAAATCCGGAGGATTTTCGACGGGAGGCGTTTTCAAAGTCGTGGCATCGATAGCAATAACCGTGGGAGATGGAGGCGAAGGATTGTCTTCGGTGAGAAGATTGTCAAAGAAACTCATATCTTCATCCCCCTCGGTGGGAGAATCATTAGTAGCTAAATTCGCATCTCCCATGGCATCTTCAAGATTGTTCCAGAATAAATCACTATCTCTAAATAGAGACAACGATGAATCAATGGAGGACACGGTGTCAATAGTGGGAAGAGATGTAGGAATACTTTTGCAAGCATCATTAAAGTGTTCTTCACAAGCCTCATCAAGAACGTCAATACAATTAACGCTCTCATATGAATAAGGCTGTTTAGACAACTTTCCCATGTTGAAGACTACTTTGTCGTCACCCACTCTCATGATAAGCTCTCCGGCTTCAACATCAATAAGAGTGCGACCGGTCCTCAAGAATGGACGACCAACAATAAGTGGCACACGGGGGTCCATTTCGTAGTCGACGACAACAAAATCAGCAGGGAAGGTGAATTTGTCGACTCCTACGATGACATCTTCGGCTATCCCCACTGGATAAGCAACCGTACGGTTGGCCAATTCCAAAGTCATTTTAGTGCGGACTAGCTCTGGGAGAGATAATTGCTTCCAAACACTTAGAGGCATGAGATTTATACTGGCACCTAAATCGGCTAGGGCCATGCAATTCTCTACTCCCGGGAAATTGCAAGGGATAAGAAAACGACCCGGATCACCAAGCTTGGTTGGTAATTTCCTTAAGAGCACTGCAGAGCAGTTCTCATTAAGTTGGGTGTTGGCAATGTCGAGGAGCTTTTCCTTGTCGCTCAGAAGGTCTTTAAACATTTTGGCGTATTTGGGCATGTGAGCGAGAGCCTCAGCGAAGGAGATATTGAAATTCAGTTGTTTGAACATTTTAAGGAAATTCGAAACCTGAATATCATCCTTGCTCTTTTGCTTCTCTTTCCTCAACCTTGAAGGATAAGGTATATTGGAAGAAGAGGAAGGCTTTAGGGGAATAGGGTCACTCACAACCACGGGTGGAGGAGGGGTAGAAAGAAGAGGTGGAGAAATTGGGGAAGGAGAAGGATGAGGAATGGGAGCAGGTGACTCGTTCTCCTTAGTCACAACCACCGGTGGCGGTATAGGAAGCTCGGGTTCCTTGGTACCTTTGCCACTTCGAGTGGTGATTGCTTTCATCTCCCCTCTTGGGTTCGCAACGGTGTTACTCGGAAGAGTACCCGAAGAAGAGGGTTGACTACTTTGGAAGAAACTAGCCATCATGTTCCTCAGATCATTAGTCTGGCTATCCAACGTGTTTCTCATGTCAGCTCTCAAATCATTTCCTTGCTTGACCAAATCTGCCTTCAAATTGCGCACTTCTTCTTGGAGATTTCCCACTATCACATCATTGGTTCTCATGTAGGTGGCGACCTCTTGGTGTAAAGCAGTGGTGGTTTGGTTGGAAGGAGCATTGTATGCAGGTGGTTGGTAAGCTGGTTGTTGGTAGACTTGATTGTTACGTTGAGGTGGTTGTTGCTGCTTGTGAGGTGGGACGTATGGTTGTCGAGGTTGTTGTTGTTGTTGAGTAGGGCGGTTAAGGTTTTGTTGTTGGTTTGGGTTGGTAGGAGGAAAGCCAGGTGGTGAAAGATAGTTGTTGCTGCGGTAGCTAAGCAAGTTACGGTCACCTTGAGGTCTGGCTTGATAAGCAGGTTGTTGGTATGTGCCATATGCCGCATTCACATTCTCAGCAGGGTAATCTTGGGTGGCAGTACAAGTTGTGTAAGAATGGGGACCACCGCATATCTCACAAGGTTGGCTGACAGCGTTCACTTGTGCATTTTTGGCGTTGTTGCTGTTGTTGCTGTTGTTGTTGCTGACGGTGTGGGTGACAAGCGATTCAAGAAGCGTGGTGATTTTGTCTAATCGCTTGTCGCTGTCATTAGTGCTAGCACTAGCAACATTGGTCCTAACACTCTTGGTTTGCACACGAGATTTGTTCTCAATGATGTCCCAAGCAGCATTGGAAGTCTTAGCCAATAAATTACCCCCTGAGGCACTATTCAGTGAATCTTGGTCACTCATGCTTAAACCATTGTAAAAAGTATTTATTTGATGAACTTTGGTAAAACCATGTTGTGGGCATTTTCTTAAAAGATCCTTAAAACGATCCCAAGATTCACTGAATGACTCATCGTACTTTTGTTCAAAGTTTATAATCTCATTCCGCAAAGCGGTAGTACGAGAGGGTGGAAAAAAGTAGTTGATAAACTTTGTTTCCAAATCCGTCCACGAGAGAATACTCTGTGGCGGTTCCTTAGCAAGCCAATGTCGGGCTTGTCCCTCTAAAGAAAAGGGAAAAAGTTGTAACCTTATCACTTCTTGTGAAACTCCATTGAACTTGACCGTGTTAGTGAGTTGTAGAAATCTCTTGATATGGTCGTGTGGGTCATCAATGGTGCGTCCCAAGAACGGTTGAGCTGAGACCATCTGGATAAAGCCTGACTTGAGCTCGAAATTGTTGGCGGCAATTGGTGGTATAACAATTGGATCCGTGTTGCCATCAACATGAGCTTGCAGCAATTCAATCATTGGGCGATTATCCGGAAGGTGCTCATTGTTGTTGTTATTCATGTTGTTGAAAGGCGGATTGTTGTTGTTATTATTGTTGTTCGGAGGTGGTATGTTATTGTTGTTTTGTACACCAGCCATGTCTAAGTTATCGAGAGGCTCGGGCTCTTGATAAGACGTGGATCGAGTGCGCATACACCTGCAAAAGAACGAACAAAGAAGAACAAAGCAAAAATATTTTTGGTTTTTATTGTTTTTTACTTTTTAGGATTTTTTGAAAATTTTATATTTTTTTAGTTGTTTTTGAAGATTTTCTTGAAAAAGTAACGTTCACGGGGAACGGATCCCAAAATCCAATTTCTCACAAAAAAAACTTTTGATCTTAACGAGAAGAGCCGGCAGCGGCGCCATTTGATACTATGGATTTTGCTAGGTTCAATTTTCTCTCGATATCCTCTCGAATTGATCTAGGTCTTAAGTGGAATGATTGTTCTTGGTTACTAAATAAAGGGGTTGGGTTTTCTAGTCTAATAAAAAAAATGGAAATGAAAGTTTAAATCAAAGGCAATTACTTTAATTATGATTATGATTAACAAAAACTTGGTTGAAAATTTAAAGTGCAAATTAAAATTAAAGTTAACATGTAAATTGTGAAATATGAGTAGAGAAATAGTAAAACAACAACAATAAATCAGTAACTTTAAAATACCCAAAATTCAGAACTTTAAACCTTGATTCGGAACTAACTGATTCGGAACTATTCACTCATCCGGAACATACTCATTCGGAACTTACTCATCCGGAACTTAATGGCTGATTCGGAACTTTCCGAATGAATGTTCATTCGGAACTTGCTGGATCGGAAGTTGCTGATTCGGAACCTTCAGATTGATTCGGAACTTTCCGAATGAAAAGGTTGATTCAGAACTTCTCCTTGATTCGGAAGTTTGAAACTTCCGAATGAAAGTGACTTGATGCGGAACTTAAAGACTGATTCGGAACCTTCCGAATGACTACTTCATTCGGAACTTTTTGTCTTGATTCGGAAGTTCTGAAACCCAGTTACAGTAGCAGAAAAGCGAAGAACACGGAACAAGGGTTTAAATCAAAATCAAATCAAATACTTAAAAAGAATTTACCAAATTAAACACAAATCATTTAGACATCATAAGCAACGAATCCCACTAATAAAAACACAAATCCAAACAACTTTTGAAGATCAAATCAAGAAAAATAAAACTTAATAACTTGAAGATAAAGATGATGATGAACAAGATGAAATGAAAGATTAAACAAGAACTTGGTATTGAATGATTGATGTTTTGACAAGATGAAACAAAGATTAAAATTACAAGATTAAAGAACTAAAGATAAAAATCACCAATCACCCTAGTGGTGATGGTGTTATACGAACCAGGAGAAAGAGTGGGGAGGAAGAAAGAAAAACTAGCTTTCTAAATGTGTGTGGGATGGCCTATTTATAGGTGTTTCCTTTGGTTGGTGAGTGGGCTTTCTCCCGTTCTTCGTGTCTTTTCGTCTTTTCAGAAAAGTTTCCGTTTTCGATTCTGATTCGGGATTTGTTGTCGATTAAATTCAACTCGTCTTTTAATTTCTTCGTTTAATAGACTTGAGTTTCTTCGACTTATATAAATCTTCCATCTTTGGTCCTTTTCTTCGATAAATCTTCGAATAGGCCCAGCGACTTCAAATCTTTTGCATCTCTTGGACAATAGACTTTATCTTGAGTCTTTTTCTTCAGTAAAACCCGTGCAATCCCATGTTTTCTTCAATATTTATCCGGTTGTCTCTGAAAACACAATAAACACAAAAACCACGCATAATTCCAAACAAATGATATTAAATACGTGTTTTGGTCTCGTTTTAGCCCGAATTAAGTGGTAAAAGGATGGGTGTTTACACACCTATCACTAGGCTTGTTCTTGTTTGATAAATAAAGAAAGTTAACTAAACTACGAGCTATTACATGGACTATCGTTGGAGTGACCGATCCTTCTTAATACGTAAAACGTATTTCCAACAATCTCCCCCTAAGGGAGGTCACTCCAAACAAGGGCGTTACCCAAGATACAATAATAAAATAAACCTAGCATACTATGCTTGTCTTGAGCTCGTAGTCTTCGTCTTTCTTTTACTTTTCTTTTTCTGGTGAACATGCTGATGTGATCTTTGATGTCAATCTTGAGCATTAATCTCTTGCCTTGATCTCGTGCATCCATCACTTGTGATCTTCGCCTCTTCGTGACACCATGTCCCACATACTTATACCTTCGTAATTCTTGAAAGCTTCAGAGTTCGATACAGCGGAAGACTTAACTTTTAGGCTTTCTTGAATTTGATGAGGTATTAAGTGCATAAAGTATAAGCATGAGGGGACGACTTCTTCTTGGATCCCGCAACGCCACCGTCTTCAAATGCCGCAACATAAGTAGACACGAACGAAATGGCTTTGAACATTTCATTCTAATTCGGTAGCATTTTACCTCCGGTCGGTGAAGACCTTTGGACGATATTAGATATCGTACCCGTGACGGATAGTTTCAATTAAGTAACTTCCTGACAGGATTTTGCGGGTAAACCCGTTCTCTTTATTCGACCGTCCAAAGCTGACTGCGAACATAAAGAGTGAATCATTTGGATAATAATATCCGCATGATTTGAAGCCGTCAATTCATGTTCCTGGAACAAGTGAAATTCAATTAAGAACCGCACCATCGTTGCTTTCCAGTTGTCACGATCTTGATTCGTATAGAATCTTGCAAGTTACCTACCAAGTGCTGTTTGAGGTTAACACTAGAAGGATTTCCACTCATCACTGTGAACACTAAGGTATCACTCTGAGTGTTCTGGCAAGATCACTAAGATATTGCGTAGAGGCCTGGAACGTGTTTAAATTCAATTAAGAATTAAACAGCTGTTGCTTTCCAGTTATCACAAGTTTGATTCATAAAGAACCACACAAGTCACCTACCATGAGCTTTTTAATGTTCGCTCAAGAAGGATTTCCATCTTCATTGTAAGTACTTTCGTATTACTCGGATGTTCAGGCAAGATCATGAAGATTTTGCGTAGGACTCTTGAAATCTTTCTTACTTTTCATAGTGTGTGAAGAAGCAAGGAAATATGAAAGTGTGTCCTAATGAGATTTTTGATGATCTCAAATGGCTCTAGACTCGATCGTGCATTTTGGATTTTAGTGATCGGAGGCTAGAGAGGAGTGCCACCTTTTCAATACCAATTTATTCGGAGTGAATAAATCAATAGATAATGTGTTGTCTCCGTGTGATTAAAACAAATACCTTTTGAGAGATATCTGAGTTAGTTGGGATGGGTTGTGCATTGCATCACTGGGTCCATGATGTCTGTCTTCAATATCGAGAATCATTAAAATGATCTCAATAGCATATGTGTTGACCCGGTTTCTGCCTAAAGTTGTAAGGAGGGCTTCTTTCTTTACACCCTTTATCTTTACAATTCTTTTTCATTCTTCAACCCCTTCAATGCTTACCAATACGTCATAACTAGCACCTTGTTGTGATTGTTCCAGTCCTAACTTAAGTACTTGGTCGGCATTCAGCTACGTTCACAATCTTTCTCCATTTTTCCTAAGGACTACTATTTCTAGCTATGGAATGTCCTTGGGAAGATTCCTCCGGTTCTGGAAGAATCATAGGACTTAACCTATCCTACCATCCTTATGTCACCACAATCTTCATCGTCGTGAAATAACTGGGTTTTGGGTAAGTATATGTCACCATGAAAATCCATTTTGATATGCAAATCCATTTTGCTCCCCCTTAACATATGCCACGATATTCGAAAACATTTCGCATATGTCGGGATGAGCCAGCACATTAAGTCAAACCATTTGTGATGATATCCCATATTAAATCACATTTTCTCCCCCATATTAAAAATATTAAACCAATCGATGTTTTTAATATCAATTGATTTAATGAAGTTTTAACAAAGGTTTTGGGAAGAAAAATGCAAGTCCATTTTATCTTCATGATATCAAACGTATGAGATATGATACCGATTTGTAACATGATCACATATTCACCATATTAGAAAATAATTGACAAGGTTGGACCTGATAGATGAGAACATCATATGATAAGATTAAATGGTTCTTGTCAGCATATGTTGGTCGCCTCGTCACGTCTGAAGTCATCTCTTGACACCACATGTACGATTGGTATTGTTGTCTTGACACCAACTTGTGAACTTGGCACTTTCGGCATCAAAGATTCTGAATGCTTGACAATTGCTCCCCCTCAATTGTTGACCCGTGTTCTATTGAAAGAGCTGTAGTCGTCGGTTGAGTAGTCGCATCGTCGAGTATGTAGATACCAATTGTAGATTGCGATGGTTGTAGAGATGATAGCTTCATAAAAACAAGACTTCTCTTGTTTTAACAAATAAATGCACTGAAACGTACATAGATTTGTGTTAGACCAAGTTATAAAGTAAACTTGATCCCTTACAAGGTTTTAAAGTAAACCTTGCCCGAGAAAATTAATTCCCGTTGTGAGCCAAAGCTTTCATAAGAAATACTTGACTTTAATATGAAAACCGGGTTGGAGTCAGAAATAACTACAAGCCATTTAGGCATGTTTTATGAAATATTTACAACTTTTGTACGAACTCTATTTATGGCACCGTGTCAAAATTAATCGACATTTCTAAGGCCGTAAATATTATCGTCACAAAAGTCATGCCTTTGAAAAATAAAGTAAAAATATTTTTGGATTTTTCTGAATTTTTCAATTTCTATGGTTTTTATATGGTTTTATATTTTTGTATTTTGCTTTTGTGGATAAAGATATAAACAATATATACAAATGATCACCAAGGATACGGAGAATAGTTTTACCACCACTATTCTTTCGCTTCATCTGCCAATTCCTTTAGAGTCTCAGGCGAGAAGGTTCTCATTCCTAGCTTGTCGGCCAAAAATACAATTCGAGCGCGATCTAAAGCCTTCGTGAAAATATCCGCCAATTGATACTCAGATCGGACAAAGTAAAGCTCGATTACTCCATTTTTCACTTGCTCCTTGATGACATGGTAGCGAATGTCAATATGCTTTGACCGGGAGAATTGAACGTTGTTGCAGCATAAGGCAATTGCACTCTTGTTGTCACAGTACATCGGAATTTTGTTGAAACCTAAACCATAGTCGGTTAATTGCGATCTCATCCAAATAATTTGAGCACAGCAACCGGACATAGCTATGTATTCTGCTTTCGTACTTGAGATTGCAGCGCTTTTCTGCCTTTTCGATGCCTAACTGATTAATCGATCTCCTAGTAGTTGCAAAGTTCCACTCGTGCTACGTCGTGTATCTTGACAACCCGCGTGATCCGCATCTGCATATGCCATTAGTGCAATAGAAGAGTCCTTCGAATACCAAAGTCCCCGATTAATGGTTCCTTTAAGATATCGAAAGATCCTTTTAACAGTAGCTAAGTGTAACTCAGTAGGCCTAGTTTGATACCTGGCACACATACATATAGCAAACTGAAGATCAGGTCGACTGGCTGTGATATACAGAAGAGTACCGATCATTCCACGATAAAGTGTCGGATCAACAGCAACTCCATGTGGATCTGCATCAAGCTAAGATTTTTCCCCCATTGGAGTATCCACGGGGTCGCAAGATTCCATCTTATACTTCTTAAGCGATTCAAGGGCATACTTGGATTGATTGATAAAGATGCCTCTGGGACTCTGAGATATTTGAAGACCTAAGAAGAATGATACCTTGCCCATCATTGACATCTTAAACTTGGAAGACATGAGTGTCCCAAATTCGTCGGATAAAGTTTGGGTCGAGGCTGCAAATATAATATCATCAACGTGTATTTGTACCATAATCATATCTTTACCTCGTTTCTGAATGAACAGCATGGGATCCACCTTGCCTTTAGCGAAGCCTTGCGTAATGAGGAATTGTGACAATAGATCATACCATGCGCGAGGAGCTTGCTTCAACCCATAGAGAGCCTTCTTAAGGTTGTACACATGATTAGGATAATTAGGATTCACAAAACCATCCGGTTGTTGAACATAGACCTCTTCCTTGAGTTCACCATTAATAAATGTCGTCTTCACATCCATCTGATAGACGATCATATTCATATGGGCTGCATAAGCGAGGAATAGTCGAATAGCTTCCAAACGGGCAACAGGTGCAAAGGATTCCATAAAGTCGATGCCCAATAATTGCTTGTATCCACGAGCTACTAGTCGAGCTTTGTTCTTCAATATTCCGCCTAACTCATCGAGTTTCACCTTGTAAACCCATTTCAAAGTGAGTAACTGCACTTGATCCGGGCACGGGACAAGTTCCCATACTTCAAGACGTATAAATTCATTAAGTTCTTCTTGCATAGCTTCTATCCAACATGATTGAGTAAAAGCTTGTTGCCATGTCTTAGGTTCAACTTCAGTGAGAAAAGCATCAAAGTGACAAAACATTGCACTTTCTTGTAACTGACTTCGTGTGGATACCGGACGATTAGGGTCACCAATAATAGAATCTATAGGATGATCCTTTGTCCACTTGCTGTCATGTTCAGGAATCCGTGGATTGGAGTAAACCGTAGTAGGAGCTTCCTCTGAGGTGGACGACCCGGCTTGATTAGGGTCGGGAATTGGTACACCAAAGAATGGAAGTTCACGCATTTGAGCGAATTCTAAATCGTGATCATCATCATCCTCTTCATCATCAATGGGCATGACATGGGTAGTTGAAACATGTGTTGGTTGAGAATTACTCGTTGAAGGTATATCTTGACCAATTGTAGGTTCAGATGTATCTGATTGTGCAACGGTTGCTGTAGCGACAACTTCGGTTACCGGAGCTATTACCTCAGGTTCTGGAGCAACAATATTTGGAGGAGTAAAGAATTCATCAAAGAACGGTTGAAACAACGTATCCCATTCAGTCCTAGAAGGTGGTGTAAATGATGATGAAGTAGGGTTGTTTGGGACAAGACCAGAGCTAATGTTACTGGGTCCCATTTCATGAAGTACGGGTTCAGAGCTGCTTTGCTCAGAAGCCATTGCTGTCAGCTCATCAAAATCAACATTCATAGTTTCGAGGATCTTGCGAGAGTTACGGTTGTAGATTCGGTATGCCTTCTTTGCGGGGGCGTAACCAATGAAAATACCAACATCAGCCTTAGGTTGAAGTTTTCCCAAATTGTTACCATCATTATTTGGATAGCAAAGAGAACCAAATACATGAAGATATGATAAATCTGGTACTTTTCCATGGAGAAGCTCATAAGGTGTTTTACCATGGCGTTTACGAATTAGTGACCGGTTTTGGGTGTACACTGCTGTAGATACTGCTTATGCCCATAAAAACAATGGAGCCTTTGCGTAAATTAACATCGTTCGAGCAGCTTCCATAAGTGTGCGATTTCGCCTTTCAACGACACCGTTTGGTGGTGGAGTGCGAGCAACGGATGTTTCATGAGATATGCCAACTTCTTCATAATAATCACGCAAGATTTTATTCACAAATTCGGTTCCATTATCTGTACGAATGCGTCGGACAGTAGTGTTGAGACGCACCTGAATCATCTTGAGAAATCCGATGATGAATTTAGGTGCCTCATTTTTTGCTTTAAGAAATTTCACCCATGTAAACCGAGAGTAATCATCGACAATGACGAGGATGTACTTTTTTCCACTAAGACTTTCAACTCGCATTGGTCCACAAAGATCCATATGCAAAAGATAAAGTTTCTCTTGGTTGGTGTCTTCCATTTTGGGTTTGTAAGACTTCTTAGTGCTTTTCCCCATTGTACACGCGGATCACAAATGATCCTTGTGAAATGATAGTTTAGGAAGACCACGAACAAGTTCGTTTTTCGCCAAGTGATTAATAGCGTCAAAGTTAAGATGAGATAACCGTTGATGCCATAACCATGACTTAGTCTTCGATGCTTTGGAGAGAAGACATACGGGAGAAGCGGCCATCATGTCTTTTAGAGACAAGGTATACAAATTATTCCCTCGAGTACCTTTCAATAAATCAACCCCTTCCAAATTACGAATGAAGCAGGTATGCTCTCGAAAAGCAACTTCTAGGTTTGCATCACAAAATTGTCCCACAGAAAATAAGTTGTGACCGAGACCTTCCACATAATACACTCTCGAAATTATAACATTCCCAATATGATAATCACCGTAACCCATTATCTTTGCAATATGATCATTTCCAAATCGAACCGTACCAAGAAACTTGATGACGAAATTTCTGAGCTGAGAGCGATCTCCGGTCATATACTTGGAGCAACCAGAGTCCAAATACCAGAGAACAATTTGGACCATCTGTTTTCAATAACAACAGTAGACAATTCATTGGAAACTATTGGTTCCGGAGTGTTAGCAGATACATATATAGAATTATCAGAATTGCTAACATTTTTGAGACCCTTAGATTTCCTGCGTTTTCTAATGATAGTTTTAGCACTAACAGGTTTTACTGTTCCAACTTTCTTAGGTTTTGGATTATTCGCGGTCACTACAGTGGGAGTAGACCTATTTAAAGGGCACTTAGTTCCTACAGTAGTGTCGGTGTTCCTAGTTAAAGGACACGCTTGTGTTTTGGTAGCCTTGGTACTCCTAGTTAAAGGGCACGCTTTCTTCGCTTTAGTGGGAGTGATCCTAGTTAAAGGGCACGTATTTCCTACTATAGTGAAAGTTCTACCAGTGGGGCGCCACATCCAACCAACTTGGGTTAACACTTTCCCAGTCGGTTTCCATTCTAATCCATTTTTCCGGGCATACATCTCATTCACATGGTCAATAAGGTAAGAATCATGACGACTAGAAAACAAACATTCATTGCAATTCCAACATTTCAAATTAGAATTCACAGTAGGCTTAGAATGCTGCACAACCACAGAGCCTTTAGGTTTAGCTACATGATTCTTTTTATTCAAAACAGAAATAACATTCCTTGGATGGGCTTCTACTTTCTTCTTCACTTGACTACTAGATGGGGGCAAGATCCTATCATTCTTCTTGTTTCTCTTAAGCTTAGATCTTTGAGCCTTAGTAGTGGTGCTTACTCCTGTAGAAGGCAACACGAGAATATTAGAAGCTGGTTTTGATTCTGCCTTATCTTTAGTGACCATAGTTTGAGATAGTTTAGTCCTAGGGCCCTTGTTAAGTGGTGTGACGGCTATAAGGTTCCTTTTGAATGCACTAGAGGATGATGCTGAGATAGTGGCTGCGTTATCCACAACATTCTTACCTTTTAGAGTACGAAGTGTTTCCTTTAACTCAGCCAAGACCAGATTCTTATCACAAATTTGTTCCCTCAAATCAGATATTTCCACCGACTTTCGATTCAATTGTTCAATCAACGATTGATTCTGTGCAGTGGTATTAGCACATGCGGGCTTTACTGAATCGAAGAGTCGTGTATTTTTCTGTTTTAAGTTATCAACTTTGGACAAAATCTTGGAAACTCGATTATCTAGATTAAGTTTAAAATTCTCAGCGGCCTCAAGTACGTTCACACAGTTAAGCTCCTTAGATTTCTCCATGTCTATCGGCAAAGATTGAGCAACCTTGTCACTTGGCTGACGCTGTTTTGATTGTAAATTCAATCGAAAATTCTTTTCAAAGTTTGCATCATTGATATTAACACCTTCGAATGACGTTTCAAAGATTTCTTGAATAAATTGTTGCTTACATTCAAGCGAAATACAATGTGCTTGAATCTCATCAAAACGTTTTGAAAGCGAAGAATATGAATCTCGAAGCTTTAAAAATTCAGCGTCAGATTCGTGACAAGTACTATCTACCACATTATCCACAGATTCAACATTATGCACAATAGAATCATTATCAACACTTGTATTCACACAGACAGAAACTAT
Organism: Glebionis coronaria; assembly: GCA_025667525.1. Classification (NCBI taxonomy): domain Eukaryota; kingdom Viridiplantae; phylum Streptophyta; class Magnoliopsida; order Asterales; family Asteraceae; genus Glebionis; species Glebionis coronaria. The sequence goes on along the minus strand of JANFOE010000979.1, from coordinate 667,934 downwards.
ATCATGAGACATCACTTGATTCAGAAGCAGATCATTATGGCGTGAAACCTGTTCTATTTCAAGTAAACTGTTTTCATAAGCATCATTCATTTCATTGAAAACACGTCTAACTTCTTCTATTTCCAAAAGCAAATCTTGATCAAGATTACTAAGACAAGCCTTAACATTGTCTACAAACGGAACAATTTCATTTCGGAACGCAGCTCTAGTGTGCTCAAAGTTCCATTCACCTTCTGTTATGGCCGAAGCCGTCGTACGTTCCAAAATGACCTTGTCAAAATCGGCTAAGTGTTGGTGAACCGCATTTAAGTTAACGGACGCCTTGCTTACCGGTGGAATTAACTTTGTTAAATCCTTTTTAACAAGTGTAGGAGACGTACTAGGAAGGTTTTCATTTGACAAACTTTGGGGCGCAAGAACTGTCAATTCTGCTAATTCCTTTTGTAAGCGAATGCGTGTCTTTTTAGAAAATTGATCTTTGTTATGTTGATCATAATCAATTGTATGGAATTTTGAAAGCATTTTAGAATGAGCTTCATCCACAAGTGACTGTGTCTCCTCAGAACTACGAACAAACGGTGCTTCTTTCGATTTGCCAATTATGGTCATATCATAAAGACTAGGAATATATTCCTGAGCTTGTTTTGCATAACCGGGATTAGGTGGTAAATCTTGAAGACGCTTAAGTTCGAATTCTTTAAATGATTTAGTTAAAAGATGAACCTTTTCTGTGGAAGCGTATTGTTTTAAAAGATGTTGTTCTTTGAATTTAAGAAGTTTGGTAGCGTTAATTTCCGATTCAACCTTTTTAGACTCGAGAGTTTCGAAATCCATTTTAAGTTTCTGAAAATCATTGACAACCGACTCTTTTTCTTTTAATTCATTGGAAAGATTAGCTTTTAATGATTCTATTTCTTTCAAGTGTTCAATCTTTTCAAAACGAAATTGGTCAAATTCAGAACATGTTATTTTCTCTTCTTGAGGGACCATTTCAAAAGTTTTGACCTTTTCTTTATGCAACGCAAGCTCAGCAGTTAGGGTGGAATTGGTATCTACGGATTGTCTGAGGGCCATATGCATTTGATCAATAATATGTTTAGGCACCATTACCAAATTATGTTGAGCATAAGATTCCATACCCGTAGTAGCATTTGGTTGAGGTTCACTCAAATGTGTAGAATTGGGTACCACATCATTTGAGTTACTAGTTCCCGAATGCTGTTCGAGGTTGTCATTTTCATGCCCAACTTGATGTTGGTTATCATCAATATTATTAGATGTGGTTGGTACCTCGCTGATGACATCAGAACCGTAGTGAGAGAGATTAGCAACGAGAGCAGCTTGGGCAGAGTGAATGTCATCACAATCCGAATCGTATGCATCAAGATCGTCCGCTTGATAAGCTGCATTAGAAGTAGAAACGACTGCAATGCCTTCAGTATCTGCTGCCCATGGGTCTGCAAGAAATGCCAACTCCTCTGAATCCAAAATCTTCCCCTTAGACTGAGCATCAACCAAATACATCTTCTCACGAAACCATGCATCATCCCTCCTCCTTTTCGGCTGAGTGCATTCCCTAGCCATATGACCTTGTCCTCGGCAATTGTAGCAAGTCACAACCTTCTTAGGACCAATAGGACTCCCATTTCCACTAGCTTGAGAATTCACAGCTTGATTGTTCCCATTCCTTGTAGGAGGTCCATATGAATTTTGCCTTCCCTGAATTGGTTGCACCGTCACTTGACCATCTTGAACAGTGGCTTGTTGTCGAGGATTTGATGAGGTGCGGAGCTGATTGTTTGTTGGTGGAAATCCTCTAGTTGCAACAAGTTTTGACAAGTAGGCTGTGAGATGGTTTAGAACATCAGCTGGCGTATCATTTGGAGTAAAGACCGGTGCTTGGATTGGTGGAAGTTCATTAGAGTAGAAAGCTTGTGCTGGTTGTGCTTCTATTGGAAAATATCCTTGCTGAGGAGTATAGCCTAATGGAGAAGTGTTGGCTTGTGATAGTGATGTCTGATATGGTGGTTGTTGTTGAAAAGATTGTTGATGAACACTTTGTTGATATTCTTGCTGTGGCATCATTGGTGGTTGATAAGATGGTTGCTGATAGATGTGTGGTGGTGGCTGCTGCAAGTATGATGGTTGTTGATAAGTATAAGCCATGTTTTGTTGAGAAGCATACATTGCAAGTGGATCATGAACTTGAGATGTAGACAACCGAGCCTCGATCACATGGCACTCGTGTTGTTGAAGAAAATCTTGAAGTTGATCCACATTGGTGTTATGCAAGTCCTTAGCCAATTTAACATCCGTCACGTATTTTTTACATTCTGGAGGAAGAGTGTTCAAATACTTGGTGTTCAATTGAAAGGTAGGAATTTCCATGCCATAGATATTAAGCTCATTCAACAATAGGGTAAATCTCAGATAGTAATCATTGAGAGTCTCCCCTGGCACATAGGCAAACTTATCAAAAGTATCATAAAGCTTACACTCTCGTTCTTGTTTAGTTAACGAGGTGCCTTGCATGAGAACACGAATTCTATCCCATATCTCTTTGGCAACTTTATGTTTGCTGACGAGTTTGTAGACATCTGGAGGAAGGGCTTGGAGAATGATGTTTGTAGCATACTTATCACATTTATCTTGAATCTTCATATCTCCAGTCAACTCACCCGTTGTGCGAGGACGAGTAGTCGTACCTTCCGTCACTGTACCATAATCTAATGGTCCATTGAGCACCGATGCCCAAATTATATGTCCATTCTCCTTGTTCAACATATAAAGTTCCATTCGGGAAGCCCGTTCCTCATACATAGTCTTCACCAACATTGATGGACGATTATCCATACCCAAGAGGATGGACTTATCCGTTAGAGATGTGTACTCCATTTCAATAAGTGAAGATTTACAAAGTTGATCGATCAATGAAAGAAAGTAAATGTGTTTGTTGAAGTGTGTTAAAACCGAGAAATAATGTTAGAATCCCCTAAATTATGTCCTCGATAAACCAAAAAATCCAAGTCAAAATTACACATGATATTTCAAAAACACGTTTTTGAAAAAATGTTGGATCGTACTCAGATCGCAGTGGTGATCGTACTCCCTATGATCGTACTCAGATCGTAGTTGTGATCGCACTCCCTATGATCGCACTCAGATCGGACTCCCAGATCGTACCCAACGATCGTACCCTGATCGCACTCCCTTATCGCAACAAGTGATCGCACTCAGATCGGACTCCTAGATCGTACCCAACGATCGTACCCTAATCGCACTCCCTTATCGCAACAAGTGATCGCACTCAGATCGTACTCCCAGATCGTAACAAGTGATCGTACTAAGCAATCAGATTGAGGGATTGTACTCGGGATCGTAGTGATGGATCGTAGTGAGCTATCGAAGTCAAGATCGTAACTTGGATCGTACTAATGATCTCAGTTAGATCGTAACAACAGATCATAACTATGGATCGCAAGTAGAAACCCCCAGGGTTTATGCAAATACAAAGTCAGATCGTACTATGGATTCCTACTTACCTTATTTCTCGGAAAGTACAATAACACAATCAAATGAAGATTCAAAGCCAAAATATGAATCAAACAACCACAAAATTTTGTGTTTTTAACCCAAATAACAATACCAAATCACTATAACAAGTAATAAGATGAAGTAAATCAAGATTAACCCATAAAAACACAAAAAAAAAATTTGGTTCGTGTGAAAAAGGATCAAAAATGGTGAGAATCAAGAACACAAACACAAGAACTAAACAATCATCCCATGGCTCTTGATACCATTTGTAGAAATGTAAATCTTGCTTATGTTTTTAGAGAGAGAAAGAGATAGAGAGATGGTGGATTACACACACACTTAGAGAGAGAAAACCAATGTTTACTATGTGTAAATAATGAAACCACACACCCTCTCCATCAAAGGAGAGGGTTTATATACCCAAGCCCTTGTCATGGGCTTGGGCTTACATTTGGGCCGGCCTACACATGTTGTAGGCTAGGCTTGTTCTTGTTTGATAAATAAAGAAAGTTAACTAAACTACGAGCTATTACATGGACTATCGTTGGAGTGACTGATCCTTCTTAATACGTAAAACGTATTTCCAACAGTTTAGAGTCGAGTAACTTAATTTCATGTAATAAATCAAAGTAGTCCACTTTATGTCATGCGTTTCAATTAGGTAAACATGTTAAGCTTCAGTTTTACAATTTTGAGTCTTCTTTTAAGTCTGTTTTTGAAATTATCCACTCAGATATATGGACATCGCCGATTCTGAGTGAAAGTGGCATAAAATATTATGTTATATTTTAGATCATTTTTCGCACTTTGTTTGGGTCTACCCTTTGCATAAAAAATCAGACTTGTTTGAAAATTTTGTCACTTTTCGTGCTTATGTGAACAAACCATTTAATGTCGACATAAAGTCTTTGCAGTGTGATCATAGGGGTGAATATGACAACAACCGTTTTCATGACCTTTTTCGCCAAAATGGCATACAATTTTGATTTTCTTGCCCTCGTAGTTCACAGCAAAATGGCAAATCTGAAGGTATGCTTCGTACCATTAATAACCTTATCCGCACATTACTTTTTCAAGCTCAAATACCTCCATCTTATTGGGTGGAAGCCCTTAATATGGCCGCTCACCTTTTAAATATATTACCTTCTACCTCCATTAACAATGAAATACCATTCACCAAACTCTACAACCAAACTCCCAGATATGTACATTTGCGTGTTTTTGGATGCCTTTGCTATCCTCACGTTGATGTTACACACAAACTCGAACCTCGTTCAACACCATGCATATTTCTAGGTTACCCCGCCAATCACCGTGGTTATCAATTCCTCGACCTATCCTCCAATAAGATAATTATCTCGAGACATGTACGGTTTGATGAAGACGTTTTCCCATTTGGGACTATCACGTCTTCTAATAAACCTTCCTATGAATTTTTAATTCCTCCATTACTTCCACCCTCACATAACATGCCCAATCACCCAACTGCTACCCAACCGACCCAACCAACTACTCCAATCCCATCACCACCTCATACGCCACGAGCCTACCAAACGAATGATAGCCCATCACCCATTGACTCACCCGCGGCCCAACAACAAACTACCCCAATGACCTCGACCCACCATAACAGTTCTAGCCAACCTCCACATGTCACGCCCATAACCCAACAACAAAGTACATCCACCTCTAATCCGGTTGTTGTCCATTCTACGGAACAACCATCACCTGAGCTTGTCCATAACATTCATCCTATGGTGACACGTGCAAAGTCTGGTATTTCCAAACCTCTTGAACGTATGTCTCTTAATGTTACCACTACTTCACCGCTTCCTCGCTCTCATGTACATGTTTTTCAAGACCCTAATTGGAAAGAAGCTATGATAGATGAATACAATGCTTTAATTACTAACGGAACGTGGGTTCTTGTGCCCCGTCCAGCTAACGTCAATGTTGTTCGTTATATGTGGCTTTCAAAACATAAGTTTCATGCAGATGGCTCATTAAGCAGATATAAGGCTCGTCTTGTTGGCAATGGACAAAGTCAACAACAAGGTACTGATTGTGATGAGACATTTAGTCTAGTGGTTAAACCGGCAACCATTCGTACAGTTTTGAGTCTCACAGTTTCTCGTCAGTGGCCTATTCATCAGCTTGACGTAAAGAATGCCTTTCTTCATGGTCATTTATCTAAGACGGTTTATATGCACCTGATAGGTGTGTAAACACCCATCCTTTTTACCACTTAATTACAATAATAACCGAGCCAAAACGTGTATTTTATGTCATTTATGTCGGAATTATGCGTGGTTTGTGTTTTTGTTGTGATTTAGGACGAAAAGGTGAAAAGTGGAGATAACACGGGCATTCACGGGCTTTTATCGAAGAAAAAGACGAAAGACGAAGTCAAGAAATCAAGATTGCAAAAAGAACGGAAGTCCAAGACCAATTCTGAAGATTTATCGAAGAAAAAGTCAAAAGACGGAAGTTTACTAAAAGCCGAAGAACTCAAGTCTAATTTATTGAAGAATTACAAGACGAGTTTGAAGAAATCCCGAGACAAAGTCATTAAAGTCAAAAGATTATGAAGATTAAGGACTTAATGACGCAATTAAAGAAAGAAGAAAGAGGGGAGGAAGCTTCCTAAGCACCTCCCTAATCCTCCCCTATAAATAGATCATTAGGATATTTATTTTCTCTTGTTGGCTAGTTCTTCCACCATTTTAATTACCTTGTCATTTAAATTCATGTCCATTTAATACATTGTATTGCACCTTAAATACATTTAATTTCAAGTAAGTTTCCTTTTAATTATTGTCAATCTTTACTTTTCTTGTTAATCTTCTATTTACCTTTCTTTAATCTTTAATCTTTATGCTTTATTGTTTATGTTTATGTTCTTGAGTTTTATTTGATTTAATTAAGTGGGTTTTGATTATTTTGATTATCATTGTTAGTGTTATTGATTTGGATTGATAGGTTATTGTTGTTAGATCGTTTGTGGTTAGTTTGATTTAATTTTTTGGTTGATTTGATTAGTTTTATCTAGATTCGTGTTATCCTTGTTTCCGTGTTCTTCGTGACTGTTTTTCCCAGGATATTCCGAACCAAGCAGGTTGTTCCGAATCAAAGGTGGTGTTGTGATTGTTCCGAACCAAAGAAATATTCCGGATCAGTTGTGTTTATTCGGAATAATTTATTATTCCGAGTGAAGGGCTCATTCGGAACATTCCGAACGAAGGAGTTGATTCGGAACATTCCGAACCAAGAAGAGATTCCGGATCAAGGTGTTTCATTCGGAACATTTCGAACCAAAGAAACATTCCGAACCAAAGAAGATATTCCGGATCAAGGGAGTTCATCCGGAATATATTCCGAACGAAGGATTTGATTCGGAATATTCCGAATCAAGCTTTTATCTCATTTATTCCGGATCAGCAACATTCCGGATCAACAATTGTTCTGAACCAAGGTGTTCATTCGGAATAGTGAATATTCCGGATAAGTGACATATTCCGGATGAACCATTATTCCGAGTAAGCATATTATTCCGGATCAAGGGTTTTGGTTAATATTCCGAGTGAAGAACAACTATTCCGAACGAAGATGACATTCCGAACGAAGGTGACATTCCGAACGAATGATTATTCCGAACAAAGGTTTATTCCGGATGAGCTGTTTTCAGGTTCTTTTTAATTTCAGTTTTTAAGTTTTTATTTTTAAGCTTTATTTTTCTCGCCTTTTTCCTTAGCTGCACTTTAAGTTTAATTGCCTTAGATTTATTTTAGCGTTGCCTTAGTTTAAGTTTTAGCGTTTTAAGTTTGCCTTAGATAGTTTTAAGTTTGCGTCATTTACTTTAATTGCCATTTACTTTTTGTCACGCTTATTAATTCTCGCCATTTATTTTAAATTAGAGTTAGATTTATTTTACAGCCATTTTCATTTAAGTCTTGCACTTTTTAATTACTACAACGACACAACTATTTGTTTCACCAAAGAACGACTGAGTCGCATAGTTAATCCATTTTTCAATTCGAAGAGACTGTGACGATAACTTTTTACATGCAAAATCTCTTGTATCAAATGGCGCCGTTCCCGACTCTTTTCGTAAAGATTAACGGTTTTCTGTGAGAGAAGCGTTGCTTTTTGGGATCCGTTCACTCGTGAACATTATTTTTCGTGTCAAAAATTTTTCAAAAAATCCCAAAAACATTTGAAAAATCATAAAAAGCATTTCTTTTTCAAAGTTTTGCACCAAAAATATTCCTCTTAATCCTCTATTATGTTTAATTCTTTTCTTTACCCCTCTTATTTATAATTCTTCATGGGTTCGTCTTGCGTACGGTGTGGGAGACCATGGCATAGTTTTCAAACATGTCAATGGTGTACTTGTGAGCGGTGTGGTTTTAATATCGACGATACACAATTTAGATTTTGTCCATTTTGTAATTCAACAAATTCATACTTCTCCTCTTACAATACTTTCTCACCCTCTCCCGTCTATGACAATCCTTATCCTCAAGATGCACCGGGTTTTTCTCCATACCCGTGGTGCTATATTTGTGGGGGCCCTCATGATGCTTCTTCTTGTGATCCGTCGAAGGTCTTTGAGAAAATTCCATGCTATCATCCTAGTGTGTATAATTTTGAGCCCCCACGTCACACCGTCAATCATCAACCCTTTTGTGCACTTCCTCCTGAGCAAATTGCCACACTTTTTGACAACTTTCAAAAAGTTCAAGAAGCTTGCAACAAGATCATCGAAAAATGTCAAGCGGATCAGCAACAAGAGCAAGTATCTAACCCTTAGTGCTTATACTCCTCCTCTGGTGCCTCCATATTATTATGATGATGATGACGATGAGAGTCCTATTTCTTAGAACGATGAGAATTCTATTCCTTCTCCCGACTTGCCGGCTCTGCAGCCTAAGGATTCACCCATCCTAGGGAATGAGGATCTTAGCACAATTCCTGCAAAGGAATCTGACGAATTCATAACGTCTAGTGCTTATAACCTTGTCCCAATTCCAAGTGAATCTGAGTTGACATCCGACAGTGACGATGAGTATGATGCGCTTTCTTCTGATGATGTTCCTTCCACCAACACTTTAGGAGAGGATTCTTTGGCTTTTTCTAATCCTTTTTTTGATCAAGATGATGATTTTACTTCTAGTGATGACGAGTCACTATCCGATGAAGACGTTCCGAAGGAAACTTTCAAGATTTATTCGAACCCTTTATTTGATTTTGATGACGCTTACATATCTAGTGAGGTGAATCCTCTCTTTGACGAAGGGATTGAGGACATTGATAGTGCTGATTCTCCTACTATTGATGAGCATACTTTGTTAGCCATGCCCCCTTCCATCGCAGAGGTGGAGAGATTTGACTCTACTGGAAAAGTGACGCAGGTGGAAGGTAATTGTTCTCATACTTCTCATATTATATTACCACCTCCTCCTACCGCGTGCACACCCCAGCGGGTGATGTATCGCTTCTACTCTCCTCGTTTCATACCGGGAAATGAGGATGAGTGCTTTGACCCGGGGGTGACAATGACCATTCTATGATTGATAACCTTACGGCTTTGCCAATTGGTCAGCATCCATTGTCTTTGGAGGATGACAATATGATTCCTTTACCCACCCCACCTCCCGTGGATCAAGATTTCACATACTTCTCATATGTTGAAAGGACCTTCCTACCATTCAAGACTTATCCTCCTGCCTCTCCTTTATTATATTCCTCTGGGAACGAGGACAAGGTCTTTGATCCTGGTATTACATTCGAGGCTTCCCCATGGACCATTTAATTCAGGGACGAGTCAGGCTCGTGACTCGGTTAACAAAAACAAGCGCTTTTTGGGAAGCAACCCAATTATCTATCTATCTTTACCTGTTTTCACCACAAGTGTAGGGGGAGCCCCGTGGTGGTTCTTGTTCTCTTTCTTATCATGTGCAGGGATTAGAGCTTCAAAGACACACTCTTGATGACTTTTGACGAACCGCGATTCCGTGTTCCCTTCTTCCCGGTTCTATCCTAGAGTCTTTTTGATTCTCTATTTTATATTTCCCAATCTTAAAATAGGAATCACATTAGTTGTCCTTTCCTTAGCAAGATTTAAACAAAGTGCACAATGTCCTAAGTGTAGGGGAGTTTACTCCCACATGCTTAAACATTGAGGACAATGTTTATATTAAGTGTAGGGGGGACTTCTATCAAAGTTAAGTGGTCTTTTCCATGTATTTGTCCTCATTTTAACCGGAAAATCAATTTTTCGACATTTTTCAAAATTTTTGATCTATTTTGGCCTATTAGTTTTTCCCTTTGTATAGTTATTTTCTTTCTTTACTAGAATAAATTTTAATAAAGTGGTTTTAATTTTCAAACGTTGCGAATCTTTTGACTCAACCCAAGTTTACTTATCTAAGTTTACTCTAGCTAGTATCCTTAACGTGTTTAAGTCAAGTTTTGCTAGGCTTTTATATAGGGAGCTTTAAAACGCGAAAGTCTTAACCCTCACGTGTTAAGAACAAGAACTTTTCGCAAGTTCCTATAATTGATCCTAGAGAGTCGTTTATCAAGGGAACTTTAAAATGCGTTTTCTAAACTTGAAAAAGTCTAAGAATTTGCAAGATCCTATAGATGACTCGAAAACCCAAAACTTTGATTTAATAGGCTAAGCATCCACGAGTCTCATTCCTTGAGATTTTAAACTGTGGAGAACGAGAGATGATAGAGTCAATTATAAGTTTGGTATTCTTTCGTGAATTTATGTGAGTTAATTATAAGCCTATTCTCCCATCGCTTGCTAATAAATTTATCTGCAATAAATAAGGTTGTACGATTTGAAAAGTTACTTAGCTTCTAGCCCAATATAGTTTAAAAGTTGCTCGGTATGGATTAGAGTTCATAGCCAAGGCATAACTTATTGAAGCGGGATGCGAAAATTGGCGAGTCCGAAAAGGCCCTAACAAGGCATGAGGGCTACATTTTGTTGCTAAAGATCCAAAAGTGATGTGAAGAATCATTTATCAAAAATCAATATGAAGGATCGAGACACGCGACGAAAAGCCAAAACTCCCGAAAAGTCATGGAGAAGTCTATCCAAAAAGGCCCTAACAAGGTATGTGGATAAATAGATCAAAGTCCAAAAAGGAGGCGGATCGTTGTATATCAAAGTCTAAAATAAAGATTGGAGAAAAATGAAGAAGTCGTGGTCCAAATATGAAGAATCTCTCAAAACTTCAAGTGAAGAAATTCCTATTATGAAGAGAAGACCATTATTTCATGAACGTCTCTCAAGACTTGAAGTATGAAGTCGCTGCCAAATATCAGTCCGAGAAAGGTCTCAAATAGCGAAGCGAGTTATGCCAAGATATGAACTTTATGAGGTCCCGAGAAGCAGTTTTAAAAGATTTTGTCCTTTAGCTAACTATTGATTAAATCGTCCCATTTTGTTTTTAGCCTTAATAACTATCGAAATAAGTCAAAAATGCATCCTCGTGATCATTCAAGACAATAATAAAATATAAGAGATACACCTAGGAATAAGGGAGTCTAAGTGAATAATTGGCCCACATGAGTTCGTGTTAGTTTGCTAACTTATAATAACAATGATCTCGTTTTTAAGCTTGGTATGGAGAATGTGAAAACTTGAGGATGATGATTATTCATGACATTTCCAAAACCCGAAGGTATGTTTTTTATTTCTTTACTTTGAATGTTTATAATTTTCTATCTCTTTAATAAAAGCCAATGTGGATGGATTGTGATGAAAAATGTAAACTTGCTTTGTAACTAATGCATTGCAAGAGGACATTGCAATGGTCTAGTGTAGAGGATTTGATAGGTGTGTAAACACCCATCCTTTTTACCACTTAATTACAATAATAACCGAGCCAAAACGTGTATTTTATGTCATTTATGTCGGAATTATGCGTTGTTTGTGTTTTTGTTGTGATTTAGGACGAAAAGGTGAAAAGTGGAGATAACACGGGCATTCATGGGCTTTTATCGAAGAAAAAGACGAAAGACGAAGTCAAGAAATCAAGAGTGCAAAAAGAACGGAATTCCAAGACCAATTTTGAAGATATATCGAAGAAAAAGTCAAAAGACGAAAGTTTACTAAAAGCCGAAGAACTCAAGTTTAATTTATTGAAGAATTACAAGACGAGTTTGAAGAAATCCCGAGACAAAGTCATTAAAGTCAAAAGATTAAGAAGATTAAGGACTTAATGACGCAGTTAAAGAAAGAAGAAAGAGAGGAGGAAGCTTCCTAAGCACCTCCCTAATCCTCCCCTATAAATAGATCATTAGGATATTCATTTTCTCTTGTTGGCTAGAGTGACACTAGTTCTTCCATCATTTTAATTACCTTGTCATCTAAATTCATGTCCATTTAAATACATTGTCTTGCACCTAAATACATTTAATTTCAAGTAAGTTTCCTTTTAATTATTGTCAATCTTTACTTTTCTTGTCAATCTTCTATTTACCTTTCTTTAATCTTTAATCTTTATGCTTTATTGTTTATGTTTATGTTCTTGAGTTTTATTTGATTTAATTAAGTGGGTTTTGATTATTTTGATTATTATTGTTAGTGTTATTGATTTGGATTGATAGATTATTGTTATTAGATCGTTTGTGGTTAGTTTGATTTAGTTTTTTTGGTTGATTTGATTAGTTTTATCTAGATTCGTGTTATCCTTGTTTCCGTGTTCTTCGTGACTGTTTTTCCCAAGATATTTCGAACCAAGCAGGTTGTTCTGAATCAAAGGTGGTGTTGTGATTGTTCCGAACCAAAGAAATATTCCGGATCAGTCGTGTTTATTCGGAATAATTTATTATTCCGAGTGAAGGGCTGATTCGGAACATTCTGAACGAAGGAGTTCATTCGGAACATTCCGAACCAAGAAGAGATTCCAGATCAAGGTGTTTCATTCGGAACATTCCGAAACAAAGAAACATTCCGAACCAAAGAAGATATTCCGGATCAAGGGAGTTCATCCGGAATATATTCCGAACGAAGGATTTGATTCGGAATATTCCGAATCAAGCTTTTATCTCATTTATTCCGGATCAGCAACATTCCGGATCAACAATTGTTCCGAACCAAGGTGTTCATTCGAAATAGTGAATATTCCGGATAAGTGACATATTCCGGATGAACCATTATTCCGAGTGAGCATATTATTCCGGATCAAGGGTTTTGGTTAATATTCTGAGTGAAGAACAACTATTCCGTACGAAGGTGACATTCCGAACGAATGATTATTCCGAACAAAGGTTTATTCCGGATGAGCTGTTTTCAGGTTCTTTTTAATTTCAGTTTTTAAGTTTTTATTTTTATGCTTTATTTTTCCCGCCTTTTTCCTTAGCTGCACTTTAAGTTTAATTGCCTTAGATTTATTTTAGCCTTGCCTTAGTTTATGTTTTAGTTGCGTTTTAAGTTTGCCTTAGATAGTTTTAAGTTTGCGTCATTTACTTTAATTGCCATTTACTTTTTGTCACGCTTTTTAATTCTCGCCATTTATTTTAAATTAGAGTTAGATTTATTTTACAGCCATTTTCAATTAAGTCTTGCACTTTTTAATTACTACAATGACACAACTATTTGTTTCACCAAAGAACGATTGAGTCGCATAGTTAATCCATTTTTCAATTCGAAGAGACTGTGACGATAACTTTTTACATGCAAAATCTCTTGTATCAGCACCAGCCTCCCGGGTTTGTTGATTCTGCCAGACCTAATTATGTTTGTCACTTGCAGAAATCACTATATGGCCTTATGCAAGCTCCTCTAGCTTGGTTTCAGCGTTTCGCTAGCTTTGCTACTCGGGTTGGTTTTCAACATAGTAAAACTGATGCATCTTTATTTGTTTATCATTTTGGATCAGACATTGCGCATATATTGTTATATGTGGATGATATTATACTTACTGCCTCATTTACATCATTGCTACAACGCGTTATTGGCACTCTTCATGATGAGTTTGCAATGACAGACCTGGGCTCTCTTAATTATTTTCTTGGTATTTCTGATCAACGGACTTCATCTGGTGTATTTTTATCCCAATCCAAATTTGCTGAAGAGATTCTTGAGAGAGCTCATATGCAACATTGTAATCCTTCCAGGACTCCAGTTGATACCGAATCCAAGCTAGGTCCTGATGGTGACCCAATTTCTGATTCCACTTTGTACCGTAGCTTGGCGGGTTCTCTTTAGTATCTTGCTTTTACGTGGCCAGATATTTCTTATGTTGTTCAACAAGTTTGTCTCTATATGCATGATCCTCGTGAGCCTCATCTTGCCGCTTTGAAGAGGATCCTTCAATATGTACGTGGTACTCTTGATCATGGTCTTCAGTTGCATGTCTCTACTACTACTCAGCTCACTACATACACGGATGATGATTGGGCAGGTTGCCCAGTCACCCGTCGCTCTACTTCTGGATATTGTGTTTTTCATGGGAATAATCTACTTTCATAGTTTGCTAAACGTCAGGTTACTGTATCTCGTTCTAGTGCAGAGGCTGAATATCTAGGTGTTGCTAATGTTGTCGCTAAAACCGCATGGATTCGTAATCTTCTGTTGGAATTACATGCTCCTTTACATACTGCTACACTTGTTTACTGTGACAACGTCAGTGCCGTTTACCTTTCTACTAATCTGATACAACATCAACGTACTAAGCACATCGAGATAGATATACATTTTGTTCGTGATTATGTGGCTTCTGGGAAAGTGCGTGTTTTACATGTTCTGTCTCGGTTTCAATATGCGGATATCTTCACCAAGGGTCTTCCGAGTGCTTTATTTCTTGAGTTTCGTTCTAGTTTGAACGTTCGAAGGCCTCCCGCTCAAACTGCGGGGGTGTATTAGCCGATTGATTTATGTGGGATTTGCCCATATTTATCATTAGTATAAATTAGGCTATAGCCCATTAAGCTTGCTTAGTTTCTAAGCTAATATTTTGTATTTATACATTTGGATTAATGAGAAAGGAGATGGGAAATTAACCTATTACAATAATTGGTAGCTTTTGAAGGGATGAAATAATGAAAAATATATAATAATAATTTTTTTTTATCTTTGCTTGGTAAACCGTCTTTCCAAAATATAATTTGAGAGGTACGAGAGTTACTAAACATTAATAACAGTAGGGAGCTTTTAATAAGTAATTTTCTTTGCCATCTTGGATATTTTCGCCTACTCTTGTTAGGTAAAAATGTTAAGAAAAGTTTGCTCACTCGGTTGACTTTTAATGTATGTTTTTAACGTAGAGATTTATTAATTGATGTTTACTGGTCATTTTATCAATAATAAAATTCATTAAATATACACTAATTTTATTAAAAATCATGTTTAAATATAGCAAAAATTTAATTTAATTTATTGTGTATTTAATGTATTTTAATTTTAATTAAGAAATTATATGTTCATTAATTACATACTAACTTCTAACGGATCAAGTAATATTAATATTTAAAGAGTTTATAACACAACAAAAAAAACCTTATCCCTACTACTTATAAAGGGTTTAAGACTTATTTTTTTAAGTACATCTATTCGGGGAAACATAAAAACCAATCAAGAAATATAGGAAACAACTAAGGCAAGTATAGGAATCTTTTTCTATACTTCCATCTTTAAAAAAAAAGTCAGAAGTCGAGAAGCGTTTTATATTTTCATTCTTGCACACATAAAAAAACACACACAACTATTTTATTTCTCTCTAAACCCTAAAATAAAATACACACAGCGGCTACAAACTTTTTACCCACTTGATCCGCCGAGTCCGCCACCATCTTTCGGTGGTGTAGGTGGTTTCAGGTAGTTTCGGTTGAAGGTATTGTTTGTTAGTTAGGGTGCGTGTATGCTGAATCCACCATAGACTTATTACCTCGCAACATCGGAATCTTCGACGCTGCGCCACCGGAAAATATTGTCACAGGTAAATTTAATTAGTTTGATTTAAATATGTTTTTGATAGATCTTTGTTTTTATAAGGTTTTTGATATTATTTTTTTTTCAATCGCCGCCTCTTACTAACCCTAATCTTTCTAGACGCCTCTCCATAAAAAAGCATAACCTCATTCCCTTTTATCATCTCACTAAACCAAAACATGCTCTCTCCAACAATACCACCCACTGCCGCCCCCATTTTTATCGCCGTACGCCAAACCAATGACCATGGTTTCGGTGTGCTTGGTGGTTTCGGTGTTTCGTGGTGGTGGTAACATTGTTTTGCTTGAGGTTTTTTCTTGGTTAGATCTATTGAAAGATGAGTTGATGAGGTTGTTTTTATTGGTTTCTTTTGTTGGCAGGAAGACATTGTAAGATGCAGTACAGAGGGATATACTCCATTCTTTTGATAAAAAAACATATTGTTTGATCATGATATGGAATTTACATTTGAAAATAAAAAAGATAGTGTGTCATTGTTGTAATGCGATCAATCTAACTCTCCGCCTTAAGCCCAACAATTTCATCATTGTCACAATACCAGTTATGAACTTGGTCAACGGTTAGTACTCCATATACTTTGGTTTAATTGGGGGTTAGGTAACATCTAATTTTAATGATACTATGGTGCTGCAGGGAATAATCATTAACGCAAATGCATGGTCAGACAATGGAAACTCGGTAAATCAAATATATGATATTCTTTACATGATGGGGCGGGATGATATTGATGTTGGTGTCGGAGGGTGGAATACTGGAAGATGGCACTATACAACCAAATGTTGGTGGATATATTCCCATCATGGACCAAGTATACAATTATGTCATGCTTAAATCCCAATTTGATACTACTCCCGTTTACCGAAAAGAGAAGAAAGATTTACGAATATAGGAAGGTATGCATTCCATAGTTAAATCCCAATTTATTTCATGTTAGGGTCTATTATTGTGTCATTACATATAGTATGTGTGACATTGAAACTTTGGTATTGGATGGTCCCACTGACGCACCCGTTCTAGGAAAAAAATAAAGAAACGAGTACACAAGCTATACCCTTCTGCAGTAATCCATTTCAAAGGTGTGAATCTGAACTCATCTGCAGGGAAACAAGGGTCAAGTGGGTCTTATGTATAATATTAGCTAGAAAAGGAAATGGTTCAAACTGAATGAATCCGTCAAACATCGCCCAACGTGTTTCTAACTCCTACAATGTTCTAAAATGCTTTCATATACTAAAGATTATCTGATACTTTAGTAATGAAATTAAAAAGAAGTACCAAATAAATGGCGGGTTGGCCAACTCATCCCATTTCAAACTGCACATAAGACTAAGCGTTTTGACCTAACCCACTATGACCCGTTCCTTTACGAGCCAGACCAGTCAGTTTTTCCTCTTCTAATCGATTATATGTCCTATATCCTCCCTATCATTACAAAGGAATCCAAGTCTAGAATGAAATTTTTAAATTATGAAAATGTTATAAACTTCCTCGCCGTCCTTTCCTTTTATCCATCTCATGTATGAAATTTTGTGGCAGCTATGTCTAAATTGACAAAGGCCATGTGCTAGGAGCGGGTGCAAATTTATAAAGATAGAGTGAACCAAGTAGGTGCAACAATATACATAAAGCCAACTTCCAATGAATGCTATGATAATAGACAAGAAAATGATCCGCCTTTATGTGAAAACAATGATGATGCAGATGTTATATTGTAATGCTTTTTATACTCAGTTGACACTTGCTCAGATGTGTACGAGAAATGGGTGGGTTGGGTAAGACCTTTAAAAACTCTTTTTCAAAGGCTTTATGCATTTTAAATAATCTTTGAGTGGCTTTTGTCCCCTCTGACCCGTTCATGATGTTTCATAACATTAGATCAGCATAAATTGGGTTTAGAGAAAAAAGGTTGTCCTTAAAAATATACAAGAAAAGGATAAAGATTACTCCATTTTCATTTAGAAATTGAACTACGAAATATTTTGGGAGGCCCACTAATGACGACTACATTGTGTCCATCTTTGGGACGAATGCAAGTTAAATACTCGCATAAAAATTTCTTTTGGTACAGTATTTGACATAATTTGTCATACTATAGGGATGTAGAACTTCAAGCATGCATGCATAAAATCCTGGTGGATTCTTCCGTTCGTGGCTCAAACTGGCCAAAAGTGTGGCTCGAAAGGTTGGACTCACCACCATACTGGTTAAAGAGCAATGAGACTAGAAGCCTGCGTCAGAGGACTTCACTGATGACTATAAGCACTATAAAACCTTCTTCACCAAATCATACTTGAATGGTTTAGGAATTGATTGGTCTTCTATCAGAAATGTTATGGATATGAGATCCATTTATAGAGGGTAAGTCAAAGTCAAACAAATAATAATACGATAATTATAAGAAATTTAGAACTCTTACATTGTAGTAGTTCTTATACCGTCATTGTGGTGAAATAGTATTCTAGATTTGTTGCTGCATTAAGAGATCTGAATGTATGCGTGATGAATGTGGTGCCATTAGATTCGCCAGATACACTTCCAATTATATACGAACGTGGACTCTTTGGGATATATCATAATTGGTGTGAATCATACGGCACTTACCCGCGGACATATGATCTTCTTCATGCAGATCATCTTTTATCAACAGCTAAGCAAAGGTAAATTCATCTATGCTGGTACTATAATATGTATAGTTCACGCCGGGTGCCCTTAAGTTACATATAGAATTTATAGCTTTTACGAATAGTATTTATTGCTTTTACCCTCATAAAAATCACCTACCACATAATGATTGGATATATGTTTTTAAGACTATTTAACTGGTTTATGATATGTACAAAAACACTTGCATTATAACCAACTATCATCTCCTATAACCATTTATTACAATTGATCACCTACGGTATTTATGTAAGTATCATTATTCTAAATCACATATACTTCTACATAAGGAATATCCAAACATCCATATTGTATAGATTACCACATAAACAGTTATTTGTGGTAATATATAGAGTTTCAGAAGTACTAAAATGTTGAAAACGCGACCCAAGGAATTTTTTGCAGCGCTCATAATGATAAGATAAATAATCATTGCAAGTGCAAGTTAGAATCCGTGATTGCAGAAGTAGACAGGGTCTTAAGACCAGAAGGAAAATTGCTTATGCGTAATAACATTGAGATCCTTGCTGAGATCGAGAACATGGTCAAGTCTATGCATTGGAATATCCATTTGAGTTACAACAAAGAAAAAGAAGGGTTGTTGTGTGTCGAAAAGACATTATGGCGACCATCGGAGGTTGAAACTTTAGCTTACACCTACTAATAGAGATGCCGGCATAATTATGTCATGCTTAATTCCCGATGTGATTTGTGTGTAATTTTCAAAAGTCAAAGCAAATAACCCACTGTTACGAACAGTGTTACCGAACAGGCGTATTTTATGATATTATCGGTAACTTCATCATTTCATCACTGATTTACATTCATTGAGGTAATTAGTAAGGTGATTTTGACTTTTATTTGGACGAACACTATGTTTCAATAAAGGCCTATGATTTTTATTTGTTGGGGCTGTTTGTTTAAGCTTATATTTAGGCTTACAAGCTTATTTGATTTTTGCTTATCTTTCATAAGGCTCGACTTATTTTGTGCCCTACGGGCTTATATAGCAGCCTATTTTCCAGCTTAAGATCTTATTTTTTTATTAACTATAGGTGATGAATATAGATTGTTTTTCTACATTTAGCGTTTTTCCACCCATAATAAGTTAATGGATCATAACATGTGAAATCAAACCGTATCTTGTCAAGGCAGCATGGCCAGAATAATGTCTCGTGGCTATGCTAACCTTTTATTCAGTTTTATGCTTGCACATCTGAGGCAAACGGCTTTACACAACTTTCATAGGTACTTGATAATGACGGGAAGAAGGATAGGATTTAAATATAACCAAAGCACACTAAAAGGTTTATTGCATTTGATCTGTTATATGCATATACTTTTAGTGATTGCTTAAAGTCGATGTGATTTAGTAACCGTAACTCATTAACCCCATTTTTGTTATAGGCTTTATAGTTTTGCCAGAGAATGATGTGTCTTGAATCTTGATGCATAAAAACGAATCAAGGTGAAACCAAGATAAAAATCTATCATAAACTTGGAACATAAGGAAACAACGTGTATAGTATTTTCCATTCACATGTAGCTGTTGTACGATACACATATTAAAAGAATTTGCTTGAGCTGAAATAACGCATGGTGCAATGGTTTGCAATTAAATTTTAATATTTTCATTTTCTGTTTCAAGCATTACACGAAATACCTACCACAATACCGTCTATTTAATTATTTGTCGTTTGGAGTTTTCGCCGCGCGTAATGACATTTTGCACAGATGTTGATTTTACCATGATATAGAGTATCGTCCCGCCGTTATGCGTGGGTAATCGTCTAGTACTTATAACGTCGCAAAACACATAGATTGAGGTATGCGATTCAAATGATTCGTTTTTTCATGTATTTAAAAGAGATCAAATCTCATTTTTTTTATAAATATTGTCAACAAAGTTGATCTATTTTCAATTTTCTTTTTTACTGTTATAACAAAAATAATTTACGTCAATGTAAAAAAGGCTTTTTTGATTTTACTCGCCCAAGGTAATAAAAAGGTCAGGACCGACCCTAACCATTGTCATATTAGTTTATCATTATTTCTGGTAAATCCCACCACCACCACCACCCAGAAAAACGATGTCGTATTGCTACATCGGAAACAACCATCCACCAGTGACGTCATCAAAAAGATTGAATTTTGGTAATGGGTCTTTATGCTAAGGATTGGCTGCAACACATGATTCGTGGAGCCACAAATAAAAGGGTCTCATTGGGAATGTCAAACCAAATCACCAAAGAATGATGACGTCAGCTTAGGTGTAGGTGAATGTGAGGAGGTTTGTGCTTTTTATAATGGATGGGTGCTTATGAATATTTGTATATTATGAATTGGACTGTCAAAGTCAAACTTTTATCAAGTAATTTGAGTTTGAGCTCAAGTTAAATTTTTATCAAGCTCAAGTTTTAAAAATAGCTTCACGCATATATCAAGCTCAAGTTTTAAATAATTCGGCTCGAACTTTTATTAAGTTTTTTTTAAGCTTTGTTAAAATGTGTTTTTAATGATGAATATATAAGCAACTTATAGTTAATTTGAGTATAAACTTAATTATAAGGCTTATTTTATAAATAAATAATATATTGTAGAAAGATTTTTAACTTTGATTATATTTATAATTTAGCTTATCATATTTTAAATTATTTTTTTATTTTTATGAATTAATTACATTTACTTGATACTTGATGAAATATAATATGTATAAATATTTTTTGTACTCTTTTTAATACGAAGGTGTTGTAATTGCGTTAGCAATCATATCATGTAATGACCTTTAGGACTTTAATCGCATTGGTCGCAAAACGCATTTTGAAACCAAGACTTTACAATTATGTTATTTTGGTTTTATTAATGCTAAATGAATCAAATTTTGTTTTGAGTTATGTTTTTTTTTACTTTATACATTTCTTTTTCTATTGCCGACGGAGCTGAGAGAAAAAAGATATGTGTCATCAGTTTTTAGCCATTCGATTGGCATCAAAATAAATCTAACCGTATAAAATATATTTTGTCCTTATTTGTAGCATGTAGTTATAAAGGAGATGCATATTTTAAAACGTTGCTTATATCCAAAATAAACTAACTCCCTTTATTTAGGTAACTCATTCTAACAAACTTAAAAAACAAATAAACAAGTTAAAAAAAATAAATCATGCGACATAAAAATAATTCGAATTCAAAAAATACATATCTTACTTTAACATAGATTCGGTAGTAATAAATACTTAAAAATTGAATTACGTTTTAGGGTTAATTTCATATATCCCCAATTTAAACTATAAAATGTCTTATTTACCCGACCCAAATTTATAATGCTATATATATCCAACTTAAACATGAAATTTGTCATATTTACCCAATTGATTATAATATCAAATAAAAATGATTTTATATTACTATATTTCCCACTATACCCTTAATCAACTTACCATAAAAACGTGATTTTCCAATTATATTAGAGGATATGCAAGATCATACTCATTATTACCTGATAAAAGTGATTGCGATGATATATATCAGAAAACACAAAACGTTAGCGGTGAAAACAATAGATGTATGTTTATGTTTGCGATGCAAATTCAATCATCTTAATCTTTACGTATGGTTTTTATTTATTTGTTTAACGATTTGCAGTGAAACAATTAAACAAACCATTTTACCGGCTATACAAAATTAATAAAAATATAAAACATGCATCGCCTAATGGTTACCAACTAATTAATCACCAATCAAACTTTATCTTTTTAAAACGGATGGGATAGAACCGACAAATTTGATATTACTTTTAGTGATCGTTAAAGGGTATAGCAAGAAGTTTACTAATGTAGATTTATTTTTATTTGATATTATAATTAAATGGGTAAATATGACAAATTAAATGTTTAAATTGGGTATATATATGACATTGTAAGTTTTAGGTGGGTAAATATGACATTTCATAGTTTATAATGGGGATATATAGAATTAACCTTAACTTTTATACCTATCTTATTCGATCTGTATAACACATATTATTATTTAACATTATTTAAGGCTGATTTTGTTATAAAAGTTAAGTTTTTTAAATTTTGATATTTTTATGTTTTGAAAACACTATAACATACTTTAATATAGTTTTGTTAATGTTAAGTCAAAGCATTATTTTACAAGCCTGCACAAGACTATATATGTTAGGATACTTCTTTGTTTCTACCCCGAATCATGCATGTATACTCTAACGATGAAGTTGTTACTTTTCTATAAGGCTATAAATGTTAGGATGATGTGATATTTAGCAAGAACTTCATAAAAAAGATGTATGACATTTTTTATATATAAAATGGGTCATATGTATTGGGTAAAACATAAGTTATTTGGTTATGCGATAAAAATATGCGGAAGAAAAATTCAAAACATAATTTGGCGACTCTCATATGTCAGTTAGTAAGTCTTTCATTTGGTTATGTAACAAATGAGAGTATTTTTTCAGCAATTGAACCCACCTTATTAGTTAACAAAACATAAATTAAGTTCTATTTGTTAGCAACTGCTTATTTCAATTGTTCAACATTATGAACTTTTCAACTTGCTATATGATTTATTTTTATTATGGCACACAAATTAAAAGGAGAAAAAAATACTAACCCCAAGATTTATTTAACTTTGATAGTGATTCAAACAAGCATTGTTATATGTTTAGGATAACAAAAGGATTGTAAGAATAAAATAACAATGTCTCAATTTTAATGTCTTTTAATATGAATTTTGACCCGTTTGACTATATCGACCCATTCGATTCATTTTTAAGATAGCAAAATCTATTTAGATTGAGCATAATTGGCTGGCCATGAGACGGGTCAAAAAGGGACATTTGTCTGAGTAAGTCAATATAAATATTTTTTGTTTGTTAAAGATTTATAAACAGTTAAATATTAATAGCGACAGACTAATTAGTACAAAGTAATTTAGTCAAATTTATTACACATTTTTGTTAAAGACTTATTATATGTTTATTCTGTTAAATTATGATATTTTTGTTAATAGATGATAATAAATGTTGTTTACGTTATTGGGTGTTATCATAAAGAAAATATCTCGTGTGACCCATGCAATGCACGGGTATTATAACACTAGTATGTTTTTGTTGATGAGTTTTATTATAAAAAAAATTAATTTTATAAAAATTCAAGTTTTTTAAGCTAAACTCAAGCTTTAACAAACTAATCTTAAACTTGCATTGTTAAAATTTGACAAACTATCAAATCAAACTCAAGCTTAGAATTGTTTTATTAAGCTAAGCTCAAACTCTATAAAACTTAAACTTAGCTTGACTCAATTGCACCTAGTTATGAATGAAGTACACTAGCATATAAGTCCACCTTGTTGATCATTACTTGTATTACTAACGGAAGTCAATTATACGACTGCATATCTACCTCTTTGAATAAAATGCATCCTGAATAGTTCATTAGATTTTAAAACAAATATAATTACGTAGTCATGGTCATTGCATAAGGTTTGAGTTTTTTGTGGTGAGTTGGTAAATGCAGCCAGTTAAAATGGTGGAAAACTCAGTTCACGTACCATATTTGTTAGAATGTGTAAATCTTATGGGACTTATGTCACACTCCCAAAATATCAGAGTATAATGGCGACAAGGGAGTGGTGACGTCATGATTATCATACGCACATAGTCACAAAGGACGACCTCTAAAGAGACGTTCGGAAAATAGATCACTTGTAATTAACAAAATAAATAGTTTTAACCAAGTGCGGAAGCATAAAACTGGATACAGTTACAAAACATAGTTTTCTCAAATAGTACAAATGATCTTGGTTTCAAAGAAATGACGGCAATGCATGAGACCTCACTTAGCATCTTCCTTCTTAATACCTGAGAAAAACATTGCTAAAGTGTCAACATAAAGTTCGTGAGTTCATAGGTTTAGTTAATTTGAAATGTTTAATGAACCACAAGATTTTCCCAAAAGTGATGAAAATATAACAGATACAAAGTCATCCCAAAAGTATTTATTACAGTCTAAGCTCGTGACACCGAAGCGTTAACAACACCGGCAGTATAATCATATAAATGTAGCCCAAACTAGATGCCTAAACCCACGACATCCTATCTCAGACTCAAATGAAACTGTGCCCGCTTGTCCCCTTTTTGGACATGACAGACAGGGACGTCAATCCCGATAGATCTATCCATAACATTCGCGCTTACACAAAGTAATTAACGGTTCACGATTCACGGGCCAAAGCAACTGGGTTTTTAGTGGGACTTAGACTAATATATAAATCAGTAAATGCACTTGTGTTCATACGTTAAAATCAAGCAATGTCTCACCCCAAAAAGCAATAAAAATAGTTAAGTATGGGGCTACAAACTCACCTCGCAATTCAGCAAAAAGGACGAAGATAAAGGTAGCTCGAGAGTATGGTTACGCTAGCCGCGACCTATTTAATTATGAGGATCGAGTTACGATATGAAAAGTTATACTAATAAAAGACACGACACCCTAGTTGTGCTTGACAAAACCCTACGTTTACAGAAAAATACGACAATTAAAATTCGGTTATTAAACGGTCAGGTTTTACGGGTTAAATTATACCCTTAAATTACAAAATTCGTTTATGGGCTTTAAATAAACTCAAAACATAACCCTGGCCCAAAATGAGTCCAATACCCTCACTCACAAACTGGCCCAAGGGTCATATGACCCGGCCCAGCCCGGCCCATAGGCGATATAAACAAGGAAATCAAGGAGTAAATACGTGTGTTTTCACACACACAACTCAAAAACAGATAGTTACTCTCTCTCTCTCTCGAAATACACCCACCGCCCCACTCTTATCTCTCTTCCTAATCTGGATCGGTTCATCTCCTCCCATGGCTATCATGTTTTCAGTTTGAATATAACAATCATATATGGGGTGGTTTGTGGTGTTTAGATCACGTGAGATGTGGGGTTTCATCCCCACATCAAACCGATTGGGTTTCTGATGGTGTTCATCCTCATGGTCAACGTTATTCATCAGCCAAAATCAAAGATAAGTTGTTTCTCCTTAATTTCTTTTAACAAAAGTTAATTGATTTTCGTTTTATAAAAGATCAGTGGGTTTAATAACTTGTATAAACTTGTTGAGAACCATATGGCTCTGGGATTTGAAATAAATTAATTAGGGTTTCGAAATATTTGGGGGTTTCTATAAATCTCGGGTTTAAATGCAATTAATTAATGTTTTCTTGTATAAAATCAAACTACTTTCAACATATAATCGGTTTTATAAAAATTAGGGTTTCGGTCAATTGGGGGTTTTTGCATATCTCGTTTTCAATCAAATTAACTATTGGATTCGGGTTTAGATTAGGTTTAATTAGAGTTTTAATTAATAAAAATCAATTTAGGGTTTATATAAAATTGGGGGTTTTTACATTCGGTTGATAATCATGATTATGTGGTGTTTTTGGAATGTAGAAAATATTAATTTCGTGTTTAAAAGGTTTTTAATTTCTAGGGTTTTGATTTGAAAAAGGGTTTTATACCCGCGGCATGATTGGGGGTTTTTATGATGTTTGTGTAAAATGAAAGTGGTTAAGACATTTGGATTATGTGACATTGATTGATGATGGTTTCGGCAGAAAACAAGCAACTTGGTTGGCTTGGTTTGGTTCTCGGTTTGGCCTTGATTTGGGTCTCGGTTGGGGTCTCGGTTTGGTTTGGTTTGGGTCTCGGTTTGGTTCCTGGCTTGGTCTTGTTTGTGGTCTCGGTTGAGTCTCGGTTTGGTTTGGTTTGGGTCCCCGTTTGGTTGACAAAAAAATAAGGTCATGGTCATGTTAAGTATTAATACTATGGTTTAATCTTTTCAGTTTTTAATTAAAATAAGACCGTGACAAAGACTAACACATTTGTTTGATTTTTCGCAGGTTTGTCAAAGACGAGCACAACTAAGAGTTCATATAGGAAAACGAAGAGACGAAAAGACTCACAATGGGATGCTAAGTTTCGGTTTGCAGGTTCGGACGAGATGGATGGCTTGACTCTTTCGGTTTTGCAGGTGTGGACGAGATGTATGGGTCGGCTGGACACTATCTTCACTTACCCAGGAATTTGTATTTGGAAGACTTGTACAGGATTTTGTAATTGTAATTTGGACTGTGAAAAACTTTGTGTGTTGTGTTTGGACATTGGGTAAACTTTGGATTTGTATTTAATCATGTATTGTTAGTCTAGGGTTAGATTCAAGCTGAAATTGGTAACTTGTGATATACCCAATTTGGGTAAACTAGGCATGTGTGCTGTCTTGTAGTGGTTAGTGGGTAATAAACTATGGGATTTATTTGTGACTGGAAATGGGACTCTTGTCTAGCAAGTTTTTGCAATAAAATGAATAAAGGTTTATACTTAAATATTTGTACATGATGTATCAGTTGTACTACACGACTCGGGTTCGACGGGTATTTAAGTTTTAGACGCGAAACTGAATAAACACGACTCTATAACAGTTTGACACACGATCCAAAACAAAGGCAATTATGCGAGACTTCACGTGATTAAGTAAGTACATCAAATAAACATACGGCAACATAATACGCCCACCAATTTCGTGTATTGCATTCAACTTAATAGTCGCGAAAAACTCGAGATGTTACATATGCTCTCCCTAAAAAGGGCTTTGTCCGCAAAGCAAAATAATCAACACATTCATGTCGACAACTCGTCGGTAAACAATTAAAGTACTCGTACTATATGAATAATTTAAGATGAAAATTTGACGGATGTCACAGTATTCCCATGTTTTAGAGATTTCGTCACGAAATCAGGACGTTGTTGTAGTAGGATGGTTAGCGAAAAGATGAGGATACTTGCTCTTGAATTGATCTTCACGTTCCCACGTGTATTCTGGACCTCTACGCGCATTCCAACGGATCTTTACAATAGGTATACGGCTTTGCTTGAGTTGTTTGACTTGACGGTCCATAACTTCTACCGGTTCTTCTACAAAATTGAGTTTGTCGTCGAGTTGAATCTCTTCCAAAGGAATGACGAGTGTCTCGTCGGCTAAACATTTCTTCAGATTGCAAATGTGGAACACATTATGCACTCGGCTAAGCTCTTGGGGTAATTCCAAACGATAGGCTACGGGGCCAATCCTCTCTATAATCTTGAAGGGTCCAATGTAACGAGGATTTAACTTTCCACGCTTTCCAAAGCGAATCACACCCTTCCAAGGTGAGACCTTCAACATGACTCTATCACCAACCTCAAACTCAAGGGGTTTGCGTCTCATGTCAGCATAACTCTTTTGTCGATCTCTTGCGGCTTGCATACGGCTCTTAATCTTAAAGATCTTCTCAGTAGTCTCGTGTATGATCTCGGGTCCAGTGAGTTGTGCTTCACCGACCTCTGCCCAACACACGGGTGAACGAAACTTCCTACCATACAGTGCTTCGAACGGCGCTGCCTTAATGCTAGTGTGATAACTATTGTTGTATGAGAACTCCACCAGAGGTAGGTGTCTATCCCATCTATTTCCAAAGTCAATCACACAAGCTCTCAGCATATGTTCTAAGGTTTGAATGGTCCGTTCACTTTGACCGTCGGTTTGGGGATGGTACGCAGTGCTCATATCCAACTGCGTTCCCAATGCCTTCTGCAGTGACTTCCAAAACTGCGAAGTAAATCGGCTGTCTCGGTCGGAGATTATAGACACAGGCACACCATGCTTCGTGACTACTTCCTCCAAGTATGTCCTTGCTAACTTATCCATTCCATCAGTCTCCTTGATGGGTAGGAAATGAGCCAATTTGGTGAGTCGGTCGACGATTACCCAAATCGTGTCGAATCCGGCTGCGGTCTTTGGTAGCTTGGTAATGAAATCCATAGTGATCCTTGTCACAAACGTGAATTTTGAATATATTTAATTTACATAAAACGCGATGGTTCAGGTTAGACTTGTATGTCTATTGATGTTCCTGATTGATTACGCGTATTTTGTGTACGTATTTTAACTTTTATCAATAAGGTTGATACTAATTATTTGTTGAATAACTAGTATACGTTATGTTACATACTAGGAATTTTTATTAAGAGACAACATTTAATTTCATCAAGGTAATCTCATTTAGGATTCTCGCTACGCACATTTAAAATTTCACCCAACATGTTTGCGACACACTTAGAGATTACCTATATATATATATATATATATATATATATATATATATATATATATATATATATATATATATATATATATATATATATATATATATATATATATATATATATATATATATATATATATATATATATATATATATATATATATATATATATATATATATATATATATATATATATATATATATATATATATTCATCCTTAAACTAAATTAGTTATATTACTACTACCTAAACTTCACTTATAGGCAATGCTTTCTTGTTTAAACCTTTATTAATACATTTGTACTTACACCACCAACAAACATTTAAATGTTACCCAAAATAAAAGAAAAAGAAAAACACTTGTCCTTTTTGCTATACAAAACACGGCACACCCATTTTGGAGCCATTACACACGTTTTTTTTTTATCACCCTCCCACTTGGGCTCTTTTCAAACTTGACATAGTCAACTTGTACATCACCTCCTTGTCCTTTCCTTGCTGCCATGAACGAAAACCAAAGAATTGATCCTTCCCAACACGAAACCAATTCCCCATAATGTACTACACTAGTTGATAACTAGTTATGAACCAACTAGGAACCCTAACTAATTCCTAACTAAGCCCTTTTAACCTTAAACTCACTCTACCTGCCTATAAATAGAACACTCGTCTCTTCATAAACTCACACACTCAAAGAAATCTCACAAGGAAAAATCATACGCCACTTTGCTTTGAATCACGGCTAAAGACACAACAAAGGGTCTCGGGTCTTCTTTGGTCATAAGCTAGAAGAAAACTTGGTGGATGGTGTATACTAGTTTTGGGTTAAGGGTTATTAGTCCTTGAGCATCTCCATCACCTTTACTAAGGACCTTTTGTAAGTCTTAAAACCCTACTCTTGTCTAATATTGGTTGATACTATACTTGCTCAAAACTTTGAAAACCAAGAACATACACTAAATAATATAAAGCTAGTCACGGGTTGGGTTGACGGGTATTGTATGACCTAAGTCTCATGTTTCTCCCATAGTACCAAGAGACCACGGTTGCAATCTATAAGATAATCTAGACACTGATTAACCGAACGAGCTTAAAGTGTTAAGACAAGATGATACAGAAATAAAAGTGTATGCATGAAAACCCTAGGTTGACCAAGGATGTGTCGAACATGTATGAATGAACTTAATAAACCCTAGACGTGAGAATAATTACCTAAACCGAATAATGGACAAACAATGTACGCATGAGGCGTAGTACTTAAAGATACGGAACATGAGACGAGGAAAATAATGATGTACGTGAAGTTTATATATAGTACTATACAAACTTAGGGATAAGCAAATCACCTCTTGACTTAGATAAAAGTTTCATGCGAGAGTAGGGATGAATGAGATGATACTGCTATGAAACCCTAAAATTGTGTCTTGCATGTTTACATTAATAGATATGCAACATAGATCATAGAAACAGTGAGGTTAGTACGTTAGACATGTACCAAGTAAGCAAAGGCTGATTATTCAGAACCTTGAAGGCATGCATACACGTAGTCCTTAAGTATCAGGTGTTCAAATAAATATGCTTGTATGTTGTGCTTGTGTGTGTCGTGAACAACAAAGAAAAGAACCAAAGAGCACCATTTCCTCGTACTATCATTCGAGTGCATGTGTGTTTGCTTAATAAGTTTACCAAGAAAAACGAACTCGGAAAATATTTGGGTAAAGAAGTATGATTTCATGTGGCCGTTCTTGTTGTAGGAACTAGAATAGACCAAACGAAGCATGTCATGCTCTTTATTTCGGGCTGTGAATGTACATGTGGGCAAAACCGTTGACTCCCAAGAAGGAATGCTAGTAATTCTATGAGGCTACAAAATACAGAAAGTACAATGAGCACTTTGGTGCATGGTTTGGGTTGGGGACGTAGCATTAGGCGTGAGACTGGGAAGCAAGACATCTAAAAACAAAAATACTTGACTTTCCATTTTGCTTGTCTGCATGGGGTGCTCCTCAATTTTTCTTGTGTGTATGAAACGTGAATATGGACTGAGATAAACTACTGCTACATGCGTGTATTTGTGTCGTGTGTGTGTTCACAAATAGAGAAGTGTGCTTTGTGTGTATGAAACGTGAATATGGACTGAGATAAACTACTGCTACATGCGTGTATTTGTGTCGTGTGTGTGTTCACAAACAGAGAAGTGTGCTTTGTGTGTATGATTCGAAGGTAACAAAAGAATCAAAAAGGAAGAGGACAAATACTATGCGTGAGTCATGTTGGTGTATTTATTTGGGGTCCGCATGCGTATACCTGGATAGGAAAAACCTCTACAACAAATTGAATTCAAAACTCTAAGTTGATATATATACAGTGGCGTATCACCGAGAGTTAAAAACAAAGGAAGTAAAATAAAGTCTAATGTGTAGCTAGGTAATACTTGTAAGGTATGTAAGAACACAAAGTCTACTCTTTCCTTGTTTAGGCATCATAGCAGGCGGGTACATTTGACTAGGGGAGTAAACGAATAAAACCAAAACACCTACTGTATCATGTTGTGTGTAAGCAATGTAGCAGAAAAGCAAAACAAATAAGATGAAAACAATGGCAAGTGCGGGGACACAAGGTAAGAACAAAGACAAGAAAATAATGTAAAAAAAACTGAGTTAGTGTAGAGTGTGTGTGGGCGTGTGTTGAGCATAAGCCAAGAGAGAAAGAGAAAATGAATAAGTAATATACACTTTGAAAGTAAAACATGTGTGTAATATGAGCAGAGTGAAATGTAAGCATTTGAGTTCCTTGTTGATGAACCGACACCCTCACTTTATGCCAATTTCTGATATACCAAACGAGCATGCCCCTTGAAACTAAAAACACGATGATAATGTCGACCCGACGTAATTTACAGTGGTACTTTACTTTTGATCTACGGGTCATGAACGAAACTGGTACACGCGTTTGAAAATGGTAGAAAACCACATATATGAATTAATAAAAATTGGCATTAATACTTAACCCGACTAGCTCACTTTGGCCAATTATTTTCTATACTTAGAGGTTTCATAAAAAGGTGATAATTATTAAATATCGACGACCTCGTGGCCTAGATTTCATGACGAGAACCCGCTTAATTTTTCGGACCATTATTTAACGAGTTATCGAGACCCAAAGTTGACCCCGTGACTAAAATGGTTGAACGAGAAAAGTGTATAAAAACATTTTGAAAATCTATAGCAAGTATAAATTATCAACCAAGTGCATTGTATGTTAACTATTTATTTTATTTAGCCTGAGTACGGATATTTTACTTAGGTTAAGAGTAGATCGTTTGCGCATTGTTTTGCGTGCCTTGATATTCCTTGCTATCTTTGTTGATCATATTTACCGCTTCATCGAGGTGAGTTTCATAGCCCCACTTTTAATTGCTTTAACTATTTTGGGGTGAGAACATTGCTCGTTTTTTTTAACGGATGAACATAAGTGCCTTAAACTCATACGTTTGCCTACATGATGTCTAAGTAGCGATATCCCTAGATGCTTTAGCCCACTATCGTGAACCGTTAATTACTTTGTGTAAGCGCGAATGTTATGGATAGATCTATCGGGACTAACCTCCCTATCTAATTTGGTTGTGTGGCCAAAGTTAGATACACTTACATTTGAGGATTTACAAATGCTTCGGGATAGGCATTTGCTCGGGCTCTTATTATTTCTTGTTGGTTGAGGTTAACGCTTCGGTGTCACGAGCTTAGGCGTAGGTGATTAAAACGTATACTTTTGATTATAATCTTGTATTTGTTATAAGATTATATGCCGGTTGCCTTGGAAAAATCTTATGGTTCATCACACTATTTAAACTTAAACCTATGAACTCACCAACCTTTGTGTTGACGTTTTAGCAATGTTTTTCTCAGGTATCAAGACGGAGGAGTGACGTGGTTATGCATGGGAGATTTTTAATAAAAATGGTCGTGACTAGTGTATGGATATTTGGATCAATGTTAAAGTCTTTTGAAACAATGTTTTACTATGATCTTATGTAAATTCGCTTCCGAAACAAGTTTTATGCTTTTAATTAAATTAAACGGCTTTTAAATAGTCGTTCTTTGTATCTATGTCTTGTGATAGTCATGACCGTCGCACCCCATTGTGTTGTATTACTCTGATAAATTGGGGGTGTGACAGATTGGTATCAGAGCTGTAGTTATAGAGAACTAGGTTATTTTACAAAATGATTTTTATAAACGTGAGTCAAAAATTTATTTATCGGATAAATAATTCTAGACTATAACTGTCTCTCAAAAATCTCCAAGAACCACTTCACTCCACGTCTTCGATACAAGTAAGTTGTGACTTGAGATAGTTTATGATTTTTGCAATGCTAAGTTTTGAATTTGATTGCTAAGTATTATTAGCACTAGGTATACCCTTCCCATGTTTGAGTGATAACCATAGGGACATGTAATAAAACGATTTTTTTTTTTTTAAAACATCCTTGTATGGATCGTTACGATACGCAAATGGTTTGTGCCATATTTATTTGAATGGTTTGTGCCATCCTTGTTTAAATGGTTTGTGCCATATTTATTTGAATGGTTTGTGCCATCCTTGTTTAAATGGTTTGTGCCATCCTTGTTTAAATGGTTTGTGCCATATTTATTTGAATGGTTTGTGCCATATATATATTTTCCTTTGAGATTAAACATACGCATACTTATATTTTAGATAGTCTGCGGGACTATTATCGACTATCGAAACATTTTGTGTTTCATACTACTATGCGCCGAATTAAAAATATCGCCATGATTCCTAGAACGAAAACTATATGAATACATTTATTTACCATGGGTTTGGTAGTGTGTTAATTTGTAGTAATACTTGAATCAAGCGATACTATTATAAATGTCGAGAGGAGCAACTATTTACTGGGTTCGGTAAATTGTTACTCCACTAAACATTTATAGTAGACTCGGTTGAGTAAAAGTGACCTACATTAATTAACGGTTTCGAATTGAAATCGAACGCGTAAGTTATCATATCAAAATATTTGAGCACGACCGAGGAACGACGACGACGTCACTATTTAAGATGACATATGACGATAAAACACATAGTACAAGTATTACTCTTGTAATGCTCCAAAGAATACTACAATTTAAAGAACGAACAAATTCCGCAATAAATGAACTATCTATAAATGCGCTGACGCGTAAGTCAAATGGTTATCAAAGAAAACTTTATTGGAAATAAATTACGCAAAGACAAATCAAAATTCTTTTAGTCCATTGGTTGCGACTAAGTTATTATGACGTTGTTATAAATTTCGAAGTTACGATATAGATATAAATTAAAGGGTTTTACCCTCGGTTAAACAATTATACCAATTTCTACATCAAAGGGATTATCGCGTTGCGCGATATTTGAGAACCCCAGATGCGAAATGTGGGCGTATATTGAGACCTTAAATACAAGGATGCAACAATGATTGTATGGCTTATCTAAGATTGCGAGCAAAACGCTAGACGAGAGCAAGATAAACGAAACATATAAGGTATAACGGAACATATTACAAAATTAGAGAAATTCTTGTAATAAAATTTGGTAATTGCTCGAATTGAACATTTTGAACGATTACGGATTAAAAACATATGGAACAATTCTTGTGATGAAATTTTTGTGATAAAATTTCAGTACTCGACTCGCTAAAATCAAATTAACAATTTTTCAAGGTGTAAAAATTGTCGAAAGTGTACGAACTAGCAATAGTAAGTTAAGGAAAGACTTATGAATGAACAAGAACTAGAACGGGCTACGTAATGGCCATAAGCCGACTAA
This sequence comes from Glebionis coronaria, assembly GCA_025667525.1. Classification (NCBI taxonomy): domain Eukaryota; kingdom Viridiplantae; phylum Streptophyta; class Magnoliopsida; order Asterales; family Asteraceae; genus Glebionis; species Glebionis coronaria. The sequence continues at coordinate 633,770 of JANFOE010000979.1, read as the reverse complement.
ACCTCAAAACGTACTTACTCATCCGAGTTGCAAGTAATAAACGTTTAACAAGAGGAAACTGCACAAAAATGAACGTCGTAATAGACCTAAATTGATGAAAGAATTGATTAAGGATAATTGTATTTATCCATCCATGCATATTCACTACTAAAAGAAAGTACAAATAATAAGTGTGTGGAAGAGCATGTTAGAGGACTTTAACATTCCACGATTTACTTATTGTTTTCCGTGTAAGGACTACTTGGACATTTAAGTAGACTTATGGATCGATGTACGAGAACTTACTATAAATAAAAGAAAATTACAAGACATCATACAACTCATTTCTATTTTTAGAACTTTAGAAAAAAAAAAAAACTCCACTTTTACCCATCTAATAACCGACGTTTCACATTTGGTGACAGGCGAAAAAGGAAAAATGCCTCTCATTCCGTTTTTCATTTTGCAATCCGAATCCGACAATAAATTACCCCCATCCAGAGCATAATCACAATAAATTCGGAGGATGAGCAAGATTCGCCAGTCATGATGCCAAATGTCACTACGGGATTTCCTTCCATCGTCCCAAATAATTCTAATACTACTATGCCAATCTCTACTCCTATGTCTTCAACAATGCCTGAAACTTCTAGGAAAAGAAACCGTTCTTCATCACCACCACCTAATGTTACTCATTCCCCAGAAAACGAGCCTACTTCAGAAGCACTCGGATTCGATGCAGAACACCTGATAGGCCGTCTGGAGGATGTAGAGGTTGATGTGGATCGCCTTATCGAGCAAGATGAGGACAAAGACTTGGTGATAGCCGAGTTACGAGAGTCTCTTGAGGCTGCTGAGTCCCAGATTGCCATTTTACAAATGAGGAACGATGATGCCGAGGCTAGGCAAGCTGCGGATCATGCTCAGATTCAAGAGATCCTACACCACCTAGGTCTTTAGGATTTCTCGCCTTTCTAATAAAAGTATGATGTTTTGTAACAAATGTATGACGTGTGGTCAAGACTAAAAGAAGCCATTCATTAGTTGAATGGAATTTTGTAACTCTAAGCTCCAAAACTATGTATGGAACGTAGTTCAAGAATGAAATGTACGAATTTTATGATACGATCCCTTGATAATTGTAATACGATAATTGTGAGAAAAGTTGGTCAAATATGAACAATCGTAAGAATTGATAACAATGAAAGAACTAAGAAAATATACATCGTTTGTGCGATAATGTGCACAGAAAAATTGAAATGACGGAACAAGGTTGCAAGGACCTCAAAGAGGTCATCACTCGTCAATACCAAAATGCCATTAGGGTCGTTGATGCGTTTGAAGCTAGTATCCGCACGGTTGACCGAACCATGGATCCTAGTGTTTACGAAAAAGCTAAGGAAACAAGTGCTACTCCGGTTAACACTTTTGGACCTCGAAAGACCCTTTCAAAAACTAAGGTAAGTCATACCGTTAGTAGAAGAAAAGGGCCTTATGAGAGGAGATGCTATGTGTTGAAGAACCACACAAGGTTTGACACCATGAAGCAAGGTGCCGAAAGGACAAATTTCCGGGAGGATGTTCCTAAAACAACTCCCATCTTGAACAAGAAGTATCTCGGCAACCTTCCATATTGCCGCAAGTGTGAATACCACCACAAAGGTAGTTGCGCGAACCATTGCATGCTTTGTGATGACTTTGGGCACTTAGAGGGTGATTGCCGAGTGGTAAAGTCTCATGAGAAGAATATGAAGGAACTCTACATGGAGGAATGCCGCGTGAGACAAGAAAAACTTGAAATCGCCCAAGAAGGAAGCTCGAGGGCAAGGAGCGTCCAATACCCCACCAACGTTTTACACCGTTTGTCTTTCAAGAAAGATGCGCCGACAATCTTCAAGCATCAACCCAAGGGTTTCTACCCTCGTCATGGATAGAGCGTGGAAATTTATGTATTATGAACTATTTTACTTTATGCAAATCAAGTGACTCGACGTCCGTCGATGTTACCACCAACAACTTAACTATGTAACCGTACTCCAAGTTTTCAATTACATTGTGTTGTTTAATCTTTAAAGCCTCTTTTGTTTAACCAACGAGAAAATTTTATTTTTAATTTTTATGTGTCGAAGAATAATTCATCAACCAAAAATTTTACTTAAGAAAGAACTTTCTTCTACAATATTTTCTTTACCTATCGAAGAGAAATAAATAAAGTAAATTTTCTTTTTACTAAAAGATTTTCGAAAAATATTCTTTAGAAAATATCCAAAAAAAAAAAAATTACTATAAGAAATCACCACCGGAAACACTTATTAGTGGAAATAATAACAATCGTGATAATGTAAGTTGAAAGATTAGTAAAGGTATTATTAATCAAACGCCGCAACTAATAGTGAAATATTGTTTAGTAAGAACTACCATGTAAAGTCGTGGAACTTGGTTTGACGACCAACTCAATATGGAGAACAAAGACTATTGATAAACTCGGCGAGAACTAGTACGAATAAAATTTTGGGAATTAATTTGTTGATTGTGAAAAGTGAGCAATGGTTACAAATGAAATGAACTATGCGCAAATTTGTTGATTATGGAAGTGAACAACGGTAACGAACGAAATGCACTGTGGACTACCAATATATAATTACAACCTCAAAGGGTCAAATTATGATGAAAAGGAGGATGCAACCGTTGGTCCCGAGACGTACGTAGCCTGATCAACTACGTATGATCGTGGTCGAACGCGAGTATGCTCATAGTAGTCATCTTAAAAATGAAATATATTAGTACTAGTAAAATATATTCAAGTTTCCCCTATTCATCAAAGAAAAATTTATCATGTGCTACGAACGACGAACATTTTTATACCGTTTTAAGTAAAAGCGTCGAGTACGCGATACGAGTAAACCTAGTATAATTATTTTCTTCGCCACTATTTCATACAAGAGCGTACATGACACGCAAATACTAAGAGCGCCAATTGTTTTTGACGACAATTAGACTCGTATAGATTAGAGCTGGGAAAATCGAAAACCACTTTTAAATAATAATGAGAAGAACGAAACGTCAATTGAGTAAAATCTAAATTTAACGGACATCCAGAACTCGCCGTAAATAACCTATGTTAAAGAACAATTGGGTCAAGATAAGCGTACTTTCGTATATAATTGGAATACCGAAACCGTCCGGACAAAAATCTATTTAACGATGTTTGAGCATCACACCATACTCGTAAGCTTAAGAAATATTACATACTTTCTTTATAGAAAGAACCCGAACAAACTATGATTCAAAAATATTATAAATGGTGCACCCATTTTCCTCTCCATGAAAAAAAAGAAATAAAAGAGGAAGAACGCAAAATAAATTGATTAATTAACGAAATTATCTAATAATGAACGTCACATACAAAGAAGAAACATCTTAACCACCATATGTTAGGACGATCAGTTGTTCTAGATTTATGGGAAACCGATACAAGAAACCTTGACGCAAACGCTACTTATCACTACCAAGTGGACGGTTAATGTGAACGGGATTAACCAAACTATGTAGAACGATTTTCAAAAGTGCAATATATATCCATCTAGGCGAAAAATGATAATACGCGGCACTTTAAAGTGGAAGTGGACGACATGAACAATAATAATGAGAAAACTCGCTAAACAAAACCGACGTCGTCAAGAGAAATTTGACATACAAGAAAAGACTTAGGGAACGCTATAGAACCACGTACAAGCCGGAAGACATTTCCGTTCGTTTTAATCCTAACAAGATTATAGTAATTTTAATCTTTGCAAGAAACTAAAGAGAAACAAACGCTTTGAACACCATGAAAGGAACATAAAATTTAATTGACCTCTTGTTTTGACAACGACATCGACATGCTAGTTTTGAGGACAAAACTCAATTTAAGGGATTACGGATGTCACAAACGTGAATTTTGAATATATTTAATTTACATAAAACGCGATGGTTCAGGTTAGACTTGTATGTCTATTGATGTTCCTGATTGATTACGCGTATTTTGTGTACGTATTTTAACTTTTATCAATAAGGTTGATACTAATTATTTGTTGAATAACTAGTATACGTTATGTTACATACTAGGAATTTTTATTAAGAGACAACATTTAATTTCATCAAGGTAATCTCATTTAGGATTCTCGCTACGCACATTTAAAATTTCACCCAACATGTTTGCGACACACTTAGAGATTACCTATATATATATATATATATATATATATATATATATATATATATATATATATATATATATATATATATATATATATATATATATATATATATATTTTCATCCTTAAACTAAATTAGTTATATTACTACTACCTAAACTTCACTTATAGGCAATGCTTTCTTGTTTAAACCTTTATTAATACATTTGTACTTACACCACCAACAAACATTTAAATGTTACCCAAAATAAAAGAAAAAGAAAAACACTTGTCCTTTTTGCTATACAAAACACGGCACACCCATTTTGGAGCCATTACACACGTTTTTTTTTATCACCCTCCCACTTGGGCTCTTTTCAAACTTGACATAGTCAACTTGTACATCACCTCCTTGTCCTTTCCTTGCTGCCATGAACGAAAACCAAAGAATTGATCCTTCCCAACACGAAACCAATTCCCCATAATGTACTACACTAGTTGATAACTAGTTATGAACCAACTAGGAACCCTAACTAATTCCTAACTAAGCCCTTTTAACCTTAAACTCACTCTACCTGCCTATAAATAGAACACTCGTCTCTTCATAAACTCACACACTCAAAGAAATCTCACAAGGAAAAATCATACGCCACTTTGCTTTGAATCACGGCTAAAGACACAACAAAGGGTCTCGGGTCTTCTTTGGTCATAAGCTAGAAGAAAACTTGGTGGATGGTGTATACTAGTTTTGGGTTAAGGGTTATTAGTCCTTGAGCATCTCCATCACCTTTACTAAGGACCTTTTGTAAGTCTTAAAACCCTACTCTTGTCTAATATTGGTTGATACTATACTTGCTCAAAACTTTGAAAACCAAGAACATACACTAAATAATATAAAGCTAGTCACGGGTTGGGTTGACGGGTATTGTATGAACTAAGTCTCATGTTTCTCCCATAGTACCAAGAGACCACGGTTGCAATCTATAAGATAATCTAGACACTGATTAACCGAACGAGCTTAAAGTGTTAAGACAAGATGATACAGAAATAAAAGTGTATGCATGAAAACCCTAGGTTGACCAAGGATGTGTCGAACATGTATGAATGAACTTAATAAACCCTAGACGTGAGAATAATTACCTAAACCGAATAATGGACAAACAATGTACGCATGAGGCGTAGTACTTAAAGATACGGAACATGAGACGAGGAAAATAATGATGTACGTGAAGTTTATATATAGTACTATACAAACTTAGGGATAAGCAAATCACCTCTTGACTTAGATAAAAGTTTCATGCGAGAGTAGGGATGAATGAGATGATACTGCTATGAAACCCTAAAATTGTGTCTTGCATGTTTACATTAATAGATATGCAACATAGATCATAGAAACAGTGAGGTTAGTACGTTAGACATGTACCAAGTAAGCAAAGGCTGATTATTCAGAACCTTGAAGGCATGCATACACGTAGTCCTTAAGTATCAGGTGTTCAAATAAATATGCTTGTATGTTGTGCTTGTGTGTGTCGTGAACAACAAAGAAAAGAACCGAAAGAGCACCATTTCCTCGTACTATCATTCGAGTGCATGTGTGTTTGCTTAATAAGTTTACCAAGAAAAACGAACTCGGAAAATATTTGGGTAAAGAAGTATGATTTCATGTGGCCGTTCTTGTTGTAGGAACTAGAATAGACCAAACGAAGCATGTCATGCTCTTTATTTCGGGCTGTGAATGTACATGTGGGCAAAACCGTTGACTCCCAAGAAGGAACGCTAGTAATTCTATGAGGCTACAAAATACAGAAAGTACAATGAGCACTTTGGTGCATGGTTTGGGTTGGGGACGTAGCATTAGGCGTGAGACTGGGAAGCAAGACATCTAAAAACAAAAATACTTGACTTTCCATTTTGCTTGTCTGCATGGGGTGCTCCTCAATTTTTCTTGTGTGTATGAAACGTGAATATGGACTGAGATAAACTACTGCTACATGCGTGTATTTGTGTCGTGTGTGTGTTCACAAATAGAGAAGTGTGCTTTGTGTGTATGAAACGTGAATATGGACTGAGATAAACTACTGCTACATGCGTGTATTTGTGTCGTGTGTGTGTTCACAAACAGAGAAGTGTGCTTTGTGTGTATGATTCGAAGGTAACAAAAGAATCAAAAAGGAAGAGGACAAATACTATGCGTGAGTCATGTTGGTGTATTTATTTGGGGTCCGCATGCGTATACCTGGATAGGAAAAACCTCTACAACAAATTGAATTCAAAACTCTAAGTTGATATATATACAGTGGCGTATCACCGAGAGTTAAAAACAAAGGAAGTAAAATAAAGTCTAATGTGTAGCTAGGTAATACTTGTAAGGTATGTAAGAACACAAAGTCTACTCTTTCCTTGTTTAGGCATCATAGCAGGCGGGTACATTTGACTAGGGGAGTAAACGAATAAAACCAAAACACCTACTGTATCATGTTGTGTGTAAGCAATGTAGCAGAAAAGCAAAACAAATAAGATGAAAACAATGGCAAGTGCGGGGACACAAGGTAAGAACAAGGACAAGAAAATAATGTAAAAAAAACTGAGTTAGTGTAGAGTGTGTGTGGGCGTGTGTTGAGCATAAGCCAAGAGAGAAAGAGAAAATGAATAAGTAATATACACTTTGAAAGTAAAACATGTGTGTAATATGAGCAGAGTGAAATGTAAGCATTTGAGTTCCTTGTTGATGAACCGACACCCTCACTTTATGCCAATTTCTGATATACCAAACGAGCATGCCCCTTGAAACTAAAAACACGATGATAATGTCGACCCGACGTAATTTACAGTGGTACTTTACTTTTGATCTACGGGTCATGAACGAAACTGGTACACGCGTTTGAAAATGGTAGAAAACCACATATATGAATTAATAAAAATTGGCATTAATACTTAACCCGACTAGCTCACTTTGGCCAATTATTTTCTATACTTAGAGGTTTCATAAAAAGGTGATAATTATTAAATATCGACGACCTCGTGGCCTAGATTTCATGACGAGAACCCGCTTAATTTTTCGGACCATTATTTAACGAGTTATCGAGACCCAAAGTTGACCCCGTGACTAAAATGGTTGAACGAGAAAAGTGTATAAAAACATTTTGAAAATCTATAGCAAGTATAAATTATCAACCAAGTGCATTGTATGTTAACTATTTATTTTATTTAGCCTGAGTACGGATATTTTACTTAGGTTAAGAGTAGATCGTTTGCGCATTGTTTTGCGTGCCTTGATATTCCTTGCTATCTTTGTTGATCATATTTACCGCTTCATCGAGGTGAGTTTCATAGCCCCACTTTTAATTGCTTTAACTATTTTGGGGTGAGAACATTGCTCGTTTTTTTTAACGGATGAACATAAGTGCCTTAAACTCATACGTTTGCCTACATGATGTCTAAGTAGCGATATCCCTAGATGCTTTAGCCCACTATCGTGAACCGTTAATTACTTTGTGTAAGCGCGAATGTTATGGATAGATCTATCGGGACTAACCTCCCTATCTAATTTGGTTGTGTGGCCAAAGTTAGATACACTTACATTTGAGGATTTACAAATGCTTCGGGATAGGCATTTGCTCGGGCTCTTATTATTTCTTGTTGGTTGAGATTAACGCTTCGGTGTCACGAGCTTAGGCGTAGGTGATTAAAACGTATACTTTTGATTATAATCTTGTATTTGTTATAAGATTATATGCCGGTTGCCTTGGAAAAATCTTATGGTTCATCACACTATTTAAACTTAAACCTATGAACTCACCAACCTTTGTGTTGACGTTTTAGCAATGTTTTTCTCAGGTATCAAGACGGAGGAGTGACGTGGTTATGCATGGGAGATTTTTAATAAAAATGGTCGTGACTAGTGTATGGATATTTGGATCAATGTTAAAGTCTTTTGAAACAATGTTTTACTATGATCTTATGTAAATTCGCTTCCGAAACAAGTTTTATGCTTTTAATTAAATTAAACGGCTTTTAAATAGTCGTTCTTTGTATCTATGTCTTATGATAGTCATGACCGTCGCACCCCATTGTGTTGTATTACTCTGATAAATTGGGGGTGTGACAATCCTTTCCCACTTCCATTCTGGCAGTTCGGGTAGGACCAATAATCCTGATGGTTTCATATGTTCGGCTTTGACTTTGGCACAAGTCAAGCACTTGCTAACGTATGTAGCAATATCCGCCTTCATGTTCGGCCACCAATACAACATCTTCAGATCATGATACATTTTGTCAGATCCCGGATGTATGGAGTATTTTGACTTATGCGACTCATGCATAATCAAAGATCGTAGGTCACCATGGCATGGTAACCAACTCCTATTATCAAGGCATAACGTTCCATCCGAACGTGCTTCTAACTTCTTTATCATTCCTTCAACATCTTCAGTCTTGAGAATTTCTTTCTCGACTGCCTCTTTCTGAGCCTTGAGAATTAAGGATGGAAGGTCTAAGTCAATGGTCATCACCAAGGCCTTCACCCTAAGAACTCTCTCCTTTCGAATCAAAGCGTCGGCCACGACATTTGCCTTGCCGGGGTGATAACGGATCTCGCAATCGTAATCACTGAGCAACTCTAGCCAACGTCGTTGTCTCATGTTGAGTTCCTTTTGATTCAAAATGTACTGTAGACTCTTATGATCAGTGAATACAACACACTTAGTACCATAAAGGTAGTGTCTCCAAATCTTCAAGGCAAACACCACTGCTCCCAACTCTAGGTCATGAGTTGTGTAGTTCTTCTCGTGCACTTTTAGTTGTCTTGATGCGTAAGCTATGACCTTAGTCCTTTGCATCAGTACTGCACCTAACCCTTTTATGGATGCATCACAGTACACCACAAAGTCTTCATTACCCTCAGGTAGGGCTAGTATAGGTGCTTCGCACAACATCTGCTTCAATGTCTGGAATGCCAAATCTTGATCCTCTTTCCACTCAAACTTCTTATCCTTTTTAGTCAATTCCGTCATTGGTTTAGCTATCTTGGAGAAACCTTCAATGAATCTCCTATAGTAACCGGCAAGACCTAAAAATTGGCGGATCTCCGTGGGTGTTGTTGGAGTCGCCCAATCCTTCACGGTCTCGATTTTAGCAGGATCAACGTGAATACCACTGCTGTCGATTACATGCCCAAGGAATTGCACTGTGTTTATCCAAAACTCACATTTGGAAAACTTTGCATATAACTTCTCCTTCCTTAGCAGCTCTAGTATGGTCTTCAAATGTTCCTTGTGTTCTTCTTTATTACGAGAATAGATGAGAATATCATCGATAAATACAATCACAAACTTGTCCAAGTATGGTTTGCAAACTCGGTTCATGAGATCCATGAATACCGCAGGCGCGTTTGTCAAACCGAAAGGCATAACTTGGAACTCGTAGTGTCCGTACCGGGTTCTAAAAGCCGTCTTATGAACGTCTTCCTCTCTAACCCTTAGTTGATGATATCCTGACCTCAAATCGATCTTCGAGTATATGCTAGATCCTTGCAATTGGTCAAAAAGATCGTCAATTCTTGGTAATGGGTAACGGTTCTTTATCGTCAGCTTATTCAATTCTCGGTAATCGATACACATTCTAAAGGATCCATCTTTCTTTTTGACAAATAAGACCGGCGCTCCCCAAGGTGAGGAACTTGGTCTAATGAAACCTTTGTCAGAAAGTTCCTTTATCTGTTCAGCTAACTCTGTCATCTCGGCCGGTGCTAGACGGTATGGGGCTCTAGCAACAGGCGCGGCTCCTGGTGTAAGCTCGATGTGAAACTCCACTTGCCGCGCTGGTGGTAGTCCTGGTAAGTCCTCTGGGAATACGTCCGGAAAGTCTCTAACGATCGGTACATCTTCCACCTTCTTCTCGTGATCTTCTTCTCCTTCCTTTTGTGTTACTTGAACCAAGAATATTGGACATCCCTTCTCAATGTATCTTTGGGTCCTAATACATGAGATGACTTCCAGTATTGATCCATTCTTCACTCCACTTCTTTCGCCTTGTATGATGAGTACGTCGTTTCCATAAGGAACACGGACACACTTCTCATGACATACAATCTCCGCGTGATGCTTCGACATCCATTCCATTCCAATGATGACGTCAAAACTTCCCAATTCTATAGGGAGTAGGTCGATACTAAACGAACGACCTTGTAACCTTACACTACATCCTTCCAGGATAACGTCGGTGGTTACTGACTTTCCATCGGCTAATTCTACATTATACTTAACGTCTAACGCAGTAGGGGTAACATTTAGGCATTCACTAAATATAGACGACACAAAACTCCTATCCGCACCAGAATCAAATAGTACTGAAGCATAGTTGTTATTGACTAGAAACGTACCAGTCACGACATTGTTGTCTTGCACTGCAGCTTCAGCACAGAGATGATACACTTTGCTAGGTGCCGTGAATCCTCCAAGAGTACTAGTTGTGGCTCGGTTATTCCCTCCTCGGTTCCCTTGATTCTGCCTTTGGTTCCCTTGGTTGTGATTCTGATTGCCTCGAATCTGGTTACCACGACCTTGGTTCCCACTGCTTGGACACTTGTTCTTGTAGTGACCTTTCTCTCCACATCCAAAGCAAGTGACATTTGCTCCTTGGCCACCTTGCGTTCCAGGTCCTCTTTGATTAGTAGGACGAGGTGGTGCTCGACATTCCTTTGCCTTATGTCCGGCCTTCCCACAATTGTAGCACGTAGGGGGACATGCTCCTTCGTGGTGTCGGCCACATTTTCCGCAAAAAGGAAGTCTTCCAGCGTAGTTTCCAGTATTACCTTGTCCAACAGTAAACACTCTTGCTACTTCTTGTCGCTTGTTCTGGTTGTAGTTGTTTGGGTTGTTGCTGTTGTTGGTATTGTTGGTATTGTTGTTGTAGTGGTTACCAGACCACTTTCTTTTATCCCCAGTATTCTCTCCCAACTCTTGTACCACTTGGTACATCAGACTTTGAGCCATGTCGATTGCCTCGTGCAAATCAGTTGGCTTGGATGAAGTCACATTCCCTTTGATGCTCAAAGGTAGTCCTTCAATGTATCGCTCCAACAATCGGTCGTCGTTGGGCACCATTTCAGGACATAACAGGATCAGCTCTTGAAAGCGCTGATTGTAAGCAGTAAGAGCAGTACCCTTGACCTTCAGGTTCCACAGCTCAACTTCCATCTGCTTGACTTCATTTCGTGGGCAGTATTTCCTCACAAACATAGCCTTAATTTCACTCCAGGGCGTCGCTTGGGCAACGTCAATGGTCACTGCACGAGCATAGACGTTCCACCAAGTCAAAGCACCATCCACTAACGTGCTTGACGCAAACTTCACCTTATTAGCTTCAGCAACATTGCTAATCCCAAATTGGGATTCTAGCTTCTCAAACCATCTGGTTAATCCTACTGCTCCTTCAGTACCGCGGAAACTTACTTGCGTAACTGCACGAAATTCCTTGTAGGTACAAGTCCGTGCAATAGCATTAGTAGCTCCTTGGTTGGTCTCCTCCTGTGTGCTAGCTGTACGATTTGCTTCAGCTGTTGCGAGTGCCTCGGCCACTCGTTCGGCTATCATTTGACTTAGCATGACGGTGTCAATTCCACCGGTAGCGGCTGGCGGATTTTGCGTTTCAGATCTTCTAACTGGCGCCATAATCTAAAAAGGTAATAGGACAATGAGTTTTTGCCAGACATAACATGTATGGCACGCACAATACAATTATGAAATGCTCCAGGGTATAATACACAATATATAATGATCTCACAATTTTTGTAACCCATAATATCATTTATAGAATCGCTTGGTAGTACATCATAGTTTGTCGTACATAATATAATAAAAGAAAATAAATTACCAACTAGCAAAGATAAACTTCAAAGCTTAGTGGTCATACAAGGATAGGTCGATGGTACAAGATGAATCTAACTAGTGCCCTCACGGCGCTGATGAAGCTCTCTCTCCAACTCTGCTAACCTCCTCTCAACCACGAGCTCACGAGCCTGGGAATCTCTAAGTCTAACATCGGTATCATAACAAGCGGCTCTAAACCTCTTATCCAAGTCTGCAACAGGGTCCTCCACTGGTGCCTCTAGTCCGCCTGTCTCCACCAATGGCTCTACTCCCCAACGGGTCATCAGGCTCCCGATCTCCTCAAGACGAGCATTCGGCATGGATTCCATCTGATCAAGAACAGTATGAAGCTGTCCTCGTAGACGGGTCACACATACCGTCAACACTATCTCATCCCTAACTGGACTCTTCTTTGACAGTGCCTCCAACTTATCCTGCACTTCATTGTACTCTTCACCTAAAGCCTCTACAGCATCCTCCAACCTGTTTAATCGTGTCGTCACACATCCATCTGCCGCCCCGAGCATCACCACCGTCGATGTAGCTCTCCTAGGGAGAGGAGTCGTAGCTGTCGGCCCAGTAGAGATGCCAGCATCAGTAAACATCTCTTGGTACACAGCAGGTACAGTCTCTAGTGGTAGTAGTAGTGGTATCTCTGGGACAGGACTGGCAGGTGTGCGGGCTGCATGCCTGTCAGTGGCAGTGAAAGGTATGAGGGGTCGGTAAGGTGAAAGTGGTGGTCGAGCAGCTCTCCCCCGAAGACGTCGTCTCACATAGTAGAATGGTAGAGTACCAGGTGCTGGAGCAGGAATAGCAGTCCTCTCTCCTTCGTCTTCAGATGAAGATGAGGAGATGTGTGCTAGGGAAACCTCAGGAGTATCAGCATATGCAGTAGGAGGGTCCTCAGTGTCTGTGACCTCCATAGGCTCTCCTTCCCCATCTGTGAACTCCATCTCGTCATCCTCTGTCTCCTCTACCGTCTCATCTCTAGTAACTGATGTCTGACCTGGTGACTGCACCACATCAGTGTCTAAGTCATCCTCTCCTCCGCCTTCTAGGCTAAGTACGTCGTCAGCTGATGCATCAGGAATACGGATCGGTGAACGACGAACCTCCTCAGTCTCTCTCTCTGTATCATCCTCTGAAACCATCCGGTACCACGGATATCCTGATGGTGATCCTCTAGGTAGTCCTACTGATGAACTGATAGTCGACTGTGAACTACGGTTGTAGTACGCTCCTGTAGACGTGGAATCATCAGAAGAAGACATCGCTGTAATCATAAACAAAATAAACGTGTGTAAATATCTTATAAAATTAGTCCGTAAAAAGGACATTAACATAACATAGCAATCATTGTTGAATCCACATGTATCCCATATAACATAATTCAGATTTTGTTGTTGCACATGTAACCCATGTAAATATACCTCGTAATTGTTAAATCACATGTATCCCATTTATTACTTATGTATCTACATATACTTAATACTTACTATCCGTATGATAATCGATTAAACATATAGCAGTTATAGTCTAGAGTTACTAAATGCAACCTAGTTCTCTATAACCATGGCTCTGATACCAATCTGTCACACTCCCAAAATATCAGAGTATAATGGCGACAAGGGAGTGGTGACGTCATGATTATCATACGCACATAGTCACAAAGGACGACCTCTAAATGAGACGTTCGGAAAATAGATCACTTGTAATTAACAAAATAAATAATTTTAACCAAGTGCGGAAGCATAAAACTGGATACAGTTACAAAACATAGTTTTCTCAAATAGTACAAATGATCTTGGTTTCAAAGAAATGACGGTAATGCATGAGACCTCACTTAGCATCTTCCTTCTTAATACCTGAGAAAAACATTGCTAAAGTGTCAACATAAAGTTGGTGAGTTCATAGGTTTAGTTAATTTGAAATGTTTAATGAACCACAAGATTTTCCCAAAAGTGATGACAATATAACAGATACAAAGTCATCCCAAAAGTATTTATTACAGTCTAAGCTCGTGACACCGAAGCGTTAATAACACCGGCAGTATAATCATATAAATGTAGCCCAAACTAGATGCCTAAACCCACGACATCCTATCTCAGACTCAAATGAAACTGTGCCCGCTTGTCCCCTTGTTGGACAAGACAGACAGGGACGTCAATCCCGATAGATCTATCCATAACATTCACGATTACACAAAGTAATTAACGGTTCACGATTCACGGGCCAAAGCAACTGGGTTTTTAGTGGGACTTAGACTAATATATAAATCAGTAAATGCACTTGTGTTCATACGTTAAAATCAAGCAATGTCTCACCCCAAAAAGCAATAAAAATAGTTAAGTATGGGGCTACAAACTCACCTCGCAATTCAGCATAAAGGACGAAGATAAAGGTAGCTCGAGAGTATGGTTACGCTAGCCGCGACCTATTTAATTATGAGGATCGAGTTACGATATGAAAAGTTATACTAATAAAAGACACGACACCCTAGTTGTGCTTGACAAAACCTTACGTTTACAGAATAATACGACAATTAAAAGTCGGTTATTAAACGGTCGGGTTTTACGGGTTAAATTATACCCTTAAATTACAAAATTCGTTTATGGGCTTTAAATAAACTCAAAACATAACCCTGGCCCAAAATGAGTCCAATACCCTCACTCACAAACCGGCCCAAGGGTCATATGACCCGGCCCGGCCCATAGGCGATATAAACAAGGAAATCAAGGAGTAAATACGTGTGTTTTCACACACACAACTCAAAAACAGATAGTTACTCTCTCTCTCTCTCTTGAAATACACCCACCGCCCCACTCTTATCTCTCTTCCTAATCTGGATCGGTTCATCTCCTCCCATGGCTATCATGTTTTCAGTTTGAATATAACAATCATATATGGGGTGGTTTGTGGTGTTTAGATCGCGTGAGATGTGGGGTTTCATCCCCACATCAAACCGATTGGGTTTCTGATGGTGTTCATCCTCATGGTCAACGTTATTCATCAGCCAAAATCAAAGATAAGTTGTTTCTCCTTAATTTCTTTTAACAAAAGTTAATTGATTTTCGTTTTATAAAAGATCAGTGGGTTTAATAACTTGTATAAACTTGTTGAGAACCATATGGCTCTCGGATTTGAAATAAATTAATTAGGGTTTCGAAATATTTGGGGGTTTCTATAAATCTCGGGTTTAAATGCAATTAATTAATGTTTTCTTGTTTAAAATCAAACTACTTTCAACATATAATCGGTTTTATAAAAATTAGGGTTTCGGTCAATTGGGGGTTTTTGCATATCTCGTTTTCAATCAAATTAACTATTGGATTCGGGTTTAGATTAGGTTTAATTAGAGTTTTAATTAATAAAAATCAATTTAGGGTTTATATAAAATTGGGGGTTTTTACATTCGGTTGATAATCATGATTATGTGGTGTTTTTGGAATGTAGAAAATATTAATTTCGTGTTTAAAAGGTTTTTAATTTCTAGGGTTTTGATTTGAAAAAGGGTTTTATACCCGCGGCATGATTGGGGGTTTTTATGATGTTTCTGTAAAATGAAAGTGGTTAAGACATTTGGATTATGTGACATTGATTGATGATGGTTTCGGCAGAAAACAAGCAACTTGGTTGGCTTGGTTTGGTTCTCGGTTTGGCCTTGATTTGGGTCTCGGTTGGGGTCTCGGTTTGGTTTGGTTTGGGTCTCGGTTTGGTTCCTGGCTTGGTCTTGTTTGTGGTCTCGGTTGAGTCTCGGTTTGGTTTGGTTTGGGTCCCGGTTTGGTTGACAGAAAAATAAGGTCATGGTCATGTTAAGTATTAATACTATGGTTTAATCTTTTCAGTTTTTAATTAAAATAAGACCATGACAAAGACTAACACATTTGTTTGATTTTTCGCAGGTTTGTCAAAGACGAGCACAACTAAGATTTCATATAGGAAAACGAAGAGACGAAAAGACTCACAATGGGATGCTAAGTTTCGGTTTGCAGGTTCGGACGAGATGGATGGCTTGACTCTTTCGGTTTTGCAGGTGTGGACGAGATGTATGGGTCGGCTGGACACTATCTTCACTTACCCAGGAATTTGTATTTGGAAGACTTGTACAGGATTTTGTAATTGTAATTTGGACTGTGAAAAACTTTGTGTGTTGTGTTTGGACATTGGGTAAACTTTGGATTTGTATTTAATCATGTATTGTTAGTCTAGGGTTAGATTCAAGCTGAAATTGGTAACTTGTGATATACCCAATTTGGGTAAACTAGGCATGTGTGCTGTCTTGTAGTGGTTAGTGGGTAATAAACTATGGGATTTATTTGTGACTAGAAATGGGACTCTTGTCTAGCAAGTTTTTGCAATAAAATGAATAAAGGTTTATACTTAAATATTTGTACATGATGTATCAGTTGTACTACACGACTCGGGTTCGACGGGTATTTAAGTTTTAGACGCGAAACTGAATAAACACGACTCTATAACAGTTTGACACACGATCCAAAACAAAGGCAATTATGCGAGACTTCACGTGATTAAGTAAGTACATCAAATAAACATACGGCAACATAATACGCCCACCAATTTCGTGTATTGCATTCAACTTAATAGTCGCGAAAAACTCGAGATGTTACATATGCTCTCCCTAAAAAGGGCTTTGTCCGCAAAGCAAAATAATCAACACATTCATGTCGACAACTCGTCGATAAACAATTAAAGTACTCGTACTATATGAATAATTTAAGATGAAAATTTGACGGATGTCACAAATTATGTATTATTCATCTACTATTTATAGTGGTAAACTTTAGATATCTTAAACCCACAAACTGTGCTTGGACTATATTTATTCACTAATACTACCCCGTAGTCTGAGCGGTGAAATCGTGAAAGCTCAGACTGAAGAAGTAGACTAGACAAGAAAACAAAACATAGTAAAAACATATCTTAGTAACGGATCTTTAGACACAACGGATATTTGAAAGTTGTGGATCTTGAGAAGAAGCGGATCTTGAGAAGGATTCTAGGAGTATATCCTTAGAAATTTTGTGAAGAAAATAACAACAAGATAAAAAAAACAAACAAAAAACAAAAGGGTCGTCTCGGAACTTGATACCCTAGATTCGACACTAACAAAAGTCGTCTCAGGACTTATACCCTTGATTCGACAAAGTTCGTCTCGGGACTTGATACCTTTGATTTGATAAAAGTCGTCTCGGGACTTATACCCTACATTCGACACCATCAAAAGTCGTCTTGGGACTTATACCTTTGATTCGACAAAAATAGTCTCGTGACTTGATACCCTTGATTCGACAAAAGACGTCTCGGGACTTATATCCTGGATTCGACATCAACAAATTTTTTCATATTTTTAATCAAACACAAAAACTTTAAAAGAAAAAAAAACAAAGAAAAGAAAAAAACAATTGCAACAATTTAAATTAACGCAAAACATAAGAAGCAACGAAAGTCACCGATACAATCAATCCCCTCATCTTCTTTATCTTCTTGGTGTCCACCAATCCCAGTAAAGTTTACCTCCGCAACAGCTTGTAGGTGAAGTCAAAAGGTATGCATTGCAATTACAAGATGTTGCTGCCTGGACACCAGATCTGCGTTTTTTTTACGGCAAGAAATTTTAGGTTTGGATCGAAGATTTTTTTTTTAATATAGGATCGGGGTATGGTCTGATACCATGTTAGAATGTGTAAACCCCCATAGGACACAAACTGGACTTGGGCTATATTTATTCACTAATAAAAACATGTACATACTTTGTTGTATATTTATCGTGACAAGCTTAATTAATTGTAATTTTAAGGGATATAGTTAGCAAAAAGTCATGCTATAGCACTGTTAAGATGTGAATTAAAACAGGCAATTATAATAAGTGATGACGTATAGTCCCCAACCAGGTCATGGACCCGACCCACGGGTATTACCCGCATCCGGCCCGTCACGGATGGGTTAGATTAATGTCATTTAAGCTTATGGGATTCGAATGAATAGTGGCCGCATAGATATGTGCGGCCCACGGCCCGGCACGACCGGTACAGGGTTATACAAAATCACAATCTTATTAGGATTGGGATTTACCCTAAAGTAGAGGATATACACTAACCATAATTAGAAGATAACAAACAAACTAATTATGGCACTTATCCTTTTCTTGGGGCCGAAGCATCGGTGGCAGCCCATTAGGGTTTCACCGCCTATATAAGGAACCCCTAAGGGTTCCATAAAGGTATCATATTCTTCATACTCTCAATCTACAACCGATTCCTAACCTCAAATCGATTACTTACTCTCACGCCGGAGTATAATCGTGGGATATGTTCCTACGGTAAGCCTAACAACGTTGTTGATCCCAAAGTCAGATCTTAAACCTTAATAGCTTGTTTAAGGGTTGTGATAGAGAGAAAGAATTCAATCTAACACTAGAGAAACTTTGCAAAGCAAAGTAACTAAACAAGATGCGGAATATAATGTTTAGCACAAGAACAAATGTGATTGAAACGTTGAACTTTAATATATCAAAGAGATACGAATACCCTAAAATGGTATTAGGGTTTACAAAACCTTAAAGTACTATAATGAAAGACAAAATGAGAAAGACACACTTTGCATGCTAACCTAGTGAGTCCTTTTATAGCCACAAGGACTCACGTACAAGATCACTACTAACAAACTTGGAAAGTATTAAGGAATAATAACTGAAACGCGTAAAAATCTATTCCATGTTTATCTTTGACAGCAGGTCCTTTGACTTCAGCAGGGGAACCAATCCCCCTGCCTTTGTTATTTAGCAGGGGGAACTTACTCTAGCAGGGGTACGAATAATCAACTAGCAGGGGAAACAACTAAGCATAGATTTATTCCCAACAATCCTCCCCTAAACTTGTGCTTTCCCCTAAAGACAAGTTTCTGAATAAATACTAGTTGATGAGGATGCTTACAAACTTTCTGGCCAAATCTGACTATGAACCATTCTTACCAGATCATAAGCAACAGGCTTTTTAGCATCTACAATTAGGTTAGCCTGTGCCAGTTTCTTCAAGGTGTCCTAAGAGAAGGGATAATACCTATGATTGAGCAAGTACACACTCACGCCTTCCATCACTACCTCATAGACCCCAGAATTGGTAAACAGCTTCCAATACAACAAATCTCCTTTATTCACAGCATCAAATATAGGATCAAATAACTCATGCTCATACATTCTATGCATGCACTCCCAGATTACCCAATCCTTCTCCACACAATCCATGGTAGGAGGTTTTGCAGCAAACGTTTTCTTCAATATTTTCCACAGATCTTCTAAGTCTTCACTATCCAAAATTTGAAACATGACATCTAGGCTTAGAAATGTCTGTGTTGTATTGTCAGCCCTTGTAAGCTTCCACCAAGTCCTCCCTTTATGTTCATAAACAGCATACTCTATGATAGCAAACTTCTTTCCAAGTTCACTAGGTCAGATGTCATCATTTTCCTTCAGAATTAGCTGTTTATCAATTTCATCATTTGATGGCCTTTGAGACTCTTTAGTAACTGTGCCAACTTGCTCCATTCTCTTGAGTCTCTTTGCTGCTCTTTGTACATTAAGTACAGACTTCTCAAGTACTTCTGGAAAACTTCCACCTGCTTGATGTGATGCCCCTGCTTGTGATGATGCACCTGCTTGGGATGATGCACCTGCTTGTGTAGTTTCCAAAGTTGTCTCTCCAGCTTTTCTTTTCTTAGATTCTCTAGCTTTCTGTAGCATTTCACTTTGTCTCCTAAGATACTCAGCTTCCTCGGTAGTGTTGATAGTCATCCAATCCTCCACATCATACAATTTTAGAACTGGTCTGACTGCTCTTTTTATGGCTTCAAAACTCATATCTCTGAAGTCACCATCCTTCCACTTCCTATGTCTCTTAAGCAGAACTTTGTAGTGTTCAAGTTGCCCTTTCTCTGAAGTTAGATACTTCTTACTCTGAATTTGAATTACCCTTCTTTCCAGATACTCAGTTTGATATTTGTAAACAAGGCAAGTCAACTCATACCTGTCTTCTAAAGGAGCATTTATTAACTCCTTCTCCCATTGATCAAGAAACTCTCCCACATGAGGTACCCTGTCATCTAGTTCTCTATGCATGATCTCAACCTGCTTGAGCATATCTTTGGGCCTCATCTCTTGCATCCTTTGGTCCTGCATATCCATCTCCTCTTGTTGTAGCCTGAGAGCTACTTGTGCATCATGTGCTTCTTGAGCCCTTTGCTGTTCAGGAGTTAGATGCTTGTATTTTCTCTTGGGCTGTTCCACCAAGATTCCTTTTCCTTTGTCTTTTGGATCCACTGCTGGTGCTGGTTTCGCTTTAGATGCAGATTCTTTGATTGTAATCCCCTTCTGAGCTGGTTGCTTCCTGTTCTTCCTAACAAAAGTTTGAGTAACATTCTTTGCAGGGGAATAACTTACAGCAGTGGGATCAGCAATGGCAGGGGAAACTTTTGAAGCAGGGGCTTCTTCTGGATTGCCCATGTTGAGCAATGTTTGAGCAATATCTTTGGTTGCACTCCCCTTGTCACTTCCCTTATCAGCACTTTCTTTCTCCATACCTTTCTGAGCACTTGCTATCTTTCCATGTACCCCACCAGGATATGAATAGTACTCAGTAGACCCTTCTGTATTTGGAACTTCCTCCCCTTTGGAAGCATCCTCATCTGTTGAAAGAATCAGTCTGGGCTTTCTCCTCCCCTCAAGAGTAGCAAGTCTGGTTTCCAAGTTAGTGACAACCAGGCCTTGCTTTTTGACATCTTGTACCAGTTGTGCATTCTGCCTTTTCAGACTCATACACATTTTCGTCAATTCCAAATTAGTCAAAGGTTTCATACTGCTCTCAATCCTAGAAGGGAATTTCTCCCCTTTTTGGATATCATGGAGTGAGGGAGAGGACTTATTGATGGTGTCACTATCCTGCTCACCCCTTGAGGATGAGACAGTAGTGGCAGCCAAACCCTCATGTTGCTCCAAACTCTTGGAGACTCTCCTTTCTGCTGCTTGTGAAGATTCACCAGGCAAGGGAGACCTGGCAAACCTGGATTTTGAACGCCTTTCTTGTTGTGGATCAGCAGGGGGTAGGTTCTTAGCATGGGAATCAGAAGGTTGGTGTTTATCTGTTTGATTCTTGGCTTCTTCCCGTCTGATTTGGTCCATCATAATTGAAGTGAGTGGAATGTTTTTGCCAGAAAACAGGGGTGATGGTGCAAGTAGTGTGGTGAAGAGTTTGGTGGTATGTTGGGTTGCTAAAAAATATTTTTTGTGTTTAATTGGACCATGATCACTCATATTCAGCAGAAGTTTTATAAACCTTGGATACATATAAAACTTTGAGGTGCTTGAAACATTTTTAACCATGCCTTTAAAAATCATTTGAGAAAAACAATACTTCCTCCCTGTTGCAAAGCAGATCAGGGCAGAAGCTATCTCACTACCAACCTCATTAAAAGCAGTGGTTTTTGGTGACAAACATTGCATAATTGTATGAATCAAATATTTCCAATGAGGGGCAAACTGGCCTTTAGCAAACTTACATTTTTGATTTTTAGAAAGTTTGTACCCCAATTTAACAAGATCTGCAAAAATTTCAGCCTCAGAAAAGTTGGTGATCCCATCCTCATCATCAAGGAGAAGATTCTCCCTGATGGAGGCAAGTGTAATCTCCTTGGGATGACCATCAACTGTGCTTTGAATTATAACCTCTCCATTCACTGTTTTGGTCATGACTTTAGACCAGAACTGCTAAATGTGTGAGGTATAAATTCGAGGATTGATGAGAAGGGCCACTCTAAAGTATGAAGACTTTAGAAAGGCCACAACATCAGCAAACTCTGCTGGTTCATCATGAAGCAAAGTGATTTGGTTATGATTAGCAACAATTTTGAGAGTCATGATAAAGTTTGAAAATAGTTTGAAGGTTTATAAAGATGAGAGGTAAGTGGGATTAAGTCAAGGGAGAGAGATGGACCTGCTGGTGAAGGGAATTAAGTTTTAATAGGCGAATTAAAGAGCTGTGATTGGACCAAAATTTTCAAATTGCAAAAATATCAAAGATAAATCTTGATAAAAAATTAATTTATTTGAAATAAAAGGAAAAGATTACCAATCAGCGAAGAAAGCGCCTTAAATATCTTTTAAAAACAATAAAATATTCCCTAACCAAAAGTTAAGCTAGCAGGCCCAACGGCTATGAATAGGGTAACGGTATTGTCGGTCAACGGTCAAACAGGGGAATGTTGTGAAAGCAGGGTAATAAAAGGATGAAAGCAGGGGAAACTTTCCTAGGGGTATTGGACTAGTCATGGATAGACTAATGCTAACTAGCTCTGCTCTAATGCACACACTTGTATACACAAGATAGATACATAGAAACTCAAGAGTCCTCTATTCAGCAGTGGTCCCAATACAAGGAGTCAATACACAAGTCCCCCTACACCAGGTTAACCCAAGAAAACATGCATACCCCAGTCACCATCCCTACCTTGTCCCTTACTTATGGTCAGTCAGTCTTGGCAATGTGTGTCACACATCTGTATTTGAACAGCAAGCTGTTTTAATAGAGAAATGTAAGCACTCATTACAGTGCCTCAAGGTTTCAAAGTTCTGACAAGCTTTGCAGCAAGTCCTCATTACCCTGAACCCTCACTCACCAGTGGATATGATCTAAGATCATATATGAGCATTCTAAGAATACCCTGAGTCCTAAAGGTATGACCTAACCTCCCCTGAAACATAGAATATATACCTGATCCATCAATGAGAATAGTGTGCACCATGTGAACCTCTGCATTGTTAGTCTAAAACCACATAAAACCACTTTTGTAAAAAGAACACACCCAGCTTAAGAGAAAAATTCTCTTAGCAGGGGAATGAACCCCCAGCAGGGGAATCTATGTTAAAAAGCAGTGGAATAAAAGTGATGGAAAAATGGACTAACAGTTATACAACAACAGCAGTGAAACAACCCTGATCATACATGACAAAATAGACATCAGATTTTAAGGAGTAACCATTCCAATACCTGCAACCAGATACTGAAACCTCCCTACTTCAAAAGCTTTTGTTAAAAGATCAGAAACATTAAGTTCTGTATCAATTTTCTCAGGGAAAATTAGTCTTTTTTCAAAACAATCTTTGATAAAGTGATGTCTAATTTCAATGTGTTTAGTCTTGCTATGAAAAACAGGGTTCTTTATAATGCAAATGGTGTTCTTGTTGTCAATGAATATCTTGGTTTTAAGAAAGTTATACCCATAATCAAGCAGTTGATTTTGCACCCAAAGAACTTGACCACAGCATGCAGCAGCTGCTACATACTCAGCTTCAGTTGTGGATGTTGCCATGATGGTCTGCTTCTTACATTGCCAAGATATAAGTCTGCTTCCTAAAAATTGGCATCCCCCTGTTGTAGACTTCCTATCATTGTTGTCACCAGCATAATCACTATCTGAATAGGCTATCAGCTCAAATGGTGACTCCTTTGGATACCAGAGTCCTAAGGTGGGATGATATTTTAGATACCTAAAAATCCTTTTCACAGCAAATAAGTGACACTCTGTTGGTGACACCTAGTATCTTGCACATAAGCAGACTGCAAACATGATGTCAGGTCTTGAAGCTGTGAGATACATAAGAGACCCAATCATAGACCTGTAATTCCTGACATCTATAGGCTTTCCAGGACCATCCTTACCCCATGGATGATCCTTGTCCATTGGAGTGGACACCTTCTTTCCATCAGACATGCCAAACTTCTTCACAATCTCAGCCACATATTTGTCTTATGAGATAAATATCCCATCTTTCCGCTGCTGAACTTGTAACCCCAAAAAGAAGTTTAGTTCTCCCATGGCACTCATTTGGAATTTATCCTGCATCAATTTGGCGAACTCTTTGCTAAGCATAGAGTTAGTGGATCCAAAAATAATGTCATCAACATAGACTTGTACTAGCAGAAGGTCACCCTTTTGTTTCTTAGTAAACAGGGTTTGATCAATCTTCCCCCTGCTGAATCCATTGTCTAAGAGATATTTAGAGAGAGTACCATACCAGGCTCTGGGAGCTTGATGAAGTCCATACATAGCCTTTTTCACCTTGTATACTTTGTCAGGATGTTCTGGATCTTCAAACCCTGGAGGTTGCATAACATAGACTTCTTCATCAATGGTTCCATATATAAAGGCACTTTTCACATCCATTTGAAAAACAGTGAAGTCCATGAATGAAGCATAAGCAAGGAATAATCTAATGGCCTCAATCCTGGCAACTGGAGCAAATACCTCTTCATAATCAATTCCTTCTTCCTGAGTATACCCTTGTGCCACTAGTCTTGCTTTGTTCTTGACAACTATTCCCCTTTCATCCTTTTTGTTCCTGAGTACCCACTTTGTCCCAATAGGTCTTGCCCATTTAGGACAATCCAACAGAATCCAGACCTCTTGTATGTCAAATTGTAAGAGCTCCTCTTGCATGGCTTCAACCCAGCTTGGGTCATTTAAAGCCTGAAAAATCTTCTTTGGCTCTTCCTGTGACAAAAATGCAGTAAACAGACAACATTGCATGTTGTCATGATTGAACTTCATGGTAATGTTAGCAATGAAGCTGTGCTCCTTTGCTGTGTACCTTGTATGTCTAGGGGCTTCAGGATTACCAATGATTTGAGAGATAGGGTGATCCTTATTGATTCTGTAGGTAGGCTGCATGATTACTTCTGTTTCATCTTCTTCCAAATCAGAATTGATGGGGCTATTTTGATTAGGAAAGAAGTCCTCAAAGGAACTTCCAAATGATACAGCATGACCTAGAGATGGGTGCTGGTGAGCAGAATGAAGCTCTGAGTAACTAGGACCTCCACTCTTGATGATTCTGCTTCCACTGCTGGATATAATAGGACCATCAGTTATGGGTGTAGATGATGAAATGAGTGGGGATTCGCTTTCAGCATCATTAGTATCATGAGCAATAGGATCCTTTGTGGAAGAGGAAGCAATTGGTCTAGCAGGGGAATCCTGGATTCCACTGCCTTCAGCCATTCCGCTGCCTTCAGCCATAGCAGGGGATGAGATTGGCTGTTCTTTTCCTAGAGAAGAATTATCTTCTTGAACATCAGCTTCAATAGGAAACAATGAGGGTACATTCATGTACCTCAGGGGTGACTTCTCTACACCAGTTGTTTCTTGAGTACCTGAAATGTTAGTGTTCTGCAAAGCAACAGGTACATAATTCATAGACTTTGAAAGTACATCTATATCAAATAACCAGTCAGGACCTGTTTGAACATCTTCATGTTTGTCTTCAAGAAAGTTCACATGAAGATTTTCTGTGATTTTTCTTGTTTTCTTGTTGAAGACCCTATATCCCTTGCTGTTTAATGAATAACCCACAAAGTATCCATCATCACCCTTTTCACTGAACTTACCTAGATTGTCAATAGTGTTCAATATGATCACATGACATCCAAAAGGTCTGAAAAAGTCAATTAAAGGAGGTATTCCATTGAACAGCTGATAAGGGGTCTTGTTGTGTGCCTTGATCACCAAGGCCCTGTTTTGTACATAACAAGCAGTGGATACAGCTTCAGCCCAAAAGATAACTGGAAGTTTGGAATCAGACAGCATAGTTCTAACAGCTTCAATGAGTTTCCTATTCCTTCTTTCTGCCACTCCATTCTGTTGAGGTGTTCTTGCAATGCTGAATTGCCTTTTGATGCCTTTGTTAATGCAGAAAGAGTCCAGTTTCTGATTTCTGAACTCACCACCATTGTCTGATCTCATGGTGACTACCTTCATGCTTTTTGATAGTTCAATTTGATTGATGAACCCAATGAGTACATCAGCTGTGTCACTCTTCTCAAACAGAAAAAATGTCCATGTGAACCTTGAAAAATCATCTGTAATCACTAGGCAGTACCATTTCTTCATTATGCTTGACACAGAAGTAGGACCAAAGAGATCCATATGCAGTAGTTCCAATGGCTTGGTGGTGGACATACTTGTTTTAGATTTGCAAGATGCTCTGTGTTGCTTCCCTTTCAGACATGCAGCACAAGTATGTTCATTGGCAAAGGACTTGGAAGGAAGACCATGAACCAGATTATACTTTACTAGTTTGTTCATGTTCTTGAAATTAAGATGACCAAGTCTTCTATGCCATTTCTTACATTCAACTACTGAAGCTTTGGCAATGAAACATGTTTCATTGTCTTGGAGAGATATGTCCTTGAGATCAATTGTGTACATATTCTTCTGTCTTGGTGTTCTTAGTACAATAGGAGTGTCTTTTGGCAAGACAAACTCCTTTCCTAACACCAAGCATTCAGTGTCAGTAAACAAGACAAAATTCTTGTTATCAGTCATCTGTGACACACTAAAGAGATTGTACTTGAGTTCTTTCACCAAGTAGACATTGTCAAAGGTCATCCCGTTAGTGACAATAGTTCCTTTTCCTGTTATAGTTCCATGCCCATATCCAAAAGAAACACCATCATTGTCATGCAGGGGCACAAAATTAGACAAGTAAGCTTTTTGTCCAGTCATACTTCTTGAGCATCCACTATCCCAATATGCTCTATCATCCCTTGTCTTCTTTGTCACCTGCAAAAAGAAAAACAAATTAGTTTTTCTTGGGGACCCAAGCCATTACAGACTTGGATCTACCTCATGTATCAATGTAGGATAGCTTATCAAAAACTAGAGATACACCATTAGATTGAGTACCCCTTTTGGGTGCCCAAACCCAACGAGCTGAGGCTTTCACAGCTTTTCCCCATCTTCCCATGTTCCTAGAATACACAATTTTGCTGGCAGGGGATACCCCAGTTTTAGCAGGGGAATCTCTATGCTTAGCAGGGGCAACGTACTTGGCAGGGGAAAAAGATTTTGCCCCTGCATTTAGAAGAATGGTTTTAGGTTGCATATCCTTTAAGGGATTTGCAGCCACCATCTCCATTGGTGCCTTACACTCTTGATAAGTGTGCTCAAAGCTGCCACATGTGAAGCAGGGCTTGGTATTATTACAAAGTCTTCTCCTAATTGATGAGACTTTTGGTCATTCCAATTTCTTTGATTTCCTCTGACATTCCTGTATGATGTAGTGATTTTGTATATACTTTATTTTAGGAAAAACAAAGCAAGCGGTAAGTATTAACGAGCGGTTTAGGAAAACCACAAGTTATGACCCTTGATGGGAATCGTTCTCTCGAGGAGGCTAGTGCGTTGTGAATTGAATGATTGATTGATTTGTTTTTGATTATTAACTAGAAGAAAAGAAGAGAAAATGACGAAGACGAAAAAATAGAAAAATAAGGCAAAAACACTACTAGAAAGTTACGACGTAGAACGTAAAAAAGTGCAAAATTTAAAATTTTAATCTAAAAATTCCTAAAAATTACTAAAAATCCCAAATAATATTCTAAGAGTTTACAAAAAATCCAAACTTGCCAAAACCTTTTAATTAATTTAATAATGACTTTTTAATGCTAATTAAAGCCCTAAAAATCACTTTTAAATATTAAAAAGCCCTAAACAAGATTTAATAGTTTGTAAACCTTAAAAATGACCTAATTAAGCTAAAAACTATTTTTAAAAATTTTAAAACCAATTTAAACTATTTTTAAACTCCTAAAAACTATTAAAATCTATTAAATCTTAAATTAATTCTAAAAATTAATTGGAAAGCCTAAAAATTATTCTACAAATGGGAAAAGTCCTAATTAATGATAAAGAACCTAGGAAAAATGAAAAAGAAATAAAAATAAAACTTTGACTTTTTATGATTAAAATAATATTAAAATATTCAAAAAAATAAAAAGTTCTCAAATAAATTCTAAAAAATTCTCAAAAATCCTAAATATTCTAACTAAGAAGAAAATGTAAATTAAAGCTCCTAAAACCTTTTAATTAATTTTATATTAATTTTCAAAGTTTAATAAAAAACCTAAAATCAAATAAAATTAAAAATTAAAGTTTTTGAAAACTTTTTTATATGTAAACCTCAAAAATACAAATAAAAACCTAAAAACTATTTTTTGTATTTTTTAACTACTGTTCACTATTTTTTTTAAGACTTTCTAAATATAAAACTAAAAATAATCCTATTAATTAATTAAATAAAAGGAAAAATAAAACTTTGACCCAGAAAAATCTTAAACCCTAATCAAATCCTAGAAAAAATGAAATAAGCTAAAAAAGTTACTTAAATAAGCTAAAAATAGACAAATAAGCTACGGCTTATTTACTTAAGCCAAAATGAAAACGTGGTTAAATACTTATGGAATTGGAAGGCTAACGTAAAAAAGCATCTAGATTAGCGGTAGAGCTCCTAACCCTCCAACGAGAGGTCTGGGGTTCGAGTCCTGCTACGGGTGACTTTTTGCCCTTTTCTTTTTTTTATTTTTTTCTTTTTATAATCCAAACTGACACACTTGTTATGCTTAAAACACAAATCCACTCTCTTTTTATCCAAGATTAAGCCAAGTAAGATCAAAAAAACGTGACAGGTTACAACTTTGATGAACACAAGTCCTTCTTGTGTTCTTCTTGTTTCTTCACAGATGGTGAGACCCCAAGAGGAGCTTGGAGTGCTTTGTTTGGTGATTTTTGTGGAACACAAGGGCACCCCTTCACTCTTTCTGAGTGAAGGGAGTCACAACAAGCATAAATCAACACTTAGCACACCAAGTCACTCAATCAAACAAAAACAGGCATATTGAGGTTGCTGTGATAAAAAGATAGGCCTGGTGGGTGTTTTGCTAAACAGATTGCACACAAGTGACTGTCACAGCCCAAAACTTGTCACACAAGCTTACCAAACGTTACACAATACACTAGCAATCCTACAAGACCTAACTCTTAGCAATTTACAAGATTTGAACTTCAAATTTCTACAAAACAGGCAAAAACAAACCAAGCAGATTTCTTGCTATCCTTTTTAGCTTTTTATCACTCAATTTGTTTCAAAACTTCTCCAAATTACAACTCAAACTAACTACCAACCTATCACAATCCTGTTTTACCAACTCTAACACGTTTTCCAACACAATCAATGATTTTGCACCCTGCTAATACACGAATCCAAACATCCCTTAAAAAACTTGAAACTAAGATTTTCAAAACAAAACACTTACAAACTTGCTCAAATTGGTCCTATGACTTCTAAACATGCATAATAATATTATTTGAACTCAAATCAAATCAATATTCACACTTAGCATGCAGAATCAACAAATCTCTCTCAAATCACTTTTTCTTGCAAATTTCAGAAAAGGAAAAAGAGTTTACCTTAGAACCTTTACATCCTAGGTTCTTGTGGATGATAAATCCACCTCCTATATGCCCGGGCATATGCTGAACAAAAATCAACAACAAGTCCTTACCTGTTTTAAGAAAAATCAAAGAAAACAAACTATACAAGCAATATATAAATTCTGTTTCCTTTGTCTTCCTTAAAAAAAACTTTTCACAAAAACTCTCAAAACTTACAAACACGTTTTTAAAACTCTTTTCAAACTCATAAACACTCTCCTTTTCCACTTTCACTTCCAAGGAAGATTGCTTAATGAAATTTTGAACTTAATTTAAAAACCTTCAAAAACTCTTGAAAATTCAAACACAAACTTGATAAAATTGGAACTCAGCTTTTGCATACAACATACACCAACTATTATCAAGATTAAAAAGGAATTACAATTGCATATGACAAATACCAAACTTTTAATTTTATAAAAAAGGAAATACAAGATGTTATGCAAAAACTGGAACAAGTATAAAAATGAAACCTATGTTGCCTTATATACTGGCTACAAGAAGGTTCTAGGTACTGGAATAAAATATTAAAACCTCTAAAACCGTAATGCTTGAATTGCCAATAAAGCCCTTTGGTCTTGAACTTGGAATCTTGGTCAAAAGGTGCCATGTGATTGCCAGTGGTGTAAAATTGATCTCAGCCTTTGAATGAGTCCTTTGGGAGCACGTTTTGGACTTGGGACGTTGGATTTCTGTTATGATTCCAATTTTGCTAAAAATGGAGGAGCAGGGGACACTGGGGGACCCACTTGGAGGTCACGAGGGTGAAGTCTTGTGAGTGGGTTTTGATGTGGATGGTTTGAATCACTTATCTGGAAAAGTAGGGTAAAAACCCCTTTGATCTTGAGTGAATTGAACCTGGGGGGTAATTAGGGTTTAAAGGGTGATGAAGGCAAGTTTCAATCTGAATTGGGAGATTAATTTTTTAAATATCTTGTTTAGTGGGAAACTTTGGGATGTTGACTGGATTTGACCAGGTTTATTTAATAAACCTGGTGGGTGGGTTTTGGACGGGTTGGACTGGGTTAATGGGTAAGGGTTTGGGTAAATGGGTGGGTATGGTGACGTGTCAGGTTGTGAGTGGGGAAGAGGGTTTACTTGTTTGGCAGCATTAGTCCCCCATGTTTCTTTACTTCTTCATCTTTTGATAAACAGCAAATAACTTGGTTTTCCTTTATAACAACTTTCCATAACTTGTCAATTTTGGCAAGTTAAGTTTGTAAACTTTCACCAAGGACCTCTTTTGTAATTATGGCATTCTTCAAGGGCTGAATAAGCAATATCTTGAAACTTAAAGGACCTACTTGTAATATTTGAGATTTACAAGGGCCTAAAGTGGCAAGTCTTCAATAGTTGAGGGACCATTCTTGACATTCTTCAATTCTTCAAGGGTATTTTTGCAAAATCCAAACTTGGGCCCGGTTCATTGTGCGGCTTCGTTTCCCGTGTTCGTTTTTGAATGATTCTTGTGATCTTTTGCCATTTCCTCAATATCCGTACCTAAAAATACACAAGTAACAAACACGAGCATATATTTGGCATATTTGATGATATTTAATGTAATTAAAGGCCGATTTGGACGATGAGACCATGTATAAATGCAGTCTCATCACTCCCCCATACTAAACCATTGTCGTGCCCTCACGCAATGCTAGAATAAAATATCAAAGCATCTCCAAAATTTAATTTTATGGACTTTTATTGAAATGATAAACTAGCTACACTACACTATTGCTACTACTTGTGTTTTAGACATAATGTATGATTCTCATCGCAAAATGGGACGTTTAGGTTCATAGAACAAGAACACGTGAATGCTTCGTTAGAAATAATTTCGTCGTCCTCGATTTTCACCTTAATTCCATGCCAAGCGTGCAACGAGATCATTGTCATTATAAGTTAGTAATGCTAACACTACTCATATGCCCTAATCACGTACTTATTCTCCCATTATTCCTAAGTTGTATCTCTTATATTTTATTATGTCTTAATGATCACGAGGATACATCATTGACTTATGCGATAATAGAGATTTAGGTCTAAAAATAGAGTCCTAACAGTGTAACCAAGACCATCAAATCAATAACCCCTCCTAATAGACAACGATGTTAAAAAATTAAGTTGACAAGAAGAATCGATAAACACGGTTTTATAACGGTTTTGAACATGAGACTTATTACCAAGACTTTTATACGCCCCCTAACGGAAGGGCCTTATTATCTTTGGTTTACCTCCATCTTTTATTCAACTTCGCCATGAAGCTTTTATTATGACTTCGGTCTTGCCTTGCCTTTTATTATCCGCCTCATCGGTGGTTTTATTAGCCAAAGACGTATATCCTCACGCTAAAGCGAATTTTGGATCTTTAAAGCTTCGAAGATTAAGGCTTGATTCACTTTCAATTTTCCATAGATTTTAGGCCTTGTGGGGCTTCAAATTGTTTGCTAGATTTAGGTGAGCACTTGAAATCTTATTATTGGGTGAAGCTTTCGATTATTGGGGTGCCAATACTTCAAAACCGTGACGCTGGCGATACCTTAGTGTCTTCCCAATTTAATTACACGGAAGCTACTAGAAAAGACTAGAAACCCAACAATCAAAACTAAACCGCTAAATCAATATTTATTAAGCAAAAAATATTTACAAGCGAAGGGAGAATAAGCAAACAACGAGAACACATGAGTTTTTGAAAGAATACGAGTACTCTACGTTTAGCATAGTAACTTATAATTAACTCTATCATTTCTCGTCCTCATTTAAGAGACTTAGCCTAATGTGTAGTTAAGGAATCAAAGCTAAGTGCTCAACACGCACGGTCGAGTCAAAAATTACTCTTATTCTCGCCATCGGAAAATCTACATTCGTGTCTTCAAACACTTATGAAACATGAGAAAAATTTTAAAATTTGGCCATTTTTAGCCTTATTTTGCAACAAAATGATAACAAAACGATAAACTTTGGAAAGCGTGAAGGTTTGGCAAGGCAAGTATCTATTCACCCCCCCATACTAAAGTTAAACATTGTCCTCAATTTTTCGATTCTAGGGGTGCAAACACCCCCATACTAGAGACGTAGTCGAATGCCTAATCTAGCATGGAAAGGGTGTAACCATAAGTAATAGCCGTTTATGAAGTGTGCTAAAAACCTAAGGTTAGAACATAAAAGGATATATCATATGTGGATATTGGGAATGGCCTCCAAAGCAAACGATCAAGTGCTCCCATGAAACGAACACGAGAGGCTCCAATCGTGAAGATGATGATCTAAAAGACACAATTCACAAACAACCACGGAACAAAGGTTGGAAGGGCACAAATCCCCTCACATTACACTAATTAGAAAGCAATAATATGTACATGGATAAGCATGGGTCTCCCCCACGAGGCACCTTGTTTTTGATAACCGAGTCAAAAGCTCGACTCGAATCCCCATAAATGTGATCATTTAGGGATAATCATGGTTTGGTCAAATTTTGGTGGGGCTTACATGATAAACAAGGCCCAAAAGTACGTGGAGTACTTTAAAAATCCGATAAACGTATACCGGGGTCAAAGATAGCGTCCTCGTTTTCGGATGAAAGACGAGACAACACAACTTCAACACAAATCCCAATGGGATAGAAGAAAATAGGAGAGAAGAAATAGAAGGGTGGGACAATGGGTAAGTCATAACATTGAGCTACTCGAGGTAGACTCGTACCAATCAAATGAAAAGATTTTCCATTTATTGCATCGGTGGAAGACCGAGATTTCCCTATATAAGCAATTCCAGGATCAAATATCTCGTCCTCGGTGGAGAAAGGGAAGGGAACATAAGGGGCTTCCCCCACACTAGGTCCACACAAAGCATCGTCAAAAGGAGAAGACGAGCTTGTAGTACTCAAGACACGCGGTGATGACGGAGTTAGAATTGTAGAAAAATCTTTTAAATTAGATTCAAAATCTTTTCCTTTTTCATCTTTAAAACTCTCCTTGTGAAAACCCGATTTGATTATGTCAAAAATATTTGGTGTATCTAAAACAATGTTAGTCACACTAAAAATTCTCACATTTTGAAAGCGTTTTGGTTTAGGTGGTGGCAAGTTTTCAAATCTTTTGTCAACAAAGAAAACCTCCCCATCGGGATCAACGTATTCATCATCCGAAGAATCACTCGAGATAGGCTTAACACTCTTAACCTCCATCGGCGGAGGGGTCGGAACTTCATTTTTATCAACTCCTAAAACTCTATTGGAAATCTTTTGACAAATGTTTTTGATAGGATTGACATTGTACAAAGATGTGATCGAATAAACATGAGAAAGAGTGGAGTTTTGGGTTGCATTAATGACGAGTTCTTCCTCATTGAAACGAAGAGTGATTTTTCTTGCATGCACATCGATAAGTGCTCTCGAGGTATCCAAAAAAGATCGACCTAAAATTAACGGAACTTTAGGATCGATGGGAATATCAACAACTATGAAGTCCACGGGATAATAGAATTTCCCAACTTTCACGAAGACGTCCTCGGCAACTCCACAAGCTAGAATCGTAGAATGATCGGCCATTTCGATTGACATTCTTGAAGGAGTGAGATTCGGAAGATTGAGTGATTTAAAAATCTCAAGAGGCATCAAATTAATACTAGCACCAAGATCGGCCAAGGCGTAGCATTCTTCCATGTCTTGGATAGCACATGGGATTAAAAACTTTCCAGGATCACCGACTTTTTGAGGTATGCGGCTTAGAAAAACCGAAGAATAACTAGACGATTTTTGCAATTTTTCTTTGTTATTCAACATACTTTTGAAGTTCGCGGCAAATCGAGGCATCATGACTAAGGCGTCGGCAAAACTTATATTAAAATGCAAGTCACGAAACATTTTCATAAAGAGTTCAAATTGATAATTATTTCGTTCTTGTGCCTTTTCCTTGTCTCGTCTTGATGGGTAGGGTAAAGGTGGTGTGGGTTGGGGCAAATTAGGCATAGGCATCGGCCTTGGAATCTCGGGTTCCATTATGGGTGTAGGTTCAACCGTAGGTGTGGTTTGAGCGGTACTTCGTGGGCTTGCTATGTGCTCCTTTTCAACCACAACCTCGGGTTCTTTCTCTTTTTCCTTCTCCATAGAAGTACTTGGACGAGAAGTGGGTTCTTTGAAAGTTTTACCACTACGAGTAGTAATAACCTTCAATTCTCCTTTCGGGTTCACGATGGTATCACTAGGAAGACCACCCGAAGAAGAGGGCTTACACATGATAGCTTCAAACATCTTAGCCATACGGTCTTCAAACTTAGATTGCCTAGCATCCGCTTTTAACAACTCTTGCTTAATCTCATGTTGTCCTTGCTCCATTTTTTGTTGATTTTGTTGGAGTCGTGTGACATTTCCTTCCATTTTATTAGCATGAGTTTTAAGTTCATTAGCAAGTTCGGTTTTAAGCTCGTTTTTCAACTCGGACCTTAAGCTAATCATCTCACGTTGCATGTTATCAAACTTAGCATCATTAGCCTTAGCATAATCTAAAAATTCTCCTTGCAAATTTTTAGTGTGAGCATTTTGAAAACCTTGAGTAGGAGTTTGAAAATCACGGTTTTGGTTTTGATTAGAAATTTGCCCATTTCCACTTTGGTAATTACCCTTGTTATAATTCCTTTGATTTCCTTGGTAATTTCCACCTTGATTGTTGTTTCGATAGTTATTAGCATTTTGATTTTGTGGAGCTTGATTTTGGCGGGAACCTTGACCGATTTGGTTATAAGTTCCCGTGGCTACATAAGCATTCGAAGTGTTACCATCCGCGGTAATGCACTCGGAAAAATCATGAGCTCCACCACACGAAATACAACTCTTAGCAACCGCTTTAACCGAAGCGGTGTTTGAAGCTTCTTGAGCTTTCCAATGAGACATAAGAGTCGAAAACCTATCGAAAAACCGATTCTCCTCATTTGCTTCATCTTGCAAGGCATTAATGGAACGAGATGATGACGAGCCCAAATTGGCAACACTCGGTGTGTTACGAGGGCTATAGACCTTAGACCTATTTTCTATGATTTTCAAAGCCTCATTGGTCGTTTTGCACAAAAAATTACCACCCGCGGCGGCATTTAAATAATCTCGTTCATGTTCATTAAGCCTATTATAAAAAGTGTCAATTTGATGTAATTCGGAAAAATCATGGTGTGGACATTCATGTAACATTTCTTTAAACCTTTCCCAAGACATTGAAAAACTTTCATTTGGTCTTTGTGTGAAACGTGAAATTTCGTTTTTCAAATGTGTTGTCTTAGATGGTGGAAAAAATTGATTCACAAATTTAGACACGAGATCGGCCCATGTCAAAATCGAATTCGGCGGTTCTTTCTCAAGCCATATCTTGGCGGGTCCATCTAACGAGTAAGGAAACAACATCATCTTAATGGCATCGTGTGGTACATCCTTAAACTTGCTTGTCGCGGTGAGACGATTAAATTGCCTAATGTGATAATGTGGGTTGTCTTTTTCGTGACCGCGAAACTTGTTTGCTTGAAGCATAGACATTAAACACGTTTTGATCTCAAAGTTCTCCGCAAGGATGGCGGGAATCACAATGGCCTCTCCAAAACCCTCGGTGGGTGCTTGAAGCAACTCCATCATAGTACGATTAGCCATGATAGCTTCTTGTTCTACAATAGGTTCCTCACTTGGAGACTCCTCACTAGAATGAGTTTTAGTAGGAGTTTTGTTCTTGCGTCTACGTGCACGTTTTGCTTGATTACGAGTGAGCATAAACGTCACGTACAACGTGGAGACGAGCAAAGAAGATTCTTTTTGGTCTTTTGTGTTTTTTCAATTTTTTTTGTGGTTTTTGATTGTATTAACCTTTTTTGGAAATTGGTGAATGTATTAAGTAGACAAAAAGTCCACAAATCTCCTCACTAATCAAATCTCTTGATTAAAAAGGCCTCAAGGAATGAAAACGATCACGTGGAGTGAACGCTTTCGATGACTTTAGAACGATGGTGGAACACCAAATCGTTCAAGAGGGTTTAATCAAATGGAAACCAAGAAAATATATATGATATGTAATAATACTTTGGGCGGCAAAACCCTCGATTCACTCTCAAAATCAAATACGCACAAGCAAGCGGAGGAAACGAGGCGGCGCGAAGCACTTAAGAGCCTTTTTCCTTTAGGTTGTGAAATACAACCGCCTTATACCCACCTTATAGTTTGTATTATCAAGATTAAGCTTCAGGAAAGTATTTATCTATTTTTGCCTTTTTCTTTGGTTTGAGATTCGAATACAATGATCGAGTGATGAAATCCCGAATCAAGGTTGTGATTGCTCACGTATTTGGAGTACTTGTGTATTTATTGTTCTACGTATACAATATAGTAATAGTATTCACACAAAAACCGAAAAACGATAATACGTATTAATAGAGTGCTATTAATACAATTACTATTATGGCTAATATAGAAAAACAACAATGGTTCAATCAAAACACAACACGCCTCCCCGGCAGCGGAGCCAAAAATGATGTAGTGATTTTGTATATACTTTATTTTAGGAAAAACAAAGCAAGCGGTAAGTATTAACGAGCGGTTTAGGAAAACCACAAGTTATGACCCTTGATGGGAATCGTTCTCTCGAGGAGGCTAGTGCGTTGTGAATTGAATGATTGATTGATTTGTTTTTGATTATTAACTAGAAGAAAAGAAGAGAAAATGACGAAGACGAAAAAATAGAAAAATAAGGCAAAAACACTACTAGAAAGTTACGACGTAGAACGTAAAAAAGTGCAAAATTTAAAATTTTAATCTAAAAATTCCTAAAAATTACTAAAAATCCCAAATAATATTATAAGAGTTTACAAAAAATCCAAACTTGCCAAAACCTTTTAATTAGTTTAATAATGACTTTTTAATGCTAATTAAAGCCCTAAAAATCACTTTTAAATATTAAAAAGCCCTAAACAAGATTTAATAGTTTGTAAACCTTAACAATGACCTAATTAAGCTAAAAACTATTTTTAAAAATTTTAAAACCAATTTAAACTATTTTTAAACTCCTAAAAACTATTAAAATCTATTAAATCTTAAATTAATTCTAAAAATTAATTGGAAAGCCTAAAAATTATTCTACAAATGGGAAAAGTCCTAATTAATGATAAAGAACCTAGGAAAAATGAAAAAAAAATAAAAATAAAACTTTGACTTTTTATGATTAAAATAATATTAAAATATTCAAAAAAATAAAAAGTTCTCAAATAAATTCTAAAAAATTCTCAAAAATCCTAAATATTCTAACTAAGAAGAAAATGTAAATTAAAGCTCCTAAAACCTTTTAATTAATTTTATATTAATTTTCAAATTTTAATAAAAAACCTAAAATCAAATAAAATTAAAAATTAAAGTTTTTGAAAACTTTTTTATATGTAAACCTCAAAAATACAAATAAAAACCTAAAAACTATTTTTTTGTATTTTTTAACTACTGTTCACTATTTTTTTTAAGACTTTCTAAATATAAAACTAAAAATAATCCTATTAATTAATTAAATAAAAGGAAAAATAAAACTTTGACCCAGAAAAATCTTAAACCCTAATCAAATCCTAGGAAAAATGAAATAAGCAAAAAAAAGTTACTTAAATAAGCTAAAAATAGACAAATAAGCTACGGCTTATTTACTTAAGCCAAAATGAAAACGTGGTTAAATACTTATGGAATTGGAAGGCTAACGTAAAAAAGCATCTAGATTAGCGGTAGAGCTCCTAACCCTCCAACGAGAGGTCTGGGGTTCGAGTCCTGCTACGGGTGACTTTTTGCCCTTTTCTTTTTTTTATTTTTTTCTTTTTATAATCCAAACTGACACACTTGTTATGCTTAAAACACAAATCCACTCTCTTTTTATCCAAGATTAAGCCAAGTAAGATCAAAAAAACGTGACAGGTTACAACTTTGATGAACACAAGTCCTTCTTGTGTTCTTCTTGTTTCTTCACAGATGGTGAGACCCCAAGAGGAGCTTGGAGTGCTTTGTTTGGTGATTTTTGTGGAACACAAGGGCACCCCTTCACTCTTTCTGAGTGAAGGGAGTCACAACAAGCATAAATCAACACTTAGCACACCTAAGTCACTCAATCAAACAAAAACAGACATATTGAGGTTGCTGTGATAAAAAGATAGGCCTGGTGGGTGTTTTGCTAAACAGATTGCACACAAGTGACTGTCACAGCCCAAAACTTTTCACACAAGCTTACCAAACGTTACACAATACACTAGCAATCCTACAAGACCTAACTCTTAGCAATTTACAAGATTTGAACTTCAAATTTCTACAAAACAGGCAAAAACAAACCAAGCAGATTTCTTGCTATCCTTTTTAGCTTTTTATCACTCAATTTGTTTCAAAACTTCTCCAAATTACAACTCAAACTAACTACCAACCTATCACAATCCTGTTTTACCAACTCTAACACGTTTTCCAACACAATCAATGATTTTGCACCCTGCTAATACACGAATCCAAACATCCCTTAAAAAACTTGAAACTAAGATTTTCAAAACAAAACACTTACAAACTTGCTCAAATTGGTCCTATGACTTCTAAACATGCATAATAATATTATTTGAACTCAAATCAAATCAATATTCACACTTAGCATGCAGAATCAACAAATCTCTCTCAAATCACTTTTTCTTGCAAATTTCAGAAAAGGAAAAAGAGTTTACCTTAGAACCTTTACATCCTAGGTTCTTGTGGATGATAAATCCACCTCCTATATGCCCGGGCATATGCTGAACAAAAATCAACAACAAGTCCTTACCTGTTTTAAGAAAAATCAAAGAAAACAAACTATACAAGCAATATATAAATTATGTTTCCTTTGTCTTCCTTAAAAAAAACTTTTCACAAAAACTCTCAAAACTTACAAACACGTTTTTAAAACTCTTTTCAAACTCATAAACACTCTCCTTTTCCACTTTCACTTCCAAGGAAGATTGCTTAATGAAATTTTGAACTTAATTTAAAAACCTTCAAAAACTCTTGAAAATTCAAACACAAACTTGATAAAATTGGAACTCAGCTTTTGCATACAACATACACCAACTATTATCAAGATTAAAAAGGAATTACAATTGCATATGACAAATACCAAACTTTTAATTTTATAAAAAAGGAAATACAAGATGTTATGCAAAAACTGGAACAAGTATAAAAATGAAACCTATGTTGCCTTATATACTGGCTACAAGAAGGTTCTAGGTACTGGAATAAAATATTAAAACCTCTAAAACCCTAATGCTTGAATTGCCAATAAAGCCCTTTGGTCTTGAACTTGGAATCTTGGTCAAAAGGTGCCATGTGATTGCCAGTGGTGTAAAATTGATCTCAGCCTTTGAATGAGTCCTTTGGGAGCACGTTTTGGACTTGGGACGTTGGATTTCTGTTATGATTCCAATTTTGCTAAAAATGGAGGAGCAGGGGACACTGGGGGACCCACTTGGAGGTCACGGGGGTGAAGTCTTGTGAGTGGGTTTTGATGTGGATGGTTTGAATCACTTATCTGGAAAAGTAGGGTAAAAACCCCTTTGATCTTGAGTGAATTGAACCTGGGGGGTAATTAGGGTTTAAAGGGTGATGAAGGCAAGTTTCAATCTGAATTGGGAGATTAATTTTTTAAATATCTTGTTTAGTGGGAAACTTTGGGATGTTGACTGGATTTGACCAGGTTTATTTAATAAACCTGGTGGGTGGGTTTTGGACGGGTTGGACTGGGTTAATGGGTAAGGGTTTGGGTAAATGGGTGGGTATGGTGACGTGTCAGGTTGTGAGTGGGGAAGAGGGTTTACTTGTTTGGCAGCATTAGTCCCCCATGTTTCTTTACTTCTTCATCTTTTGATAAACAGCAAATAACTTGGTTTTCCTTTATAACAACTTTCCATAACTTGTCAATTTTGGCAAGTTAAGTTTGTAAACTTTCACCAAGGACCTCTTTTGTAATTATGGCATTCTTCAAGGGCTGAATAAGCAATATCTTGAAACTTAAAGGACCTACTTGTAATATTTGAGATTTACAAGGGCCTAAAGTGGCAAGTCTTCAATAGTTGAGGGACCATTCTTGACATTCTTCAATTCTTCAAGGGTATTTTTGCAAAATCCAAACTTGGGCCCGGTTCATTGTGCGGCTTCGTTTCCCGTGTTCGTTTTTGAATGATTCTTGTGATCTTTTGCCATTTCCTCAATATCCGTACCTAAAAATACACAAGTAACAAACACGAGCATATATTTGGCATATTTGATGATATTTAATGTAATTAAAGGCCGATTTGGACGATGAGACCATGTATAAATGCAGTCTCATCACTGTACATACCAGCATATTTAATGGTGGACTTAGGGGACTGTGACCTTGTCTTAGATTTGGGAGAGCTACTCTTAGAACTAGAATTTCTGCCAAAAATTCCTTCTCTTGAAAATCGAACAGGGTTATCAATTTGTTTTAAACCAACCTGTTCCTTTTCAACATCCCTAATAACACTAGTTTTAACTAGAGACTCTTCTGTATCAAGATTATTAGGTATATAAGCACTCAAGTCAAACTCAATGTCATCCTGTTTTTCAAAACAAGGGAGACCAGTCCAGGATAGGTCTTTTCTAGGAAAAGGAGCATGAATGTTAGCAGGGGGTGGTGGTATGGTAGCATGCATATTTTTAATCCCAACCCCTGTTTTGTCCCTAGGAGATTGACCAACTTCAACTGCTTTGGTTAAATCTTTTGAAGCTTTTCCAAATTTTTCAACAGTTTCCTCATCAATCTTTTGGTTAGCTTTGAAAATTTCAAGTTCAGCAGTCAATTCTTTTATAGATTGGTTATTCTCCTTGGCGTCTCTTTCTAGAATCACAATGTGATCCCTATAATCACTTTCTCTTTGCTTAAACTCTCTTATGGTGGACTCTAACTGTTCTAAAGCACGTTTATAATTATCAAGATCATTATCACAATTGATATAGTCAGCTTTTAACTTTCTGATTTGATCATTCAAAGATTCAGTATTTTTCCTACAAGCTTTAGTACAATATGAGTCATCATATACCTCATTGTCAGAGCTGGAACTTGACATGGCCATAAGTGCAAAGTCTTCTTCCTTTTCCTCAGCAATCAAAGCTTGATTTCTTTCCACATTCTCTGTCATAGCACTCCAGTCCCATCCACTTGCTCCATCTATCCCCTGCATGGCTACCATGGCTTTAGCACCAGAATCATCATATCTTGTTTCCTTTCTATAGCTATTTCTAGTCTTAGGTCCTCTACATTCCCTGGCAAAATGACCCTTCTTACCACAGTTGTAGCATTCAACTTTTGTTTTATCAAACCCAGCCACA
The DNA here is from genome assembly GCA_025667525.1 of Glebionis coronaria. Classification (NCBI taxonomy): domain Eukaryota; kingdom Viridiplantae; phylum Streptophyta; class Magnoliopsida; order Asterales; family Asteraceae; genus Glebionis; species Glebionis coronaria. Next base: position 592,062 of record JANFOE010000979.1, on the reverse strand, counting down.
TCAGAAGGATTAATTGAGATCTTCTTCCCATACTTATTGTAGAACCTATTGGCTCTCATGCTGAGTAGAGCCATATTCCACTTGATATCCATCTCTTCTAGCCCTTGCTTACTGATTTGACTTAGATCTTCATGTAACACAGTAGATCCTTGTGGCCCTTGAGATGCTATAAAAGCACAAGCAGTATCAAGGCTGAATGTACCTAGTCTTTCTTCATCATAGGAAGGTCCAGACCTGGTAGCAGGGGAATAAGTAGCAGGGGCTACTTCAATTCCACTGTTCTTGGGCATTCCACTGCTTTGTGATATGAATGCCATGTTAGCAGGGGAATCAGTGAATCCACTTGAGTTGGTGGGAATCGTTCCTTTTGACTTCATCTCATTGACAACAGGTTCAAAAACTTTTAAGTTGTTGTATATGTCATCAATGTCCTTTTCGTCCAAGTCATCCTTATTCTGCCAAATTGCTTTATAGACAAACCATTCTTTCTGGAGGCTGTTAAGAAACCTGGTATTCACCTGCTCTTTTGATACCTCAATATCAAAGAATACCAACTGGGCCACCATATCTTGAAGCCTATTGTAAATAGCTCCAATTAATTCATCACCAATTGCTTTGAAAGAAGCAAAATCATTCAGCATTTGATTTTTCTTCTTCATCTTCTTTGTGGCTTCATTTCCTCCAAAGGTTTTGCCTATGGCTTCCCATAGATCCTTAGCTGTTTTGTATTTCCTGAATCTGAGTTGATGTCTATCAGGTAGAGCCAACAGCAATGAGCTGTGAGCCCTGACATCATGCCTTCTAGCTAGTATCTCCTTATCACACAAAGCAGCAGATTTCTTCTTGTCCTTACCTTTGGAGCTTTCACCTTTTTATTCTTCCTTGCCATCATCAACCACTATTGTTTTGGTGAATTGATCACCAAACTCTATAATCTCCCAAAGAACATAGTGTTCCATTTTCAGGTATTGTTGGATTCTGAATTCCCATAATTCAAAGTTTTCAGGATCCAACATGGGTAACTTGAGGTTATTGTGGTTGTTGCTGTTTGAGGATGAATATGAAGACATGTTTGCTATGAGGATTTTGTTCTTGATTTAGACAAAGTTTCTCAACAAGCTCTGATACCACTTGTTGATCCCAAAGTCAGATATTAAACCTTAATAGCTTGTTTAAGGGTTGTGATAGAGAGAAAGAATTCAATCTAACACTAGAGAAACTTTGCAAAGCAAAGTAACTAAACAAGATGCGGAATATAATGTTTAGCACAAGAACAAATGTGATTGAAACGTTGAACTTTAATATATCAAAGATATACGAATACCCTAAAATGGTATTAGGGTTTACAAAACCTTAAAGTACTATAATGAAAGACAAAATGAGAAAGACACACTTTGCATGCTAACCTAGTGAGTTCTTTTATAGCCACAAGGACTCACGTACAAGATCACTACTAACAAACTTGGAAAGTATTAAGGAATAATAACTGAAACGCGTAAAAATCTATTCCATGTTTATCTTTGACAGCAGGGCCTTTGACTTCAGCAGGGGAACCAATCCCCCTGCCTTTGTTATTTAGCAGGGGGAACTTACTCTAGCAGGGGTACGAATAATCAACTAGCAGGGGAAACAACTAAGCATAGATTTATTCCCAACAAACGTGTTGTTTTAGTTTGCAGGATCCCAACCAGAAGTTCACTTGGTACAGGAGCCGGATACCAAGCACCCGAATTAAGCCTAATTCGGTCAAGTTAGGATCATCCAACTTTTTTATTAACAAGTTGGCGCCATCCGTGGGACCTACACTAAACTCAATCTCTACCAATGACGAAGGGAAACTTTTAGGGAAACCCAAAAAACACGAATCCTGGAAATCGGAAGTCCGCGGGTGACGGGGTAGTCACCTCAACCCCGCTTCCTGGTGGCCAAACAGGAGGACCGAATAATTGAAACACGTTTCAATCTCTCGGTGGGACAGGCACGTCTGCTAATACCCCACCACCAACCCTCACTCTAGATAATCCCGATCCGGGATCTACGCCAAAGGCCCCTATTAAGGAGCCGCAAAAGCCACCAGTGGTCGAGGCAGACATGGAAGTTGGTTCACTCGATGACGAGGACCTTGAACGCGTACTCACGCAAAACTTCGACAGAATCATCCTGTGTATCTCGGCAAGGTTAAATCTTGGGAGGAACCTCCAATCTATACTTAACTTCGGCAGCGCAGCGCGCAGTATTCCCTCTAAAGCTCGAAAAAGGGCGAGGAAGACTCGGGCACAGGAACAGCCTCCCTTCGAGGAACCACCTCGACCACGTAATGTGTTCGAGCGCATAGGGGACCGCATCATGCAAGAGTTGCAAGAAGCCATTGGGATGAGGATAACTCCGCCGGCTCCACTGGTCGCGCGGTGTTAGAAACTCCTCCTGGGATAATCGCCGCACCAGTGTGTGGCGTAGGATAAACTCTGGTGGGAAGAGAGCTCCACCCTTCTCATAAAAGTGGTTATCATAATCAGCCGAAAGGAGGGGGAAAACCCCCTATCACGACCCTTCGGGGTTTGACTCGGATGATCATCACCCTAGACGCTGCCGACCTAGGTATTCCACCCCTGACCCATCGTACGATGAAGGAAGCTACAACAACACCTACTATCGTGCTGAAGAGGAGGAAGATCTCTCCCTTCCATGGTGTAGCGAGAGGGAGGATGCCTTCACTCCTCGTATGCGGAATTACTCCGAGGAAAAGAAGCGCCGCATGCCGGCGAGCATCAAAACTTATGACGGATCTGGTGATCCAGAGGATCACCTAAAGGTGTTTGACACACAAGCTAAAATTGAATGATGTCCGATGCCCATATGGTGCCAGATGTTCAATTCAACCTTGATTGGCAATACGCGCGACTGGTTTGAGAAGCTCCCCCATCGAAGCATCAACAGCTTCGATGAATTACTCATGGCATTCCAAAACAATTATACTCTAGTGAAAGAAGTATAATAGAGATCCGGTCTCATTAGCAACAGTCAAACAAAGGCCTGGAGAGTCTACAAAAGACTTCACGGAGCGTTTCATTGACGAATGTACGCGCACAAAAGCGTGCCCATAGCTTCTTAAAATCTCTGACTACATGCACGCTATAACGGACAAGGAGCTAATTAGGCGCCTCGACGATAAACGTCCGGAGAAATTTGACGAACTCATGGAAAGGGTTCGAAATTTTGTGGAAGGGGAGACCGTTGTCGCTGCGGCTTATCCCACAAAGGGGAACCACGGCTATCGATCAAACGATCAGCCCAGAAGGCAATCAGGTGGCCAAGGCAACCACGACAATGGGAGGAGCTCGGATTACAAAAATCAAGCAACAGGGGGACGGTCGGATGACAAATTCACCCCTCTAAAGATGACTTATCGAGATATCTTATTGACAGAAGGAGCAAATTTTCTGAGACCTCCGTCAATGAAAACTCCAGTTGATCGTCGTCAAGGCACTTGTTTCTGCGAGTTCTATAATGACAAAGGTCACGACACAGAGGAGTGTTCAGCTCAAGAAGCATATAGAGTCGCTGATTAAATCAGGCAAACTCAAACATCTAGTTAAGGATTGGAAGGATGGGAAGGATAACAAAAAGCATGACAAAAAAGATTCCTAAAAGGATAAGCCTACGACCATATACATGGTTCAATCATGGCAGCGCCGGACGAAGCAGAAAGTTAGTCAAAAGATTTCACGTGGCAAGGAAATCTCATTTCCTCCTATCATGGCGAGTAACGTGGCGGATGCACCTCTCACGATTGAGGTAAGCATTGGAACACATAATGTTCGTCGTATGTATGTGAATGGAGGATCATCGACGAAAGTACTCTACGAACACTGCTTCGTATAGTTACGACCATAAATTAAACGCCAATTGATGCTGGCCACGTCGTCGCTTATTGGCTTTAGTGGAGACACTATCTGGCTAATAGGACAATTACGCTTGCTGATAACCATTGGAGATAAAGAGCATTCAACTACGGCATGGATGAACTTTATGGTGATACGTTCACTTTCTTCGTACAATGGTATTATTGGAAGACCAGGAATCCTAGCCATACGGGCAGTCTCGTCCACGGCACACGACATGATTAAATTCCCGGTGGAATAGGGAATCGTCACTATTTACAATTTAGTCGTACCAGCATCGGAGTGTCGCGCCGTGACAACACCAATCCAGCCAGCCCCTATAAAGAAAGGATCACCGCCCCCTAATTGGAAAGTGGTTATCCACCCTGAATATCTAGAAGAAGAGGTGGCTATTTGGGGAACCCTCTCCGAGAAAGGGAAGAAGGCCATGTGCTCTCTCCTAAAAGCAAACCTTGATATATTCGCATGGGAATCAAAGCATATGACGGGCGTAACGCGTTCGATCGCAGAACATAAGCTTCAAATCCGCCCTGGATATCCCCCTGTTAAACAAAAGAAGCGCGACCAATCACCAGAACGCAGCCAGGTAATACTGGATGAGGTACGGAAACTGGTAGACGCAGGAATTATGCGCGAGGTCTATTACCATGAGTGGCTCTCCAATCCGGTCATGGTCAAGAAGCATGATGGAAGCTGGCGCATGTGTGTGGACTTCACAGACTTGAACAAAGCTTACCCACAAGATTGCTACCCGTTACCAGAAATAGATTGGAAAGTGAAATCCTTATGCGGGTACTCTTTTAAATGTTTCTTGGACACATATAAAGGATAACATCAGATCCAGATGGCGGAGGAAGATGAGGAGAAGACGGCGTTCCATACCAGTCAGGGCGTGTATTGTTACACAAAAATGCCGTTCGAACTCAAGAACGCAGGTGCGACATATCAACGACTTGTTGACAAAGCCTTCATCTCTCAAATAGGCCGTAACCTTGAAGTCTACGTTGACGACTTGGTTATCAAAATCCATACGAAGGACGAACTCCTCCGTGACATCCAAGAAACATTCGACACATTGAGGAAAATCAACATGAAATTGAATCCCAAAAAGTGCACGTCTGGAGCAACCGAAGGAATGTTCCTTGGGTATATGATTAATCCAAACGGCGTCAAGCCTTGTCCGGAGAAGACGGATGCTGTGATACAACTGCCATCCCCCCGTACACTTAAAGAGGTGCAAACGCTTTATGGAAAGTTGGCCGGGCTTAATAGGTTCCTATCAAAGTCTGCAGAGAAGTCACTCCCTTTATTCAAAACACTCAAGAAGTGCTTGAAGAAAGGAGACTTTCCCTGGATAAGAAAGGCGGAGGAAGCGTTTGGTCAGCTCAAGCAACATCTAGCGGCTCTTCACATGATAGTCACCCCGCGACCTAAGGAGGAGCTAATCATGTACTTATCCCCTACATATAGAGAAATAAGCGCAGTTCTCATGACTGATCGGGATTCAGTCCAGACTCCGGTCTACTTCATAACCAGAGCGCTGCAAGGGCCAGAGTTAAATTATTCGCCCATGGAGAAATTGGTCTTATCATTGGTTTACGCCGCAAAAAGGTTATGCCGGTACTTCCAGGCGAACCTAATAGTGTTTGTCACGGATCAACCAATTAAATAGGTTATCTCTAGACCAGACGTGGTAAGAAGACTGCAGAAGTGGAGCGTCCTGCTGGGGGAATACAACATCTCCTATAGGCCAAGGACAACCATAAATGGCCAAATCTTGACAGATTTCATAACTGAGAAGCCCGAGGAGGACGAGCCAATGGTACCAAGGAAAGAGATCCCAACGGAACCATGGGTATTGTTCATTGATGGATCTTCTTGCACGGACTAATCAGGAGCCGACCTAATGCTCACAAATCCGGAAGGCATGGAGTTCACCTACGCCTTGCGTTTTGAATTCACAGATCGAATAATGAGGCAGAATACGAAGCATTGATTGCGGGTTTGAAAATCGCCGCTAGGATGGGAGTGCGCAACCTTGAAGCCTATGTGGACTCACGGCTTGTCGCGAATCACATCCTAGGAGGATACGAAGCCAAGGAGGAGAACATGATCCAATATCTAGAGAAAGTCAATTCACTTATCGCTGGTTTTGGCAAGTTCTCTATCAAGCAGGTGCCGAGAGGCGAGAACAAGAAGGCGGACGCCCTTAGCAAGATCGCGTCTACGAGCTACGCCCATCTATCCAAGCAAGTATTGGTGGAAATACTCAAGGATAAATACATTACAGAAGAGGAGGTCGCAACGGTAGTTGATGAGGAGGGACCTACGTGGATGACCCCAATCATAAACTATTTGACGGACGAAACCCTTCCTGATGATGAAACAGAGGCGCGCCACATAAAAAGGAAGTCACAATACTTTGAATTTCGCAATGTTGTCTTATACAAATGCTCATTCTTATAGTCGTGGTTGCGATGTGTTGGACCACGCTAAGCTAGTTATGTGATTAGTTAAATTCATGAAGGGTCCTGCGGCATGCACGCCGACCCCAGATCGGTAGTAGCACGAGCTCTACGCACAGGATACTATTGGCCGACTATGCATCGAGACGTACGAGATATGATTCTTAAATGTAATGATTGCCACGTACATAGGCCAGTACCACGTCATCCACAACAAGAGCTGACACCCATCACATGCCCATGGCCATTCTACAAATGGGGAATTGACATAGCAGATCCTTTTCCGGTTGCAGCCGGAGGTGTTAAGTTCTTGATCGTGGCTATGGACTACTTCACTCGCTGGATAGAGGCAAGGCGGTGGCGACAATTACGGGCAAACATGTAAAAAAGTTTGTTTGGGAAAATATTGTATGCCGTTTTGGTTTACTAGGGGAGATCATCTCAGATAACGGAAAACAGTTTTTGGACAATTCGTTGAAAGATTGGTGCGTAGCACTGAACATCAAACGGCGCTTTGCATCAGTGAAACGCCCACAGACTAATGGTCTAGTGGAGAGAGCGAAAAAAAGCCTAGGTGAAGGAATAAAGGAGTGCCTAGATGAGAGAAGCGCCAAATGGGTGAATGAACTACCACATGTCCTATGGGCACATCGGATAATGATCAAGATGGTTAATGGGGATACTCCATTTGTGTTAGCCTATGGGACCGAAGCAGTCATCCCAGCAGAGATTGGGATGCCAACAATCCGCACGGCGGAGGTTAATATTGTCACAAACGATGAGGAACTCCGGGTCAATTTAGACCTACTCGAGGAGAAAAGGGAGATAGCAGCTATCAATGAAGCTAAATCTAAGGCACGAATGAAAGCTTATTACGACTCGACAGTCAAGGGTGTTTCCTTTCGACCGAGAGATTTTGTCTATCGTGCTAATGAGGCAAGTCGCGGAGAGAACACGGGAAAACTTGGACCAAAGTGGGAAGGGCCGTATGAGGTCACAGAAGCTTTGGGGCTAGGTGCGTACAAGTTGCGTGATACGGAGGGCCGTGACTTGGATCGTACATGGAATATTTGCAACCTCAAAAGATGTTATCTCTAAAAGGCTACAGCCTCTGCATGGACACTTCGCTGTAGACAACTTCAATAAAGATCCATGTATTTTTGCTTTCATGTTTTCTAGGTTCTATTTGTCTTAGGATTTTTATCATTTTGTCAAAAATCATAACCGTTATAATAAAACGCCATGGTGCCTAGCTAGCTCCACGGCTTGTTCTTATGCAAATTATTGTCTTTTGTGGCCTTAGAATTATTTTTTGTTTATAATCTTAAGTGTTATTTCTTATTCATATGCATTCATTCAGCCGTACATGTACTATTTGCTCCCAGGTGGAGTAAGAGGATTAAGTGAACCTAATAATTCAACTTTTCGCGTAAGAGGGATGCAACCCCTGCGACGCGGATCATGTATCCTTACTAGACACCTTATTCACAAGACGTTGTAATAAGTTTCCACATGCCATACTTATATAGTGCCGGACATGATAAAGACTGTAAAACCCGCATGCTTTTACCATGAACAGTACATATATAACCGTACGTACATGATTAAAACTTTCCTTATATAACATGTTTACGTTTCATGAATGTTAATTACAAGTATTACGTACGTGTTATTACACGATAAGTATTTAAGCATATTAATACACGATAATTATTATCAACAATAATTATAAACACGAACATGAAAACATGAACGTAAATAATCACGAACCTGTTATTATGTATTTACGTATTTATGATTACGATTACGTATAAATATATATTATAACACGAACAAGTAATAAATAAATCACGTAAACACGACCACGAGAACACGTAATATTTCGAACACGGAAAACATTGGGTTTCCCCTTGTGGGCCCACCTACCCGCGGCAAGAACAAAGAAAAGGGCCAAGCCCACTTTTATTTTTAACTAAATAAGAAAAGGGAAAACATGTTTTCATATTACAGAGTTTTTCTAAAAAGAACAAAACGCTAGCCTCCTTTTTCTCCCTTTTGGTCGCCGGTTAGAACACACCAAGGAGAGGTGTTCGTTGATTTTTGGTGATCCAATTCAAGTGGAATCGTTCGTGTTATTGTTCTCTTTTTGTTTCATGCATTGGTAATCCTTAAACCTTTTCTTTTTAATTATTTTATTTAATTAGAACACATGAAATCATGATAATTAAATAACAAGATTAAAAACATGTTAATTAAATCATGGGGATAAATAAACATGGTGGTTTTTGGGTGTTTTGGTTCGGCCGACGCAAGGAATCGAGAGCCGAAGCTCTCGGTGCTCTTTGATTCACCACCAGCCGAGACCTCATGGTCTCGGTGTGGTTTTGTGTGTCTCGGCCGTAAGGAACAAGGGACCCCGACGCATGTCGGGGTGGCCTTGTGGGTTTTGGGGGTCTCGGCTGAAAACAAAAAGCACCACCGGCCTAAGCCGGTGGCTAGTATGAACAAGCAGGGGGAACTCAAGCCGCGGCATGGGCAGCGGCTAGCCGAGGACCAAGGTGTAACACCCCGAAAACTGGAAGGGTCCACTTAGGCATCATGGGGGTGCCACGTCTATGTTATCATGAACACTGATATATAAGTACTAAAATGTCGCAATAAAAACCTGTTATTACATCCCTAATTAAATAAAAGTGCGTAAATTTAAATATAAAACGGTCCCAGTTGTTTAAAAATACAATAACAAACGAAGCATCATAGGCATCTATCCAAGTCTTAGTTTTAGTGCCAACAACCCCAAAGTTTACAACAACGTTTTCTGCCGACTTTACCTTTAGTGAGATTTGACCCAAAGTGACACAAAAGATGATATTAATTAGTAAAGTAAAGTTGACTGAACATGGACTGAAAATGGACTACAAAATCGCATGTACGTCACATCCACGAGCTCCTGTCCTAGCTTAAGCATTCCTACCTGAGAAATAACACGTAAACCGTCAACAAAAATTTTTGAGCGAGTAACATAGGTTTAAGTAAAGTAGTATGGAACACAACACTCATTATATAGTAGTATCAAAAGTAATCATTTCAAAAGGGCTATGGGATCAGCATACCTTTCAAATGTATTATTGCATTAGCTCATGAAACCAAAACCTTAACGTAACCAATTTTCCCCTAAAGTGAGTGTTTTCTCAAACAACTCGTAATACCTCAAATGAAAATGCGTCACGTAATACAAGGACTGGGATTGTCAGTCCTGATGGATCCACCCATAACACTCGCGCTTTGCAAAGTAATGAAATAACTAACGGTTCATGATGAGGGGACTTTTGAGCACACTAAGCAATAATAGTTGTATCTAGTAATCACTGGAAGCAGCATACAAGTTCTCGAATAGCATACAAGTAAAAAAAGTAATGAGTGTGTTCCATAAATGTGTATTTCTCACCCCACGAGTAGTAAAAATATGTAATAACGAAAAGGGTCTATGTACTCACCTTTAGCAAGTGATCACAAGGAAAAAGGACTGAGCAAAATGGAGTCTTCACGGACCTATGTAATGGTGACACATAATAAGAAAGTGTTCAATGTAGCAAATAACGTTTTAGAAGTAACGTGACATAGTATGACCAAGTAACTTGCGTGCAATGGCGAGACCTGTGCTTAAGATGAAATTTGACCAAAATACTTTGAACCTACTGTAATAACATGACATTAACCTTATATGATGGTCCAAGAATTTATATGCGGGTTTCAAACACGTTTTAGGCTTGGTTCATAATGTTGAAATATTGGACTGAATTCAGTTTTTCTGGAAATGGATGTGAAGAGTTGGCCATATCTCAAAATATATAATAGTACAGGAGGTGAGAGTTTTTGACATGTAAAGGTATTTCTCTTACCTTTAAAAGTTGGGTAAATACAGCCCGAGAACTATTACCAATCAACGGGAATTCCCCTTTTAGTGACAGACTATCAAAACAGAAAGTTGTAAACGTCTTTCGTACCCTTCGGTAAATTGAGCATAAATCCCAAACGGTGTAAGATTTTGACACGAAACCAAAAAGAGAAGTTTTATTATGTTTGTTCCTACTGTAAAAAGTTGTAAAATCATATATTCAATCTTTTTACCCAAGTCAATTTACCCACGTTTTAAACAAAAATTCAGATTTGACCTAGTTTAGTAAAATGACCATTCCGGGCTCATCCGGACACTTCCCGTTTTCATCCAACTCACCAAATGTCAAGCACATCAGTGGGAATCCATTTTTCAAATAAAAATATGGTCATGTGTTTAAGAAAAATTGACCATGACCTGTTTGTTTCTGTGGTGATTTCCATGTTATAAAAACATTCCAATTTAGTACCCCTAAACGCGAACACGCAACTCCTAAGCTTAGATCGCCACGCAAGTATCCTAAATTATAATATGCCCTAAGTACTCATAATCTCAGTGGGTTTCACCCATGAGTTCAAAATCAATGACCAAAGTGAATCAAAAATGCTAATAACATCAAAATCCAAACACTAGTTAGGATCATACCTTCACAACTAGTATGTATCAACCAAAACACGAAAAATCACGATTTCTCCTTCCTTGATCCTAAAATTTTTGTGGCCCTAGGTCATAATAACATACCCGAATCAAAATTTCATCCAATAGAATAAGGTTTTATGCATTGGAGCAACAAAAACAACCATAGAATTTTACAAAAACATCATCAAATCATAAGATTTGATGATTTTTGACCTTATGCAAAACTTGATGCACGTTTAAAATAACACATGGGTATGAATAAGAATCAAAAATTAGACATGGGATTAGTATCATTTTACCTTAATTCAAAAAAATCGAAGGTTTTGGGGGGTGGGTGTTCTGCTCGTCGGTCACAGAGAGAAAGAAGGGAGACCAGGGTTTTTTTTTGTAAAGATTTTTTTTATGTGTTCTTCCATGTTTAATTAATGGTCAAACAAAGTCAAATTGGGCTTCCTAAGCTTGGGCCCAGCTGAAAATACTCCAAGATGGCCCAAAATTTAGTGTTCAGCTCTTGTAAATTTACGGGTTTAATTAACGAGCCGTTTCTGACGAAAACCAAAACCCGTTTATGTTTAAAACGAAATTTCCTTAAAATAACTAGTAAACACTTGTTTGGCTCGAATTTCACTAAGTTGGATCAAGGAATCAAAAATAACTAGGAATCACATAATAATAATTTTTATCGGGGTGTTCGGACCCGAAAACTAAGTCCGACAGCCGAAAAACGTATAAATGCAAAAGTTCACCATTGCGTACGTAGTTGTTCAAGATATCGATTTTCATTATTTTTGAGGCAAATAGTCAATAGTCCATATAAAATGTGATGAAACCTCGAAGAAATTAAAATTATAAAGTTTAGGCATTTCGCCAAATAATATCGTAAATTAGCGAAATCCATAGAATTTTATATTTAACTAAAATTTCGAGGATGACACGTAATCACTGTAAAATAAATGGGGAATATGGTAAAAGTGTCAGTAAGCACGTATAACAAGTAAAATAAAATTACCGAAAATCCGCGTTCTCACACGAGACCTCGTAAATCGTGAAATACTAAAAAAAGCATATTAACCAATGAAATCGAGTGAGCTGGAATAAATAGTATAAAATAATTTACTAGAAAATACGAGTTCTCACAGTCGACCCCCCTAAAGGAACTCTGGTCCCTCAGAGTTTAACTAGAGATGGGGATAAAATGCAATACTGAGGAGTATCACTAGCACAATGAAGGTTACAAGTATAAGAATACTGGAATTAAGAGTAACGTACTGTAATCACATGACAAGTAGTAATAAACCAAGAAGCATTGTCTTTCCATAAATAGAAAGAAATCATGTCCATTAACGGGGGTGTAGCCAAAAGAAATAAAAATTACACCCGGCTAAATTGTATCAATACGTAGCAAAGTTTTATAGTGAAACATTGAAATAACATCTGAAATACATAAAGTACAGTGCGTGGAAGTAAGATAAAAATCTGAAGAAAACTAAGTAAGGGACAAGCAAGCGAGTTACCGTCTGTCGATAAGGGTTGATACGGTCCAATGATACGCGGAGCTAATTTACCTCTTTATTATGAAAATCAAGGTTTCACTTGGTTACAGTGTTAAAATATTAGAATGCCCTTAATTAATGAAATCCGATAATATGGATTTATTAACGACTCGGATATTCGAAATCAAATCATTTGTAAGAAAATCTTAAAACATTAATTTCCAAGATAACCATGAAAATGGCAATTTGGGTAGAAAGACTAAAAATGAGTTTAAGAAGCATTCTTAGTCGCGGTTTTGTCAAAAATGGGTTGTTATAACCAACTCTTTAACTTAAGAAAGTCATTTTTGATAGTTAAAAGCTTTATGAACCTATTCGAAAAGTTTTCAATAGAACTTATAATCTTTTTTTATAGATACTCACGGTGTGCTTAATGCATTTGCTTAGGGTTTTAACAATTTAACCACATGTTTAAGGATGTAAAACAATTGTCACCAATTGCCAGTATGTAGATAGCGGTATGAGAAAATCAATTTGATCATCGAGAAAACCTTTAAGGGCTGTTTGGTTAACCAACATTTGAAGGTTTTTGTTGGTTTTCAATTTTAAACTCACTTCTTTCTCGTGTTTGGTTCAATATATGAAGATGGCTTTAAGTTATAAACACATCGAAATTGGTGTTTTTCTAACCCACTTGATGAAGAGTGCATTTTAATGTGGGAGTTTAGATGTATCAAGTGGACAACGATGCCCCTTCACCATTTCTATTTTTCAACTCATCTAATAATGAGAATAAACCCATCTTCATCCTCTGACCTTTCATCACCAACATCTTCCCTTTTTATTATCAATCGTATTTTAACCATATAAATCTCCATTAATCTTTAATTGTTCTTGATCAATCGGTAAGAATTCTTTTTTATTTCTTTTTCTTTTATCTTCGATGGCGGTTGTGATTTTACAGGAAGAGAAGAGATCTGGGTATCTATATAAGTTTTGATTGTATGCAACAAATTTTTTATTTCTCTACTCTTGTTAATGAGATTGTTTATAATCTGATAATTTTAAATTTTTAATAAAAAAATGGTTTTTTAAGTTGCAATTCATTGTTCGTTTCCTGTTTGTTCTTCAACATATTCTTCAATTCAAGCCCGTATATAGTTTAAGTCAGTAATTGTTGATTTTTTAACGACATTATGTTTGTTTACTTCATGTAGTAATTTGTTTGTTTTGTGTTTGTCAATGAAAAATCATTTATCAGGCTTTTTTTCTTTTGAAATAAACATGGATATAAGGACAATTTAGTCATTTATCACTATAAACATTGAAGATCTTTTTTTATATTTTAGTCAACCAAACATGTTGCAGAATGTTAAATATCAGTGTTTAAAACCCTTCCAAATTAGAAAAACATCATGTTTTTAAAACCACGTTTTTTAAGATTATGAACCAAACAGCCCCTTAAAGAAAAGATAAATAATCATAGCAATGATAGGACAGTAGGAAAATAAGGAATAATCAAGTCGTCGTTTCATAAGACATTCATAGTCCAAATAATTTCACGTCGATCGATAAACGAACAAGAAATAAGATTCATACTACGTCTCTCGGATAAAATGAAGTAAAAGACAAGGTTAGTGCTTTGGAAAGCAAGCAACACATGGTTTGAACGTAATAACTTCGAGTCCAAAGGAAAACGAACATCATGGCGAATGGACATAATCACACATCTTCATTAGACGACGAACGTATTTGTTAAATAAATAAATAAAAATGGCAACCGTAACACGGAGTCACATTACCGGGTTATCTTCATATCAGTCGTTTTTTTATTAAAAGAATTAATTTAATGGTGCAAACTTAAAATAAAATTTTGTGAATCCAACTCAAATCAAGGAGCATTAATGACGAAATCCGTCAAAATATTTTGTAGAATAACATGTCAACAATATCCGTCAAAATTTATTGTAAGGCCGAAACCTTTAAACAATTATGTGGTCAAACGTCGGCTTGCGAGTCGACGAAAATAAGAATTTTCAATGCCTCTTTCAATAATTTCTGAAAACATCAATTGATGACGACGAAAAAATTTTATTTATATTTATATTTTTTTAGTGGCTTTAAATCATACGGAAGTCATAAACAATCATGATGACTTTCACTCGCACGTTCAACACACGCCGAAAAACTCGGGTGGATAAATTCCCATTCGTTGGTAATCTCTTCATTCACATTGGAGGTTTTTCGAAGATGTGGAACATAACTCGAAAGAGGTAGGTAAAGAAGCGATTATCGAAATGCTACAACTTCCAAATCCAGAATCTGTGACCGAAAATTTGACGAAGATTCGACAATATGTCCATCAAGGAGATAATTCAAAGGAAATTTTTAGTGGGGTTGATAGTCAAAACGTACCCGCATATGAGGAATCTATTCAAAAGAAGATGAAGGTATATATGCGGATTCTCTCTATTTGGACTACTTGTATATGAGACAAAAATTTCGTCTTTCAAAAAATTTCGAGTAAAAGTTGATCCTTATCAAGATCGTAAGGTGACTACTCATAAGCTTTGCATGGCTCCTTCTAAATTATACGTAGGTGCACAACTACGTATAATTAAGAATAGCAATGCAACGTTTAGTTCGTCAAACTAGTGTTAGGGTATCTTATATATACCTATGCACCTTTTATGTTACCTTTCTAAAAGTAGATCTCGAGATAAGTTTGAAACCATTAAATTGTGAAAATAAGGCAATTTTGCAAACGTTGTATTCTCATTATTAATATCTCGAAAATCTTTGGCGATAACAATTGTTGTATAATATTCAGATGAATCAACCCATAAAACAATGTAAGGTCAAATTTATTAACCATTTTTACAAAGAACTATTAAAATAGCAAGTGGTTTGCATGAGAGGATGGCAAAAGTGACTTATCAATCGATCAATAAGGTAATGACAAAATGATAGGATTTTCGAGAGTTTAACCAAAATTATCGTAATGTACATGACATTGATTGCGATAAAGAATACGAAGAAAAGAAGTCTCAATTGCGGTCTAAGGAGGCGAATCACGAATAGCAAAACAAGAGATAAGATATAACGGCATATACAACATGTATATAAACATATAAAAATATTAAAGGGATCCGTGAAAACTTACACTTTATGTTATTTGGTGAAATCACGACTTTTACAACAATGTAACATTCTTTGCCCAAACACCATTTAATCGAGTAAGTTTTCCATCTTGGTATATGAAATCGTTTTCAACGTATAAAAGAGTTAGGTGCATGTAAAGATATAGCAAGTTTTCTTTATTTTATGTCTTTAAATTCATAAAGAATTGAACGCATGATCAATATCGTTAGAAAGTAATCTTAATTTACTACGCGTTAAAAAGAGAAATCGCTCTCGCAAGCAACTTCTTAACAGATCTCGGTCAATCATTTTAATTTGCACGAGGAGTCCTTATCATGTTTCTCATGAAAGACGTAATTCAAATTAAGTTTATTGAAACTTTAAATATTAGGGTTCGCATATCATAACTTGGGGTCTTGTTTAATTATAATTCTCGACCATACACTTAGGACGATATGATAACATATTAAGTTGCATAAGATTAAATTAGTAAAAGTAATGAAGGGTTTTTCTTTAGTGTTCAAGGTAACACGCTTTGAAGTTTCGGTAAGTAAAATGTTCACTTTTAGAAGTTACCATTCTTGGAAACATTCATCACTTTGAAAACGTTTGAGTAAATTAATAGAGTTTGTCTATTACATACAAAAATATGTTCGTTTACTTAGTATAACATGAAGTGTGCTTACTAAATGTAAGAAAAGTTTTATTTCTTAAACACTTTATAATTAATATTTTCCGTCAGTCTTTACGATGTGTTTTTTTTAGAACGACATCTTTACGATGTGTTAATGTTGGTTAAAATATCTGAATGATTTGGCGAGCAACATTTGACTTTTATTTGACTTTTCCTTCGTCATTTCAAAACGTTATAATTGAATTCTTATTAGGCGTTATTATGATTTACAAAGCATCCCACAAGTTTTATAAATTTTTCGTTGACTTTTGCAAGTCAATATGTCACCTGTATAATTTTACCATTTTTGTATATAAATTTAGTCAAAATTAATTCGGTCAAATTGACCCGCTAAATTATATTTTCGCGTTTCGGACTCAAAGAGATTTTGTATAAAATGACATTTTTGATAACTTTTCAGTTATAGCCGAGACTTTAATCTCGACGTAAAATGACCAAAATATCCTTGTAAAAATCTGCTGAACTTTGACTTTTTATTCAAAAAAACACAGGTTTGACTTTCAGTTTTGACCCGTTAAATCGTATTTTAAGAACTTTACCTCAAAAGAGATTTTATGCAAAACGTCGATCCGAACGACTTTCGTGTTTCGCCCGAAGGCTGAAACGGACCAGAAGGCGTTCGAAATTGACATTGAAAATCGGATCAGAAGTTACATGTACGTATTTTGCTGTTTGAAAAATTCATATAAAATAAAAACTCGTTTTCGACATAACTTCTTTGTCATTTAGAGTTAAAGGGTGTGCGAATAACCAAAACGAGCGTAAAAATAAGCTCTTTCATTCTGTAAAACTGAAAATCAAATTTGACCTGATTTCGGACCTCGAAATGCGTGTACATCAACAAACTTTATTTATATTATTTTTTTCAAATTTTCAATTGCCACAAAATATTCGTTATAAGGAATTAGAAGTCGAATTTTATATCAAAACGACCGTCTCAACTAGCTTTATCATTTTATTCGGCTAAAAATTAAATTTATAAAATCTCGAACTTCGTTATGCGTGTTAAAGAATTCTGCAGCGCGTTAAATTTTATAAGGGGGCGTTTGGATCATGATTTTTTGTTAGCTTTTCAGTTGTTGCCAATTCCTTATTGTCTAACTTGTTTCACCAACAATTTTCATTTACCACTTCGTATACGCACATGGCTTATGGATTCCAAAACGATGAAAAATACACATTTCATAAGAATGAATGAAAGTAGCGGCAGAAGGGCGTTTAAAGAATACTAGTCAACAAGACTACAAACAAAAGAAACGGACAACGTTCTTGACTTAATTCTCAATATACGAAGTAAAAACTTCATAGGCGTGCGATTTCTTCCAAACTCATAATAGATACCAAAGAAAAGGCGAAATATCAATAAGTCGCGCTCCCAAGTATAGGATATTTTAAATGAGGAAGAATATTAGAAATCTATATGCGTAAAGCCGTAATCCAATCAATCGTTACGAACTAGACATTTAGCTAAAAATGAGCATGACGTTTCCGAAACGTAAGCGAATATTATAATTCGAAGTCGAAAGAAGAATAATCAATGAAACATGAAATTTAGAGCAATGTTCAAATGTCAAGTAAAACGGTGACATAAATGAGTAGCAAAGCGAGACTTAGAAAGATCTCATCGACTAAAACGCTTAGAATATCTCAACTGGAGTTATCGCAAAAACTCGCGAAACGATAAAGGCAAGTCGTTAGAAATAGTCGGTATAGAAAATCGGAAGAATACAAGAATAAAGTAATGAATACTGTAGTAAATTATATAAGTCTCAGTATAGGTATAACTCAAGCAATAGTAAGGATTAAAGAGTACCCGTAGATGTTGACCGTTCCTGGCAGATTCTTTATTTGACACTAAGACTCAAAAAATAAAATCGAAAACTTTGTAGTTATATACCAAGTTTAAAAAATGACTTAGTTCCCTATAACCAAGGCTCTTGATACCAATCTGTAACACCCCGAAAACTAGAAGGGTCCACTTAGGCATCATGGGGGTGCCACGTTATGTTATCAAGAACACTGGTATATAAGTACTAAGATGTCACAATAAAAACCTGTTATTACATCCCTAATTAAATAAAGGTGCGGAAATTTAAATATAAAACGATCCCAGTTGTTTAAAAATACAATAACAAACGAAGCATCATAGGCATCTATCCAAGTCTTAGTTTTAGTGCCAACAACCCCAAAGTTTACAACAACGTTTTCTGCCGACTTTACCTTTAGTGAGATGTAACCCAAAGTGACACAAAAGATGCTATTAATTAGTAAAGTAAAGTTGACTGAACATGGACTGAAAATGGACTACAGAATCGCCGGTACGTCACATCCACGAGCTCCTGTCCCAGCTTAAGCATTCCTACCTGAGAAATAACACGTAAACCGTCAACAAAAATTGTTGAGCGAGTAACATAGGTCTAAGTAAAGTAGTATGGAACACAACACTCATTATATAGTAGTATCAAAAGTAATCATTTCAGAAGGGCTATGGGATCAGCATACCTTACAAATGTATTATTGCATTAGCTCATGAAACCGAAACCTTAACGTAATCAATTTTCCCTTAAAGTGAGTGTTTACTCAAACAACTCATAATACCTCAAATGTAAATGTGTCACGTAATACAAGGACGGGGATTGTCAGTCCCGATGGATCCACCCATAACACTCGCGCTTTGCAAAGTAATGAAATAACTAACGGTTCATGATGAGGGGACTTTTGAGCACAGTAAGCAATAATAGTTGTATCTAGTAATCACTGGAAGCAACATACAAGTTCTCGAATAGCATACAAGTAAAAAAAGTAATGAGTGTGTTCCATAAATGTGTATTTCTCACCCCGCAAATAGTAAAAATATGTAATAACAAAAAGGGGCTATGTACTCACCTTTAGCAAGTGATCACAAGGAAAAAGGACTGAGCAAAATGGAGTCTTTACGGACCTATGCAATGGTGACGCATAATAAGAAAGTGTTCAATGTAGCAAATAACGTTTTAGAAGTAACGTGACATAGTATGACCAAGTAACTTGCGTGCAATGGCGAGACCTATACTTAAGATGAAATTTGACCAAAATACTTTGAACCTACTGTAATAACATGACATTAACCATATATGATGGTCCAAGCATTTATATGCGGGTTTCAAACACGTTTTAGGCTCGGTTCATAATGTTGAAATATTGGGCTGAATTCAGTTATTCTGGAAATGGATGTGAAGAGTTGGTCATATCTCAAAATCTATAATAGTACAGTAGGTGAGAATTTTTGACATGTAAAGGTATTTCTCTTAACTTTAAAAGTTGGGTAATTACAGCCCTAGAACTATTACCAATCAACGGGAATTCCACTTTTAGTTACAGACTATCAAAACAGAAAGTTGTAAACGTCTTTCGTACCCTTCGGTAAATTGAGCATAAATCCCAAACGGTGTAAGATATTGACACAAAACCAAAAAGAGAAGTTTTATTATGTTTGTGCCTACTGTAAAAAGTTGTAAAATCATATATTCAATCTTTTTACCCAAGTCAATTTACCCACGTTTTAAACAAAAATTCAGATTTGATCTAGTTTAGTAAAATGACCATTCCGGGCTCATCCGGACACTTCCCGTTTTCATCCAACTCACCAAATGTCAAGCACATCAGTGGGCATCTATTTTTCAAATAAAAACATGGTCATGTGTTTAATAAAAGTTGACCATGACCTGTTTGTTTCTGTGGTGATTTCCATGTTATAAAAACATTCTAATTTAGTACCCTAAACGCGAACACGCAACTCCTAAGTTATACTAGATCGCCACACAAGTATCCTAAGTTATAATATGCCCAAAGTACTCATAATCTCAGTGGGTTTCACCCATGATTTCAAAATCAATGACCAAAGTGAATCAAAAATGCTAATAACATCAAAATCGAAACACTAGTTAGGATCATACCTTCACAACTAGTATGTATCAACCAAAACCCGAACAATCACGATTTCTCCTTCCTTGATCCTAAAACTTTTGTGGCCATAGGTCATAATAACATACCCAAATCAAAATTTCATCCAATAGAATAAGGTTTTATGCATTGGAGCAACAAAAACAACCATAAGATTTTACAAAAACATCATCAAATCATAAGATTTGATGATTTTTGACCTTATGCAAAACTTGATGCATGTTTAATATAACACATGGGTATGAATAAGAATCAAAAATTAGACATGGGATTAGTATCATTTTACCTTAATTCAAAAAAAATCGAAGGTTTTAGGGGGTGGGTGTTGTGTTCGTCGGTCACAGAGAGAAAGAAGGGAGACCAGGGTTTTTTTTGTAAAGATTTTTTTTTAGTATGTGTTATTCCATGTTTAATGAATGGTCAAACAAAGTCAAATTGGGCTTCCTAAGCTTCGGCCCAGCTGAAAATACTCCAAGATGGCCCAAAATTTAGTGTTCAGCTCTCGTAAATTTACGGGTTTAATTAACGAGCCGTTTCTGACGAAAACCGAAACCCGTTTATGTTTAAAACGAAATTTCCTTAAAATAACTAGCAAACGCTTGTTTGGCTCGTATTTCACTAAGTTGGATCAAGGAATAAAAAATAACTATGAATCACATAATAATAATTTTTATCGGGCCGTTCGGACCCGAAAACTCAGTCCGACAGCCAGAAAACTTATAAATGCAAAAGTTCACCATTGCGTCCGTAGTTGTTCAAGATATCGATTTTCATTATTTTTTAGGCAAAGATTCAATAATAAGCCATATAAAATGTGATGAAACCCGAAGAAATTAAAATTATAAAGTTTAGGCATTTCGCCAAAAAATATCGTAAATTAGCGAAATCCATAGAATTTTATATTTAACTAAAATTTCGAGGATGACACGTAATCACTGTAAAATAAATGGGGAATATGGTAAAAGTGTCAGTAAGCACGTATAACAAGTAAAAGAAAATTACCGAAAATCCGCGTTCTCACACGAGACCTCGTAAATCGTGAAATACTAAAAAAAATCATAATAACCAATGAAAATCGAGTGAGATGGAATAAATAGTATAAAATAATTTACCAGAAAATACGAGTTATCACATAAGGGAACCACCGGCTTAAGCCGGTGGCATTGTTACACAAACAGTGGCAACCGGCCAAGCCGGTTCGCCACTGTTAAGGGGTTGTTTGTTTGATCCGGTTCAAGGGTCAACATAGTCCGGTTCACGACATGTCAAGATTAAACACACGGGTCCGGTTCACGACTTAATTTTACAAGCCTAATTAATTTTACAACTTTAATTATTTACAAGATTAATTAAATTAATTTAACATGTTATATAATTAATTTAATTAAAGCATGAATTAGGTTTATTATTATTATTAATAATACATGATTTTAACCTAAGTATTTTATTATTTAATTTAGACTAAATTAATTAATTAATTATTAAAACATGACATATAATTAATTAATTTCCATGACTTAGGTTACATTAATAATAAATATTAATACATGTTTTAACCTAAGTATTATATACACTTAATTTAATTAAATCATGCTATATTTAATAAAATCTTATAATATATAGTTTATTTAATTTACATGTATTAATTAATAAACTATACTATTAATCACATGACTTAGAATATTAATCAGTAAAACTTAAGCTTATCTTATTAGCTTATTAATCCAGCTTATTTCTAAATATGGAAACTTTCTATTCTTAGAAAGTTATCTATTTTAAGCAGTGAATCTAGTTATGGAAACTTTCTATTTTTAGAAACTTATTTATTTTAGGCATCTATTCTATTTTTGGAAACTTTCTTTTATGGAAACTTTCTATTTTTGGAAACTTTCTATTTATGGAAACTTTCTATTTTAGGAAACCTGCTTTTTTTAGAAAAATTAATTATTATTATACAACAAGTATAATAATACAAGAAATACAAGTAATACTTAACCAGAATATCCAGAATACATGATAAACACAACATAACGTTATAATCAGTAAAACAAGACATGAACATATAAAACAAGCTAAGACATGATATAAAACCAGTTACGTGCACAGTAATCAGAACACTTATACACGTATATTATTTATGTAGCATTAGTAAGATCGAAGTAGGACTCTCTTCCGTTCGTCTTCTTCCTTCACTGGACATAAGGTACGGATTCTCCGTCCTTTCAGTATGGACATTCTTTCCTTATTAGGATTCCCCGTATGCAGCCAACTGTTTTCCTAGTATATGTTTTATATGTTTTGATTTGCTTATGTTTAATTAAAAGCCATATACATTCATGACCAGTTTCACCTAGTTATGGAGGTATCATAACCATAACACTGGAGGCACCGGTGTTATGACTTCACCATGGCGGAGTGATAGCTCGTGGCGTCCCTTTCAGCTTTTGGGCATATTATTATATTATCATGTGGGGCGTATGGGTGCATCCTAGTTTACATGTTTTTACAGATTATTCAGGTGAATGTGGTGTGTGCCTTGCATCCTTCACAAGGAGCTAATCCCTCCTACCAAAACTTATATTAATTAGAGGCAGCCCCTCTAATTGCATGATGAGGTCACCCCTCCAAGTATACATGCACGTTGATATTTCATGACCTATATTGGCTAATGGTAAACATGTTAAACAATTTTTATAAGATAAACATAAGACTTTTCAAACTATAAAACCAGTTTTACTAAGTTATACCAGGTTTTCCAGGACTTAATCAATTCCGCTGCTATATGTTGTACATTCTTATGTTATTCATTCTATGCTTGTATATCCGTACACTGAGCGTTATGCTCAGCCGTTTTCCTTTCATGTTTCCAAAACGGCAGGTACTCAGGGACGCTCGTAGACTTTAAGCGTACGTACATATGGATTGGAAGCTTTCTAGCCTTCATTACTTTATACATTTATTCATAATTTTGCTACTCATTTTCATGGACATTGTTTAGTCCTTTTCCTTTACAGTACTTATGTTTGTGTGTGATGAGCTTTTACTTTGGGGTACCTGATGAGGTACTTAATAATCATCATGTTATCCTAAGTTAAATGATAAAAGAAGCAAAAACGAGATAAAAACAAACATATATACTGTGTTTTCTGATTTTATTTTACAGATCCGGTTTCCCGACAAAAAGACAAAAAAAAGTGAAAAAGTCAACCCAAACACAACATTGAAACGAGCCCGGGACTATATTATTATTTTACAGACCAACTCGCACCCGTTTAACGGGCCGAGTCGACCAGTTAAAATACTAATTAAACAACATGGCCTATTTATTTTCATGAATCTTGAGCTCATTAAACACCTCAACCCACCAAAAATGATACATGGGCCATTTCATCTTTTTGACAACTTATATATGACGAAAAAAAGCCAAAGTTTATTTTACAAATGAGGGTTATAATATTTAGGGTTTCATACCATCAGCGACATACCTCATCTACCATCAAATGCAGCCAAAAACACTTTCCCCCCAAATTTCCCATATTTTGCTACACACCAAACCAATTTCAAATCACCCTAATCCCACCCATGTGATCAATCCACCCTGGCAATTCTATTTGTGAAAATTAGGAGCGCTAAATCCTTTAAATTTCAAGAATGGCCAAGAATGAAGATGGAAATTCAAATATTTTCACCAATGGCTAAGATTTAACCAAAGAAGCACAAGATCAAGATTTTAAGGTTTTCTCCTCACACAACAAACACACATGGATGAAGACAAGAGGCCAAGGACTTCTATATAAAGACCCAAGATTAAAGACACAAGAGATGTAATTTTTAGGGTTCTTAATTTTTTTAATGTCAACTTCAATTATGTTCTTTAATTTTCGAATCATGATTTAATCATTGTAGTTGAATTATTTTTAATACAAGTTCTTGTTTGAATAAAAAAGAAAGCTTACTGTTCTTGAAGTTTTTTTACCATGTATTCGGATTAAAAAGGGGAAAAGTTCATTGTCATTATCTTTTTAGTGCCATTGTATAATCGAAAAAAAGGTCATTGCCTGTTTTCTTATATCATTTTGCTATCAAAATAATAATGATAATTATAATTTTTTTAAGAGAAAGTGTTAGTTCATCCACTGTTACAAAAAAATGGATGAAATGAGCTACTCTTGATGTGTTGGTGTTCATAGTGGCAAGAGGTGTCTAGTACTATTGGATGACAAAGAAAAAAAAGTTTTGAGCAACTTTTGGATGGCTCGGTTGATTAGAGCTAATGGTTAGCGCTAGGTCTTAATAAAAATTGGTTCATTTTTTTGTCTCAAATCTTGGACCAATTGTAAGCATTATCATCTTGTGTTTAGTTTTTTTTATTTTATGAATTTGTTTGAATTATATTCATGTTGCAATGTCATGTTTTAGATTAGTTAAATTTGTTTTGATAATTTTATTGTTGTTGTGTTGGTATATTTTTAGTCATAGATAGTTATCTTTGTTCCATTTGATTGTTAATAAAAAGAATAAAATAAGTTAGATATTGTGCACTTTGTGGTTTGGTGTTGCAGTAAAAGAAATAAGAAAAAACAATTGCTTTTGCTTTTGCTTGGAATTGAAATAGTCAAAAGAAAAAAAAAGAGAGTTGTTAGTAATTAGTAGTGATTTTGTAATAGCAATTAGTTGGTTTATTAAAAAGATGTTGGTTTTAGTTAAATAAGTTAAGCTTTGCACTGTTGAGTATAGCTGCGTATTGGTTTGGAGTAGTCAAAAGACACATTATAAGAAAAAAAAGGATAAGTTTTAAAACAAATTGTTGTCTGTGGGATTCGAACCCCAGACCTTGCAGATAGCCTAAAAGATTTAGACAACACCCACATCAACCAACTGTGCCACTTAGTTCTTTGTTTAATATTTGCAAAACAAACTTAATATTGGATACTATCTTAAGTAAACAGTTTTATTTAGTTTATAAATTAGTTTAAATTAGTTTTTATTTAGTTTATTAATGTTTTATAAATCCGAAAAAATTATAGTTTTTAGTTATAAAATAAATAGTTAGACCTTTTAAAACATTAATATTAATTTGTCACTTTAGATTTTTATTTTCACTTTTTAGATTTTTGATTAAATTTAGTAATAGTTTTAAGTAATTTAAAATTTTCAAATCTTTCTTATAAAGTTGACGTTAAGAATTTTAGAGGTTTAGAAAATATTTTTAGGTTTTAAATATTAGCTAGGACTTTTTAGTAGAAGATTTTTTTTTGTCATTTTTAGATTTTACTTTTTAGATTTTGAATTAAGTGTAGAAATTAATTAAAAAAAAGAAGTTTAAAATTTTCAAACCTTCTTTTTGATAAATTATTATTTTATTATTTTTGAGGTTTAGAAATTAAGTTTGAATTTTTTGGTCATTAGTTGCCTTAATAATAGATTAGACGCGTTTTAGGATTTTCGGTTTACGTTTTATGCTTTTATTTTGTAATCTTAGCTTGCCTGAAATGTTTTCCGTAGATTTTTAGGTTTTCCCTTGCCTAAGTTATCATCACTTAGCTTAAAAAAATTAAAAAAAAATAATTAAAAAAATCAAGAACCAATCATTCAAGCATCAAATACCAAAATCCCTGCGCCGATTCAATTCACAATTTCGCGAGGAAACGACTTGGGACGATTCGATTATCACTTTTTCCTAATCGTGATTTTCTTATCAATACTCCCCGATCACATATATTTGTGATTTCACATTCGCTTCTTTTCCTAAAGAGCGAACCGTCTAATTACTATATATATATTTTGCTATACTATATCGAAGATATCAAATTTTTGGCGCCGCTGCCCGGGGAAATTTGTGAACGAATTTGGCATCGGCTTTGGAAGATTAGTGACTTGAAGACCCTTTCGTTTTTGAAAGTTAAAATTTTAAAGAAAACAATATAAAAGTAACAAAAAAATATTTTTCTTTTCTTTTTTAGTATATAGTATCATATTAAAAAACCCAAAAAATACAAAAAGATTTTTTGTTTACAATGTTTAATAAATACAATCTACTAATCAATATTATTCCTCAACGAAAAAGGGTAATATTATAATAAGTTACAAATCTTAAAGATTAAAACTTCCTTTGTATCACTTGAGTGTTGGGGTGTACCTTTTGTGAATTAGCAAACTATATACGAAGGGATTAAGGAGGGTCGTTCCATCGAACTACGACCCGAATTAGAAAAGGCACTTAAGAGCTTCGCGTCGCCTCGTTCCTCCGCCTTTCTTTGTGAGCTTACTCATAATAGAATTACCGTATCTCTTGATGATTATTGGTTAAGTTCATCGTTTTTCGTAGCCTTTCGCCTTCATTGAATTGTTTTTGGTGCATGAGCACCCGTTCTTCTTCTCCAAACCTTCTTTCTCCATAAAGTAATCCTGAAAAACATATCCGACAAAGAATCATTGACATTAAACAAAGAGAATTTGAAATGGCCTCTCAAGGACCTAGACCCGGAGGGCCTCAAAACCAAACTCCACCCCCTTTTCCACATAATGGTAACGATGGCGGTGGTGGGACTCAAGGACCTCAAGGACCGGCTCCCGATCTCCGAACGATGGAGGAGTTGTGCCAACCGACTTTAAATGGACGGGGCGGACCGATTGCCCCGATCCCGATTCAAGCCACGGATTTTGGTTTAAGACATCACATGATACAACAAGTACAAAATTCTCAATTTAATGGAATACCAAGTCATGATGTAAACAAACATATTGATAAATTTTTGGATGTAACTCAACATATGAAACAAAATGGAGTTCCCGAGGATGCCCTACGGCTTTCTCTCTTTCCGTACTCTTTAGGCCTTCATGCCGCCGAATGGTATGACCGTCTACCTCGGAAGTCTATCCAAAGTTTCGATGATATGATAAGGAAATTTCTCTCAAAAATTTTCCCTCCGTCGATGGCTACCAATTTGAGAAATGCTATTACTAGCTTTCAACAAAAGTCGGACGAATCATTATTCGAAGCTTGGGAAAGGACAAAGGGTACATTGACCGATGCCCGAGCCATAACATGCCTCTTGTTACTCAAATTGACACATTTTACAATGGTCTTACATTGAGGCATCGAGACACGATCAATGTGGCCGCCAGAGGGACGTTTATGAAAAGACGTCCCAAGGAGTGTTATGACCTTATCGAGAATATGACCGCACATCACAACCATTGGGACACTACGGTTTCTCGAGATGCGATGACTAGAGGTATTTCCTCGGCTTCTACCGAGAGCTCGGAGGTAGTCCGTACTTTGGAAAAGATGAGCAATAATTTTCTCGATGCTTTGAAACAACTCACGTTGAATCAATCGGTCAAAGCCGTGAATCCTAAGTGTGGAACTTGTGGTAGTCCACATTCTTATCATGAGTGCCAGCCGTCGGTGGCTACACTCAAGAGACCGCATATGATACTACGGGTTACCAACCTCAAGGTGACCGTAATTTTCTAAGCTATCGGTCAAATAATTATATCGGACCACCCGGATTCAATCAACCCCAAAATCAAGTTGCTCAAAACAATTTCCAACCTCGGAACAATCAAGTTCAAAACAGAGGGAATAACCACACTCAAGGTTATCACCAAGGAAATTTCAATCAAGTGTATCAACCACCGGCTTATCAAGCTCCGGTTAATCAATCGCTTGCTCAAATTCCTAACGATGTGTCTAACTACATGAAAGCTAATGACATGGTCGTGAAGAATTTGCTAAGCCAAATTACCAATTTAAGGGGTGATTTAAGCAAACAAGGAAATGATCTTAGGAATGAACTTAAAAATGATATGAGAACTTCTTTGAATAATCAAACTAATGATCTTAGGAACATGATGGCTAGCTTCTTTCAAGTAAACCAAGCCTCGGTTTCGGGGCCTCTTCCGGCCAATACCGTTGCAAACCCGAAAGGCGAGTTGAAAGCCATCACCACACGAAGTGGTAAAGCCTATAAAGAACCTCCGATCCCAACATCGGAACCAAAGGAAACCAAGGAAACAAAGGACGAGGAGAAACCCAAAAGCTCACAAAGTAAATAAAAGCTCAAAACTTAATCCGTATTAAAACTTAGAGATGAATAAAAAGATAAACTTTTTAATCACATAAACATCAAGCTTAAACAAAATCAAAGATGATAACGAATCAAAGGTAAATAAAATCAAGAAAGGTAGAAGAAGATTAAAGATAAAAAAACTTACTTTGAACTTATAGATTAATGATTCCAAAATACAAGATCAAATCAAAGCTTAAACATGAAAGGAAGGAAAAGATGAAATTCTAGTGAGAGAAAGTTAAACACTTTCTCTCTCTCTAAAAATAAAACTAAAGAAAGAAAAATAAACTAGCTAACACCCTCCTAATGTGTCAATAGGAGGGTATTTATAGGAGGTGGGGAGTGCATGTGTTGCTTCCTTCTTTCTTTTCGTCTCGACTCGATTTAAATTCTTTGTCTTTCTCGACGTCGTCTCAGGATTTGTCGATATAATTTGAACTTGTCTTATAATTTTCTTCTTCTATTAGACTTGAGTTCTTCGACTTCATTAAACTTCCGTCTTTAGACTTTTTCTTTGATAAATCTTCAGAATAGGCCTTGTACTTCCGTTCTTTTTGCACTCTTGATATTTTGACTTCGTCTTTCATCGTTTTCTTCTATAAAAGCCCGTGATAGCCCATGTTTTCTTCCTTTTTCATATTTTTATCCTGAAACACAATAAAAACACAAACCACGCATAATTTCTACATTTACGACATAAAATACACGTTTTGGTCTTGTTATTATTTGAAATAAGTGATAAAATTATAAGTGTTTTCACACTTATTAATCCCCTACACTTGACCATTGCAATGCCCTCATGCAATGCATTAATTTCAAAGCACAGATTACATTTCTCATCATAGATAACCCACCTTGGCCTTTATTAGAAAGATAGAAATATATACGAAACAAGTAAAGAAATAAAAGACTTACATAGGGGTTTTGGTTGTCATGAATGTTCATCATCCTCAAGTTTCACGTTTCCCATACCAAGCTTATAAACGAGATCATTGTTATTATAAGTTAGCAAACTAACACGAACTCATGTGGCCCAATTATTTACTTAGACTCCCTTATTCCTAGGTGTATCTCTTATATTTCATGATTGTCTTGAATGATCACGAGGATGCATTGTTTGACTTATTTCGATAGTTATATAGGCTGAAAATAAAGTGGGACGATTTAATCAATAGTTAGCTAAAGGACAAAATCTTTTAAAACTGCTTCTCGGGACCTCTTAAAGTTCATATCTTGGCATAAATCGCTTCACGATTTGAGACCTTTCTCGGACCGATATTTGGCAGCGACTTCATGCTTCAAATCTTTGAGAGACGTTCTTGAAATTATGGTCTTCTCCTCATAATAGGAATTTCTTCACTTGAAGTGTTTGAGAGATTCTTCAATTTTTGGACCACGACTTCTTCATTTTTCTCCAATCTTTATTTTGGACTTTGATATACAACGATCCGCCTCCTTTTAGGACTTGGATCTATTTATCCTCATACCTTGTTAGGGCCTTTTTGGATAGACTTCTCCATGATCTTTTGGGGAGTATTTGCTTTTCGTCGTGTGTCTCGATCCTTCATATTGATTTTTGATAAATGATTCTTCACATCACTTTTGGATCTTTAGCAACAAAATGTAGCCCTCATGTCTTGTTAGGACCTTTTTGGACTCTCCAATCTTCGCATCCCGCTTCAATAAGTTATGCCTTGGCTATGAACTCTAATTAATACCGAGCAACTTTTAAATGATCTTGTGCTAGAAGCTAAGTAACTTTTCAAATCGTACAACCTTATTTATTGCAAATATATTTATTAACAAGCGATGGGAGAAAAAGCTTATAATCAACTCACATAAATTCATGAAAGAATACCAAACTTATAATTGAATCTATCATCTCTCGTTCTCCACAATTTAAAAATCTCAAGGAATGAGACTCGTGGATGCTTAGCCAATTAAATCAAAGTTTTGGATTTTCAAGTAATCTATAGGATCTTGCAAATTCTTAGACTCTTTCAAGTTTAGAATTCGCATTTTAAAGTTCCGTTGATAAACGACTTTCTAGGATCAATTATAGGAACTTGCGAAAAGTTCTTGTTCTTAACCAGTGAGAGTTAAGACTTTCACGTTTTAAAGCTCCCTATATAAAAGCCTAGCAAAACTTGACTTAAACACGTTAAGGATACTAGCTAGAGTAAGCTTAGATAAGTAAACTCGGGTTGAGTCAAAAGATTCATGACTTCGAAAAATTAAAACCACTTTATTAAAAATTTATTCTAGCAAAGAAAATAAATAACAATAGCAAAGGAAAATACTACTATACAACTAGGCCAAAATAGATTAAAAGTTTTGAAAAATGTCAAAAAATCAAATTTTCCAGTTAAAATGAGGACAAATTAATTGAAAAGCCCACTTACTTCGATAGAAGTCCCTCCTACACTTGATATAAACATTGTCCTCAATGTTTAAGCATGTGGGAGTAAACTCCCCTACACTTAGGACATTGTGAACTTTGTTTAAATCTTGATAAGGAAAGGATAACTACAGTGATTCCTATTTCAACATAAATGATAAAATAATGAATCAAAAGAGTTTAGGATAGAACCGAGAAGATGGGTATACGAGATCACGGTTCGTCAAAAGTCATCAAGAATTTTGAAGCTTTAATCCCTGCACATCATAAGAAACAAGACAACAAACACATACGAGGCTCCCCCCATACTTATTATGAAAACGATAAAAGATAGATCAATGGGTTGCCTCCTGAGAAGCACTTGTTTTTGATAACCGAGTCACGAGCCTGACTCGACCCAGAACTAATTCAAGGGAAACGTGGTGAGGGATGAAATCATCTCATGAGAGATGTCCTCACCAAAGTACAACTTCACTCGCTGGCCATTCACTTTGAAATTAGGCCCATTCGGCTGAGAAAGCTCAATGGTGCCATATGGGAAGTTAGCCCACTTCAAGGCCCAGTACGCCTTATGTTCCAGCTCAATAGGGAGGTGGCATGCTTTCCCGTACACAAGACGATAACGTGTACAACCAATCGGGGTCTTATAAGCGGTACGGAAAGCCCACAAAGCATCGTCTAACTTATCGGCCCACGAGGCACGATGCTCTCCCACAGTTCGCTCTAAAATTCTCTTCAGTCCACGGTTAGATATCTCGGCTTGACCATTTGTTTGTGGATGATAGGCGGTGGAAAGACGGTGATTGACACCATACTTAGCCATGACTCTTGCGAATTGATCATTGCAAAAATGAGTCCCGCGGTCACTGATGATAGCACGAGGAACACTGAATCGAGCAAAAAGTTGCTTCAAAAAGTTCACAACCACCCTCGCAGCATTTGTAGGGAGAGCCTTTGCTTCAACCCATTTAGATACGTAGTCAACGGCTACCAGGATGTACTTGTTCCCTTTATATGATGGAAATGGCCCCATAAAGTCGATGCCCCATACATCAAAGATTTCACATTCTTGTATGAAATTTTGAGGCATCTCATCTTTATGTGTGATCTTGCCTTGTCGTTGGCAAGACTCACAATGCTTAACCATTTCGTGAGCGTCACGATAAATGGTGGGCCAATAAAATCTAGAGTCAAACACTTTCTTCGCGGTGTAGTTGGGACCAAAGTGACCACCGGTGGGTCCTTTATGGCAAGCTTCGAGAATGTCTAAAGCTGCGGGTCCATCAACACACCGACGAATAATCAGATCAGCACATTGTTTGAAAAGGTAAGGGTCGTCCCAAAAATAGTGTTCAATGTCTTTAAATAACTTTTTATTTTGTTGGGACGTTAACCCTTCCTTGAGAATTCCACCCGGTAAGTAGTTTGCAATGTCCGCAAACCACGGGGTGTCATCAAGATTGGAATTGATAGACATTAAGGCCTCAAGGGGAAAAGAGTCATTGATCTCTTTATCCGGATGATCCCCTTGATAAGGATCCTTAAGTCTACCTAGATGATCCGCGGCTAGGTTTTCGGCTCCCTTCTTGTCACGAATTTCAATTTTAAATTCTTGAAGGAGCAAAACCCAACGAAGAAGTCTTGGCTTAGAATCTTGCTTAGTCAACAAGTACTTCAACGTGGAATGATCGATGTACACGATTATGGTGGAAAGGACAAGATAGGGGCGGAACTTTTCAAAGGCATACACTACAGTTAAAAGCTCTTTTCGGTAGTGGTATAATGCAATTGAGCCCCCGTCATTGTCTTGCTAGCATAATGGATTGGTTGGAAGTTTTTGTTCACTCTTTGGCCTAAAACCGCTCCAATAGCAAAGTCGCTAGCATCACACATCAATTCAAAAGGTAGCTCCCAATTAGGGGTAACCAGGACCGGTGCCTTAGTTAGCTTGTCCTTAAGAAGATTGAAGGATTCAATACACTCTTTAGAAAAGATAAAGGGAGTATCTTTTTCCAAGAGGTGGGTCATCGGGCGAGCGATTTTAGAAAAATCTTGAATGAATCGATGATAGAAGCCCGCATGAACAAGGAAACTTCTCACACCCTTCACGATTGAAGGTGGAGGTAGTTTAGCTATGACATCAACTTTAGCACGTTCCACTTCAAGACCGGCTTTTGAGATTTTATGTCCAAGCACAATGCCTTCTTTTACCATGAAATGGCATTTTTCCCAATTAAGAACGAGACGAGTGTCTTCACACCGCTTAAGCATGCGTTCTAAATTGGCAAGGCAAGAAGAGAAGGAGTCACCATAGACCGAGAAATCATCCACGAAGACTTCCATGGTTTGCTCAACCATGTCATGAAAGATAGCCAACATGCACCTTTGGAACGTCCAAGGAGCATTGCATAAGCCGAAAGGCATTCTTTTGTAAGCAAATGTTCCATAAGGACAAGTGGATGTGGTTTTCTCTTGGTCTTTAGGATCGATGGGAATTCGAAAATACCCGGAGAAACCGTCTAAGAAGCAATAATAATCATTACCCGCTAGACGTTCAAGCATTTGGTTCATAAAAGGAAGGGGAAAATGATCCTTTCTCGTGGCGTCATTGAGTTTGCGATAGTCTATACAAACTCTCCACCCTGTAACGAGATGAGTAGGAATCAACTCGTCGTTTTCATTGGGTACAACGGTGATTCCGCCTTTCTTAGGCACACAATGGACCGGACTAACCCATGGTGAATCCGAGATAGGGTAGATCATTCCCGCATCAAGAAGTTTGATAACCTCTTTTTTTATAACGTCATGGATCTTGGGATTCACCCTTCTTTGGTTTTGAATAGTGGGTTTAAAGTCGTCCTCCATGAGAATTTTATGTGTGCAAAAGTGAGGATCAATTCCACGAATATCGGAGATTTTCCAAGCAATCGCTTTCTTATGTTTCTTCAGCACGTCGATAAGTCGAGATTTTTCTTCTTCTTTCAAGTCCTTAGCGATGATGATGGGTAACTTCTTATTGTCGTCAAGGAACACGTATTCAAAATGAGACGGTAGGTCCTTAAGCTCTAAATCCAGAGGATTTTCGATGGAAGGCGTAGTCAAATTCAGATCATCGATAGAGATAGCCTTAGGAGATGCTGGAGAAATATGGTCCTCATTGAGAAGTTTCTCAATGGTACGAATGTCTTCATCCCAATCGGTTGGAGAATCGTCATATTTTAAGTCCACATCTCCCAAAGTTGCTTCAAATTCTTTGAAAAGGAAATCACTTTCTCCAAATGGAGTTAGTGAAGGAGCAATAGAGGCAACGGTCTCAACAATGGGAAGAGAAGAAGAACCACTTTTACAAGCGTCTTTGAAATGTTCTTCACAAGCCTCATCAAGAACGTCAATGAAATTAACACTCTCGTTTTCAGAAGGCTTCTTAGAAAGTTTACCCACGTTGAAGACGATTTTATCGTCACCAACTCTCTTGATTAATTCGCCCGCGGCTACATCAATGAGAGTGCGACCGGTCCTTAAGAATGGACGTCCAACGATTAATGGAACACGGGGATCCATCTCGTAGTCAACGACAACAAAATCCACCGAAAAGGTAAATTTGTCGACACCGACGAAGACATCTTCGACTATCCCCATCGAATAAGCAACCGTACGGTTAGCTAATTCCAATGTCATTCGGGTGGGGACTAGCTCGGGTAGAGATAATTGTTTCCAAACGCTTAGAGGCATTAAGTTGATACTAGCACCTAGATCGGCTAGGGCCATACAATTCTCTACCCCAGGGAAGTTGCAAGGAATCAAGAAACGACCTGGATCACCAAGTTTGGTTGGTAATTTCCTTAAGAGCACTGCGGAGCAATTCTCATTAAGTTGGATTTGAGCGATATCAAGGAGTTTCTCCTTATCACTGAGAAGATCTTTAAACATTTTGGCATACTTCGGCATGTGAACGAGAGCCTCGGCAAAGGAGATGTTGAAATTCAGTTGTTTAAACATTTTAAGAAAGTTAGAAACCTGAATATCATCCTTGTTCTTCAACTTCTCTTTCCTCAACCTTGAGGGATAAGGTATATTGGGTTGAGATGAAGGCTTTGGAATGGAATTCTCACTCACATCCTTGGGTGGTGGAGGGGTGGAAGTAGAAGGTGGAGGATTTGGTGAAATAGAAGGTGGAGGAATTGGTGAAGGGGACTCGTTTTCCTTTGTCACAATCACCGGTGTAGGTGTAGGAAGCTCGGGTTCCTTTAAACCTTTTCCACTTCGAGTGGTGATTGCTTTCATATCCCCTCTTGGATTATCAACGGTGTTACTCGGAAGAGAACCCGAACCAGAGGCTTGATTACTTTGGAAGAAACTAGCCATCATATCCCTTCAGTCATTTGTTTGACTGCTCAAAGAGTTTCGCATATCGGCTCGAAGATCATTCCCTTGTTTCACCATATCTCCTTTCAAGTTGCTGAGTTGCCGCTGAAGATTCTGCACTATCGCATCATTAGTCCTCATGTAAGTGTCAACCTCTTAATTAAATGCGGTGGGTTGGGTGGGAGGAAAAGCATGGTAGGCAGGTGGTTGATAAGCGGGTTGTTGGTGAACTTGATTGTTTCCTTGAGGTGGATATGGGTTTCTTTGGGATTGATATTGATTTGGAGCTCGAGGTTGGTTTTGATTGTTGCGATTGAGGTTGTGTTGGTTTTAAGGTGGAAAACCGGGTGGTGAAAGGAAATTGTTAGAACGATAACTGAGCAAATTGCGGTCACCTTGTGGACGTGCTTGATAGCCTCCCGTAGAAAAATTACCGTTGGCGGCATATATATTTTCCGGATTCTCATGAGTCGAAGGACAATCCGTGTATGAATGAGAACCCCCGCGTATTTCACATGACTGACTCATAACATTAACTTGTGCATTGATGCTTTTGGTATTATTAGCGGTTTGTAGAGCAAGTGTTTCAACAAGCGAAGTAAGCTAATCAATTCTCTTGTCGGTGTCACTAGTACTAGCACTAGCCACATTAGTCCGAACATTCTTAGTTTGCACTCTATACTTATTCTCAATAATATCCTATGCGGCATTAGAAGACTTAACCAAAATATTACCCCCCGAGGTACTATTTAGTGAATCTTGGTCATTCATGCTTAAACCATTGTAAAAAGTATTAATTTGATGTACTTTTGTGAAACCATGTTGTGGACACTTTCTTAAAAGTTCCTTAAAACGGTCCCAAGATTCACTAAATGTCTCACCGTACTATTGTTCAAAGTTAATGATTTCATTCCGCAAAGCGGTAGTACGTGAGGGTGGGAAAAGTAGTTGATGAATTTGGTCTCTAAATCCGACCACGTAAGAATACTTTGTGGCGGTTCCTTATCAAGCCAATGGCGGGCTTGTCCCTCTAAGGAGAAAGGAAAAAGTTGCAAGCGAATCACCTCTTGTGAAACCCCATTATACTTAACCGTATTGGTGAGTTGAAGAAACCTTTTTATATGGTCATGAGGATCATCAAGCGAACGCCCCACGAAAGGTTGAGCAGAGACCATTTGAATGAAGCCAGATTTGAGCTCAAAATTGTTGGCTCCAATCTCGGGTATGACAATAGCATCAGTGTTGCCCTCTACGTGCGATTGCAAAAGCTCGATCATTGGTTGATTGTCCATGGTGACAATAGGTGGAGTAATAACTTCGGCTTGAGCTGCTTTCTTCTTACGAGCACGGGTACGCATACACACCTGCAAAAGAAAAAGGAAAATAGACAAGAAATATTTTTGGCTTTTTTATGTTTTTCTATTTTTTTTTTTTTGGATTTTTGAAAATTTTTGACACGAAAAATAACGTTTACGAGTGAACGGATCCCAAAATCCAACGCGTCTCTCTCAAAAAACCGTTAATCTTCACGAAAAGAGCCGGCAGTGGCGCCATTTAATACAAGGTTAAACCTCGTATGAAAATTCGTTGTTCCGATCTTCTCGAATTGATTACTAGTTAAAAGTGCGACTCAGTCGTTCTTGGTGGAAAAATAAATGGTTTGGTTATCTATTTTAAACTAAAAGTAAATATGAAAATGTCGTTGAGTAAAATAAAAGCTTAAAAAATTAAACTAAAAATTACTAGAAAAACACTTGGTAAAAACAGAGATTTCAGGAAGCGTGCAATTTTTGGAAATTAAAACTTTGTAAAACCAAGAAATTAAACCCGTCGGAATGTTACCATCGGAACCAGATCGGAATGTGATCGGAATGTCAAAGGATAAATCCTATCGGAATAGAATACCAGCATCGGAATATGGTCGGAATATAACCAAAAGGAATCTCGTCGGAATGATTGAAACTAGGTCCTATCGGAATAATGGTGCTATTGGAATATCACATAAACTAACTGTCGGAATGGTGGTAACTCAAAGCAATCGGAATATCAAAATATTTCCCATCAGAATCCTAATCTGAATCCAGATCGGAAAGTAAAGCCCTTTTCCGATCCTTGTGATCAGAATGATAGTATCGGAATGAATAAGCCCCTAATCGGAATACACAATCGGAAAGGGGTTTACCCTTTTCCGATGACTCTAAAATTCGTAATAAGCTAAGTTTAAAAGCTACTTTTTAATAAGCTCAAACCAAACTTAACCAAATCTTTAAAGAAAATAACTAAATAAGCACAAATAAGAACTTTTTAAACTTTAAATAAGCAAAACTTTCAAATCAAACTTTAAAAAGATGAAACTTTAAAGAAAAATGAAAAGTAAATAAGCTAAACACAAACTAAGCCAATAAGCATGAAAAGCTCAAAACTTAATCCGTATTTAAACTTAGAGATGAATAAAAAAATAAACTTTTAAATCACATAAACATCAAGCTTAAACAAAATCAAAGATTATAACGAATCAAAGGTAAATAAAATCAAGAAAGGTAGAAGAAGATTAAAGATAAAAAAAATTACTTTGAACTTATAGATTAATGATTCCAAAATACAAGATCAAATCAAAGCTTAAACATGAAAGGAAGGAAAAGAGGAAATTCTAGTGAGAGAAAGTTAAACACTTTCTCTCTCTAAAAATAAAACTAAAGAAAGAAAAATAAACTAGCTAACACCCTCCTAATGTGTCATTAGGAGGGTATTTATAGAAGGTGGGGAGTGCATGTGTTGATTCCTTCTTTCTTTTCGTCTCGACTCGATTTAAATTCTTTGTCTTTCTCGACGTCGTCTCGGGATTTGTCGATATAATTTGAACTTGTCTTATAATTTTCTTCTTCTATTAGACTTGAGTTCTTCGACTTCATTAAACTTCAGTCTTTAGACTTTTTCTTCGATAAATCTTCAGAATAGGCCTTGGAATTCCGTTCTTTTTGCACTCTTGATATTTTGACTTCGTCTTTTGTCGTTTTCTTCGATAAAAGCCCGTGATAGCCCATGTTTTCTTCCTTTTTCGTATTTTTATCCTGAAACACAATAAAAACACAAACCACGCATAATTTCGACATTTACGACATAAAATACACGTTTTGGTCTTGTTATTATTGGAAATAAGTGGTAAAAGTATAAGTGTTTTCACACTTATTAGTACCGCTCAAGTCCAACCTCTGGTTAAACCAATTCCAACTCTCATTCCGGAACCCGAGATTCCGAAGACTAAGCCTTCGATTCCATATCCTTCAAGGCTTAGTAACCAAAAGCTCCAAGACAAAACTAATGCTCAAATGACGAAGTTTCTTGAAATCTTTCAAAAGTTACACTTCGACATTAGTTTTGCTGATGCTTTGCTCTACATGCCCAAATTTGCCTCGAGGTTTAAAAGCACGTTAAGCAACAAGGAAAAATTGGGCGAATTGACCAAAACTCCTTTGAATGAGAATTGCTCGGCGGTGCTCCTAAAAAAGGTACCCAAAAAACTTGGAGACCCCGGAAAATTTCTTATACCATGTGACTTTCCCGAGCTTGATGAATGCTTAGCCTTGGCCGATCTTGGTGCAAGCTTCAATCTAATGCCACTTTCAGTATGGATAAAGCTCTCTCTTCCCGAACTTACTCCGACACAATTGACTCTCGAGCTTGTCGACCGATCGGTAACTATACCTTTGGGTATTGCCGAGGATGTCTTTGTGAAGGTTGGAAAGTTCTATTTCCCGGCTGACTTCGTCATCGTTGACTACAATGTTGATCCGAGGGTTCCTCTTATTCTCGGGAGGCCCTTCTTAAGGACATCACGTGCATTAATCGATGTGCACGGAGAAGAACTTACTCTTCGAGTCGATTATGAAGCCGTGACCTTTAATGTTGGGCACCTTTCAAAATTTCCTCGTAAATACTTTGAGGAATCGGTTAATCAAATTGATGTCATAGATATTGTTTGCGAGGATCATAAACAAGAGGTGCTCGGTTGCTTGGAAAATTCTTCAAGTGGCAATCCCAATTCATTCGACCCCATCGTTGCTATCTCTTCACCCTCTCTCACTCCATTTGAGGGAGGTGACTTCATTTTGGAAGAGATTGAAGCCTACCTTGCTAGTGATCGACTCTACCGTAGTTTGATCCTAATGAATTTGACCCGGAGGGAGACATTCGTCTCATTGAGCAATTGCTTAACATGGATCCTTTACCTCTCCCTCCGAAAGAACTTCATCATGAGGAAATCAAGCAAATTGAAAATCCAATTGTTGATCCTCAGGAGCTCGAACTTAAGGACTTACCTCCTCATCTCGAATATGCATTTTTGGAGGGTGATGATAAATTACCCGTCATTATTGCTAACGACTTAAAAGATGAGGAGAAAGCCGCTCTCATGAAGGTTTTAAAGTCTCACAAGCATGCCATTGCTTGGAAACTTTCCGACATCAAGGGCATAAACCCGCAATTTTGTACTCACAAAATATTGATGGAGGACGACTTTAAACCCGCGGTTCAAAGTCAAAGAAGGGTGAATCCAAAAATTCATGAGGTTATCAAATTGGAAGTTATTAAACTTCTCGATGTCGGATTGATTTACCCTATCTCCGATAGTTCATGGGTGAGCCCGATTCATTGTTTGCCCAAAAAGGGCGGTATTACCGTTGTGGAAAATGACGACAACGAGTTAATTCCAACTCGTTTGGTGACGGGATGGCGAGTTTGCATCGATTATCGAAAGATGAATGATGCTAGTCGTAATGACCATTTCTCGTTACCTTTCATGGACCTCATGCTCAAAAGATTAGCCGGAAATGATTACTATTGTTTCCTAGACGGATTTTCTGGCTACTTTCAAATTCCCATCGATCCGAAGGACCAAGAGAAGACCATCTTCACATGTCCTTACGGAACGTTTGCTTATCGTCGCATGCCATTCGGCTTATGCAATGCAGCAGGCACGTTCCAAAGGTGTATGACTGCCATCTTTCACGACATGATTGAGAAAACGATGGAGGTCTTCATGGATGACTTCTCGGTCTTCGGTGATTCATTCTAATCTTGCCTCTCAAATTTAGACCGCATGTTGCAAAGGTGCGAAGACACCAATCTACTAAATTGGGAGAAGAGTCATTTTATGGTCAAAGAGGGAATCTTCCTCGGCCATAAAATTTCTAAATTGGGGATTGAGGTCAATCGATCCAAAGTGGACGTTATCGCTAAGCTCCCTCACCCCACTTCCGTGAAAGGGATCCGAAGCTTTTTAGGTCATGCCGGCTTTTATCGAAGGTTTATTCAAGACTTCTCGAAAATCGCCCGACCCATGACTCATCTCCTCGTGAAGGATGCTCCGTTCATCTTTTCGGAAGATTTCATTCAAGCGTTCAATACGCTTAAGAAAAAATTGACCGAAGCCCTATCTTAGATTCCCCCGATTGGGAACTTCCATTCGAGCTCATGTGCGATGCAAGCGATTTCGCTATGGGTGCCGTCTTGGGGCAACGAAGGGCTCGACACTTTCAGCCTATACATTACGCAAGCAAGACTATGTCAGAGGCTCAAGCGAAGTACACCACTACGGAAAAAGAATTACTTGTCGTGGTGTACGCTTTTGAGAAATTTCGCCCGTACTTGGTCTTGAACAAATGCATAGTGTATACGGATCACTCGGCTCTAAATTTTCTTTTCCAAAAGCAAGATGCTAAGCCGAGATTGCTCCGGTGGGTTCTCCTCCTCCAAGAATTCGATTTCACTATCCGTGATACTAAAGGAGCCGAAAACCTCGCGGCCGACCACCTCTCACGTCTTGAAAATCCACACCAAGGTGATCTCGATAAAAAGGAAGTGACGGAAACATTTCCTCTCGAGACACTTGGTATGGTATCTCTAAGTGGAGATTCTAGTACCCCATGGTTTGCCGACTTCGTAAACTACCATGCGGGGAACTTCTTGATCAAAGGGATGTCGTCCCAACAAAAAAGAAAATTCTTTAAAGATGTTAAACATTACTTTTGGGACGACCCCTTTCTCTTCAAATTGTGTGCGAATCAAATCATCCGGCGGTGTGTTCATGGCCAAGAAGCCATTGATATTCTTACGGCTTGCCACAATGGACCCACCGGGGGACACCATGGTGCAAACCTCACCGCCAAAAAGATGATTGATTCCGGCTTCTATTGGCCCTCGATCTACCGTGATGCCCATGACTTAGTCCAATCTTGCGACTCTTGTCAACGTCACGTCAAGATCACCCAAAAAGATGAAATGCCCCAAAATATCATACAAGTTTGTGAGATATTTGACATTTGGGGTATTGACTTTATGGGGCCGTCCCCGTCTTCACGAGGGAACAAGTACATACTCGTGGCCGTTGACTATTTGTCTAAATGGGTGGAAGGGAAAGCGCTCCCCACCAACGACGCCCGAGTTGTTGTGAAATTCTTGAAAGCTCTATTTGCCCGGTTCGGAACTCCCCGCGCTATCATTAGTGATCGCGGTACTCACTTTTGCAATGATCAATTTGCAAAGGTCATGCTTAAGTACGGAGTTAACCATCGACTTTCCACCGCATATCATCCTCAAACTAGTGGACAAGTCGGGGTTTCCAACCGTGGCTTAAAAAGAATTATTGAGAGGACGGTTGGTGAAAACTGTGCCTCTTGGTCCGATAAGCTAGATGATGCATGATTGTAGTGTTTTACTACTCTTTAGGAAAAGAGAGTAAATTGGGTAAGTATCGAGTGATGATTTAGGAAAATCAAAACTAATGACCTAATGAAGTTCGTTTCCCAAGGAGGTATATGTGTGTGAAAAACTTGTTAAATGTTTGTGATTAATGACTGGTTTAGAAGGGGATGAGAAAAGAAGATGACGAAGATGTGAAAATAATACTACGACGACAAAACGTAAAATAGAAAAAACTACAAAAATAAAAATTAATTCTAAAAATTACCAAAAATTCACCAAAAATCAAAATCAATAAAATAAGAGTTTACCAATGATCAAAACTTTTTCAAACCTTTTAAATAATTAAATATTCAATTTTTAAATGCTAATTAAAGCCCTAAAAATCAAATAAATTATCAAAAAGCCTCAATAAAGATTTTTCAATTGGTAAACCTCTAAGATGACCTAAAAAGATTAAAAAATATTTTTAAAAATTTTTAAACTAATAAAATCTATTTAAAATGATTTAAAAACTATTAAAACTTAAAATAATTATAAAAATTAATCTAGAAGTGATAAAATTATTCTAAAAGTTGCTAAATTCCTATTTTAATGTATTTAAGCTAAGGAAAATGTAAAAAGTTGGAAAATGTGAAATTTGAAAAATAATAATAAAATAATATTAAAATAATAATAAAAATCCAAAAATTATAAAAAAATTCTAAAAACTTGCAACCTAGTTTATTTTAACCTAATTAAACAGAAAATCAAAGTGAAATGACCAGAATACCCCTATTGGGCCCTCAAATGGGCCAAAACCAAAAACAGTCAACCTAAATGGGCTTTTTAGCCCAAAAAGTCAAACTTGGCCCAATTGACTTGGAAAAGCCCTATCTGACTCAAAAGTTAATTCTAAGCACAAAACTCTAAAGGCCCAAAAGCTGAAAGTGAGCTCATCACAGCTTAATAAGCAAACAGCTTATTCTTATTGGGCTTTTTAGCCCATTAAGCAATAAGCTAATGCCATAAGCTCTAATTTGACACACAACCTTCTTTTGGGATGCTTATGAGATCTGTAAAAAGAAATTTTGAAAAAGCACACTCAATAAGCCAGAAATAAGCAAAGTAATATTTCATTAAAAGACAAAATAGTCGTTTTTGAGAAATAAGGCACCTCAGGACTTGATTCAACTTGCAAAAGATCACAAATGGACTCAATAAGCCAAAACAATCAACAAAATTCCAATAAGCAAAACCAATAAGCCAGAATAAGCCAATAAGCACTTATGAAAAAGTCAATTAAGTTGGTTTTCTAGTCAAACCCTAAAGTCAACCCACCAAATGCTCCAGTATGAACAAATGGGTCAAATAATTAGCACCTTTTACAAAATCTAAGTTGTTGCTGGTTAAAATAAGCTATTATAGCTTAATGATAAGCTGAAACCAATTTAACACTAGCAGTGGTAACCAGCAGGGGAAAGGAGTTCCCACTGCTTTGACTATTTGACCAAGCTTTTTAGAGAGATTTAGTTGGATTCAATTGGAAACAAGGCCACCCTTGTGATCAGTGAACCGCAAGGAGTCAATAGAAACAATAAAATCCAAATTTGGTTCACACAATAAGCCACAAATGATCAAACAGTTACCAGATACACCACAGACATGAAAATATGCAGTTATGCACTTAATAAGCAGATTCAGCAAGAATAAGCCAACCAAACTCAACATGATGCATACACAAGCTATATTAACTATGAATAAGCACAAATCAACTTATAACAAACACTGAATCAAAGTAAAAAACCAGATCAAAGCATAAAAAGTTACTGATGAACAAGGTGCATATGCAGAAACTATTTTGCTGATCTATTTGACACTAGATCCAAATTTAAGCCTCAAATCCTTCTTCCCTGGTGTAGTTAACCTAGATTTAACACTTGTTAACCCTAGTCTATGATTAGATCTAGGTGTCCCCTAAATTTCAGTCAATTTCACCAAGTAAACAAGATTTTATACCCAATTTATGAATCTATGTGTTTCAAACCACAAAATGAGCAGCAAAGCAACCAAGTATATCAGATACACAAGTACTAGCAGATAGCAACAACAAACAACCACTCAAAACACCACAAATCCAATCTATGCAGTTAACCCAAAAACCCCTTAATCAACTACTTAACAAAGCAACTTGTGATTTTTACTAATAACCTACTGATTTTAATGATCAAAAACACTTCCTAGGTAGCAACTAACAGAATCAAACACAAAAATCACCAGCTTAAACACAAGAACTCAAAATCAAAGCACCAAATCCAAAACAGGCAGTAACATGAAATTTTTAGAGGAAACTTAATCAAGAGATTATACCTGCCCTCCACAACATCCTAGGAGGGCCAGCTATGCTCCTTGGACCTTGTTCAACAACTAGAACAAGACCAAGGTACTTCAAAGAAGAAGATCAAAGCCTGTTGATGTTCAAAGTAGAACAAGGCTTTGATTATGATATGTCTTCAACACAAAACAGCAAACAACTCAACCAAAGGCTTAGAACTCTTCCCAGGCTTGGTGTCAACAAGCTTGAAGCTTAAGTCTTATGGCTAAGGGTTAGTACACAATAATAACCAATATCAGAAACTAGGATTT
This sequence comes from Glebionis coronaria, assembly GCA_025667525.1. Lineage (NCBI taxonomy): Eukaryota > Viridiplantae > Streptophyta > Magnoliopsida > Asterales > Asteraceae > Glebionis > Glebionis coronaria. The sequence goes on along the minus strand of JANFOE010000979.1, from coordinate 547,726 downwards.
CAAGGTTTTTGAACCTTGAAAACCTTATAAACCAAGACGTGCCTTAACCACAAGATTAAGGAAGGTCTAAACAATCAAATGGAACTCAGATTTAGGCTATTTTAACACCAACTTTTAATCAAACACAAAAGAGAATTCAAAATTTTATGAAATTCAAAATTTATTAACTTAAAAAGGAATTACAAAGATTGATAGCCTAAAACTGGAACAAAGGGACTCTCACATGTTGAGGTCTCCTTTTATAGGCAAATGCCTGGCTAACACTATTCACAAACCCTAGCACTGAATTCCCTAAAATGCCCTTGAGTCTTCTAGATCATTTGATGGAATGAGTTGTCCAAATGCATCCAAACCGTTTAAAATAGCTTTGATATGAAGCAAAGGATGTGGGCTGTTGGTCTTGACACGTGGCAAGCCTTGGACAGGAAGTTGTCACATGATGGTGAAACGGTTTTGGTGGTGGGGCCTCTTGGTGAGTGGGAGTGAGTGTTTTAAGGTTGGGATGGGATTCTGGGCGTGTGAATCAAGTGTGGGTAAGGGTAATTTCATTTTACCCTTTGTTTTAAGTGGAGTAAAAACTGGGTGAATGAAGGGTGAAGAGTAGTAACTTTGATCCGATTTTGGTGGGATAAAGTTGTTTGGCACGTGTTTGTATGTTTGAACTTTGGGAATTGGCATAACGAGTCCTTGTGTTTTGGGAAAATAGGTATAACACGTTTATTTTGCAAACAAACTCATATCCTTTGTAAATAACTTTCAGATTTTGACAATTTTGGCACAAGACTTTTCCAAAAGGTTTCAAAAGGTTGTTTTTGCCATTTTTGCATATTTCAAGGGCTGATCTTGGACATTTTTGATTTTCAAAGGTCTTCAGTGCAACTTTAACTCCATGAGGGACCATAATTGGCAATTTAGAATTGTTGAGGGACTAAACTTGTCATTTCTTCAAAGTTGAAGGACCATTTGTGTAATTTTGACAAACTTAAAGGACCAAACTTGTAATTATCAATATACAAGTGTTTTAAGTGTCATTTCTTCATTCATTGAGGATCAAACTTGCATATCTTCAAGTCTTCAAGGATAAATGTTGAATATTTCATGATCTAGGGCCCGATTCTTTGTACGGCTTCGTTTCTCGTGTTCGTTTTTCCTCATTTCTTGTGATATTTTGTCTTTTTCACGATATCCATACCTAAAATACACAAGTAAACAAACACAAGCATATATATGGTATTTTATGACATTTTTATGCATTAAAAGCCCGAAAAGAACGATGAGATCATGTATAAATGTCATCTCATCACTCCCCCATACTAAGCCATTGCCGTGCCCTCACGCAATGCTAGAATAAAGTATCTAAGCATCACCAGAGTTCAATTTTATTAACCTTTATTGGAGAGTAAAAGACTTACAACATACTACAAAGATGTGTAAAGACATAATGTATGATTTTCATCACGAAAGTGACTTTTAGGGTCAAAGAATAGAAACAAGTAAATGTCCCTTAGAGCAAACTTCGTCATCCTTGATTGTCATACATTCCATGCTAAGTGCAAAAACGAGATCATTGTTGGTACAAGTCACAATGCTAACACTACTCATACGTCCAAATTGTGTAATACTTTTTCTCCCCGCAATCCTAGTTATTATAAAAGGAAATGGGTTACTAGCATTTTTTAACTATTTGTCATGGATCACAAGTGATTCATATTTACTTATTTGAGTAGTTATTAGTCCGAAAGCAAAGTAGCACGATTTAATCGATAGTTAGCCGAAGGACAAAATCTTTTAAAACGGCTTCTCGTGTATCTCCTTAAGTTCATATCTTGGCATAACTCGTTTCACGATTTGAGACCTTTCTCGGACCGATATTTGGCATGTACTTCATACTTCAAATCTTGGGAAGACGTTCTTGAAATTATGGTCTTCTCTTCATATATTTGGAATTTCTTCACTTGACGTTTTGAGAGATTCTTCATATTTTGGACCACGACTTCATCATTTTTCTTCAATCTTTACTTTGGATTTTGATATACAATGATCCGCCTCCTTTTCGGACATGGATACATTTATCCTCATACCTTGTAAGGGTCTTTTCGGATAGACTTTCTCCATGATCTTTAGGGGAGTAATTGCTTTTCGTCGTGTGTCTCGATCCTTCATATTGATTTAGGAATAATGATACTTCACATCATCTTGGATCTTTAGCAAAAAATAGAGCTCCTCATGCCTTGTTAGGGCCTTTTTGGAGGATCGCCAATCTTCGCGTCCCGTTTAAATAAGTTATGCCTTGGCTATGAACTCTATTCAACCCCGAGCAACTTTTAAACGATCTTGCGCTAGAGGCTAAGTAACCTTTCAAATCGTACGACCTTACCTATTGCAATTATGATTATTCCTAATGCATTGATCTTATGGGAAGAAAAAGCCACAATTAAAAACATATGAGTTTTTGAAAGAACATTTTCATGTTCTACGTTTAGCATGATCACTTGTCTAACTCTATCATCTCTCGTTCTTCACTATATAAAGACCTCTAATTAAAGAGACTCGTGAATACTTAGCCATGCAAGTCAAAATTAAGCCAAATTTGGATTAGCTTTCATTAAGACTATATCAAATCAAAGTTTTGGGTTTTCAAGCCACCTATAGGATCTTGCACTTTCTTGTACTTTTTCAAGTTTAGAGAATGAATTTTATAGTTCCCTTGATAAGTGACTTTCTAGGATCAATTATAGGAACTTGCGAAAAGTTCTTGTTCTTAACCCGAATAAGTTAAGACTTTCGCGTTTTAAAGCTCCCTATATAAAAGTCTAGCAAAACTTGAATTGAGCGGGTTAAGGAATGTAAATGGCTCCAAATGCCCATCAAGTCAAAAATTATCTCTTATTCTACCCAACGGAAAATATACATTCGTGTCTAAAAAAACACTTATGAAAACTAAGAAAATTTTTAAAATTTGGCCATTTTTAGCCTTATTAGCAACAAAACAAAACGTTGAAAATTGGAAAGCATGAGGGCGTAGCAAAGCAAGTACCTATTCACCCCCCATACTAAAAGTAAACATTGTCCTCAATGTTTCGAGTCTAAAGGTGGAGCACCCCCATACTAGAGACGAAGAATCGAATGCTTAGTATCTAGCATGGAAAGGGTGATCAACAATATATGTAAAGCCGTTTATTAAGTATGCTAAAAGATAATTGTTAGAACAATAAAGGATATGTCATGGATTCGTGAAAAACTTCTTCAAGCAAACGATGGAGGCTCACGTAAACGAACACGAGAGTCTTCAATCGTAGATGATGATGATCTAGATAACACAATCAACAACCACGAGACAACGAGTTGAAAGGGTACAAGTCCCCTTATTAGTGAATAGTAAGAATAAAAGGATAAGCATGGGATCTCTAATAACTTGCTTTTACCTAGTAAGAAAATTATCATTAAGTTCGTTGTGTTGGTCTAATCGAATTGATCTAGGTTTTCTATGTGACTCAGTTTTATTTTGGTGGAAACAAATAATTTTGGTTGTTTTTAAATTTAAATGTGCAAAGACTTAAAAGTAAATGTCGTTAAAGTAGAGGGCAAGTAATTTAAATCTAAGTCTAATTTAAAATTAAATGTGCGATATTTAAAAACGTGACGAAAAGTAAAATGATTAAATGACTACAAATAAAAGCGTGACGGAAATTAAAATTAGACAAGTATTAAAAACTTAAGCTAAAAATTAAACAAGACAAAGCATAGAGAACAACCCCCAATCGGAATATATTCCGATCAGCCTTACCATCGGAATGAACACACCTCCTATCGGAATATTGAATGAAACCCAGATCGGAATATGTCACCTTTTCAGATCGGAATAACCTAACAACCTCAGATCGCAATGTAGCCCAGATCGAAATGTATGCTATCGGAATACCAAGATGTAACCTGTCGGAATGCACCTATCGGAATGTACCTATCGGAATGAGGCTACGGAAAATTGGGCAGCACTTCGACTTAACAAGCCTCAAGAGCCGTCGGAAAGAGCGATCGCTTTATGCGATCGCAATCCCCAGATCGGAATGAGGTAAAGTCACTCCTGTCGCAATCCCGGATCGGAAAGCAAAACCCTTAAGCCCAATACTGTCACTATCGGAATGTGGTTAGCAGGCCGTCGCAATGTGAAACCCTAACTTTCCGATGGAGCACAATTTCGTAACAAGCACAAATCCTAATAAGCTATATCCAATAAGCCGTGAACAAGAACTTGAATGAAACGGAATCAAAACATGACAATAAGCTAAAAAGTTAAAAGCTTTTAAAATTTAAAAGACTAAACTTAAATGAAATCAAAACTTAAAAATCAAAACTTTAAAGAAAACTTCCAAAACACTAAAACAAAGTACCAAATAAGCTCACAAGGTTGTCAATCTCGTGGCTTAGTTCGTATGAGGAATTAAAAAGGGACGAGACTTTAATTAAAATAAGCAAATGGATTAAGCAAAAACTTGCTTAATCCTAACTTGTAACCGAATCAAAAAGTAAGAAAAGTAGAATGAGATTGATAAAAAGAACTTGATCAAATGATAAAGAAAGATTAAAGACACGAATTTAAAGAACACAAATTAAAAACTTACTTGGAATTAAAAGGTAATTAAGGTGCAAAACATGTAATTAAAAGTGCAAGTAATTAAAGGTGCATTAAAAGTAAATGTGGAAGAATGGTTTGTCAAGCCACCAACCATGGAAGAACTAATTGTCACGATTAGTCAACAAGAGTAAATGAATGAAAATGAGGTGTATATATAGGTGATTAGGGAGTGGTTAGGGGAAGCTTCCTCTCTCCTTCCTTTCTTGTTAATTGCACCATCAAGTCCTTCCTTCTTAATCTTTTTGTTAATCTTGGAATGTGATGACTTTTGGCTCGGGATTTCTTTGGACTCATCTTTTAATTCTTCGATAAATAAGACTTGAGTTCCTCGGCTTTAAGTAAACTTTCGTCTTTTGACTTTTTCTTCGATAAATCTTCAGAATTGGTCTTGGACTTCCGTTCTTTATCCACTTTTGACTTCTTGACTTCGTCTTTCATCCTTTTCTTCAATAAAAGTCCGTAAATGCCCGTGAATTCCCGTGTTTTCTCCACTTTTCACCTTTTCGTCCTAAATCACAACAAAAACACAAACCACGCATAATTCCGACATAAAAGACATAAAATACACGTTTTGGTCCGGTTATTATTGTAATAAAGTGGTAGAAAAGATGGGTGTTTACACACCTATCAAATCCCCTACACTTGACCATTGCAATGTCCTCATGCAATGTATTAGTTACAAAGCATGATTACACTTTTCATCATAATCAATCCTCGTTGGCCTTTATTAAAGAGATAGAAACTACGAACATTCAAAGTAAAGAAATCAAAAGCATACCTTGGGTTTTGAAAATGTCATGAATATTCATCATCCTCAACTTTTCACTTTCTCCAAACCAAGCTTAAAAACGAGATCATTGTTATTATAAGTTAGTAGACTAACACGAACTCATGTGGGCCAATTATTCACTTAGACTCCCTTATTCCTATGGGTATCTCTTATATTTTATTATTTGTCTTGAATGATCACGAAGATGCATTGTTCGACTTATTTCGATAATTATTAAGTCTGAAAATAAAGTGCACGATTTAATCAATAGTTAGCTAAAGGACCAAATCTTTTAAAACTGCTTCTCGGGATATCAGAAAGTTCATATCTTGGCATAACTTGGTTCGCGATTTGAGACCTTTCTCGGGCCGATATTTGGCAGCGACTTCATACTTCAAATCTTGAGAGACGTTCATGAAATAATGGTCTTCTCTTCATAATTGGAATTTCTTCACTTGAAGTTTTGAGAGATTCATACTTGGACCACGACTTCTTCATTTTTCTCCAATCTTTATTTTGGACTTTGATATACAACGATCCGCCTCCTTTTATGACTTGGATCTATTTATCCTCATACCTTGTTAGGGTCTTTTCGGATACACTTCTCCATGACTTTTTGGGAGTTTTTGCTTTTCGTCGTGTGTCTCGATCCTTCATATTGATTTTCGATAAATGATTCTTCACATCACTTTTGGATCTTTAGCAACAAAACATAGCCCTCATGCCTTGTTAGGGCCTTTTCGGACTCGCCAATCTTCGCGCCCTGCTTCATAAGTTATGCCTTGGCTATGAACTCTCGTCATTACCGAGCAACTTTTAAACGATCTGGGGCTAGAAGCTAAGTAACTTTTCAAATCGTACAACCTTATTTATTAGCAGATAAATTTATTAGCAAGCGATGGGAGAATAGGCTTATAATTAACTCACATAAATTCATGAAAGAATACCGGACTTATAATTGGCTCTATCATCTCTCGTTCTCCACAGTTTAAAATCTCAAGTAATGAGACTCGTGGATACTTAGCCTATTAAATCAAAGTTTTGGGTTTTCGAGTCGCCTATAGGATCTTGCAAATTCTTAGACTCTTTCAAGTTTAGAAATCGCATCTTAAAGTTCCCTTGATAAACGACTCTCTAGGATCAATTATAGGAACTTGCGAAAAGTTCTTGTTCTTAACTCGTGAGAGTTAAGACTTTCGCGTTTTATAGCTCCCTAAATAAAAGCCTAGCAAAACTTGACTTAAACACGTTAAGGATACTAGCTAGAGTAAACTCGAATTGAGTCAAAAGATTCACAACGTTTGAAAATTAAAACCACTTATTAAACATTTATTCTAATGAGGAAAGAAAATAACTATACAAAGGGAAAAACTAATAGGCCAAAATAGATCAAAAATTTTGAAAAATGTCGAAAAATTGATTTTCCGGTTAAAATGAGGACAAATACAAGGAAAAGACCACTTAACTTCGATAGAAGTCCCCCCTACACTTAAGATAAACATTGTCCTCAATGTTTAAGCATGTGGGAGTAAACTCCCCTACACTTAGGACATTGTGCACGTTGTTTAACTCTTGCTAAGGAAAAGACAACTAAAGGGATTCCTATTTTAATATTGAGAAAATATAAAATAGTGAATCGAAAAGAGTTTAGGATAGAACCGGGAAGAAGTAGAACACGGAATCACGGGTCGTCAAGAATCATCAAGAATGGATCATTGAAGCTCGAATCCCTGATTAAGAAGTGAGGAGAGGAAATAGCAATCCAAAAGGTCCCCCTACACTTATGATAAAGAAAGCAGAAAGATAGATGCATGGGTTGCCTCCCAAGAAGCGCTGAATTTTTGTTAACCGAGTCATGAGCCTGACTCGACCTTGATCATCAACGGAAGTAGCATGAAACAAATCCACCAGGATCAAAGACATAGTTTTCATCCATCACTAAGCAAGAGCTTAAGGTGAACAAGGCAAGCCAAAAGAGAAGTGGCAAGGTTCCCTTAAGCAGTGATGGAGCACGGTGGAAGCAAGTAGGAAGAGGTGTAAGCATGTCTTCAATGGTTCCAAAGATTTTTCCTTTTATTTCATCAGGTGGATACTGAGATGGCTTAAAGACTTCAATACCGGGATCGAACACCTTTTCCTTCAGGGGAAAATAGCACTCCGGCTTAGCCGAGTGTGAAGAAGATCCGCAAAGAAGCACAACCTCGTCCTCAGAAGTGGGACAAAGAGGTGTTAAATCATACGTGCAACGGATTTCGGTGTTAACCGGTTTCTTCTCCTTTGACAAAATGCTCTTCAAATCCAAAGTAAGATCAAGGCGATAATCTTCAAAGTCAAAAGGAGGAGCATCACTCTCATGAGGGAAGTATGTGTTAAGAAATTCAGAGAAATCTTCCTCAAATGAATAATCGTCCAAAGTAGGATCGAGTGATGACGGAGGATCTTCATCATGTGAAGAATCGCTCGAGAGAGTATCAGCCTCATCAAAATCATCGAGAGTGGGCAGCTCGGGATACTCAGAAGTACACTCAAAATCATCCGAATCTGAGCTAGAATCATCATCATCATAAGCGTCAAAGACCGGTGACGAATCATAAATGGGAGAAGCGTCCAAAGTAGGGAGAGAATCATCCACATCATCATGAAAAAGTGGATTATCGATGCGAGAGTCGAATAGAGGATTGTCGTAGACGGTAAATTCATCTAGCACATTAATCATATTCACTGATTCTCGGCCTCCAAAAGTTAAACTAGTAAGCTTCCCCATTTTGAAAACTTTTGCATCATCCCCGACTCGTAAGATTAACTCACCTTCGGCCACATCTACTAAAGCACGTCCGGTTCTCAAGAATGGCCGACCAAGTATTAAAGGGATACGAGGGTCCATTTCATAATCAACTACGACAAAATCGACCGGGAAAGTAAATGTGCCAACTTTGATAAACACGTCTTCGGCTATACCAACGGGGTAAGCGAGAGTGCGATTTGCAAGTTCAAGAGTCATCTTTGTTGGAGTGAGGTCGGGCAATGATAGTGTTTTCCAAACACTCAATGGCATCAAGTTAATACTAGCCCCGAGATCAGCAAGGGCAGTAAATTCTTCAGTTTTGTTGAACACGCAAGGCAACACAAAACGACCGGGATCTCCAAGCTTTTCCGGAAGTTCTTTAAGAATAACTGCAGAGCAGTTTTCATTTAATCGTGTGTTGGCGAGTTCAATCAGCTTCTCCTTCTTATTAAGCAATTCCTTAAATGCTTTAACAAATTTGGGCATGTGGACAAGTGCCTCAAGAAAGCTAATGTTGAAGTTCATTTGAGAAATCATCTTGATATAGCTAGTTACTTGAGCGTCCTCCTTGTTTAGCATTTTGTTCTTACCCAATCGAGAAGGATAAGGGATATTGGGTTTGGGTGGTGAAGGTGCAGGTGTAGGTAAAGGTTGAGATGTTGAAGGATCATTCGTGGGAACTTCATCACGTCGAGGCGGAGACGGTAATGGTGCACTAATACTAGGTGTAGGAGGAGTAGGGATACATGGTGGTGGAGGAGGTGTAGATGATGGGGGTGGGATTGGTGGTCCTACGATGGTGACTCCACTACGAGTAGTAATAGCACTCACATTGGCTCGCGGGTTAGTGACGGTGTTTGAAGGTAGAGAACTTGAAGTAGAAGGTTGAGCGGCGGGTAAGAAACTAGCAAGCATATTCTTCAAATCATTGGTTTGATTGCTGAAGGAGGATTGAATATCATTTCGAAGCTCGGATCTTATCTCATTTCCTTGCTTTGTGATATCTCCTTTAAGATTGATAATTTGGCTCTGCAAGTTCTTGATTTGCTCACCTTGGGTTCTCATGATAGCCTCAACATCGGGATTAATGGGTGGGTTTTGTTGGGCGGGTGGGTGATAAGGATTAGAAGCTCTTGGTGGGATTTGGTTGCTTCTAGTGTAGTTGTTGGCGGGGTTTTGGTTTTGAGGAGAAAAACCGGGTGAAAGGTAATTGTTAGATCGGTAACTCAGCAGATTTCTATCCCCTTGTTGTCTAGCTTGGTAATTTTCCGGTGAATAATTACCGTAAGCTGCATACACATTTTCTGGATTTCCTTGTGTCGAAGGACAATCGGTGTATGAGTGAGGACCGCCACATGTTTCACAAGGATTAGCAACCGCTTTAACTTGTTGTTGTTGTTGGTTTGAAGCGAGAAGCGTAATACTTTTGCTCATTTCAGTCATCATGCGGGTGAGTTCGGTCATCTCAGGGTTTGCTGAGGTTGAGGAAACATTGACTCTCGGGTTGTTCCTAGAAGATGCAGAGGAATCCCAGTTCTTGTGGTGAGTAGTCATGTTCTCAATTAACTCTCTACACTCCTCGGGTCTCCTTTTCATGAATGTGCCACCGGCGGCTGCATTGATCGTATCACGATCTCGAAAAGTCAATCCGTTGTAGAAAGTATCAATCAAAGTGACCGGAAGCATGTTGTGGTTTGGACATCGGTCGATCAAGACATTATATCTCTCCCAAGCATCGAAAAGAGATTCATCGGGATCTTGCATGAAACCGCTGATCTGATTGCGAAGGCTTGTGACCATGGATGGTGGAAAGTAGCGCGACAAAAAGCGTTGAGTCATGTCATCCCAAGTGTGAATAGAATTCTTCGGGAGACGATCAAACCATTTCTCGGCATGATGTAATAGAGTGTGTGGAAAGAGTTGTAGGCGAAGCTCATCCATAGTGGCCCCAGCCAACTTCATGCTCTGGGTGATAGTAATGAACTTGTCGAGGTGTTTGTTGGCATCATCATCAGGCAATCCTCTAAATGGGTTTGTTTGTACTTGCTGAATCATGTGGTGCTTCAACGAAAACTCAGGAGCGTTGATTTGCATCGGCGCAATCGGTCCTCCTCGTCCAAACATTGTTGGTTGACAAAGTTCCTCCATGGTCCGAAGATCGGGCTGTGGAAGAGCATTGTTGTTGTTATTATTATTATTGAGGTGCGGTATTTGATTATTTTTGTTAACACCTGCCATATCTAAATCTTTTTGAGGCTCGGGCTCTTGATAGTTAGAAGATCTAGTACGCATACACCTGAAAATGAAAAAGAAAACAAAACCAAACACAAAGACAATATATATACACAAGAAAGATAAAATCTTTTTGGATTTTTTGATATTTTTAATTTTTATGGTTTTTATGAATTTTTTAATTTTTATATGATTTTTGAAATTTTTATGCAAGAAAAATAACGTTCACAAGTAAACGGATCCCAAAAAGCAACGTGTCTAGCACAGAAAACTGTTGATCTTTACGAAAAGAGCCGGCAGCGGCGCCATTTAATAACTCGGCTTTTACCTAGTAAGAAAATTATCATTAAGTTCGTTGTGTTGGTCTAATCGAATTGATCTAGGTTTTCTATGTGACTCAGTTTTATTTTGGTGGAAACAAATAATTTTGGTTGTTTTTAAATTTAAATGTGCAAAGACTTAAAAGTAAATGTCGTTAAAGTAGAGGGCAAGTAATTTAAATCTAAGTCTAATTTAAAATTAAATGTGCGATATTTAAAAACGTGACGAAAAGTAAAATGATTAAATGACTACAAATAAAAGCGTGACGGAAATTAAAATTAGACAAGTATTAAAAACTTAAGCTAAAAATTAAACAAGACAAAGCATAGAGAACAACCCCCAATCGGAATATATTCCGATCAGCCTTACCATCGGAATGAACACACCTCCTATCGGAATATTGAATGAAACCCAGATCGGAATATGTCACCTTTTCAGATCGGAATAACCTAACAACCTCAGATCGCAATGTAGCCCAGATCGAAATGTATGCTATCGGAATACCAAGATGTAACCTGTCGGAATGCACCTATCGGAATGTACCTATCGGAATGAGGCTACGGAAAATTGGGCAGCACTTCGACTTAACAAGCCTCAAGAGCCGTCGGAAAGAGCGATCGCTTTATGCGATCGCAATCCCCAGATCGGAATGAGGTAAAGTCACTCCTGTCGCAATCCCGGATCGGAAAGCAAAACCCTTAAGCCCAATACTGTCACTATCGGAATGTGGTTAGCAGGCCGTCGCAATGTGAAACCCTAACTTTCCGATGGAGCACAATTTCGTAACAAGCACAAATCCTAATAAGCTATATCCAATAAGCCGTGAACAAGAACTTGAATGAAACGGAATCAAAACATGACAATAAGCTAAAAAGTTAAAAGCTTTTAAAATTTAAAAGACTAAACTTAAATGAAATCAAAACTTAAAAATCAAAACTTTAAAGAAAACTTCCAAAACACTAAAACAAAGTACCAAATAAGCTCACAAGGTTGTCAATCTCGTGGCTTAGTTCGTATGAGGAATTAAAAAGGGACGAGACTTTAATTAAAATAAGCAAATGGATTAAGCAAAAACTTGCTTAATCCTAACTTGTAACCGAATCAAAAAGTAAGAAAAGTAGAATGAGATTGATAAAAAGAACTTGATCAAATGATAAAGAAAGATTAAAGACACGAATTTAAAGAACACAAATTAAAAACTTACTTGGAATTAAAAGGTAATTAAGGTGCAAAACATGTAATTAAAAGTGCAAGTAATTAAAGGTGCATTAAAAGTAAATGTGGAAGAATGGTTTGTCAAGCCACCAACCATGGAAGAACTAATTGTCACGATTAGTCAACAAGAGTAAATGAATGAAAATGAGGTGTATATATAGGTGATTAGGGAGTGGTTAGGGGAAGCTTCCTCTCTCCTTCCTTTCTTGTTAATTGCACCATCAAGTCCTTCCTTCTTAATCTTTTTGTTAATCTTGGAATGTGATGACTTTTGGCTCGGGATTTCTTTGGACTCATCTTTTAATTCTTCGATAAATAAGACTTGAGTTCCTCGGCTTTAAGTAAACTTTCGTCTTTTGACTTTTTCTTCGATAAATCTTCAGAATTGGTCTTGGACTTCCGTTCTTTATCCACTTTTGACTTCTTGACTTCGTCTTTCATCCTTTTCTTCAATAAAAGTCCGTAAATGCCCGTGAATTCCCGTGTTTTCTCCACTTTTCACCTTTTCGTCCTAAATCACAACAAAAACACAAACCACGCATAATTCCGACATAAAAGACATAAAATACACGTTTTGGTCCGGTTATTATTGTAATAAAGTGGTAGAAAAGATGGGTGTTTACACACCTATCAATCTCCCCCACGAGGCACCTCTTTTTTGATTACCGAGTCATGAGCTCGACTCGATCCCCTCAATGCTAATTATCATTGGGGAAGGTGACTTGGTCGAGGGCAATCATTGAAGGAATTTCCCCACCAAAGTAGTGCTTAAGCCTATGTCCATTCACCTTGAAATTAGGACCATCATCTTGAGCTAGCTCGATGGTCCCATAAGGAAACACTTGTGTAATGGTGAACGGTCCCGACCAACGAGATTTCAATTTCCCGGAAAATATCTTAAGTCGAGAGTTAAAAAGTAACACTTGATCACCAACGTTAAAAACCCGGTTTTTAATCTTTGAATCATGAAACTTTTTAGTCTTTTCTTTAAAAATTAATGAATTTTCATAAGCATTATCTCTTAATTCATCCAATTCATTCAATTGTATTTTCCGGTGATCTCCCGCGGTCTTCAAGTCAAAGTTTTCATGCTTAAGGGCCCAATATGCCTTGTGCTCCAACTCAATGGGCAAATGACAATTCTTCCCATAGACTAACTTATAAGGAGTGCAACCGATAGGCGTCTTATAAGCGGTCCTAAAGGCCCATAAAGCGTCATCGAGTTTTTTGGACCATGAAGCATGGTTTTCTCCAATTGACCTTTCTAAAATCCTCTTCAAAGCTCGGTTCGAAACCTCGACTTGCCCACTTGTTTGTGGGTGATAAGCCGTAGAAAGACGATGAGTAACTCCATATTTCTTTAGAATCTTTTCGAATTGGTCATTATAAAAATGGGTTCCACGATCGCTTATAATAGCACGAGGGGTTCCGAACCGAGATAATAGTTGCTTCAAAAACTTTACTACCACACGAGCATCATTAGTAGGCAAAGCCTTAGCTTCCACCCACTTAGAAAGGTAGTCCACCGCGACGAGGATATATTTGTTGCCATGAGACGATGGGAACGGCCCCATAAAGTCTATTCCCCATATGTCGAAAATCTCACACACTTGAATTATGTTTTGCGGCATTTCATCACGTTGAGACGATTTTCCTTGATGTTGGCATGAATCACACGACTTCACAAGTGCGTGTGGATCACGATAGATAGAAGGCCAAAAGAAGCCGGCATCGAAAACTTTCTTAGCCGTGAGATTAGCACCGTGGTGACCACCCGTGGGTCCCTCGTGACAAGCTCTAAGGATATTAGAAGCTTCGGCACCAAACACACAACGTCGAACGAGTTGATTTGCTTTTGTTGTGTCGTCATACCCTTGATTATGAAATTGCCCACGTGGTAATTTGCAATGTCGGCAAACCATGGGGTAGTGTCTTTAGAATTCACTACACCGAGAGTCTCAAGAGGAAATGTTTCGGTGATTTCCTTGTTCTCGAAAACATCTTTGTGAGGATCTTCTAGACGAGAGAGATGATCGGCCGCTAGATTCTCGGCTCCTTTTTTGTCAAGCACGGTGACATCAAATTCTTGGAGGAGGAGCATCCAACGAAGCAATCTCGGCTTAGCATCTTGCTTAGCTAAGAGATACTTGATAGCCGAATGGTCGGTATACACGATGCTTTTAGTCAAGACGAGATAAGGTCGAAATTTCTCAAAACCATAGACCACGGCAAGGAATTCCTTTTCTGTTGTGGTGTACTTTAATTGAGCCTCGGTCATCGTCTTACTAGCATAGTGGATAGGACGGAAATGCTTGTCATAACGTTGCCCTAAGACGGCCCCTACAGCATAATCACTTTCATCACACATGATTTCAAAGGGTAATTCCCAATTAGGAGCAACAAGAATGGGAGCTTCGGTAAGTTTCCTTTTGAGAGTTTCGAAAGCTCTAACACAATCCTCATTGAAATCAAAAGGAGCATCCTTCTCGAGAAGGTGTGTCATAGGTCGAGAGATTTTCGAAACGTCTTTGATGAAACGACGATAAAAGCCCGCGTGGCCTAGGAAACTCCTAATTCCCTTAACGGTTTTGGGATGAGGTAACTTGGCGATGACGTCTACCTTAGCTTTATCGACCTCAATCCCAGCTTTCGACACCTTATGTCCTAAGACGATTCCTTGTTTACACATAAAATGACATTTTTCCCAATTAAGCACAAGATTGGTTTCTTCACAACGTTTTAACATTTGCTCGAGATTAGATAAACACGACATGAACGAATTGCCAAAAACCGAGAAGTCATCCATAAACACTTCCATCGACTTCTCGATCATATTGTGAAAAATCGCCATCATACACCGTTGAAACGTACCCGCTGCATTACAAAGTCGGAAAGGCATCCTACGATAAGCGAATGTTCCATAAGGACACGTAAAACTAGTCTTCTCTTGATCACGAGGGTCAATAGGGATTTGAAAGTAACCGGAAAACCCATCTAAAAAGCAATAGAATTCATTTCCCGCGAGTCGCTCCAACATTTGATCCATGAAGGGCAAAGGAAAGTGGTCTTTACGAGTGGCGTCATTTAACTTTCGGTAGTCAATACACACCCTCCAACCGGTCACAACACGAGTGGGAATTAACTCGTTGTTTTCATTAGGCACAACGGTCATTCCTCCCTTTTTAGGGACACAATGGATTGGGCTCACCCATGGGCTATCGGATATAGGATAAATCATTACCGCGTCAAGGAGTTTCAATACTTCCTTTTTAATGACATCGTGAATTTTGGGATTCACCCTTCTTTGACTTTGAATTGCGGGTTTGTAGTCCTCCTCCATTAAAATCTTGTGAGTACAAAATTTTGGGTCAATACCCTTAATGTCGGAAATTTTCCACGCAATTGCCCCTTTATGAGCCTTAAGAACTTTCAAGAGCTCGGTTTTTTCATCATTAGCAAGACCTTTTGCAATAATAACCGACAACTTGTCATCACCTTCCAAGAATGCGTATTCAAGGTGAGAAGGAAGATCTTTCAATTCAAGGATAGGTGGTTCCTCGATTGAAGATTTTGATTCAACACTCATAACTTCCATCGGCGAAAGAAATGGTGGAATAGAAGTATCATCACTAATCAACACCTCATCTTCATTGTCGATTTCATTTGAAGTGAGATCGCCTCCTTGGAATGGAGTGAAATTAGGTGTGGAATTAGCAAGAATCGGATCCAAAATAGTGGGATTGCCACTTGACGAGCTATCGGAAAAACCTAACACTTCTTGTGAAAACTCATCGCAAACCACATCAACGATGTCAATGTGATTGATGGTAGCGATTGCATAAACATGAGAAGGTTTCGAGTTTTGAGTAGCGTTTATAACAAGTTCCTCTTCGTTGAATCTCAAAGTGATAGTTCTCGCATGAACATCGATAAGCGATCTCGAGGTGTCTAAAAATGAACGACCTAAAATTAGAGGAACTTGAGGATCCGCGGGGATGTCAACTACTATAAAATCAACGGGATAGTAGAACTTCCCCACTTTCACGAAAACATCTTCGGCTACTCCACATGCTAAAATCGTAGAATGATCGGCCATCTCGATAGACATGTTCGAAGGAATAAGAGCCGGAAGAGAAAGCGATTTCCAAATGGAAAATGGCATCAAATTAATGCTTGCACCAAGATAGGCCAAGGCGAGGCATTCTTTCATATCTTGTATGTCACAAGGAATGTGAAACTTTCCGGGGTCACCATCTTTTTCCGGTATGCGGTTAAGATAAACCGAAGAACAATTAGCAAGCTTTGAAAGCTTTTCCTTATCGCTCATCATACTTTTAAAAGTGGAAGCGAAACGAGGCATATATAACAACCCGTCGGCTAAACTTACATCAAAATGCACTTGTTGAAACATTTTTATAAAAAGCTCGATTTGTTGTTTGTTACGTTCTTGCAATTTCTCTTTGTTTCGTCTCGAAGGGTAGGGTAAAGGTGGTGTGGGTTGGACATTAGGCAACGACCTTGGAAACTCGGGTTCCACAATTGGTATTGGTTCAACCGTAGGTGTGGTTTGAGCGGTACTTCGTGGGATCGTAATTTGCTCCTTTTCGACCATCACCTCGGGTTCTTTCTCGATTTCCTTCTCCGTAGAAGTACTTGGACGAGAGATTGGTTCTTTGAAAGTTTTACCACTTCGTGTAGTAATAACCTTCATTTCTCCCTTCGGGTTTGCAATGGTATCACTAGGAAGACCACCCCGATGAAGAGGGTTTACACATGATTGCTTCAAACATCTTAGCCATTCGGTCCTCAAATTTTGATTGCCTAGCATCCGCTTTTAACAACTCTTGCCTAATCTCATGTTGTCCTAATTCCATCTTTTGTTGATTTTGTTGAAGACGTTGGACATTTCCTTCCATTTTGTTTGCATGAGTTTTAAGTTCATTAGCAAGTTCATTTTTAAGCTTGTTTTTCAACTCGGATCTTAAGCTAATCATCTCACGTTGCATGTTATCAAATTTAGCATCATTTGCTTTAGCATAATCCAAAAATTCTCCTTGAAGATTTTTAGTGTGAGCATTTTGAAAACCTTGTGTGGTAGTTTGAAAATCACGGTTTTGGTTTTGATTAGTGACTTGTCCATTCCTATTTTGATAATTCCCCTTGTTGTAGTTACGTGAATTGCCTTGGTAATTACCACCTTGGTTGTTGTTTCGATAGTTATTAGCATTTTGATTTGGTGGAGCTTGATTTGGGCGGGAACCTTGACCGTTTTGGTTATAAGTTCCCGTTGCTACATAAGCACTCGAAGTGTTACCATCCGCGGTAATGCACTCGGAAAGATCATGAGCTCCACCACAAGACAAACAACTCTTAGCAACCGCTTTAACCGAAGCGGAATTTGAAGCTTCTTGAGCTTTCCAATGGGACATAAGATTAGCAAATCTATCAAAAAACCGATTTTCCTCATTAGCTTCATCATGTAAGGCATTAATGCTACGAGACGATGACGACGATGACGAGCCCAAATTGGCAACACTCGGTGTGTTACGAGGGCTATAAACCTTAGATCTATTCTCGATGATTTGTAAAGCCTCATTGGTCGTCTTGCACAAAATATTACCACCCGCGGCAGCATTCAAATAATCTCGTTCATGATCATTAAGCCCATTATAAAAAGTATCAATTTGATGCAATTCCGAAAAATCATGGTGTGAACATTCATGTAACATTTCTTTAAAGCGTTCCCATGCCATTGAAAAACTTTCATTATTTCTTTGCACAAATCGTGAAATCTCATGTTTCAAATGTGTTGTTTTAGATGGTGGAAAAAACTTGTTCACAAACTTAGAAACGAGATCACCCCATGTCAAAATCGAATTTGGCGGTTCTTTCTCAAGCCAAATTTTTGCGGGTCCATCTAACGAGTATGGAAACAACATCATCTTAATGGCGTCATGTGGAACATCCTTAAACTTGCTAGTAGCGGTGAGATGATTAAAATTCCTAATTTGATAGTGCGGGTTGTCTTTCTCATGACCTCTAAACTTATTTGCTTGCAACATCGACATTAAACCCGTCTTAATCTCGAAATTCTCCGCAAGGATGGCGGGAATCACAATGGCCTCTCCAAAACCCTCGGTGGGTGCTTGTAGCAACTCCATCATAGTACGATTATCCATGACGACTTCTTGTTCTACAATAGGTTCAACAATTGGAGGTTATTCCTCAATCAATGTTTCTTGATTGGCTTTCTTTTGAAGACGTTTACGAGCTCGTTTTGCTTGATTACGAGTGATCATAAACTTCATGAAGAATGGGAGGTGAGCAAAGAAGATTCTTTTTGGGTGTTTTGTAGATTTTCAATTTTTTTTTTTTTGTTTTTGATTGTATTTAATTTTTTTTGGATTTTGGTGTATCTTCGTAGACAACAATCTACAAA
Organism: Glebionis coronaria; assembly: GCA_025667525.1. NCBI lineage: Eukaryota > Viridiplantae > Streptophyta > Magnoliopsida > Asterales > Asteraceae > Glebionis > Glebionis coronaria. The sequence goes on along the minus strand of JANFOE010000979.1, from coordinate 529,329 downwards.
ATCTCTACTCGAATCCAACTCTTGATTAAAGAAGCCTCAAAGGAATGAAAACGATCACGTGGAGTGAAAGCCTTCGAATGACTTTAGAACTTTGGTGAAAACCAAATTGTTCAAGAGGTTTTAATCACAAAGAAACCAAGCAAATATATTATACGTAATAATACTTTGGGCGGCAAAACCCTCGATTAGCCTTCAATCTCAAATTACTCACAAGCAAGCGGGGAAACGAGGCGGCGCGAAGCACTTAAGAGCCTTTTTCCTTAGGGTATATTTTATACCCGCCTTATACCCACCTTATAGTTCGTATTTTTCAAAATCGAGCTTCACGAAAGTATTTATCTATTTTTGCCTTTTTCTTCTTATTTGAGATTCGAATACAATAATTAGAAGATCAAATCCCAATTAAGGTTGTGTTTTCACATTTTTGGAGATATTGTTTATTTGTTGTGATACTTAATACAATATAGTAATAATATTTTCACAAGAAAAAACAAGAAAACCGATAATACGTATTAGTAGATTTCTACTAATACAAATACTATTTGGTTAATATTAAAAACAACAATGCAAATTAATCACAACACACCTCTCCGGCAGCGGCGCCAAAATGATTGTAGTGTTTTACTACTCTTTAGGAAAAGAGAGTAAATAGGGTAAGTATCGAGTGATGATTTAGGAAAATCAAAACTAATGACCTAATGAAGTTCGTTTCCCAAGGAGGTATATGTGTGTGAAAAAATTGTTAAATGTTTGTGATTAATGATTGGTTTAGAAGGGGATGAGAAAAGAAGATGACGAAGATGTGAAAATAATACTACGACGACAAAACGTAAAATCGTAAAAACTACAAAAATAAAAATTAATTCTAAAAATTACCAAAAATCAAAATAAATAAACTAAGAGTTTACCAATGATCAAAACTTTTTCAAACCTTTTAAATAATTAAATATTCAATTTTAAATGCTAATTAAAGCCCTAAAAATCAAATAAATTATCAAAAAGCCCAAATAAAATTTTTTCAATTGGTAAACCTCTAAGATGACCTAAAAAGATTAAAAACTATTTTTAGAAATTTTTAAACTAATAAAATCTATTTAAAATGATTTAAAAACTATTAAAACTTAAAATAATTATAAAAATTAATCTAGAAGTGATAAAATTATTCTAAAAGTTACTAAATTCCTATTTTAATGTATTTAAGCTAAGAAAAATGTAAAAAGTTGGAAAATGTGAAATTTGAAAAATAATAATAAAATAATATTAAAATAATAATAAAAATCCAAAAATTATAAAAAAATTCTAAAAACTTGCAAACTAGTTTATTTTAACCTAAGTAAACAGAAAATCTAAGTGAAATGACTAGAATACCCCTATTGGGCCCTCAAATGGGCCAAAACCAAAAACAGTCAACCTAAATGGGCTTTTTAGCCCAAAAAGTCAAACTTGGCCCAATTGACTTGGAAAAGCCCTATTTGACTCAAAATTTAAATCTAAGCACAAAACTCTAAAGGCCCAAAAGCTGAAATTGAGCTTATCACAGCTTAATAAGCAAACAGCTTATTCTTATTGGGCTTTTTAGCCCATTAAGCAATAAGCTAATGCCATAAGCTCTAATTTGACACACAACCTTCTTTTGGGATGCTTATGAGATCTGTAAAAAAATTTTTTGAAAAAGCACACTCAATAAGCCAGAAATAAGCAAAGTAATATTTCAATAAAAGACAAAATAGTCGTTTTTGAGAAATAAGGCACCTCAGGACTTGATTCAACTTGCAAAAGATCACAAATGGACTCAATAAGCCAAAACAATCAACAAAATTCCAATAAGCAAAACCAATAAGCCAGAATAAGCCAATAAGCACTTATGAAAAATTCAATTAAGTTGGTTTTCTAGTCAAACCCTAAAGTCAACCCACCAAATGCTCTAGTATGAACAAATGGGTCAAATAATGAGCACCTATTACAAAATCCAAGTTTTTGCTGGTTAAAATAAGCTATTATAGCTTAATGATAAGCTGAAACCAATTTAACAATAGCAGTGGTAACCAGCAGGGGAAAGGAGTTCCCACTGCTTTGACTATTTGACCAAGCTTTTTAGAGAGATTTAATTGGATTCAATTGGAAACAAGGGTACCCTTGTGATCAGTGAACCACAAGGAGTCAATAGCAACAATAAAATCCAAATTTGGTTCACACAATAAGCCACAAATGATCAAACAGTTACCAGATACACCACAGACATGAAAATAAGCAGTTATGCACTTAATAAGCAGATTCAGCAAGAATAAGCCAACCAAACTCAACAGGATGCATACACAAGCAATATTAACTATGAATAAGCACAAATCAACTTATAACAACCACTGAATCAAAGTAAACAACCAGATCAAAGCATAAAAAGTTACTGATGAACAAGGTGCATATGCAGAAACTATTTTGCTGATCTATTTGACACTAGATCCAAATTCAAGCCTCAAATCCTTCTTCCCTGGTGTAGTTAACCTAGATTTAACACTTGTTAACCCTAGTCTATGATTAGATCTAGGTGTCCCCTAAATTTCAGTCAATTTCACCAAGTAAACAAGATTTTATACCCAATTTATGAATCTATGTGTTTCAAACCACAAAATGAGCAGCAAAGCAACCAAGTATATCAGATACACAAGTACTAGCAGATAGCAACAACAAACAACCACTCAAAACACCACAAATCCAATCTATGCAGTTAACCCAAACACCCCTTAATCAACTACTTAACAAAGCAACTTGTGATTTTTACTAATAACCTACTGATTTTAATGATCAAAAACACTTCCTAGGTAGCAACTAACAGAATCAAACACAAAAATCACCAGCTTAAACACAAGAACTCAAAATCAAAGCACCAAATCCAAAACAGGCAGTAACATGAAATTTTTAGAGGAAACTTAATCAAGAGATTATACCTGCCCTCCACAACATCCTAGGAGGGCCAGCTATGCTCCTTGGACCTTGTTCAACAACTAGAACAAGACCAAGGTACTTCAAAGAAGAAGATCAAAGCCTGCTGATGTTCAAAGTAGAACAAGGCTTTGATTATGATATGTATTCAACACAAAACAACAAATAACTCAACCAAAGGCTTAGAACTCTTCCCAGGCTTGGTGTCAACAAGCTTGAAGGAGCTTAAGGCTTATGGCTAAGGGTTAGTACACAATAATAACCAATATCAGAAACTAGGATTTCAAGGTTTTTGAACCTTGAAAACATTATAAACCAAGACGTGCCTTAACCACAAGATTAAGGAAGGTCTAAACAATCAAATGGAACTCAGATTTAGGCTATTCTAACACCAACTTTTAATCAAACACAAAAGAGAATTCAAAATTTTATGAAATTCAAATTTTATTAACTTAAAAGGGAATTACAAAGATTGATAGCCTAAAACTGGAACAAAGGGACTCTCACATGTTGAGGTCTCCTTTTATAGGAAAATGCCTGGCTAACACTATTCACAAACCCTAGCACTGAATTCCCTAAAATGCCCTTGAGTCTTCTAGATCATTTGATGGAATGAGCTGTCCAAATGCATCCAAACCGTTTAAAATAGCTTTGATATGAAGCAAAGGATGTGGGCTGTTGATCTTGACACGTGGCAAGCCTTGGAGAGGAAGTTGTCACATGATGGTGAAACGGTTTTGGTGGTGGGGCCTCTTGGTGAGTGGGAGTGAGTGTTTTAAGGTTGGGATGGGATTCTGGGCGTGTGAATCAAGTGTGGGTAAGGGTAATTTCATTTTACCCTTTGTTTTAAGTGGAGTAAAAACTGGGTGAATGAAGAGTGAACAGTAGTAACTTTGATCCGATTTTGGTGGGATAAAGTTGTTTGGCGCGTGTTTGTATGTTTGAACTTTGGGAATTGGCATAACGAGTCCTTGTGTTTTGGGAAAATAGGTATAACACATTTATTTTGCAAACAAACTCATATCCTTTGTAAATAACTTTCAGATTTTGACAATTTTGGCACAAGACTTTTCCAAAAGGTTTCAAAGGGTTGTTTTTGCCATTTTTGCATATTTCAAGGGCTGATCTTGGACATTGTTGATCTTCAAAGGTCTTCAATGCAACTTTAACTCCATGAGGGACCATAATTGGCAATTTAGAATTGTTGAGGGACTAAACTTGCCATTTCTTCAAAGTTGAAGGACTATTTGTGTAATTTTGACAAACTTAAAGGACCAAACTTGTAATTATCAATATACAAGGATTTTAAGTGTCATTTCTTCAATCATTGAGGATCAAACTTGCATATCTTCAAGTCTTCAAGGATAAATGTTGAATATTTCATGATCTAGGGCCCGGTTCTTTGTACGGCTTCGTTTCTCGTGTTCGTTTTTCCTATTTTCTTGTGATCTTTTGTCTTTTTCACGATATCCATACCTAAAATACACAAGTAAACAAACACAAGCATATATATGGTATTTTATGACATTTTTATGCATTAAAAGCCCGAAAAGAACGATGAGATCATGTATAAATGCCATCTCATCAATGCATTATGGGCCTTCCGTACCGCTTTCAAAACACCCATCGGGTGTACTCCTTACAAGATCATGTATGGAAAGGCTTGTCATCTTCCTATCAAGCTTGAGCACAAGGCCTATTGTGCACTCAAGCATGCCAACTTCGATCTCAAGGCCGCGGGTGATCACCGAAAAGTTCAACTCAATGAATTAAATGAACTTCGGGATCAAGCCTACGAGAACTCTGTGATCTATAAAGAGAAGACAAAGAAGATCCACGACTCTAAAATCAAGAACCGGGTTTTCAACGTTGGTGATCGAGTCCTTCTTTTCAACTCTCGATTGAAGATCTTCTCGGGTAAACTCAAAACCCGTTGGACCGGACCATTCACCGTTACCAAAGTTTATCCATATGGCACCATCGAGTTATCTCAAACCGACGGGCCAAATTTCAAGGTGAATGGTCACCGATTGAAGCACTACTTTGGAGGGGACATACCACCCATGGTTGTCCCGGATCTCCAAACCTCTTCCCCGGATCTCTAAATCCGAGGAGTTTCGTTAGGCTCGTGACGTTAAACAAGCGCTTCTCGGGAGGCAACCCCTGCATTATCTATCTATCTAATAAGTGACGGAGGAGCTTGCCTCTTCCATTTGTGTGCTCCGTGTTGGTTGTGAATGTGTAGGTTTGCCCGGATATTTAGCCTCTCGAGTCTTGATCCGAATAAATATTTTTTCGGGAACCGATACCCTTTATCTTTTGACTAACGTTTTTCTATTGCATAATTAATAAACGGCTTTAGATTTACGTAGAGACCCTTCGATTTTAGAAATATGCATTAAAATCGTTGAATTTAGTATGGGGGTGGCATTCCCGTATTCGAAAACATTGAGCCAATGTGTAGTTCTAGTATGGGGGGGTATCTATCGATATCGTACTAAATTTTTGCTTAATTCCCGTGTAATCCCGTTTTACCACCAAAAATATGTGTTTTTTATGCCAAATTATTATTATTTTTTTAAAAGAAAAAAAAAGAAAAAAAAAAGAAAAAAAAGAAAAAAAAAGAAAAAAAAGAAGAAAAAAAGAAAAAAAAAAGAGACCTAAGTGTTTGACTTTCCGTTGGGTGAGAACGAAAATAAAATTTTTGACTCGATTGAGTGTGTTGAGCTCTAGCCTAGCCCTTTACAAAGCTTAAGCGTTTTTGCGAATCATTTAGAATGGGTTCTTAAAAACTTGCATTAATAGTTTCCATGGATGATTTTAAACTTGCTTAAACAAATGAGAAATGATAGAGAAAAATTTAAGTAAAGATGTTTTTTTAATTATAAAGGTTAATTTTTGTACTTTTTACTCCCAACACCTTATGATAATTATTTAAATAAAGTCAAACGGTCTTAGAGATTCTTAGTTTTAAAAAAACTTCCTTTAAAAATTTCATATGATTAATCAAAGTCCACATTAGGGTATAATTAGCACCATGGAATGGGATGCGAAATTTGGCAAAATGTATAAATCCGATAATACCCGAAAGGTTGAGGATAATGTTGCTAAAAATCCAAAAATTCCTACAAGAATGAGTATGAATAACCAAAGTCATAATAAAGCATTCGATAAAAGTCACCAAATGGTGTACACCAAGGAAGAATAAAAGACCAAGGTCTTAAAAGTTGCAATATTGAATATCAAGTGGAATAAGCCAAATTTCAAATCCATAATAATTTGTGTTAGATTATACCTTGGCGGGGACTTTTGATTTAATCATATGCAATTTTTGAGGATCGAGTTTTAACTACTTATCAGTTAAACCGTCTTTCTTTATCTTCGGATTAAATAAGTATAAAGGGAGTATTGAGTCAAAAAATTAAAAATTACAAGTTTTAAATAGCTTTACTTAAATCGAGCCATGATCTTGTTTTTTAAGCTTGTAAAGGGCAAAGTGGAAACCGAGGACGACAAATTTTACCCATGAGGGGCAAAGATATGAATGCTTTTTGTTCCGTGACCCCTAAGCGTTAATTTCCAAAATTAATGAAAGGCTAAACTAGATGGTCTCGCAAAAAAAAAATAATAATAATAATAAAATGTGTGGCGGGGAAGCAGAGAGACCCGAGAAGAGGCAGAAGACTGGGGACCGGTCTTAGCTGGCTACTCAGCAACAACCTACTCAGCCCAAGGGAAACGGTCAGACTCACGACCGTTCTGCTACGGATAGGCGTGGCGGTAATGATAATTACCGTAACCACGCTGGGAACTCCAACAGCAGCAGGAATCATGGTAACGGGAGGGACCAGAACCAAAGAGGTTCACAGCCTAACCGTCCAGCTATCACTGGCTCTCAGCCAGCTAGGGCACCTACTGGAGGGTATACTCATCCTCTTTGCACTACCTGCAACCGTAGGCACCCAGGGCCATGTCGCCGCGACAGCAACGCATGGTACAAGTGTGGCCTCCTTGGCTATCGCATGAAGGACTGCCACAAGTGCGAGATGGAGGGCACATCTGGACATGCTGATACCAAGCCGCCTTCTACTAGTGGACGTGTTTACACGACTTCTCGCGATTAGGCCAATAAGCCTACAGGTACCATCACTGGAATCTTGTATATGTATGGTCAAGTTGCATGTGTTCTATTTGACACGGGTGCTACTCATTCGGTCATTTCTACTTCTTATGCTAAGAATGTTAGGATATCCCCTATGCCATTAGAGAATGTACTGAACATTTCCACGCCTTTAAGAGACTCTGTACGCATAACCCATGTGTACAAGAGCCTTCCCCTAAAGTTTGATGACAAGATTCGTCCTGTTGACGCACTTCTGCTGGACATGAATGATTTTGATATGATGATAACGTATAGTCCCCAGCCGGGTCATGAACCCGGCCCATGGGTACTACTCGTATCAGGCCCATCACGAATGGGTGGGAATAATGTTATTTAAGCTTATGGGCTTGGATGAGCAGTAACCGCACACACGTGTGCGGCCCACGGACCGCCATGCCCGGTGTAGTGTTAGACAGGATGATACTCCTACTATGATTAGGATTTATCCCAAAGGGGAGGATATTCACTCACCATAATTAGAAGATAACAATAAATCTAAATCTGGTGATTATCCTTTCCTTGGGGCCGAAGCATCAGTGACAACCCATTAGGATTTCACTGCCTATATAAGAAACCCCCAAGGGTTCCACAAAGGTATTACATTCTACACACTTTCAACTCTCATCCAATTCCTATAACCCTAACCGATTAATTACTCTCACGCCGGAGTTTAATCGTGTGAAACATTCCCACGGTAAGCCTAACGCGTGTTGTTTAGTGTGCATGATCCCAACCAGATAATTCACTTGGTGCAGGAGCCGGAGTCTAGCCAACCCGAATTAATTCTAATTCGGGTCTAGCAAGGATCACCCAACTTTTGTATCAACAAGTTGGCGCCATCCGTGGGACCCTTACACTAAGCTAGAGCAAAATCTCATCTCGAATTCTCAATGACGAAGGGGCATCCGCAGGGAAACCCCAGGAACACAAATCCTGGAAATCGGAAGTCCCAAGGGGAAGGGATACTCATTCCCAATCGATCCCCTAGCCACCAAGCTGGCGGACCAAACAACCGAAGTGGTCTTCAGTCCATGGGTATGACAAGCACGTTCTCTGTCACCCCACCACCTACTTCGACCTTGGATAATCCTGACCCAGGGAGTGCGCCCAATCCCCCTAACAAGGAGCCGCGCAGACCATCGACTGGGAAGAAGTAGAGGTCGAACCACTCAGCGAGGAAGATCTCACTCGAGTTCTCACGCAGAACTTTGAGAGGATCGTCCCAGGAATTGCATCAAGGTTGAACCTAGGGAGGGACCTCCAATCTAGGCTCAACTTTGGCAACGCCAGACCAGGCACCTCTTCTCAAACTCAAAGGAAACGAAGGACACGACCTCAGGAGCGGAACCTCTTTGAGGAAACTCCCCAACCCAGGAATGTGTTCGAACGCATAGGGGATCGTCTCATGTAGGAACTAATACAATCCAGGGAAGAGGGAGAGAGGTCCGACGGTTCACCCGAACGACCAGATCTGGAACTAACCAGAACTAATCGCCGCACAAGCGTGTGGGATAGGATGAATACCGGGAAGAAGGCTCTTGGATTTTCTCACAAGAGCGGTCCTCACCCAAAATATGGGGCACCACCTCCTTCTCCCGGTCCATCAGGAGAGGACTCGGATGACCATCCACCCAAGCGTCGCTGACCTAGGTGTACTCCTCCACCATCACCAGACAATGAGGAGTACTATGGCGGCCCCTATTATCGAGATACGGAAGCAGAAGATCTTTCCCGCCCATGGTGTGACTCTAGTCTCACCCGTCCATGGGCAGATCCCAGGGAAGATCCTTTCACTCTCCGCATACGGAATTACTCTGAGGATATAAAGCGTCGCATGCCGGCGTGTGTCAAGACTTATGATGGGACTGGTGATCCGGATGATCACCTAAAGATATTTGACACACATGCGAAAATTGAATGATGGCCCATTCCTATATGGTGCCAAATGTTCAATTCAACCTTGATCGGCAATACTCGTGACTGGTTTGAGGGACTTCCTGCGCGAAGCATTGATAGCTTCATTGAACTACGTACTGCGTTCAAGAATAATTATACTCAGCGAAAGAAGTATAATAGGGACCCGGTCTCATTGGTAACCATCAAGCAACGGCCGGGGGAGTCTACAGAGGCCTTCACTGAACGCTTCAATGACGAGTGCACACGCACAAAGACGATGCCGGAACTTCTAAAAATTTCCGATTATATGCACGCCATAACAGACAGGGAATTAATCAGACGTCTCAATGACAAACGTCCAGAGAGGTATGACGACCTTATGGAAAGGGTCAGAAACTTCATAGAGGGTGAAACCGCGGTAGCCGCGGCCTATCCTTCAAAAGAAAACAACTACTGATCGAACGACCAGTCCAGTAGACAGTCGGGCAGTCAAAACAACCAGAGCAGTGGGAGGGGCTCAGATTATAAGAGCCAAAACAAAGGAGGACGATCGGAGGAAAAATTTACCCCTCTAAAGATGTCCTACTGGGAGATCTTGCTGACGGAAGGGGCCAATTTCCCGAGACCTCCCCCAATGACGACTCTGCTGGACCGTCGTCAAGGAAATCGCTTTTGCGAATTCCATAACGAAAAGGGCCATGGCACGGAGGAATGTATCCAGCTCAAGAAGCACATAGAGTCACTGATCAAGTCAGGCAAACTCAAGCATTTGGTCAAGGATTGGAAGGATGGAAAAGACAACAAGAAGTATGACAAGAAGGATCCCCAAAAGGACAAACCTTCAACTATATACATGATCCAATCTAGGCAGTGCCGCACGAGGCAGAAAATTAGTCTAAAAATTTCACGCGGCAGAGAAATCTCATTCCCTCCCATCACGGCAAGCGATGTGATTGATGCGCCTCTCACTATTGAGATAAGCATTGGAACACACAATGTCCGTCGTATGTATGTGGATGGAGGGTCATCAGCAGAAGTACTATACGAACACTGTTTCGTACTGTTACGACCAGAAATAAGAAGCCAATTAGTACCGGCTACGGTGCTGCTCATCGGTTTTAGTTGAGACACCATCTGGCCAATAGGACAGCTGCGTCTGCTTGTAACCATTGGGAATGAAGAGCACTCCACCACGGCATGGACGAACTTTATGGTGATACGCTCATACTCTCCATACAATGGGATCATAGGCAGACCAGGTATCCTGGCCATACGAGCGGTACCCTCCACGGTACACGGGATGATCAAATTCCCTGTGGAAGGAGGAATTGTCACCATCTATAACACAATCATACCAGCATCCGAGTGTCATGCCGTGACAACACCGGTTCCACCTGTTCCCCCAAGGACGGATCACCACCTCCCAATTGGAAGGTGGCAATCCATCCTGAATACCCGGAACAAGAGGTATCTATAGGAGGAACACTCTCGGATAGCGGCAAAAGGGCCATGTGCTCTCTCCTGAAAGCAAACTTAGATGTATTTGCATGGGAGCCCAAGCATATGACGGGTGTACCACGTGCGATAGCAGAACATAAGCTCCAGATCCGCCAGGGATATCCTCCCGTTAAGCAAAAAAGCGCGGTCAGGCACCCGAACGCAGCCAAGTAATATTGGATGAAGTACGGAAATTGGTGGACGCATGTATCATGCGCGAGGTATACTACCACGAGTGGTTGTCCAACCCAGTCATGGTCAAAAAGCATGACGGAAGCTGGCGCATGTGCATGGATTTCACGGATCTGAACAAAGCCTGTCCACAGGACTGCTACCCGTTACCGGAGATTGACTGGAAGGTGTAATCCCTATGTGGATATCCCTTTAAGTGCTTCTTATATGCATATAAAGGATACCACCAGATCCAGATGGCGGAATAGGACGCAGAGAAAACGGCGTTCCATACTAGTCAAGGCGTATAATGTTATACAAAAATGCCATTCGGACTAAAGAACGCCGGGGCAACATATCAGCGGCTTGTTGACAAAGCTTTTGACTCACAGATAGGCCGCAACCTGGAGGTCTATGTTGATGATTTAGTCATCAAAAGTCATACGGAGGATACACTTCTCCGAGACGTCCAAGAGACGTTTGACACATTGAGGAGGATTAAAATGAAGCTAAATCCAAAGAAATGCACGTTTGGGGAAACGGAAGGAATGTTCCTTGGGTATATGATTGATCCAAATGGCATCAAGCCTTGTCCGGAAAAGACGGACGCAGTAATACAGTTACCATCCCCTTAGAAACGTAAGGAGGTGCAATCCTTAAATGGGAAGTTGGCAAGGCTAAACAGGTTCTTATCAAAGTCCGCAGAGAAGTCACTCCCCTTATTCAAAATACTCAAGAAGTGCATTAAGAAGGGAGACTTCTGGTGGACAAAGGAAGCTGAGGAAGCCTTTGGTCAACTCAAGCAACACCTTGCATCTCTCCCCATGCTAGTAGCTCCATGGCCCAAGGAGGAGCTCATCATTTACCTATCAGCCACACATGGAGCAATAAGCGCGGTACTTATGACGGATAGGGACACAGTCTAAACTCCGGTCTACTTCATAAGTATAACACTACAAGGGCCGGAGTTAAATTACTCTTCTATGGACAAATTGGTTTTGGCATTAGTGTTTGCTACGAAACAGTTGCGTCGGTACTTTCAGGCGCACCCAATTGTAGTTATTACTAATCAACCAATAAAAAAAGTCATCTCTAGACCAGATGTGGTTGGTTGGCTAAAAAAGTGGAGCATTCTATTGGGAGAACACAACATATCTTATAGACCAAGGACGGCTGTTAAAGGCCAAATCTTGGCGGATTTCTTGATAGAGAAGCCGGATGAAGAGCGACCAATCGTACAACAAGATGAAACTCCAGCAGAACCATGGGTATTATTTACAGACGGTTCTTCGTGTACGGATGGATCAGGAGCTGGTATCATCCTTACGGATCCGGAAGGGATGGAGTTTACGTACGCCCTGTGCTTTGAGTTCACAACCACCAACAATGAGGCAGAATATGAAGCGTTGATTGCGGGTTTAAAAATCGCCGCTAGAATGGGAGTTCGCAACCTTGAGGCCTACGTGGACTCACGGCTTGTCGCGAACCACATTCTGGGAGGATACGTAGCTAAAGAGGATAACATGGTTCGATACTTGGAGAAAGTAAAGTCACTCATCGCGACTTTCAGCAAGTTTTCTATCAAGCAGGTACCAAGAGGTGAAAACAAGAAGGCGGACGCTCTTAGCAAGATCGCGTCTACAAGTTTCGCCCACTTATCCTAGCAAGTCTTGGTGGAAATACTCAAGGAAAAGTCTGTAACAGAAGGGGAAGTTGCAGCTATAGTTGAGGAAGATGGACCTACATGGATGACCCCGATCGTCAACTATCTGACTAATGAAACCCTTCCAGACGAGAAAAAAGCGGCACGGCGCATCAGAAGGAAGTCGCAGCACTTCGAGCATCGAGAAGGTATTCTTTACAAGCACTCTTTCTTGCAGCCGTGGTTGCGGTGTGTTGGGCCACGCCAGGCTACTTATGTGATCAGTGAAATACATGAAGGGTTATGCGGCATGCACGCGGGTCCCCGATCTATAGTGGCCCGAGCTCTATGCACAGGATATTATTGGCCTACTATGCATAGGGATGCACGCGACATGATTCGCAAGTGCAGTGATTGCCAAGTGCACAGACCAGTACCTCGACATCCGCAGCAGGAACTTACACCCATTACATCCCCATGGCCATTCTATAAGTGGGGGATCGATATTGCAGGACCTTTTCCCGTAGCTGCGGGGGGAGTTAAGTTCTTGATTGTCGTAATGGACTACTTTACACGCTGGATAGAGGCCAAGGCAGTCAAATCCATCACAGGCAAACAAGTTAAAAAGTTTGTTTGGGAGAACATCGTGTGCCGTTTTGGCTTACCAGGAGAAATCATCTTGGACAACGGGAAGCAGTTCGCGGATAATCCATTCAAGGACTGGTGCACGGCATTGAATATCAAACGGCGCTTCGCATCTGTTAAACACCCGTAGACAAATGGTCTTGTGGAGCAAGCAAATAGAAGCTTAGGTGAAGGCATCAAGGCACGCATGGAGGAACGAAGTGCCAAATGGGTAGACGAACTTCCACATGTTCTATGGGCACATAGTATTATGATCAAAACAGCCAACGGGGACACCCCATTTCCATTGGCCTACGGTACTGAAGCTGTTATACTAGCAGAAATAGGAATGCCTACCATCCGCACAATGGAGGTTAATGTCGTCACAAACGACGAGCAACTCCGGATCAATCTGGATTTGTTGGAGGAAAAAATGGAGATAGCGGCTATCAATGAGGCCAAGTCCAAGGCGCGGATGAAGGCTTATTATGACGCCAAGGTTAAAGGTGTTTCTTTTCGACCGGGAGATTATGTCTATCGTGCTAACGAGGCAAGTCGAGTGGAGAATACAGGAAAGCTGGGCCCTAAGTGGGAAGGACCGTATGAGGTTACGGAAGCCCTAATACGGGGTGCGTACAAGTTACGTGACATGGATGGCCAAAACCTGGAACGCACATGGAATATCTGCAATCTTAAAAGGTGCTATCCTTGAAAGCTACGGCTTCCGCATGGACACTTCGCTATATCTTGCTTCAATGAAGATCCATGTGTTCTCTTTGTTTTGTTTTTTATTCTTTCTAGGTTCATTTTGTTTTTTAGGATTTCCCATTCTTGTTGAAACAAAAAACGTAAACGTTCTAATAAAATGCCGTGGTGCCTAGCTAGCTCCACGACTCGTTTTTGTGCAAATTGTTTTTATTCTTTAGACTCTATTATTGTCGTATGGATTTAGTTGTCATTGCTATAATGTGCCATTTCTTGTTCATATGCATTCATTCAATAACCATACGTGTACTATACGCCTCCAGGCGGGGTAAGAGGATTAAGTGAACCTAATAATTCAACTTGTCACATAAGAGGGATGCAACCCCAGTGACGCGGATCATGTATCCTTACTAGACACCTTACTCACGACACGTTGTGATAAGTTTCCATATGTCGCGCTCACGTAGTGCTTTGCATGGTAAAGACGCATGCCGCACGTCTAGTAAAATATAGACTTGGTTTTATTCTAGGTAAGACGTGACACGTCATGCGACACAGATACATGATATCTAAAACAGAATATAAACAAGTTTCCAAATCATCAAAATTGCCGTGACTACCACAGACTTATACATAGTATGACAAATGTTAACAATCATAAAGTACCGTGGACATCCACGGACGAATATTTAGGTTACAAACCAAATTATCCAAGAGATATAACAAATTAAGGTGCACCCTACATGGGGGGAGAAACCTACCTATCTCCCATTGCTCCTCAGCCAGACAGGGCAATATCTCACCACGTTCCTTCCGCCCCAGAACTTGAGTCGTATTCATCTCCGGCACCTCGCTTAATGGCTGCTCACCAACTACAATTCTGGTCACATCTTCATAAATAGGAAGAGTGAGGTGGCTAGGGGAAGGGGTGAAGGGAGTCCAGGAATGTCCCTCATCCTGAGAAAATGCACCAAGACTTAGTTTCTCAATAATCTCCATGTTAGATGCATCTTTTGTGGCTTCCAGCTCGGCCAAGAAGGGGTAGTGGAGATCTCGCATTGCGGCCATAGAAGCAGTCATCTTTTCAGCAGCTCCGGTGTTGAAGAAGGCATGCTTTGTGAAGTTTTGCTTCTTCCTTATTAGCTCTGCGGCCATGACCATTCCTTCATGACGACCGTGGTCGATGCCATCTGACACGAGGTTTGCAAATTGCTGAACAAATTCGAGGGCTTCCAACACCTTGGTAACGGCTAAACGCGTCCCGTGACCCACCATCCACCTATGGCCGGCAATGGCTGTTAGTAGTTGGGGGTATAGCACGTCGTCACGCTCAGAGATAAGGGCATTCACTAGCACATCTTTTTGGGTGGACGCCTCCCTCAATTGTTCGGTCATGGCCCTCTCATGAACAAGCTCCTCTTTTAGCTTCTCCCCACCCGGATCAACGCATGGGCGTCCTCAAGCTTCTTTGTGAGTATGGATACTCGGTCGGAGGAGGACTTAGCTGAAGCTTCTGCCGCGGTCACCTGTATGTGATAAATCAAGTATTAGAATGGCTGCTATTGCTGCATCTGCATGAGGCGATGCATATACATACCTTGGCTATAGCAGCCTCAAGTTCAGTCTCGAGCTCGGTTACATCCTGATCATGAACATTGGCATGGGCCGATTGTTCTTTAACAGTCGCCTCGGCAGTAGCAAGCTGGGACTGGAGGGTGGAAATCTGGGCCTCATTTTCTTCAATCATCTTCTCTCTTCGACCAACCTTCCTCTTGAGGGACTCAACATGCTCTAAAGCAGCCTCAAATCTTACTCTCATAGAAGTGCCCATGGCCATCTGATGGACCAATGCGCCGTTGTATTCATCCACCAGATCCGCATGGTTTAGTGCATTCACATCTCGTACCAACCCAGGGGGGATGCAGTTATTAAGATACTCACGACACTCCTCGACCTCTCTCATCCGTGACGCAGTGGTGATCTTCCAGTCGGGGTTGAACTGCTGATGAGGGCCGGACATCGAGACCTCTTGGGAAGCTATAGGGGTACCTTCTTCAAAGGCAGGGTCGGATCTGGTTGCGGCTGTGTGCAGCACAGGTTCTTTCTCCATCTCCTTCTCTTTCCCCTTCTCTTTCCGTGCATCTGGGGGAGGTGCGACACCAGCTTGTTCATCTCTGCAAACACACAATTGGAATAAGTATTAAGTGTTGTTTGAGGAAAACCGTAGCTCTTACTTAGATCATGGATATTTTGAGTAAATAAAAGTGGTAGACTTACACGTTATTCCCTTCTAGTTCTGATGTAGTCGGAGCAAGTTGAGTGACCGGATCCACAGGTTCGGCCCGTACCGTTTCGGAGGCTTGGGTGGTGCTCCCAACAGATTGATAGCGGGGGTGGTCCTCGCGCAGTTTTTTGGGTGGGGCATTGTGTTTGCCAACCTCATCCTGGGCAACTCTTCTCACCCGCTTGTTCTTCCTACGGGTACGCTTAGGGGCGGGCTGGCTTCTTCTTCCTCTTCTTCATCTACTTGTTGCATTTCCTCCTCGTCATCGCCCAACATTTGGCGAAGACTGGAGGTGGTCCTCTCAATGTTGTCACATTGCTCTTCCCCGTGTGCGGGGGTAGCAGTCTTAGGCGGCGAGGAGGGTCCGGCTTCATCTTCAAGCATCATGTGATCACCATCCTCGTTGTCGAAATCCACGGGGGTTCTCAGGAGTGTTGTTTCCTCTTCGTCTGAACGGGGATCCGGTACGGCTTCCAGGGCAACTGTCACGTTCCGGGTATGCTCGAGGAGGGGTAGCTCGTTCTCGCCTCTGGGACGGGATCCCTCTGGTATAAGCTTTGGATCACCTTGACGAAGGATTCCAAAGAAGTTCATTTCTGCCAAAATAAACGAAGTGTATTAGTTATAGAAAATAAGTGTATGTACGTCTTTCATGTGTGGATGCTATGCCTACCTTCACCATGCCTCATGCAAAACACAGGATATCTGTTGGACGAGCCGAAGTAATTGCAGCTAATCCCTAGCAAACAGAGGAATGATTCGGGAAGGTTTCTATGGAACCCTGTTCTATTCCTATCTATTTCTTGGGAATGTTGGGGATTATATGTACTGGCGTGCGGAGGAGGGTCATGAGACAATCTATGTTTAAAGACATAATCGGCCGGCCACACTATTGAGTCAATGAAAAAGTAATGGTCGTACCAGTTTTTTAGTGAGTCCATGGCCTTATTATGGGACGTGGGGCTGTTTGGAGATCGTTTCTTAAAGGATATCCAACCATTTACTAAACTAGGGGTGTAAAATAGCCGGAATAGTTCTACGGTTGAAGGGATTCTTCTAGCGCGACAAAGGATTTCAAACCGGCTGACCTTACATGCGCCTATACAGTGCAGTTGGGTAATATGTACATCATAATATCCTATGAGATCTATAAGGAAACGGGTGAAAGGAATACGGTAGTTGGCCGCATCAAAAAGACGAGTGTATAGGCCAATCTTTCCCTGAGGAGCCTCAGTTATGAGGTCCCCTGCACCAGGGAGAGAGGGGTGTAGGTTGCTGGGAATGAAGTAATCAGTGCAAAAGTGATCTAATTGCTCCTGGGTCATTACATTGAGCATGGATCCAATGGAGGGGTTGTTTCTTTGGGCCATTACTAAATAAAAAGTTAAGGGCGTGGTATTCTAACCTGCGAAGGAAGGGATCCGTGCGTGAGAAAGTGGTGCTAATGAGGAAAGCTTTAATGGTATAAATGAAGAAAAAGACTGTGTGTTGTACACAGCCGTAGGGGTAACTTATTTATAGGGTTGCCTTGTGAGTCATGGTTTATTTGATGCATGACACATGTTTGCCACTATCCTAAATCGTGTGGTTGGGGTGTAAGTGGCAAGTGAAAGGTCAGGTGGGACCCACGGGTCACTTCTGACTCAGTAGTTTACGCCGCTCGAGGTTCTGACTGTTTTCACTTTGTCAGTCAATTGGCAGGTGAACAGTAAATTTTTTCGGGATATGCGGTCTTACGTAAGACCAAATTCAATGCTACATTTAATTCGTCTCGGTCGTCACGTTCGGCTGAGGTACCATTGGAATAAATTCCTAAATCAGGTAGCTACGTGCGGCCAAAACAAATTTTTGATAAATTTATCATTCCCTAAAGGATCTTTCTTGGTACGTCCGGGGAGCATCTTGATAGTCTAGAGGTTACGCCTACGGCTGTAACAACTAGACTGGGGGGACATGATGACGTATAGTCACCAACCGGGTCATGAACCCGGCCCACGGGTACTACCCGTGTCTGTTCCATCACGAATGGGTGGGAATAATGTTATTTAAGCTTTTGTGCTTTGATGAACAGTAACCGCACACACGTGTGCGGCTCACGGCCCGGCATGCCCGGTGGAGGGCTAGACAGGATCATACTCCTACTATGATTAGGATTTATCCCAAAGGGGAGGATATTCACTCACCATAATTAGAAGATAACAATCAATCTAAATCTAGTGATTATCCTTTCCTTGGGGCCGAAGCATCAGTGGCAGCCCATTAGGGTTTCACTGCCTATATAAGGAACCCCCAAGGGTTCCACAAAGGTATTACATTCTACACACTTTCAACTCTCATCCAATTCCTATAACCCTAACCGATTACTTACTCTCATGCCAGAGTTTAATCGTGGGAAACATTCCCACGGTAAGCCTAACGCGTGTTGTTTAGTGTGCAGGATCCCAACCAGATAATTCACTTGGTGTAGGAGCCGGAGTCCAGCCAACCCGAATTAAGTCTAATTCGGGTCTAGCAAGGATCACCCAACTTTTGTATCAACACATGATATTGGGCATGGACTGGCTATCCAAACATCATGCTACCATAGACTGCCATTCATATCGAGTCATCTTCGGTGATGTTAATGCACCATAGTACATTCACAATGGGTTCGTACCCGGAAGGTCTGTACAAATCATATCAACCCTACAAGCACGTGCATTACTTTCACATGGTTGCGAGGGCTATCTAGCTACGGTTCATGACATGGATGCTGAATCTCCATCAATTCTAAATCAGCCGATAGTGTCAGAATTTCCAGATGTATTTCCAGAAGAACTTCCAGGCATACCACCTACACATGAAGTGGAGTTTAATATCGAGCTCATCCTAGGAGCTGAGCCGATTTCTAAGGCTCCTTATCGCATGGCTCCCATAGAGTTGAAGGAGCTGAAGGATCAATTGCAAGAACTTCTGGAATGAGGCTTCAATTCGACCGAGAGCATCTCCATGGGCGCATCGGTCTTATTCGTGAAGAAGAAAGACGGCAGTATGCATCTTTGCATAGATTATCGCGAGCTCAACAAGATCACCATCAGGAATAGGTATCCTCTACCACGCATTGACGATCTGTTTGACCAACTCCAAGGGGCCAAACATTTCTCCAAAATTGATCTGAGGTCGGGCTATCATCAGCTATGGGTTAAAGAGCAGGACATTGCCAAGACTGCTTTCCGTACACGCTATGGCCACTACGAATTTGTAGTCATGCCATTTGGCCTTACCAATGCTCCAGCGGTGTTCATGGATTTGATGAACAAAATCTTCCATGAATTTCTGGACAAGTTCTTCATTGTCTTCATTGAAGACATTCTGATATTCTCTAAGTCCAAGGAGGAACACGAAGACCATCTTCGTACAGTGTTACAGATTCTTCGCCAGAAGCAGCTGTATGCTAAATTCTCCAAGTGTGAGTTCTGGTTAGACAAGGTGGCATTCTTAGGTCACATTGTATCAGCAGAAGGAATCACTATGGATCCAGAAAAGGTTGAGGCTATTACCAAGTGGCCAAGACCGACATCAGCAACTGAAGTTCGTAGTTTCCTAGGCTTAGCTGGTTACTACCGTAGGTTCGTGGAGAACTTTCCCGCTTAGCACTACCATTGACCAAACTGATGCGGAAAGGGGAGAAATTTGTCTGGACTGAAGAAAGAGAGAAGAGCTTTGAAGACCTAAAGCAGATGTTAGTATCTGCACCGATTCTTACTCTCCCATCTGGTACAGGTGGATTTCAAATCTATAGTGATGCTTCAGGGAATGGCTGTGTTCTCATGCAAAATGGGAAAGTGATCGCATACGCTTCATGGCAGCTTAAGCCTTATGAGGAAAATTACCCTACACATGACTTGGAACTTGCAGCAGTCATGTTTGTATTGAAAATATGGAGGCCCTACTTGTATGGAGAATCATGTGATATTTTTACGGACCACAAGAGCCTGAAGTACATTTTCACTCAACGTGAATTGAACATGAGATAGAGGAGATGATTAGAGCTGTTGAAGGATTATGACATTAATCTGTAGTATCATCCCTGCAAGGCGAATGTAGTGGTAGATGCACTTAGCAGAAAGTATGGAATGATAAACGGCATTAAAATTGAGGAGGAAATTATAAGAGACTTAGAGCGATTAGACATTGAGATCATGGTACATGGACAACACGGTTACTGGGCTAATCTTAGAGTAGAACCTGAGTTACTCTCTAGGATCAAGGAAGCTCAGAAGGATGATGATGAAATCTGGGAGATAATTCTGAACTTAGAGAACCAGACAGAATTTCGAGTAGGAGTAGAGGGTATCTTATGGCAAGGCACGAGACTTTGTGTTCCTGATGATCAAGAACTCCGGGAAGCATTGTTAGCTGAGTCTCATAGCTCCCCATTCTCTATTCATCCTGGTTCGACCAAGATGTACAATGACATCAAGCAATACTTTTGGTGGAGTGGTATGAAACATGATGTTGCGACTTACGTCTCCAAATGTCTTACCTGCCAGCAGGTTAATATCGAGCATCAGCGATCTGGCGGTCTTCTACAACCGTTAGATATTCCAGAGTGAAGTGGGACAAGATCACCATGGACTTTGTTACAGGTCTTCCGCAGACAAAGAGGAAGCATGATGCGATTTAGGTTATCGTTGATCGACTTACTAAGTCAGCTCATTTCTTACCGATCCGCAAGGAAGATTCGGTCAGTAAACTCGCCGATACTTACAAGAAGGCGATCCTGAGACTTCATGGTGCTCCATCTAGCATCGTCTCGGACAGAGATCCTCGTTTCACTTCGCGATTTTGGAGGAGTCTACAGAAAGCTTGGGGTACAAAACTTAAGCTTAGCACGGCTTTTCATCCTCAAACAGACGGGCAATCGGAGCGAACGATTCAGACATTAGAAGACATGTTGAGGACATGTGCGTTGGAATGGACGGGAGATTGGGACGATTACATATGTCTAGTAGAGTTTGCATACAACAACAGTTGGCACGCAAGTATTAAATGTGCTCCATTCGAGATGTTGTATGGCAGAAAGTGTCGCGCCCTAATCTGCTGGGTTGACCAACGAGAAGGTCGTAGTAGCTAAGCAGAAATTGCAAGAAGCACGGTCACGTCAGAAGAGTTATACCGACAAGCATCGTAGGGACTTACATTTTAACGTAGGAGGTCATGTTTTCCTTAAGGTATCGTCGGCATGTGGTGTTAGACGTTTTGGAATCAAAGGGAAGCTCAGTCCTCGAGTCATCAGACCGTTTGATGTCATTGAGCGAGTCAGTGAAGTATCTTATCGTTTAGCGTTACCTCCGCAGCTTTCTCATGTTCACGATGTTTTCCATGTGTCCTTACTCAGAGGGTACAAGTATCATCCCCTTCACATGGTTCAGTATCCACTGGAACAGATTCGTGAAGATCTCACATTCATAGAGGAACCCGAACGAGTTCTTGACAGGCAAGAACGAGTCATGAGGAAGACGATTCCATTCGTCAAAATCCTTTGGAGGGATCGTACCGAGCGGGAAGCCACTTGGGAAACAGAGGAGTCTATCCGGGCTTCTTACCCTCATTTCATATTTTGAATTCGGGTATGTTCCTCTTTTCCAGTTTACCTTATCTATAATTCGGGGACAAATTATTCTTTTTAGGGGGGAAGAGTTGTAAAACCCGCATGCTTTTACCATTAACAGTACATATATAATCGTACGTACATGATTAAAACTTTCCTTATATAACATTTTTACGTTTCACGAATGTTAATTACAAGTATTACGTACGTGTTATTACACGATAAGTATTTAAGCATATTAATACACGATAATTATTATCTACAATAATTATAATCACGAACATGAAAACATGAACGTAAATAATCACGAACCTATTATTATGTATTTACGTAGTTATGATTACGATTACGTATAAATATATATTATAACACGAACAAGTAATAAATAAATCACGTAAACACTACCACGAGAACACGTAATATTTAGAACACGGAAAACATTGGGTTTCCCCTTGTGGGCCCCACCTACCCGCGGCAAGAACAAAGAAAAGGGCCAAGCCCACTTTTATTTTTAACTAAATAAGAAAAGGGAAAACATGTTTTCATATTACAGAGTTTTTCTAAAAAGAACAAAACCCTAGCCTCCTTTTTCTCCCTGTTGGCCGCCGGTTAGAACACACCAAGGAGAGGTGTTCGTTGATTTTTGGTGATCCAATTCAAGTGGAATCGTTCGTGTTATTGTTCTCTTTTTGTTTCACGCATTGGTAATTCTTAAACCTTTTCTTTTAAATTCTTTTATTTAATTAGAACACATGAAATCATGATAATTAAATAACAAGATTAAAAACATGTTAATTAAATCATGGGGGTAAATAAACATGGTGGTTTTTGGGTGTTTTGGTTCGGCCGACGCAAGGAACCGAGAGCCGAAGCTCTCGGTGGTCTTCGATTCACCACCAGCCGAGACCTCATGGTCTCGGTGTGGTTTTGTGTGTCTCGGCCGCAAGGAACAAGGGACCCCGACGCATGTCAGGGTGGCCTTGTGGGTTTTGGGGGTCTCGACTGAAAACAACAAGCACCACTGGCCTAAGCCGGTGGCTAATATGAACAAGAAGGGGGAACTCAAGCCGTGACATGGGCAGCGGCTAGCCGAGGACCAAGGGAACCACCGGCTTAAGCCGCTGGCATTTTTACACAAACAGTGGCAACCGGCCAAGCTGGTTCGCCACTGTTAAGGGGTTGTTTGTTGATCCGGTTCAAGGGTAAACACGGTCCGGTTCACGACATGTCTAGATTAAACACACGGGTTCGGTTCACGACTTAATTTTACAAGCCTAATTAATTTTACAAGTTTAATTATTTACAAGATTAAATAAATTAATTTAACATGTTATATAATTGATTTAATTAAAGCATGACTTAGGTTTATTATTATTATTAATAATACATGATTTTAACCTAAGTATTTTATTATTTAATTTAGACTAAAGTAATTATTAATTATTAAAACATGACATATAATTAATTAATTTCCATGACTTAGGTTATATTAATAATAAATATTAATACATGTTTTAGCCTAAGTATTATATACACTTAATTTAATTAAATCATGCTATATTTAATTAAATCTTATAATGTATAGTTTATTTAATTTACATGTATTAATTAATAAACTATACTATTAATCACATGACTTAGAATATTAAACAGTAAAACTTAAGCTTATCTTATTAGCTTATTAATCCAGCTTATTTCTAAATATGGAAACTTTCTATTCTTAGAAAATTATCTATTTTAAGCAGTGAATCTAGTTATGGAAACTTTCTATTTTTAGAAACCTATTTATTTTAGGCAGCTACTCTATTTTTGGAAACTTTCTATTTTGGAAACTTTATACTTTAGGAAACCTGCTATTTTTAGAAAAATTACTTATTATTACACAACAAGTATAATAATACAAGAAATACAAGTAATACTTAACCAGAATATCCAGAATACATGATAAACACAACATAACGTTATAATCAGTCAAACAAGACATGAACATATAAAACAAGCTAAGACATGATATAAAACCAGTTACGTGCACAGTAATCAGAAGACTTATACACATATATTATTTATGTAGCATTAGTGAGATCGAAGTAGGACTCTCTTCCGTTCGTCTTTTTCGTTCACTGGACATAAGGTACGGATTCTCCGTCCTTTAAGTATGGACATTCTTTCCTTATTAGGATTCCCCGTATGCAGCCAACTGTTTTCCCAGTATATGTTTTATATGTTTTGATTTGCTTATATTTAATTAAATGCCTAAGCCATATACATGCATGACCAGTTTCACCTAGTTATGGAGGTACCATAACCATAACACTGGAGGCACCGGTGTTATGACTTCACCACGGCGGAGTGATAGCTCGTGGCGTCCCTTTCAGCTTTTGGCCATATTATTATATTATCATGTGGGGCGTATGGGTGCATCCTAGTTTACATGTTTTTACAGATTATTCAGGTGAATGTGGTGTGTGCCTTGCATCCTTAAAAAGGAGTTGATCCCTCCTACCCAAACTTATATTAATTAGAGGCAGCCCCTCTAATTGCATGATAAGGTCACCCCTCCAAGTATTAATGCACGTTGATATTTCATGACCTATATTGGCTAATGGTAAACATGTTAAACAGTTTTTATAAGATAAACAATAGGCTTTTAAAACTATAAAACCAGTTTTACTAAGTTATACCAGGTTTTTGCAGGACTTAATCAATTCCGCTGCTATATGTTGTATATGCTTATGTTATTCATTCTATGCTTGTATATCCGTGCACTGAGCGTTATGCTCAGCCGTTTTCCTTTCATGTTCCCAAAATGGCAGGTACTCAGGGACGCTCGTAGACTTTAAGCGTACGTGCATATGGATTGGAAGCTTTCTAGCCTTCATTACTTTATGCATTTATTCATACTTTTGCTACTCATTTCCATGGACATTGTTTAGTCCTTTTCCTTTACAGTACTCATGTTTGTGTGTGATGAGCTTTTACTTTGGGGTACCGATGTTTGTTTCCGGTATTTCCTTTATGGTCATGTAATGTTTAAGACATTTATCCTTGTATGCTTTGATGACACGCCATAATCACGCGTGACATTCCATTTACCAAAATGGGGTGTTACAAAGACACACAGTGTACGTCTAGCAAATTATAGACTTAGTATTTTCTTAAACAACCGTGACACGTCATGCAAAAGATACACGATATCTAAGAATAAATACATGTTTCAAATATACAAAACAAAAGCCGCCGTGATCATCACGAACACATATATTAATAAATATTCTAAGTGTTCGAAATTGAATTACAGAATAAAGCCGTGGACATCCACGGACGAATATACATTACAAAGAGAGCAGTACAAGTGTTCAAAAGTTACAACTACATATATTACGATGGAGGAAGGAATTCACCTACTTCTTTCCTCCCTTCGGCTATCAAAGAAAGGAGCGCCTCACCACGGGCCTCTTTCCTGCTACGAGCCCGGGCTAGGGTTGCTTCAAGCGCCTCACCCAACGCCTTCTCTCCCTTCACGGCCTTCGAGCTAGCATCATAAGTTGGAAGGGTGAGCTGGTTGTGGTCCTGTATAAGATGTGCCCGGGGATCCACTCCACTCTTTGGACATGCGTCTGGACAAAGCTTCGCCATGATATCTTCGTTCGGCGCGTCCTTCATAGCTTCAAGTTCGGACAGGAAAGGATACTCCAAGTCTCCCAGAGCACCCATGGAAGAAGTCATTTTTGCCTCGGCCCCCGGGTTGAAGTAGGCGTGCCTAGTGATGTCTTCTTTCTTGCTTATTAGCTCGGCAGCCTTGGTCATACCTTCATGTCGGTCGCAGTCAATACCGTCTGACACGACATCAGCAAAGGACTGTACAAACTGAGGTGACTCCATCACTCTCATCACTTCTAGGCGCGTCCCATGGCCCATCATCCACCTACGACCAGTGATGGACGTAAGAAGTTGGGGGCACAACACTTCATCGCAATCTGTAGCTAATGCGCCTAGTTCAGTGTTCACCTTCTCCAAGGTCTCATACATTCGCCTTTCCATTTCAGTTCTCTCCTTGGCAAAATATTTCTTCAAAGCTTTTTCGCCCTTAACCAACATCCGCGTCTTCTCTACTTCCTCTGTGAGGGCGGATGCTTGGTCAGCCACGGTCTTAGCAGAGGCCTCGACTGCGGCTACCTGTGAATGAAACGTTAAGGTTGAAATGAAATGGAAAGACAAGTATGGTTTCACACAAAAAAGAGGAAAAAAAGATAAGTATATAAGGATACGTAACTTGCCATTGGAATCCTTAAGAAGAGCTTCCAGTTCAGCAATGCGCTCATCACGGGCATTGGCATGGCTTACCTGTTCTTTTATTGTAGCCTCAGCCATGGCTAAATTCGCCTGCATGGTAGATATTGTTTGCTCATGCTTCTCTACAAGCTCCTCCCTACGGGCCATTCTCCTATCGGCACGACGTACATAGCCCAAGGCCTCCTCAAAACGACGTCGAAGGACCGCACCAATAGTCATCTGGTGCGTCATGGACACATTGAACTGCTCAAGGAGGGTCCCATGGTTGAGCTCATCAAGATCTTGCGCCAGGGTCGGAGGAGTCAAGTGATCCACAATATCTTTGCATTCCTCCTCCGACTCTAGCCTTGTCATCTTGGACAAGTTCCATGTTGGGCAGAGGCAGGAGTCCGGCCCTTCAGACCAGGGCTCTTCCAATGGGTGGGGGGAGGAGTTGGTAGGCGGTCTTGTATCACGGGTGATGGATCCCTGCCAGCGTCTCCCTCGTGCGACACGGCCGTCGAGTCCACCTTGTTGTGCACTTATTAGTCTTTTGTAGTTTGTACTTAACAAATACAAAGAACAAGGAAAATGGATAATAAAGGATAAAGAAGGACACTTACGTTGTGGCTATCGTGGGCTCCATGGTGGTAGGGTCCACTGTGGTGACATGATTGGCTTTCCACACGATCTTTTTCGCCTGGCTACTAGTCACGGTGGGGGGAGGAAGTGGGTTGATCTCTAGCGCGGTGGCACTACTGCTTCCCTGGTATTGTGGATGGTCTTTGCGTAACCTCTTGACAAGCGCATTAGACGCGCCCACCTCTTCCTCCGTTGGCTTCACAATTCTCCTCTTGGACGTGCGCCTTCTTTTGGTGGGTTTGGGTTGTGTGGTGGAGTTAGGTTGGTCTTCTACTTCTTCCTCCTCAGATTCAAGCATCCGATCGACTCCCTCAGACCCTTGATCTTGATTAACCCCTTGGTTCTCTAGGTGAGGGGTCGTGGTGTTTGTCGTCGTGCCCTCACCACCTTCGAGCAAGAGGTTGTCGCCGTCTCCGTTCAGGAAATCTAAAGGCGACTTCTCTATTCCTTCCCCCATATCTGAGTGGGGCTCCGACACGTCTTCCAAGGGCAGGGTCATGTGTTGGGTAGCAGCAAGAAGTGGTAGCTCTTCTTGACGTAGTGGTCGCGACCCTTCGGCAACCTTCTTTGGGTCCCCTTGGCGTAGCAATCTGAATAGCCTCATCTTCGTGGATACATAAATACAAAGGCGTTAGTTACATACACGACCTATTCAAATATGCATACAACTATGCTTGTTAAGGATACCCACCCAGACTACGGTCATTCAGGAAGCACGGATATATGTCCTCCCTACCAAATTAGTTACGGCTAATCCCTACTAAGCATAGGAAATTCTCTGGTAGATCCTTATGAAAGTCAGTACGGTTGGTGTCTAACGTTCTAACATCCCGACTGCTATATTCACTGGTTGGGGGTGGATAATCGTGTCGCACTCTGGTTTTAAGAACAAAAGGTGTGGGAAAGACTTTGGCATCAGCAAAGAAATAATGGTCATACCAATTCTTGAGTGAGTCTAGAGCTTTCCTATAACACATAGGGGCATTCGCGAATCGTTTTTGAATGACAGTCACCCATTTACCATTAGGGGGCATAAAAAACCCTAAATAAACTCACGGTGGGGGCTACCTCACATGTATGTCATGTAATCTCGAATTGATTGATTTTACACGCCCCTATACAATGAAGTTGGGTTATATGGAAATTATAATACGTAAGGATATCTACAAGAAACTTAGAGAGGGGAATGCGGTAGTTGGCTGAGTCAAATAGGCGTGTATACACACCTATCTTCCCAGCCGGAGCGTCCGTGATCGCTTCACCATCACCCGGATAGGTAGGGTGTACGCTCTCAGGAATGTAATAGTCAGACAGGAAGTCCATGAATTTCTCCGCTGACATCACATTGAGTACGGTAGTGATTGTGGGGTTGTCCTTCACCATGATTTATAAATATGAGAAGAAGGGCGCGATGATCTAACTTGGTATGATAGATTTCCGTGGAAATTAAGTAGAAGTAATGAAGGAATGAAAGGAAATGCAACAATGGTGGTAGAAGGTGTGAACTGTGTGTGTGCACAGTCACACACACAGGCTTTTTATAGGGTTGCCTCGGTTTACGAGGTAGCCTGGATGATTACCACGTGTAATCCACTACGACCATCTAACGGATGGGGTTACTGACACAGTCGAAACGATAGAGGGGTCCACGGGTCACCTCTTAAACAGTTTTGAGTAGCTCGAGGGTGGGCCCATGTGGTGCACTTTTGCAGAGAAATATTTGAACCGTTCTCTCGACCTCGCCTACCATTAATGCATTCATTAATATTGTCTCGGTCAACAGTATTGTGTGTGCGGCCATTTTTTCTTAACGAATGAATAAGGGACACTGGTTAGTCTAGAGGTTACGCCTACGACTGTAACAACTAGACTGGGGGACATGATGACGTAGAGTCCCCAACCAGGTCATGGACCCGGCCCACAGGTACTACCCGCATCTGGTCCGTCACTGATGGGTTGGATTAATGTCATTTAATCTTATGGGCTTCAAATGAATAGTGGCCGCATAGATGTGTGAGGCCCACGGTCTGGCACGGCCGGTACAGGGTTAGACAGAATCACAATCTTATTAGGATTAGAATTTACCCTAAAGTGGAGGATATACACTAACCATATTTAGAAGATAACAAACAAACTAATTATGACACTTATCCTTTGCTTGGGGCCGAATCATTGGTGGCAGCCCATTAGGGTTTCACCGCCTATATAAGGAACCCCCAAGGGTTCCACAAAGGTATCATATTCTTTATACTCTCAATCTACAACCGATTCCTAACCTCAAATCGATTACTTACTCTCATGCCAGAGTCTAATCGTGGGATACGTTCCCACGGTAAGCCTAACAGCGTGTTGTTTTAGTGTGCAGGATCCCTACCAGAAGTTCACTTGGTACAGGAGTCGGAGCCCAAACACCTGAATTAAGCCTAATTCTGGTCAAGCTAGGATCATCCAACTTTTGTATCAACAATAAGCTATGGCTCAAGTGGCTGTATTGAATTATAACTACTACATAACAGTGCAACACCTATGTATTAACTGATGGAATTCCATTCCTGATTACTGATGGAATCATCTCCTGCTTACCGACAAAAAGTGTTCTTGACAATAACCAAAGCGAGCAATTGAAGCTTCCATTTTAGAGAAATGATAAAATATTTTAGAGGGAAATGCAGATTTTGCTCAAAAAGCAGGCGGCCTCCTCATCTTGGCGAAAGTGCATTTGACCTCCCACCATTAAGTGTAAGGCTGCAGGTGGCCTCCCTGGCCTCTAACAGTGTTAATGTCGCATCGTTATCTAAATTTGGTGAAAGGTATACTTGTCTTTTTTGTATTATAAACATAATAAACCCATTAAATTTTGTACTTTCCCATTTTTTATTTGCATATACTGCTACCATTTTCTTATAGATGCAATTGAAACTTTTTAAGCAATATGTTTTTTTTATCATGATATTTTTGCATCAAACGTGATGTTCAATGTTATTCTGGATATTCATTGTTTATTTGCACTATTGAGCTGTCTTTATCATCATGTTAATTGATCATTATCCACATTGTTTTCCATATCATTTATTATTAGCATCATCTCCATCGATCATGTATATATCACTATCATTATATTCAAATGCATAGAATCTCTAGATTCATTATGTTTGATCATTAGCATCATCTTCAATAATCATGATGATGATTGATATGGTGATGGTGATCATCATCCTCATCGCCGTCAACTAATCATCCACGTTTTGCCATCAATTCATCATCATCAACCCTTTCGTTTTTTGGAAGTGACATTTGCAAAGAAAGATGTTATTAAAAACTATATGTATCTATTGAATTTATTGAATACACTGAATTTTTGGAAGTGACATTCACGAAGATATAAATCTATTGAATTTAGAGACGTGAGGCTAACGCCACAGAAAACGCAATTCAAAGAAATCGAAGAAAGAGAAGAAAGAAATCGAAGAAAGAGAAGAAAGAAATCGAAATCGATGACCTGGGTTTGTATCGATTCATGATGTACGAACAATGTTTGATTCCCACAAAGTTGATTCATTTGGTGTTAATTGGAGTTTATTGAAAAGTTATAGTTTTCTGAATTTGGGGATAAAATCATAACAAGATATCTGGTTGCGTTCTTATTTATAAAAAAATTGGGGATCATTTTTATAATGAAATAAAAAAACATATAAAGTCAATTATGTTTAAGAGATGAGTATACCCTTCACCAAACTTAGATAACGAAGCAACACTAACACTGTTAGAGGCTAGGGAGGCCGCCTACAGCCTTACACTTAATGTTGGGGAGGTCAAATACACTTTCGCCAAGATGGGAAAGCTGCCTGCTTTTTGAGCAAACCATAGGAAGCATATCTACATTTCCCTCAATATTTTAATAAAACATTTGAGCACCTCATCCTTCCGACAATTCCTAACAGATTACCGACAAAAATTTTTAATAGCAATCTACCGACGGATTTCTGCCAAACTAGCAACGGATTAGAGATTCTGTCGATATCCGATCACCAAAAACAACAGATAGTGACTTAAGGTCCCATCAATAATCCATCACTATCACTCACGAAGCATCGACCTAATTTTCATTTGTATATAAGGCATTAAAAAGTTACGTGATTTTTCAAATATACTCAAACGTTACTTAAACTAATTTTTATTATCTATATCATATATACCCGTACTTTTCATTTCGTGTTAATATTATTAGTGATTAAATATAGCCCAAGCCCGGTTTGTGTATATCTTCATATTCAATCGCTTGAATAACTCTCCCATCATAAACCCCCTTCTCAATCTGCACCTTTGCACAAAACTTATCGGTATTAACGCTCAACAACCCCGCATTCGACCTACGATACACACCATTCACAACTCTCACAGTCCCCACCGACTTATGTATTATTCATCCACTATATATAGTGATAAAACCCTAGATCCGGCCTAAAGAGGAGACAAAAGAAAAGGGGAAAAGATTTTGTGTCTTTATTTTGTTTAACCTTGGAAGAGAAGTTTTTCAATGTGTATATAAACAAACCAAAAGCCTCATAATTTTTACCTCATATCTCTCTTTCTCTTGCTCTAAAAACCGGCCAAACAAACACCCTATTAGGGTTCTTCTTTAATTTTTATTAAGCTATTCTAGATCTAGTCCTAGCCCCTCTCTAGAGTTGTTGGGTAGATCTTCCATAGACTTGGAAGCTTGGTTTGTTCGTGCTAGACTCACGATTAACTCGCCGTATCACGTGTGTACAAGATCGTGGTGTAATCTTGCTTTAGATTACATCCTGGTGGTGTTCGTGATCTATCTCTACCGGTGACCGTTTCGTCAACTTGTAGATCTTGCTAGGATAAAGGTATGTAACCCTAGCCTTGATTAATTATAATCATGTTAATTAAAGATCTTGTTAATTTGCTTCCGCTGTGTGTTCTTTGATCCATATTAGGGTTTTTATAATTGTTATGATAAACATAAACCTTCAGTGGCATCGAGAGCCGTTTTAACATGATTTTAGTTATCAAGATCTAAATTTTTTTAACTAATATTGATTGGTGTTAATAATTACATGTTGTTTTTTAGGTTTTATAAAAAATTAGGTTTTTTGTTTTTTTGTTTTTTAAATTCGGATATGCCGAATTTTTATATAAAATAAATTTTTAGTAAACCCTAAAATTACATGGTAATTAAACTTTAGATATTTTGCATGAATTAATTGTTATGTCATGCGTGGTTATGATCCGTAGTTTTTTAATTGTTAAGAAAATGTGGGAGATCCGTAATAAACATGCATGTTTTTTACGGATCATATAATTTTAATTGCTATTTGATTCAAAATTTTAAAATTAGGGAAGACTTTTTATGTTCATAAAAACCCTAGATTTAATGTTCTTTGAATAAATTGTTATGCATGTGGCTATTTGATTTAGGTTTTTTTGTACTACTTGTTTTCATGCGTTTTATTGTATGTTATAAACAAGGGTAGTTTTTTTTTAAGAAAAATAATATGGACTAAATCCTATCAAAATTAATGAATTGTTTTGAGATCTAAATTACATATGATTTGTATTGATTAGAATTGCAATAGCAACTTAACGGCCTACTCAATTTTGACAAACTATAAAGTGGGTATAACGCACCGCTGGTCAAGTACCCGGTTAAGGAAGGAGGTGTTATGCTTCAGCGCTGACCAAATTCTCGGCTCGCCTGTGCGTCAAAATTGGAATTACCTACGGTTGTTATTGGTATAATTCTTTAAGGTTGATTTTAACTACATTAATTCACATCCGAAACACAATGAATAAGGTTATTGCTTTGTGCTTTAGCTTCGTTCTAGAAAAGTACGGTGTGAATTTAATTGTGTGCAAAATCTTTAATTGGTTTAACCAATACCTCAACTTGCAAATATATGATGAACTTTTAGTCTTACCAAAAAGTTTACTAAACGTTTTATTAAACTTATGTTATGGAGATGTATGCATGCTTCTCCATACATGATTTTGACACCAAAATCTATACCCTAAAATTTAAGTCATATGCCCTCTAATTGACGAACACTTGAAGTTACAATTGTTGTCATATAAGATATCGGACGATGTTGTAATGGAGAGTAAACTTCATGACTGAATAAGATTGCACATGAAGGTTTTACGTTCTTTAGACTAGTCGACTTAATTGAGTTACTCAGTGAGAACTAGAAACTTAAGGCATAAAATAGGGATAAAACATGTTTACAATACAAATGATTTTGGCAATGTAAATCCCTAACATATCTAGAAATTGCAAATTTGTTTGTCAATTATTGTTCGACAAGTTACTGTGTTGAATACATTTGTCACTAGCAGATCAACTAATGTGATAAATCTATGTCAATATGGATTCTAGTTTTTTCAAGAAAAATACTATGGTTTTATTACCGGGGTAATTTTATTTTCTTGAATTTTATTATCGAAAATACTAATGTTTGAACTTATTTCTGTAGAAATGGCTCAACCCGAAAACAATCTGACAATAAGCTCAGCGTTCAAAGCTTTTTTTGAACGGCCTGAACTTACTGGCCCTAATTTCAATGACTGGTACCGCTCACTAAGAATTGTTTTGAGAGCAGCGGGTACTATCAATATCTTGGAAACTCCTTTTCCAGAGGATCTTGCTGAAGGAGCAACTGATGCGGAAAGGCTTCAACACGCTGCTAACGTTAAGAAGCACCATGAGGTGGCTGCTGTAATATTAGGGAGAATGGCTCCATCACTTCAAAGGAAGTATGAGCTAGCTTCACCTCAGAAAATGCTTGATGAACTCAAGGCAGTGTATGAAACGCCGCAAGCTGTAGAGATCTATGATCTAGTTGATGCTCTACATAGTTGCAAGCAAGCTCCTGGAAAGTCCGTAAGTGCTCATTATATGGAGATGAGGGGTTATATGGAACAACTCATAGCACTAGGACAACCCTTTGATCATAATATGGCTATTAACTTGATCAATATGTCCCTTAATAAGGACTTCAATGATTTCGTTCGTAACAATAATATGCATTACACGGGGAAGACAGTTAATGATTTGCGTGCAATGCTCATTGACTTTGAAAAGGGTTTGAAAGATAAGGCATCCACTGCTACTCCTCAAGTACTTCATGTACAAAAGGGTAGAGTGTCGAAACCAAAACCGCAAGTGAATAAGAAGCAGAAAGGAAAAGGCAAGGTTGATAAGAGCAAGCAAGTTGCGATTACACCAAAACCGAAGCAGAACTTTACTAAGAAATCTCTGAAACACGAGACTTGTCACTACTGCAAGATGATTGGACACTGGAAGAGGAACTGCTCTCTCTATCTCCATCAAATGGCAGAACATAAGAAGAAGGCTGAGCAAGCTGCTTGATGAGACTGCAATTATACATAGTCTCATCGTCCAAATCGGCCTTAAAATGCTAAAAATATCATCAAAATACCCAAATATATGCTTGTGTTTGTTCATTGTGTATTTTAGGTACGGATATCGTGAAATCAACAAAAGGTCACAAGAAACAAAGAAAAACGAACACGAGAAAGGAAGTCGCACAAAGAACCGGGCCCAAGAATGGAATTTCCAATAATGCCCTTTAAGTTTGAAGATTTGTCAAGTTTGGTCCCTCGAGTTTCAAAAAATGACACTTTATACCCCCAAGATTCTAAAAATACCAAAGGGTCCCTAAAGTTTGAAGACATTACAATAATCATCCCTAGAGATTGAAGATATTGCAAAACTAATCCTTATATAAGTTCATAACAACAAAAGGGCCAAAAGTGTAAAAAAGTGGAAAGTAATTACAAAGACAGTTGGCTGTTTGTTTTTTTATACAAGTTAAGGGGCCAAAGATGTTAAGTTTGAAAGTTCAAACTAACTTAAAACAAACAGACAGGGAAACATGTTTTATATCACTAATCCTCCTCATGAACCCTAGAACCACCATCAGTATCAATTAATCACATAACAAAGGGTTATGTGAAACTATCAAGGGGATTTTACTATTAAGGGATACCACAACAAACCCATGTGCCCCAATCTGTCACCACGTCATCAAAAGGGACCAAACCAGCTCATGGTGCTCACGGGTCACTCTCAAACTGACATTGATTGAAGACCAAAGGATGGCTAGGATCTTATGGCGTGTTCTCCTCACCATTTCAACGTCTTAGATCATTTTCAACCAACTAATCAGTCACATGAAGCCATAAGACGAATTCAAAAATCAAGAATCAAGAAAAGAATATTCCAAGATGCTGGGGTAATTTGGGAAGATCACTAGTGTTTAGGGTTTCATGTATTAACTCCTCACTTCATGTATAAATACTAGCAGCTAGGGTAGTTCACATTTGTTCTAGATTTTATATTTTTCAATATTTAGTGTAATTTAGTGGATTTTTGATAATATAAGATTTGAGTTCCATTTAGTTTAATCTGTCTTTCAATATTTTCACTTTAAATTTTCAGTCATTCACATTTCAATCTTTTTTTTCAAAAGATTTTGAGAAATTAAAAGCATTTTTTTCTTTTGAAGAACCACTTTTGCTTAAGCTTTTGATAAGCTGAGTTGACACCTCAGCTTATTAACGTTGGTTGAGCTCAAGTGTTAAAATTCAGTTTTTTTTATATTCCTTGCAAAACTTTTCAATCTTGTTTTATCAAAAGGATTTTCAAAAGAAATTTTGTTAAAATTATTTTGAGACCCATTTGGACAATAAGTTCCTATTAAGCTTGTACTGACAATACTATCTTATTAGTTCACTTATTTTCAAGTGTTCATTTTCTGTCTTTTATATCCTAGCAAAAATTATGTCTTGGTTACTTTCTTTTAAATTTTCAGAAAACAAAAAAAATCCATTTTATTGTTCTTCTACTGTTCATGTTCTTGTTGGTTTAGCTTTCTGACAAACAGCTGAAACTAGAAGGTATGTTCAAGCATTTGGTTATTTGAAGTTGAGGAAGTTTAGTTGGTAGCTGTAATTTCAAGGTGAAAGTTACGGAGGTTTGAATTTCAGAAAGTTTCATGGTTTTGGGCGCATTAAGCTGTGAAGAACTCTAAAGGTGTTTATGGTGTTGTATAAGAGTTAAAGAGATGAGATTGAGGTGCTCATTATTTGTGTGTTAGAGTCTACAAGACTTGGACCCTTGGTGAGTGAGTTCCCCCTGTTTAACTTCTTATCGACTATAATTTGCTTTGTTTTTTTTATATGCTTGTATGCTTAGTCTGTCATTGTTGTTTGCTTAGTACCTTGTTTAATTTAGTTGAATGTCATTTGCTCTTATGCCTTATAGCTTGATTTTTTATTATTATTTTTTTTATTTTACAATTCTAATTTTCAATTGCTCTTTTGAAAGTAGTGTTTGGAAGAAATTAACATAGTGCCATAGGTGTTGATTTATAGGTTAAGTTTGTTTGCATCAAGTTTCGGAGGTTTGACATAGTTAGTTTCTACTTTTATTTCATTAAATTTCATCAAAAATCAAAGTTAAATTGTTTTCCCATTTTATGTGGTTTTTCAAACAGTAGGATCATCAAATCTTTGTTCATTGTTACTTGAGGTTACTGTTACTTGAATTCCATTTATTTTCTGATATAGGAAGTTCTCTGATAAGGGTTTTGGGTTGGAATCACTTTTAAGTTCATTTTGAGCTCTCAAGGTAGTTAATTACGACCATAGTTTAGGCACAAAACATCAGCGGGTGGTATTGCTTTGATTTGAGGATTCAGACCTTAATATTCAGCTTGTAGGTAGTATTCGATCCCTAGTTTTGTTGTTTATAGTTAGTTTTATAGTTTAGAGCTTTTTAGTAGCTTAATTATTTGCCCAAAGTTCACCTTAATACCCCTAGTTTGCACAAGTTACTGTTCATCAAAAGTGACATATTTGAATTCCCATTTTCTGTCTGTAATCTGATTTTAAGTTGTTGTTAGTTGTTGCTATTTTGTTTTCCATCATTCATATGCCAACTGCTATGAATGCTTAATTTCCAAAAAACTGTAAAGCTGTCAAAAAAATATTCTGTCGAAAAGTGGTAGGCAGAGGGATTGAACCCCATACATCAAAGCAGCGCCAAACGCAGGACAACCACTGGTTACCAGCTGCTCTCTTTGGTTATTTGGTTAATAGCTCGTTTCGTTTTTCTTTTATACTTTGTCTTAAGTGCTTCCAGTCTAGAAAAGAATAAAGAGATATCAAAAAGGGCAGGCAGCAGGTTTGGAAACCCTGACCTCCACCCCACAAAAGACGCAGCATCCCCTTTTCTAACCATTTGGTCTATAGGATTGTTTTGGTTTTCTTCCTTTTATTTTTCTTTTAACTAATCATCTTTCTGTCTTATTATTACTAGTATTTTTCTATTAATCTCTTTATGTATAAATAATAGTCATTTTACAACTAATAGAAACGGCTATTCGTAATTTTTTTTTCCTCGTGTCATATTATCTTTTCTTTTTGTACTTTTTAATTTTTTTTTTCATAGTTTATTTGGTTTTTCGAAAAATCTTTATTATTTTTATCATTTAATTAGTTATTAATCTTATTTAATTCATAAATAATTATTTAAAAGTAAAAAAAATATAATTCTTTTTTTCTAAAATTTTATTTTGTTAGTTAGGATGTAGAAAAAGTTAAGTTTGCGTTTTTAGGCTTTAAATTCAATATATTGTTCAATTGTCGCATTTTTACTTTCGTTATTTATTTCGTGTTTTCGGTATTTGGAACTTTTCGCCTATTTGTGTTTTAACGTTAGTTTTTATTTTTTCTTTTTAAGCTTAGTAACTTTATATTTATTTATAGTTTTTTAGAATTTTTTTAAATTTTTGTCGATTTTACGTTACGTTTCGCGTTTACGCGTATTCGTTGTTTTTAACTTTTAGCTTAATACGTCTTACGTTTTATTTTCTTTTCTCTTTTCAAAAGCGTAATAACTCGAATTGAATAACGTATATATTTGTCCGCTAAACACCATAC
The DNA here is from genome assembly GCA_025667525.1 of Glebionis coronaria. NCBI lineage: Eukaryota > Viridiplantae > Streptophyta > Magnoliopsida > Asterales > Asteraceae > Glebionis > Glebionis coronaria. Next base: position 491,912 of record JANFOE010000979.1, on the reverse strand, counting down.
CTCCTCGAGAACGAACTCGATTGTCGGTATTTGCGTTTTTCACAAAACGTAATTACTAATACTTGCTACGACTTTGGTTTTTGCTTTCTTTTTCCTAAAAGATAGTAAACGACTAAAAACCACAATATCATTTTGGAGCCGCTGCCGGGGAGGTGTGTTTAGCCATATTTATTTATCGTGTTTGTTTGAGTGTTTATATTTTTATCGTAAATACTTCTTTTTATTTTTTATATTATTAGCCATACAAATAAATAGTGTTAAATAGAACTCTATTAACACAAAATTGTTGTCTCGTTTTTATTGTGCATAATATATTGTATTTACGTAGAACAATTAACACACAATAATTATCCAAATACGCGAGAAATCGCACCTCAATAGTTGAGCGTTCCGGTCACTATTGTTGTATCGAATTCAAACGAAAGTCAAAGGAAAAATAGATAAATACTCTTAATTGATTTAATCTTGATAAATACAAACTATAAGGTGGGTATAAGGCGGTTGTATTTCACGACCTAAGGAAAAAAGGCTCTTAAGTGCTTCGCGCCGCCTCGTTTTCTCCGCTCGCTTGTGCGTATTTTGAAAGTGACGATTAATTAGAGGTTTGCCACATCAATTATTATTAATCTATTTTTGTTAGTTTTAATTATTGAACCTCGAAACGTTTTGGCGTTCCGCCAACGTTTCAAAGTCGAAGAGGGTTTTTACTTCACGTAAGTACCTTCATTCTTCTTGGATTCATTAATCGAGACCTTTGATTAGTGGATAATTTTTGTAGATTAATTTCTACGTAATACACCAAAATTCCAAAAAAATAAAAAACCAAAAATACAAAAATAATCTTCTCATTTTCCTTGTATTTTCATAATTCTCTTCTAGAACCTTCTAATTTGTGTAATTCTCGTAACACCATTCTCGTTTCGTCATGTCCAACGATGGATATTACTCTTGTCCATATTGTGGAGGTCCGCCCGACGGTGGTAATTGCTTCAATTGCGAGATTTATGGAGGAAGGGAGGGGTATATCTACTACTCTTCTCAAAACGACCATGGTTACGGATTTCAATCCTATGACCAAGCTCCACAACCGCCTTCGTCTTATTCGTGTGATTTTTGCGGTTTGGAGCACGATTTCGGATTTTGTTGTACGAATTATAATGACCCCGAACCGAATCCTAATTTCTTTGACCAATCATCACGATATCCATCGTCGTATTCATGCGAGTCTTATGGAAACACACCTCATTATGGGTATGATTGTCAACCGATGAACCATGATACGTCTTTCGACAACCAATTCTCCGGTTTTGACCAATCACCTCCACAAAATTTTTTCGATGATGATCTCGGTGCAAGTCGCGTCGACAAGGGATTTGAAGAAATTAAATTGCTTTTTCAAAAAATTATGGAGAAAAAGGAACTTTCAATCGTCGAAGTGATCGAAGAAAGCATCAAAGATATGGAAGAGGAGAAACGACGAATCAATAAAGAAATAAACGATATCACTAATGAACTCGGCATTAGGAGATATCGTAAAGAAGAAATAAGTGACGAGTTTAAAAGAGAGTGTGAGATTAGAACTAAACAACTTTTACAAGATTACAATGGTTTAAGCATCGATATTCGTCATAAAAGAGAAGAACTAGAAAGAGAGGAGCATCTAGCTAGATGTGATCTCACGCCTCCTATTTATGATGACGACGACGATTGCGACATTTTTAATCTCAACTCGTCTTGTGAAACCATTACTCTCATGCTCCCTACGGAACCCGATGCCTCTCTAAGTATGGGGGAGATGAATCTTAGCAGTAATCCTAGTGTTGAGATCCCTATTCCAATCCAAAGTGAGCCTACGGTTGTCTTCGATGAGGAGTTAAGTGATTTTGCTCTCGATAAATTTTTTCACGAAGATTCTAACGAGGAAAATTACGATAGTGAGTGTGATACGACTTCATGTGATGATGTCTCTCCCAATGACACTTCGGGTAGAGAATCATTGACTTTTTCGAACCTGCTTTTTGATGATGATTTTTCCACTAGTGATGACGAGTCACTACTCGATGAGGAAGTTCGTGTCGACAATATTAAAATCTACTCGAATTCCCTTTTTGAATTTGATGACGAGTTCTTTTTCGTTGACGTAAATCCTCTCTTTGATGAGACGTTCAAGGACATCGAGAGTGAGGATTCTAAGGATCCTAAAATCGATGAGCCGGATTTGCTAGTCACCCTCCCTAAGTCTCATTTGGATGAGCCTTCTCTTTTGACTTGTGATGCCTCCATTCTCGAGGGGTTCACCGATGGACCGCCTCTCAATGAGAATGAGGATTTCAATGAGGCCTTTGCCTTTTTATCGGGAGGAGACTTTGAGACCCGTATTTTTATTGATTCTCTTTCAAATTTGCCTTCATCTCAAAGCAATCCTACCCACCCTCTCGGTCCTCATGACTACACGTACTTCGAGTACGTTGTAAGGAGTTTTCTTCCTTACAAAACGTATCCTCCGGCTTTGCCTTTATCATTTTCCACCAAAAGTGAGGATACGATCTTTGACCCCGGTATAAAGGCTTTGCCTTTATTATCGGTTGCTTTTTGGGCCTTGTTCATCATGTAAGCCCCACCAAAAATGACCAAACCATGATTATCCCTAAATGATCACATTTATGGGGATTCAAGTCGAGCTTTTGACTCGGTTATCAAAAACGAGGTGCCTCGTGGGGGAGTCCCATGCTTATCCTATGTACATATTATCGCTTTCTAATGTAGTAACGTGAGGGGATTTGTGCCCTTCCCACCTTTGTTCCGTGGTTGTTTGTGAATTGTGGTTTTTAGATCATGATCTTCACGATTGGAGCCTCTCGTGTTCGTTTTATGGGAGCACTCGATCGTTTGCTTTGAAGACTTTCTCAATATCCATGATATATCCTTTGATGTTCTAACCTTAGCTTTATAGCACACTTCATAAACGGCTTTAAATTTAACGGTTACACCCTTTTCATGCTAGATTAAGCATTCGACTACGTCTCTAGTATGGGGGTGTTTGCACCCCTAGACTCGAAACATTGAGAACAATGTTTAGTTTTAGTATGGGGGTGAGTAGACACTTCACCTTGCTTATGTCAACACGCAATCCAAAATTTCATCTTTTTGTTATCATTTTGTTGCAAATAAGGCTAAAAATGGCCAAATTTTAAATTTTTTCTTGTTTTTCATAAGTGTTTAAGACACGAATGTAGGTTTTCCGATGGTGAGAATACGAGTAATTTTTTATTCGACCGTGCGTGTTGAGCACTTAGCTTCGATTCCTTAACTTTTTAGGCTAAGTCTCTTAAATGAGGACGAGAAATGATAGAGTTATTTATAAGTCTCGTAATCGTCACGATCTCATGTGTAGTAATTATTAGCTTATTCTCCCCACGCTTTTGATAGTAAATTATTAATAAATATTGATTTAGCGGTTTAGTCACTATTGTTGGTTTCTAATTTGTTTTAGTAGCTTCCATGTAATTAAATCGGGAAAACATTAAGGTATCGCCAGCGTCACGATTTTGAAGTATTGGCAACCCGAATAATCGAAAGCTTGGCCCAATAATAAGATTTCAAGTGCTCACCTAAATCAAGCAAAAATTTGAAGCTCACAAGGCCGAAAAATCTATGCAAAACTGAAAGTTAATCAAGCCTTAATCTTCGAAGCTTTAAAGATCCAAAATTCGCCTTAGCGTGAGGATATACGTCTTTGGCTAATAAAACCACCGATGAGGCGGATAATAAAAGGCAAGGCAAGACCGAAGTCATAATAAAAGCTCCATGGCGGAGTTGAATAAAAGATGGAGGTAAACCATGATAATAAAACCAACGATGATGGCGGATAATAAAAGTCATGGTAATAAGTCTCATGTTCAAAACCGTTATAAAACCGTGTTTATCGATCCTTCTTGTTGACTTAATTTTTTGACATCGTTGTCTATTAGGATGAATTATTAATTCGATGGTTTTGGTTACACCGTTAAAACTCTATTTTTAGACTTAATCTCTATTCACGCATAAGTCAATAATGTATCCTCGTGATCATTAAGACAAAAATAAAATATAAGAGATACCAAGTAGGAATAAGGGAGTTTAGGTTCGTAATTAACACTCATGATATGTGTTCGTGTTGCTAACTTATAATAACAATGATTTCGTTACACGCTTAGCATGGAATTGGGTGAAAATCGAGGACGACGAAATTATTTCTAACGAAGCATTCACGTGTTCTTGTTCTATGATCCCAAAAGTCACTTTATTGTGATGAAAACAATACATTATGTCTAAAACACGTGTAGTAGTTTATTTAAGTTTATGTCTTCAATAAAAGTCATCATAAAATGAATTTTGGAAGTGCTATGATACTTAATTCTAGCATTGCGTGGGGACACGGCAATAGTTTAGTATGGGGGAGTGATGAGACTGCAATTATACATAGTCTCATCGTCCAAATCGGCCTTAAAATGCTAAAAATATCATCAAAATACCCAAATATATGCTTGTGTTTGTTCATTGTGTATTTTAGGTACGGATATCGTGAAATCAACAAAAGATCACAAGAAACAAAGAAAAACGAACACGAGAAAGGAAGTCGCACAAAGAACCGGGCCCAAGAATGGAATTCCAATAATGCCCTTGAAGTTTGAAGATTTGTCAAGTTTGGTCCCTCGAGTTTCAAAAAATGACACTTTATACCCCAAAGATTCTAAAAATACCAAAGGGTCCCTAAAGTTTGAAGACATGACAATAATCATCCCTAGAGATTGAAGATATTGCAAAACTAATCCTTATATAAGTTCATAACAACAAAAGGGCCAAAAGTGTAAAAAAGTGGAAAGTAATTACAAAGACAGTTGGCTGTTTGTTTTTTTATACAAGTTAAGGGGCCAAAGATGTTAAGTTTGAAAGCTCAAACTAACTTAAAACAAACAGACAGGGAAACATGTTTTAATCACTAATCCTCCTCATGAACCCTAGAACCACCATCAGTATCAATTAATCACATAACAAAGGGTTATGTGAAACTATCAAGGGGATTTTACTATTAAGGGATACCACAACAAACCCATGTGCCCCAATCTGTCACCACGTCATCAAAAGGGACCAAACCAGCTCATGGTGCTCACGGGTCACTCTCAAACTAACATTGATTGAAGACCAAAGGATGGCTAGGATATTATGGCGTGTTCTCCTCACCATTTCAACGTCTTAGATCATTTTCAACCAACTAATCAGTCACATGAAGCCATAAGACGAATTCAAAAATCAAGAATCAAGAACAGAATATTCCAAGATGTTGGGGTAATTTGGGAAGATCACTAGTGTTTAGGGTTTCATGTATTAACTCCTCACTTCATGTATAAATACTAGCAGCTAGGGTAGTTCACATTTGTTCCAGATTTTATATTTTTCAATATTCAGTGTAATTTAGTGGATTTTTGATAATATAAGATTTGAGTTCCATTTAGTTTAATCTGTCTTTCAATATTTGCACTTTAAATTTTCAGTCATTTACTTTTCAATCTTTTTTTTTCAAAATATTTTGAGAAATTAAAAGTATTTTTTTCTTTTGAAGAACCACTTTTGCTTAAGCTTTTGATAAGCTGATTTGACACCTCAGCTTATTAACGTTGGTTAAGCTCAAGTGTTAAAAATCAGTTTTTTTTATATTCCTTGCAAAACTTTTCAATCTTGTTTTATCAAAAGGATTTTCAAAAGAAATTTTGTTAAAATTATTTTGAGACCCATATGGACAATAAGTTCCTAATAAGCTTGTACTGACAATACTAGCTTATTAGTTCACTTATTTTCAAGTGTTCATTTTCTGTCTTTTATATCCTAGCAAAAATTATGTCTTGGTTACTTTCTTTTACATTTTCAGAAAACAAAAAAAAATCCATTTTATTGTTCTTCTACTGTTCATGTTCTTGTTGGTTTAGCTTTCTGACAAACAGCTGAAATCAGAAGGTATGTTCAAGCGTTTGGTTATTTGAAGTTGAGGAAGTTTAGTTGGTAGCTGTAATTTCAAGGTGAAAGTTACGGAGGTTTGAATTTCAGAAAGTTTCATGGTTTTGGGCGCATTAAGCTGTGAAGAACTCTAAAGGTGTTTATGGTGTTGTATAAGAGTTAAAGAGATGAGATTGAGGTGCTCATTATTTGTGTGTTAGAGTCTACAAGACTTGGACCCTTGGTGAGTGAGTTCCCCCTGTTTAACTTCTTATCGACTATAATTTTCTTTGTTTTTTTTATATGCTTGTATGCTTAGTCTGTCATTGTTGTTTTCTTAGTACCTTGTTTAATTTAGTTGAATGTCATTGCTCTTATGCCTTATAGCTTAATTTATTATTATTATTTTTTTTATTTTACAATTCTAATTTTCAATTGCTCTTTTGAAAGTAGTGTTTGGAAGAAATTAATGTAGTGCCATAGGTGTTGATTTATAGGTTAAGTTTGTTTGCATCAAGTTTCGGAGGTTTGACATAGTTAGTTTCTGCTTTTATTTCATTAAATTTCATCAAAAATCAAAGTTAAATTGTTTTCCCATTTTATGTGGTTTTTCAAACAGTAGGATCATCAAATATTTGTTCATTGTTACTTGAGGTTACTGTTACTTGAATTCCATTTATTTTCTGATATAGGAAGTTCTCTGATAAGGGTTTTGGGTTGGAATCACTTTTAAGTTCATTTTGAGCTCTCAAGGTAGTTAATTACGACCATAGTTTAGGCACAAAACATCAGCGGGTGGTATTGCTTTGATTTGAGGATTCAGACCTTAATATTCAGCTTGTAGGTAGTACTCGATCCCTAGTTTTGCTGTTTTTAGTTAGTTTTATAGTTTATAGCTTTTTAGTAGCTTAATTATTTGCCCAAAGTTTACCTTAATACCCCTAGTTTGCACAAGTTACTGTTCATCAGAAGTGACATATTTCAATTCCCATTTTCTGTCTGTAATCTGATTTTAAGGTGTTGTTAGTTGTTGCTATTTTGTTTTTCTTCATTCATATGCCAACTGCTATGAATGCTTAATTTCTAAAAAACTGTAAAGCTGTCAAAAAAATATTCTGTCGAAAAGTGGTAGGCAGAGGGATTGAACCCCAGACATCAAAGCAGCGCCAAACGCAGGACAACCACTGGTTACCAGCTGCTCTCTTTGGTTATTTGGTTAATAGCTCGTTTCGTTTTTCTTTTATACTTTGTCTTAAGTGCTTTCAGTGTAGAAAAGAATAAAGAGATATCAAAAAGGGCAGGCAGCAGGTTTCGAAACCCTGACCTCCACCCCACAAAAGACGCAGCATCCTCTTTTCTAACCATCTAGTCTATAGGACTGTTTTGGTTTTCTTCCTTTTATTTTTCTTTTAACTAATCATCTTTATGTCTTATTATTACTAGTATTTTTCTATTAATCTCTTTATGTATAAATAATAGTCATTTTACAACTAATAGAAACGGCTATTCGTAATTTTTTTTCCTCGTGTCATATTATCTTTTCTTTTTGTACTTTTTAATTTTTTTTTCATAGTTTATTTGGTTTTTCAAAAAATCTTTATTATTTTTATCATTTAATTAGTTATTAATCTTATTTAATTCATAAATAATTATTTAAAAGTAAAAAAAATATAATTCTTTTTTTCTAAACTTTTATTTTGTTAGTTAGGATGTAGAAAAAGTTAAGTTTGCGTTTTTAGGCTTTAAATTCAATATATTGTTCAATTGTCGTGTTTTTACTTTCGTTATTTATTTCGTGTTTTCGTTATTTGGAACTTTTCGCCTATTTGTGTTTTAACGTTAGTTTTTATTTTTTCTTTTTAAGTTTAGTAACTTTATATTTATTTATAGTTTTTTAGAATTTTTTTAAATTTTTGTCGATTTTACGTTACGTTTCGCGTTTACGCGTATTCGTTGTTTTTAACTTTTAGCTTAATACGTCTTACGTTTTATTTTCTTTTCTCTTTTCAAAAGCGTAATAACTCGAATTGAATAACGTATATATTTGTCCGCTAAACACCATACCTCCTCGAGAACGAACTCGATTGTCGGTATTTGCGTTTTTCACAAAACGTAATTACTAATACTTGCTACGACTTTGGTTTTTGCTTTCTTTTTCCTAAAAGATAGTAAACGACTAAAAACCACAATATCACTGTTGCAACACCATCTTCTGGTAACTTTTTTATGATAGAGTTATTTAATCTTTCATACAAATCAAACTCCTGGGTATATGATACGGGATGTGGTATTAATATTTGTAATACCCTGCAGGGATTTGAGTTGAAGAGGATGCTTACCTATTGGGAACAATTTCTGCAAGTGGGCAATGGCGCACAAGCAGCGGTTGAAGCTATAGGAATATTTAAATTAGTTTTACCTTCGGGTTTAGTACTGTTTTTAAATAATTGTCATTATGCACCAACAATTGTTAAGGGTGTCATTTCCTTTTCTTGTATGTTGGATCTTGGATTTACTCACACGATTGATAATAATAGAATTTCTGTTTTCAAAGATGGTTTATTCTATTTTGATGCAATTTCTGTGAATGGTGTTTTTGAAATTAACATGCATGATAAAAATTCCAAGAGGAAAAATAATTCTGTTTTTAGCATGAATAAGAAGAGTAAGTTAGACAAGAACTCTTCTTATCTTTGGCATTGTAGGCTTGCCCATATTGGGAAGACTCGCATACAAAAGCTTCAACGTGATGGGCTTTTGGAAAGTATCAATGATGAATCATTTGATAAATGTGAATCTTGTATCTCTAGAAAGGTGACCAAGAAACCTTTTAATAGCAATATTGAAAGGGCTACTGAACTACTTGGTTTAATACATACTGATGTGTGTGGACCACTTAGACATGTGTCAAGGAAAGGTGCTAGCTACTTCTTGACGTTTACGGATGATTATAGCCGTAATGGTTATGTTTATTTACTTAAGCATAAACATGAGGTATTTGAAACATTCAAAACGTTTAAAGCCGAAGTAGAGTTACAACTAGGAAAGAATATTAAAGCTCTTCGTTCTGATCGTGGTGGTGAATATTTAAGTCAAGTGTTTAAAGATTATTTAAGTGAGAATGGAATTGTTCAGAAACTTACTTCTCCGTATACTCCACAACAAAATGGTGTATCTGAAAGGAGAAATCGTACATTATTGGATATGGTACGATCTATGTTTAATCTTACAACTTTACCATTATCCTTTTGGGATTATGCTCTTGAATCTGTTGTTCGTATTCTGAATATGGTTCCCACAAAGAAGGTTGATAAGACACCATATGAACTATGGCATGGCAAGAAGCCATACTTGTCTTATTTGAAAATCTGGGGTTGTGAGGCGTATGTGAAACGTGACTCTGGAGATAAACTTCAACAACGCTCAGTTAAATGTATCTTTGTAGGTTACCCTAAGGAAACTATGGGTTACTACTTTTATTATCCGGCTGAGAACAAAATAGTTGTGGCTCGGTATGGAGATTTCCTTGAAAATGATCTTGTAAATCAAGAATTCAGTGGGAGAAATTATGATCTTGAAGAAATTCAAGAAGATACATTGCCTTCTGAAAATACTAGCGAAGAAATTCCTGAAGAACCAGAAAGTCTGAGTGTTCCACCGGAATTAATTCCTCCACGTAGGTCTCAAAGGACCATACGTGCACCGGAAAAACTATGTCTTTACATAGAGGATGATGAGGAGGAAGTAGGGGATCTTGGTGAACCTGCTAACTATCGATCCGCAATATCTGATCCAGAAAAGTTAAAATGGATACTTGCGATGAATGAGGAAATGAAATCCATGGAAATCAATGATGTTTGGATACTGGTAGACGCACCTAAAAATGCTAAAGTAGTGAAAAATAGGTGGATCTATAAGAAGAAAACTGACATGGATGGTGATGTACAATCCTATAAAGCGCGTTTAGTGGCTAAAGGTTTTACTCAAACTTTTGGCATAGACTACGAGGAGACATTTTCTCCTGTAGCAGACTTACGAGTTATTAGGATTCTCATAGTTATAGCAGCATACTATGACTATGAGATATGGCAAATGGATGTTAAAACTGTCTTCTTGAACGGTCGCTTAGATGAAGACATCTATATGCAACAACCGGAAGGGTATGTTGATCCTAAATATCCAAAGCGCGTGTGCAAACTTCAAAGATCTATTTATGGTTTGAAGCAAGCATCACGTCAATGGAATAAGCGATTTGATGAAGAAATCAAAAAGTTTGGATTTATTCAAAATCATGATGAGCCATGTGTATACCGCAAAGCTAGTGGGAGTAATGTAGTGTTCCTAATTCTATATGTCGATGACATATTAATTATGGAAAGTAACATTCCAAGACTTAAGGAAGTTAAGGATTATCTTGGTAAATGTTTTTCTATGAAGGATTTGGGAGATGCTGTGTATATTCTGGGAATTAAAATCTATCGAGATAGGAGTAGACGGTTAATTAGTCTTAGGCAAGATGCTTATATTGATAAGATATTGAAGAAGTATAACATGCATAACTCTAAGAAAGGTTTTCTACCGATGGAGGTTAAGCATGAGTTAAGTCATGAGAAAGATGCATCAACACCTGAAGAGGTGGCTTACATGAAGAAGGTGCCTTATGCTTCGGCTGTAGGATCTATTATGTATGCTGTAAGATGCACAAGGCCTGATGTGGCGTTTGCTCAGAACTTGGTCAGTAGATACCAACAGAATCCAGGAAAGTTCACTAGACTGCTGTTAAGCATATTCTAAAGTATTTGAGAAGTACTAAAGATATTTTTTTGGTATTCGGGGGTAAACCAGACACAGAATTGAATGTAACAGGATTCTGTGATGCGTCCTGGCAATGTGATAAAGACGATACGAAGTCTCAGACGGGTTACGTGTTTGTCATCAATGGAGGAGCAGTTGACTGGAAGAGCAGTAAGCAGAAAACCATTGCTATGCATGCGACTCAATCCGAGTACATGGCCGCTTCAGAAGCTGCAATGGAAGCTGTTTGGATTAGGAAGTTTATTGGAGATCTTGGAGGATGCCTTCAATTAAAGAACCTATTGATATATATTGAGACAATTCAGCTGCAATAATATTCGCCAATGACCCTGGAGTTATGAAAGGCGCCAGACACTTTAAACGTAGATATCACTACGTTCAAGAACAAGTGGAAGCTCGAGAAATAAAATTGATAAAAGTTCACACAGATGATAACGTAGCTGATCCTTTTACTAAGGCTTTATCTAGGCCAAAGGTAGTTAAGCATGCCAAGGCAATTGGGCTGCAACTAGCTAGCGAATTCATGCAATAAATCTGTTGATTAGTATTTGGATAAAGGATGTAAGACATTTTTGAATTGATGAAATAAAGATTGGATTTCGTTTATTTTCTTTTATTTGATTTTATATCCTATTTTACATGTTTTAATCCGTGAGCATTATGATGTTTCTAAATGTCCGTTGTCGATTAATAATATGGGAGTATTGTTAAACTAAGACAATTCAAAATAGTGACAGAGTATACTTGAAAGTCTATTGGTTAATTTTGGATGATATTTGATGGATCAAATATTGGACTTATCCCAACTATGTGATTTTACTTTGTGGATCTTTGTCATTAAGTAAATCATAAATAGTTATCCTTAGACCTGAGATGCCAGAAAACTGCATTGAATATAGTGCATTTTTGTAAGGTAACCTAACGCTAAACGTAACTGGTAGTCATAAGGGTTATTTTCAGAAGTGTTGCAAAGTTCATGTGTTTTGCTTGTAGTCGAAATGGGTTTCGTTTCCTTCAAATTATTATTTGAAGTATAAATACAACTGGGCCCCTCGGGGGAATAGTAAGATGTTTGTGTGGCCACACCCAAATTTGTTTTGGTAATCTTGCTATATCTGTAAACGAGAAACAGAATAGTTAATGACTAAGATCCATATCCTTATTAACGATGTATTTGAAATGAAAGGATAATAATAATGATATAATCATTAAAAGGTTCTTGTCAGGGAGGCCTTACTCGAGTTGTACTAGTGACATTGTTAGTGTAACTAGACGCTAATCAATGTGATCACGATATTCGAATTTTGTCCAAGTGGGAGATGAAAGTTTATGGACTTAAAAATCGATTGTCGTGTGATAGGATCGAACTCGAGATCACGGGATTGCACATATTACATGAAGGGTTAATTTGTTTATTAAATATATTTATTATATTTATTAAATCAAACCGTAGCTAACGATCGTTAAGTAATTAAAAGTTAAGTATTAAACAACCGTTATAGAAGGTTAAAGAAGCTAAAAGAAGGAGTCGGAAAAGTTCCGGAAATCTCTTTTGGAGGTGATGTATATCCGGCCTAAAGAGGAGACAAAAGAAAAGGGGAAAAGATTTTGTGGCTTTATTTTGTTTAACCTTGGAAGAGAAGTTTTCCAAGGTGTATATAAACAAACCAAAAGCCTCATAATTTTCACCTCATATCTCTCTTTCTCTTGCTCTAAAAACCCGTCAAACTAACACCCTATTAGGGTTCTTCTTTAATTTTTATTAAGCTATTCTAGATCTAGTCCTAGCCCCTCTCTAGGGTTGTTGGGTAGATCTTTCATAGACTTGGAAGCTCGGTTTGTTCGTGCTAGACTCACGATTAACTCGCCGTATCACGTGTGTACAAGATCGTGGTGTAATCTTGCTTTAGATTACATCCTGGTGGTGTTCGTGATCTATCTCTACCGGTGACCGTTTCGTCAACTTGTAGATCTTGCTAGGATAAAGGTATGTAACCCTAGCCTTGATTAATTATAATCGTGTTAATTAAAGATCTTGTTAGTTTGCTTCCGCTGTGTGTTCTTTTATCCATATTAGGGTTTTTATAATTGATATGATAAACATAAACCTTCATATACCTTAAACCCATAAACCGGGCTTGGGCTATATTTATTCATTAATAGTTTTTGCTCCCTAGATTATTTAAGTCCCGAATCCAAATTTAAGGGTCGAAATAGCGTCAAAACTTACTCAAAAGTAATTAAAAGTACGTTAAAGTTCCAACTAATGTCTAAAACTTAACATTCCTAATCAAAATTTTTGTATTAAGGCCGTCAAAATATATTAAAGCAATGGAGAACAATACAACCAAAGAAATGTCTGAGAAAAACCAAGACTACCCAAGTACCTAACCAAACCTGAACAACAATCTTAACCAAAACTACTTTAACCAGAGTCATATCATGTAATCAGGTATGATGAAATAGAACATTTTTATGGTCGAAATTTAAGTAAAATCCACGAAATAAATAAAAATCACCCGACTATTTCATATTTCATGCAAGGCCTAAGCTCGATCGTTGTAACATTTGCTTTGTCGGCTTGTACGATATCACAACATTCTCTTCTAGCTCCCTCCTGATAACAAAGGGAAAGAAGATTGATTGATAAAAAGACAATATATTACAGTAGTATGTATATGACTATTAACCGGAAAAATCATTTTATTCGTTATGAAATTCTTAAACAGACGATTAATTACCAAGTATAACAACCTAAGTGAACAAAAAATTAGCATAGTGAACAAACATTTGGTTTGTTTTACGACATATTACGGTTTGATGAATTGAGAAAACATAAGATTGAACCAGTTAACTACTTGATTGACTTGTAATTTCTATCAAAACTCAATCTTTATTCTAAGCTAGACTCACAGTTTCAAGTCTCTCAACCGGAGATATCACAAGAATCTTTTCCACGTAATCCGCCGAGTGATTCTCGCTCACCAAACAAGGCGGCAATAGCCTTTGAAATCTTCGAACATAGCTCGTGACCACCTGCTTTCCTCCACCACCAGATTCCTCAACGGACTCAAAATAAAAGTAATGAGGAATTTCACAAGGGTTCTTGGTAAGACCCCTGGTATTCACCATATAAGCTGGTTTAGCTCCTTTTCGCCACTCACTAAACGTCTGAAGTGGTACCTAAACTCCGAGATGGACCCAGAATATCAAGTTAATGTACAAAAGTACCCAAATAGTTACCAATGAACACAACTTCTGTTAGTAACTTTGTACAAACAAACAAACAAAAAATTCCTACCTACAATAAATTCAAGTTTTTGCCGTCACATCTAATGTACCTGTAAAACGCTTGAAGCGATTGTTTTCTCGTAAAGTTGTAGAGAGTAACCCCAAGACAAAGAGAAGCTCCTGTTTGTAGGGTGGTGGTGGCAAATGGATTGTTGGAAAAGTCTTGAATGGTCGGTTTTTGCTGCTTTCATTAAATGCTTAAGTGATAGTGGACGTTCCATACCAGGGAAGAGCGGCTGTACGGAATCAAGGTGGTGGAGGGAGACCACATGAGTCTGTGGGTGTGCTGATAAAAGGCCTAATGCATCCCCATGTAGATCAATCTGCAAGAAAACGTGTTCAAATTAATATTAGCGTACTTAGAGTCCATGAAATATTCTGTGAGCAGTTGTGTTTGCAACACAAAGTTGTCCTCTCATATTATGGTGACAAGCTATGTGTAACGGTTTTTAGCCGGTGTATAACGAGATTTACCTGATGAAAACCTCTTTCTTGAGTAAGTGAAACTCCTAGATCAGCCGCACAAGATTGCAAAATATGATCACTCCCAAGAAGATCCTTGTACCTCTTTAAACACACATCTAAATTCTTGGCCAAAAGCTCAGCTAGAGGGTAGCTCAAAGCAAATCCAGCACCACCAAAGCCCATTCCAAATGAAAACAAAGTATTAGATATAATACTTTCTGAATTCATACCAATATAATAATAACCATTATGATCATATTTTTGCAACACCTCCAGCAAATTTTCCAAAAAGAACACGGTGTCATCATCCGCCATCACATACCACCTCACACCTTCATTCTCCACCTTGAATATCTCTTCAATGACCCGTGCAATTCTAATGGTGTAAGGGATACCTGTTTTGTTCGTTTCCGTAATAGATGAGACGCGTATAGGCGGAGAAGTAGGAGGCCAAGGGAGGTGTTGGATAGGTGCTTCATCCAGAAAGAGAAAGCCACGAGTTACATTTTGGCTCCACCATGATTCAATGTAGTGTTTCTTAGTGTGCCAAGTTTTTACAACACTTGAGATGCCAAATACGATATGGGAGATGTTAGTAGGGGTAGTATTGAGGGTATTCTCGAAATAATTAATATTGAAATTCGGTAATAATTTTTGGGTCGTTTTTGAACAACGATTGGTGGAGAAGATGAAGATCAAAAGTATGGCGAGGAAGAGTGACATTATGATCATGGATTTGCATGGTCTTCTTGTTTTTGATTTATGGTGGATTTTAGAACACATATTTGATTGAAGGGATGAATTGAACCAGTAAATTGTATCTTGAAACAATGAATGAGGATAAATTTCTTGAAATCTTTTTATTAGCAAGTTAGAGGTGTTGATTGTCCATGTTCATGTGATATTTGTAATACTTGTTCTTTTAACAGTTTTTCATGGAAACTTTAAGATCATGCCATGCATACTTTGAGAGCAACTTTAAGCTGTCTTTGTTTCAAAATATGTGTTAAAGATATGCTATATGAGATCATATGTGATCATGAGATATGAGAAATGCTTAAAGTTTGTCGTCACATTATTTTTAAGGCGCTAACTAGCGAGATGACTGAACATGGTATGAACATGAGATAAAGTGTTGCTTGCTTGGATTTCAAGAAAAGTTGCTGCCTTTTTTTATATCATGTTATTAACACTTACGTTATTTTTAGTTCACAATGATTTAAACATGAGTATACCAACAGTATTATGGCGTTAAGTCATCCACAAGAAATAAAGAGTCATGATTTTTGGGTGTTATATAATATCGTTGTTGGGTTAAGGTGATTAAAAATTAACAGAAAAGAAGTATCTTTATGCTGTTTTTAATGCTTGACTGGTGATCTATGTGAGGTGATCATGCTTAGCAGCATCCAAGTAAAATAATTAAGTAAAAATAAATGAGGAAGAGGAGCTGATGCCAATTTTTTTAATAACAACACGATTTGCATTATTTTGAGAAAAGCAATGATAAACCGAGTAGTAAACTGTTAAAAAGGCAGGAATAGTCAAGAACACAAGGATATTTGAATGCCTTAAAAAGATCGATGAAAAAGTTATTTTAGTTGATCTAGGCTATGTTTGGCAAAACTAGCTGTAAGCTGTTAATTGTAAGCTGTAAGCTGTTAACTGTAACCTGTTTGCTAAAAAACTGTTAATTTTAATAAAAGTGTTTGGTATATTAGCTGTTAACTATAAAGATAACTATAAAGGTAACATGTAAAATGACTAAAAAGGACATCTTTTAATACTAAATTATAATATGGTTGGATGTTATATCAGTAATTTACAGCTTTAACAGCTCTTGACTATGGAACAACTTTTTATTTAAGAGCTATTTGGTTAAAATAAAAAGCTAACAACTCTAAAAAAATGTTGTGCAAAACAAAGATATTAGATTATTTTTTTAACAAAAAAGCTAACAGCTCTATAAAAGCTTTAAAAAAGCTTTATAAAAGCTTTAAAAAAGCTCTTACCAAACGGACGCCTAAACTTTCACTTGCAGACTTGTGAATTCTTGTTCTGTTTAAAGGTGCACAAATAACCGAAGCACAAGTCGGATTTTATGCTCGGTTACAGCACACAAGACACAAAAACCTGGTTCTGTAAGGTCCAGAAGTCATTGGTACTCGAGTCTATGGGTCATTTATCCACAATTGTTGCTTTGGCATGCCTGATTGCATGCCTTAAGATATACCTATATGGCATATTGTGCTAAATAAATCAATACATTTGTGTCATGAAGAATTGTACATAAAATTAGGTATGCCAATCATTTCTGTAATTTGTATAAACTGTTATCGGAAGTTAGGATGAACCAGACGCGACAGGAACACCATTTGTTGTGCATCATCGGGGTCCAAGATCATTTTGGTCTTTGTATATCAAACAACAAACTTTTACATGTGTTACAATTACATTCAACAACGTTCTTAAATGCATAAGATGCCCTTAAAACCGAATAAACATATATATATTGCAACTCGGGAAAAAATTATATGAGATCAAGAGAACAATATACGTGAATAAGTTGATGCTCGAGCTAGTTAAACCAGCATTCGACCATCGAGGATTCAACAACAATTCCATATGAACATTAAACATTAATGGCAACATCAAATTAATCATCTACATAAATGGTTTCCTGCTGAAACACCCCCCCAAAAATCTTCCTCACTTCTCCTTTAGACTCTTTCACTTTGGGTTGCACTGCAGGCGCCTTCTTAGGTGCTGGTTGCTTAGGCGTTGGTTTCTTGACCACTGCTTGCTTAGGTGGCAAGTTCCTAGCCTTGGCTTGACCTCTAACTGTTGCAATCTGCACTTTTGGTAGCTCTATGGGGTTGTTTTTAACTGCTGCTGCTAATCCCGAGCCAAGTTGTCGCCATGACAAGGCTAACGCTGGTGCACCATCTTTGGCAGGGCTATCTTCAGCTATGGGCTCGGCCTCCTCAGTGGCCTTGGTGGGGGTTTTGAATCTGTCCATGAGTTCTGTCAATGATTTCCGTGCTGTTGTGGCTCGCGCCTGGACGTCTTCGGCTAAAGTTGATGATGTGGCCTCTTGTGGTTCCAGCTTTTTGACCTCGTTCTCAGCTACTTCGGCTGCTTGTTCTGCAGCTCTCACAGCTTCCTCGGCCTTTGCCTTTGCATTGGTTTCTGTGTAAGCTTTCCTTCTACCGTCCTCAGGAATTGCACTAGAAGAAATGTAAGCAGATTGAGTTAGGCTAAAGATGCAAAATAGGCAAGACCAGACTAGTTGTATCACAGGCCAAAATGGGTCATTATTGTGCATGCTTAAGGTTACCTACTTACCTGAAACGTTTTCTATCCAAAACGTTTAAATTTTGTTTGTGTAGTATATATATGTGATAAAAATGTGGTTACACAAATCTTATTATAATCGCTTTTCTAATAGGCGTCATTTGGTAGGTTGTGTGTATAAAGAATACACTTCAAATGACTTATGACCCGTTTGACCCGCTAGGACCCATGTGACTTCTTAGCCTTCATGTCTTGCTAGATTTTTTACTTGACTAGTTTGAGTTAATATTCAATCAGAATTAACCTATTCATAAATGAATGGGTTGAAAATGACCAGTTAACATTGACATAAAAGTATTCTGCATTTATCAAAGGGCTTGTAGCAAATGGCTGTGGGTTCAAATCCTGCTGACAGCGTGAGATTAATTTGTTGTGCAGATACTATGAGATAGTTAGTTTCCTTGCCAAAAAAAAAAAAAAGGAATCTGCATTTACATTTTCATGCATTACCTGAAAAGTTCACTCACTGGCTTTGCAGCTGCATCAGGACTTGTAGCAAGCTCCACAACCTAACAAGGAAAATAGCTCAATATTTTCATATACAGAATATTGTGTGTTCTAAAAGTAATAATGTCATATCAAATAGTCTAGATTATATCTTATTTCAGTAAAATATGTTTGGATGTAAATATGTAATCTTATTGTTTAAAATAACCAAAAATGATTATTTTCTGAAAAACTAAGAGACATTTTCCAAAATATGAGTAGAAGTTTATCAAATTAGGACCATTGGGTCGCTGGTTTGGAAGGAATGGTAAGATTTGGAATAGATTTCCTGCTGTAATGAACTTATAATGGTAGTCTATACCTTATTTTCTGCGACCTCTGTGTTGGCGAAAACATCTGCCACCAACGATGCGATCTGTGACTTTGCTACCTGCAGTTATCAGAATCAAAATTTGGTCAGATACAAACAAGCCATGCATAATGCGAAAGTGACTATAACCCTTTTTACAGTAATTTTCTATATGGATGATTTTAAAGATCTAAAACCACTTAAATCGAAGAATTAACCATGGCATACATTACATTACTTTGTAGTCGTTTTCCTCGGTGATCCCTTCAGCAGTCATAACAAAGTTGTACGAACCCTCAGAAGCAAAGTCATCTGTCAATTTGGTCTTGATCAATGTATACTTCAAATCTGTTTCTATTAAACCGTCAAGAAAGTCTTTAAAAGGCAACGGTTGTGATTTTGCAAATAAGTTGTTGAAGAATGCCGAGATCCCATCAAGTACATTGTTAGTTGATGTGAAAGAAGGTGGTGCAGTGTCGTAGATTATGGTGACGTGGTTGACACCGGCTAATTGAGCACCTTGAATGAACTGCAGGCCTTCAAATGTGGTGACCTCTTCAGTCGGACCATTTTCACCTGCACCGATGGTGATTACTGCTTTTGTGGCATTCCCGATTGCCTTTGCTATGGCTTCAGGGTCTTGGAAGGTGGATTCAACTGCATTAAGGCGTTTGGATTCTTCTGTTGAGATAACCTACAAGTTTATAAGAGCATCTATGGGGTTAGTTTTAGGATATGCTACCAAATACGAGGTGACAAATGCGTGGATTGGGTTTGAGTCAAAATGGTTATAATTTACATGTGGGCAGAAACTGGTTGAGTCCGGTTGGGCTGCACGCCTAAACAAAATAACAAATACAAAAGCTATACTATTACAAAAGTAATCCAACTTTTATCAAAAAGCAGTTTTGGAGGTTTGGAGGTTTTTAGGTATCTGAATACACATTGAATGATTATCAATATGTTTGGTCTGCTCCACCCATTTAACCTGTGTCCTTTTCGAATCTTATAACCCATTTGACCTATTAGAGATAAACCTCAACCCAAATCGACCCATTTATAAGTAAACTGGTCGAAATTGTCACCTAATCCATGACAATCTCCTTTAGATTCCTAGAAAACGTACACATAGTTCAGCCCGTATGAAAGAGGTTTCATTGATGTAGATTAATTTTTCAACATTATATATACTAAAAACGGGTGTATTCACACCCAAAACCAAGTATAATATCCTGTAACAGCAACCAACACTAAATCTTATTCAAATTCAAAGTACATGCATTACTCTTATTGGATAAACATACCCACAGTTGCAGTCGAAGGAAGTAAAAAATCAAATTCAGTAATCAATGACAATTTGCATACAAGTTATATCATCGGTTTTCAAATATTCTTAATCTACTACCATCAGTTACATTCTATCAAAGTACTGCGTTAATAGTATATTACGTGTGTATATCAAAAGGATAAGTTTGACATTTACTTATTAAGTAAGGGATCTGTCATACAGCTAAAAATCGTTAATGTTATACCTTATAACTAACAGCCAACCGCGCCAAATCCTGTGCAGCACCGAGCTCCGGCACACCCGCCCTAACACTAAACCCTTCCCTTAACAAAGTCTGTGCAATCCGAATTCCAGCTTGTCCAGTTGCTCCAGCAACAAACACCGTATTCGGATCCTTACGTTTCCCAAAAACCGTCCCCCCTGATGATGGATTACTCACAACTGGAATCAATGATCTCATTTCATTCACCTTGGAAAAATCAAAGTTAAAGTTAAACCGACCCGAACTTTCATTTTCACCCTCGTTACTCGACGAAGCATCGGTTTTCTTAGCACAAACAACTAGCTTCTTGGTTTTGAGTGATGGTAGAGTTGCATGAGGTGTTGTGGTTAGCAAAAATGAACTTGTGAGAGAAGCTGCCATTTTTGGAAAGGGTTGTTTTGTGTGTGTGTTTTAAGGTGTGTTTGATTCCATTCAGTGTGTGAAATCTGCCATTTGAGGTTAAGGTAAGATATGACAGTGTGTTTTGTGGGTGTGTTTTGTTGGTGTTAATGTTGATGACGTTGTTGTGTTTTTTGAATATTATCTGGATGAAGTGGAAATATCTCGTGCAATGGGTTTGTGACACGTGGCAGGGATTATCTGTTTTGGGAAGTTCGGTGACCAGACGTTGCGAGAGGAAAAGATATGCTCCCGGGAAAATATAAAGGAAAAAGACACGGATTTGGTTAAAAATTTAACAGATTTGGTCATTATCCCAGACAAGTGTCCAACAAAAAATATATTTTAATCGTCATATACTCAACTAATTAGTATACTTTTTTTATTAGAAATTGAAACATAATATTGGAGGAAAAAGTTCCCCATAGACCCCAATTTTGTCATAGACCAAATGGGATAATCCTGGCCCTCCATTTTTATATATTTGAGTGGTTGAGATTTTTTTTTTTATTTACTCGCAACTACTAAAAAAACACACACACTCTCTATATCCATATTTACTACTTTCTATTTTTTTCATTCAATTTCTAAAAAAACACACACACTCTCCTACACTCACTCTCCCCAACCCGTAACCACCCCAACCACCTCCGCAACCACCCCAACCACCTCCGGAACCACCTCAACCACCATCCGATCTATTCGGAATCCTCTAATCGTCTCATTTGTACATATAATCGTAACCCTAACCCTAATTTTTACATCTATATGGATATACGAGATGAGTATGCTGCTGCTAACGCGGCGAAGCTTAAATCATCATCGAACCCGTCTGGAGAAGCTAGTAATGGTCTTTTTTTTTATTTTTATGCTTTTAATTTATGCTTATTATGCTTATCTGGTAGTTTATCTGGGTTTTATGCTTATTACACTTATCTGGTAATTTATATTTGATTTATTAAAGGGAAATGATTATTTACACTTATTTGGTAACTTATTATGCTTATATTTGATTGTTTTATTTTGAATCTGACGAATCATGTATGTTTCATGGTGAAACATACATGATTCTGCATGATTTAGTGTTCATTTGACCTAACTGATATGTTTTGATTGATTGAGAGTTGATATCTTGGAATCACTAGAAACTTATTTTGAATCTGACGAATCATGTATGTTTCATGGTGAAACATACATGATTCTGCATGGTTTAATGTTCATTTGACCTAACTGATATGTTTTGATTGATTGAGAGTTGATTTCTTGGCTTTTGATTCAGTTATACTTGTTAATATTTGGCCTTGCATTTAACTGTCATAGTGAATCATATATGTTTTATGATGAAACATATATGATTCACTATGAATCATATATGTTTTATGATGAAACATATATGATTCATTATGAATCATATATGTTTCATGATGAAACATATATGATTCATAGTGAATCATATATGTTTCATCATAAAACATATATGATTCATAGTGAATCATAAAACATATATGATTCATTATGAATCATATATGTTGTAAAACATACATGAAAGGGAAATAGCTTTATCTTTTGTATTCTGCAAGTGAAACATACATGATTCTGCATGATTTAGTGTTCATTTTGACCTAACTCATATGGTAGCCATTTGTATTCTGCAAGTGTTTTATTCATGGTGAAACATACATGATTCTGCATGATTTAGTGTTCATTTTGACCTAACTCATATGGTAGCCATTTGTATTCTGCAAGTGTTTTATTCATGGTGAAACATACATGATTCTGCATGATTTAGTGTTCATTTTGACCTAACTGATATGTTTTGATCGATTGAGAGTTGATTTCTTGGCTTTTGATTCAGTTAGACTTGTTAATATTTGGCCTTGCATTTGTTTAACTGTCATAGTGAATTATATATGTTTTACCATGAAACATATATGATTCATGATGAATCATATATGTTTCATGATGAAACATATATGATTCACTATGAATCATATATGTTTCATGGTAAAACATACATGAAAGGGAAATAGCTTTAGCTTTTGTTTTTTAAGATTATGATGGTAGCCATTTGTATTCTGCAAGTGTTTTATTCTGAATCCTGACGAATCATGTATCTTTTGCAGTTACTACAACTAAAGTTGGTATAAAAAGTACGCCTCCTAAACCTGAAGCTCCTACAACCTTGCGTCCTAAATTTAGAGTTGGTAAAACAGTCGTACTTCCTAAATCTGTAGCTCCTAGCACCGATAATCCTGAACTGCCTGTTAAACCTAAAGCTGTCAAAACATCCCAGCCCCCAAAAACCACTATGCGAACTAGGCAAGCTGATCCTGAACCACCTCTACCTCCTCCTTTAAACACTGACAAACCCCCATATGCTCAAAAACTTAATATTGTATTTTCTCGAAAAGATAAAGACGATAAGAAGGGTAGTAAACCTGTTGTAGAGGCTAAGGAGAGTAAGAAGGGTAGTAAACCTGTTGTAGAGGCTAAAGAGAGTAAGAAGGGTAGTAAACCTGTTGTAGAGGCTAAAGAGAATAAGAAGGGTAGTGAGCCTGTTGTAGAGGCTAAAGAGAATAAGAAGGGTAGTGAGCCTGTTGTAGAGGCTAAAGAGGATAAGAAGGGTAGTGAGCCTGATGTAGAGGCTAAAGACGATAAGAATAGTAGTGAGGCGGGTGGTGATGATGGGAGTGGGGAATCTGATGAGCCTGGGGGTGATGAGCCTGGGAGTGAGGAGACTGCTGAAACATATGTGAGTGAGAGTGAAGAAGCTGAGTATATGATAGTTGCAAAGAGTGGGAATAAGGAGCCGTCCTCAAGTGATAGTGATTATGTGGCGAAGAGTGAGAGTGAAGAAACTGATGAGATGGTTAAGACAGATGAAGAAGAATTGGAAGTTGCAAAGGCGAGTCAGAAAGTGCCTAGTAAACGTGTTGGGAATGTAGCTGCCAAAGAGGGTGTTGCGAAAAAAGCAAAGGTTGAGAAAAAAGAGGGTGTTGTGAAAAAAGGAAAGGTTGAGAAAAAAGAGGGCGTTGTGAAAAAAGCAAAGGTTGCGAAAAAAGATGTGGATGTGAAAAAAGAGGGTGCTGTGAAAAAACAAGTTGATAGGAAACCCAAGGTGGATATGAAACGGGAGTCAGAATCTACCATGGTTGTTTATGAATCACCATCTAAGAAGCAGAGGGTGAACAAGAAGAAACCTCTTACTAAGGAACAGGCTAAGAAAGTTGGGTACTTGAATGAGTTTCCGCCTCTTTTTTCTAGAACTGTACCAAAGTCACTTTTGGATGTCATAAAAGATGCTTCTCTTGTTGACATGGAACAGTTTTTGAATGAGATTGGTTTTTCTAACTGGTGGGGTCTTAAGGTTGATCAGTTACCAAATCGTTTAGCGAGGGTTGCTGTGAAAGCTTTTAATAAGTCGACTTATGAATTTAAGCTTGCTACAGGCAGCTTTCTAGTCACGCCCGAGAAAATCCATGAAATCCTAGGACTTCCTATTGGTGGAATTTCCTTGTTTGATTCGCCCGAGAGACCTTCAAACGACATTGTTGTTAAGTCATGGCTACAACAGTTTGCACCAAAGGCTCAGAAAAAAATCACGGCTAAGGACATCAGTGACAAGTTGATGCAGGCGACGGAAGTTGATTTTATGTTTAAACTCAACTTCCTGACACTTTTCGCAACTGTGATGGGTGACGCGGACTTCATGAAAGCAGCACCAAGGCTTAATGTGGTTAACCACATTTATGAAGATACGGATATTTCTAAGGTGGATTGGTGCCGTTTTGTTCACTCTTGTTGTCTTCAAGAAGGTGTATTACCTAACACTCTTGACGGCTTTTACACAGGTCCCTTGTATTTTCTAATTGTAAGTGCCCTCTCTTTTTTATTAACTTTTATTTGTTTTACATTTTTAACTAATTTTAACATTTTGTAACACTAAACATATATGTTTTTTCTCTATTGTGTGCAGCTCCTTTATCTTGATTCGACGAAGTATGACCGATATACAGTTGTTCGTTCAAGACCAGCCATCAGGGACTGGAGTTCTGCTGACATGCATAAGCGGCAAGAACTTGAGCTTCAAGATCAAGTATTTGGTAAATTGGAGCTTCGTGGAGCATGGAGTCCGGATGAGGCACGGCAAACTGAGGGTTTCTTTGGTGCCACTGATCTTAAAAAGAAGTTGAAAGCTACAGGTGTACCACCTAAGGAGAAAAAGGTATGAATCAACATTTTTAAATGTTTATAATATTGCGTATAATTCACCATT
Source organism: Glebionis coronaria (assembly GCA_025667525.1). NCBI lineage: Eukaryota > Viridiplantae > Streptophyta > Magnoliopsida > Asterales > Asteraceae > Glebionis > Glebionis coronaria. Next base: position 466,993 of record JANFOE010000979.1, on the reverse strand, counting down.
GATCATATTTTGAATCTAACTTTCAGTGTATTTTACATTTATTTGTAGAGTATATGCAAAGTTCATACGATTCACCATGAGTCATTTATGTTTCATGGTGAAACATATATGTTTCATGGTGAAACATATATGTTTCACCATGAATCATATATGTTTCACCATGAAACATATATGTTTCATGGTGAAACATATATGTTTCACCATGAAACATATATGTTTCACCATGAAACATATATGTTTCACCATGAAACATATATGTTTCACCATGAAACATATATGTTTCACCTTGAATCATATATGTTTCACCATGAAACATATATGTTTCACCATGAAACATATATGTTTCACCATGAAACATATATGTTTCACCATGAAACATATATGTTTCACCATGAAACATATATGCAAAGTTCTTCATGAATCATATTTGATTCTAACTTTCAGTGTATTTTACGTTTATTTGTAGAGTATATGCAAAGTTATTGAAGATAAGCTGTCAAGAGTATCAAAGGAGAAGTCTGAGATAGAAGCTCTCTTGAAAAGGGCTAGCAACGACTTCCCAAATGATGAACAAGTTGATGCTTTGTACCACAGATATATTGGATTGTTTAAAGATACTATGTGGTTGCAAGATAAGTCACCCCATATTGATGATTTTGACGATCAAAAGAGAGATGATGATAAGAAAGACGATGAGAAGAGAGACAAGCCGGCTGATGACACGGCTGAGAAGAGAGACGAGCCGGCTGATGATCTGGCTGAGAAGAGAGATGAGGCGGAGAATGTTGCTGATGCTGAAAAAGGAGAGAGAGGCAAGGAGACGTGTCATGCTGAGGATGTTGTTGTTGAGAAGGAGGGGTGTGTTGATGAATTAAATGTGGAAACTTATACTCAGTGGATTAATGCGAACATATGGTGGTATGGACCATATGTGGTTGATGTGACTGTCGAATCTTTTGGCCATGAGGTAATTTGTTAACCTTTTATTTTTTATTTTTTATTTTTTATTTTTTATTTTTTTTAATTATTTATTCATATTTTTTACATTATGTTATTATGAATTGTTTAATTAAAAAAAAGGTTCAATGTTTCAGGAGGAGTATTGGGCTTGGCCTACGGATCTTCCTGGTGCTGAGCCTGCTGGGATTGCTCCACCGCTGCCTGGTGCTGAGCCTGCTGGGGCTGCTCCACCGCTGCCTGGTGCTGAGCCTGCTGGGACTCCTACACAACAGACTCCTCCACAACAAACTCCTCCAATGGGTATTAAGAAATTGGTCCAACCAGATTCTCCGATAACTTCTGTTTATCAGTATAAGAGAATCAATGTTGAGTCATTGATTAACAGAGTTGAGTTTATCATGGGAAACAGTTTGTTTTCTATGCAAGGCGAAAAATAGTAAGCTCTCTTTGTCATGTCTTTTTAGAATTTTTTTGTTAAATGTGTATGAAAAAATACATGATCCATGATGAAACATACATGATGCATGATGAATCATGTATGTTTCATCATGCATCATGTATGTTTCATCCATAAGTTTTTGTGTAAATTATTGGATAACACCATTTATTTTCTTATTTTTGTAGTGAAATTGTTTTTCAAACTGCATCTGGATATCCTCTATCAGCCGTACGTGTCAATTTGGAAACTTTGGCACCAAGGTTATGGATAGATGCTAGTGTCATAGACTGTTTTGTCGCCATTCTTAATGCTGAGCATGATGCCAAACTTCCAGAGACGAAATATCACTATTTTTCTACTGGTTGTATTGTAAGTTGTCATTTGACTATTCTTCGAGTGGTTCTATTAGTTTCATGTTTTCTCTTATGACTTTTTTTTTCTTATACAGACATCAGATATGATTAGCAGAGTTCTTGGTGAGGAACCATCATACAAACTGTTTAAGGCAGCAATATTGGCTCAGTTTGAAGGTGATGAAGCTTCCGCGTCTCTCTCACGTGTTGAGTTGGCTTTTTTTCCTATATGCGCTTCAAATCATTTTTATGTGGTTGTTTTCAACCTCAAAATGCCAACTACAATGTTGATTCTTGATAATGCTTCTGGATTTACCTATTCAGCAAAATACAAGGGAGCTTGCGATATTTTGGTAAGTTTATTATGGGGGATTATATATATATATTTTGGTAAGTTCACCATGAAACATACATGTTTCACCATGAAACATATATGTTTCATTATGAAACATATATGTTTCATTATGAAACATATATGTTTCACCATGAAACATATATGTTTCATTATGAAACATGTATGTTTCATGGTGAAACATATATGTTTCAGCATGAAACATATATGTTTCATGGTGAAACATATATGTTTCAGCATGAAACATATATGTTACACATGCATTTTTTTTAATATGTTTTTGTGTTTTTCTCTTTCTCGTTTTGTAGAAAAAGTTCTTTGCAAGGTATTTGGAGGAGCATGATCATCCAAGTCACTCCAAAGTTTCAAAAATGAAAGGCTATGTTCCAAAGTTGAGATGGAGTACTAAAGACAATCATGAAGACTGCGGTGTATTTGCTATGATCCATTTGGAGAACTACACCGGTGACAGTAAGAGGAGCTGGGATGTTGGTCTTTGCGAAGAATCTGCTATGCAAAGAACTTTGTTGATGCGTATGAGGTTCAAGATAGCTACAAAGATTCTTCTTCATAATTTCAACAAGGAAAGAGCCAAAATGTTCAAGCTTGCCTATGATTTTGAGACAAAGGTTGACAAGGAAGAAAGAATCGCAATCATTGTTCATGCGCTCAACCATAGACATGAGCGTGATCCAGACAAGGCTAATGATATGGCTGAGAAGGCTGCTGATATGGCTGACAAAGGAGAGGGTGATATGGCTAAGAAAATTGAAGGGAAATGAAGAATGACTTTTATTCTATGATTGTGAATGGTAGAAGGATAGGAAAAAACACTAATATGGGTCTCTTTTGGTAGATCTAGCTGTTGGGCCGCTGATGTATCTAATTGTTAGTAATCATTGTATTTTGAACGTAGTCTAAACAATGTAGTCTGTACAAGGTAGTTTGAATTAGATGTATGTATTTTATATCTGTTCAAATCTTTGATAATTACAAGGTTTATCTGTGTACAAAGAATGATAGATGTGCCTTGATGAATCTTATATGGTTGATGATAAATCATACATGTTTTATCATGAATCATACATGTTTTATCATGAATCATACATGATTCATGAAAACACATGTATGAATAATCACACTTGCTTTTGAAATTTTTAGATTTAGAGTTCTTTTTAACAATTATAATGTATCACTCTTGAATGAATCCATCATGATTCATTATGAATCATATATGTTTCACCATGAAACATATATGTTTCATAATGAAACATATATGTTTCATAATGAAACATATATGTTTCATGATGAAACATATATGTTTCATAACGAAACATATATGTTTCATGATGAATCATATATGTTTCATGATGAATCATATATGTTTCATGGTGAAACATATATGTTTCATGGTGAAACATATATGATTCAGCATGAAACATATATGTTTCAGCATGAAACATATATGATTCATGGTGAAACATATACGTTTCATCCCTTTCATCCCCAAACACATCCAAACACTTTAAATTAAAATGATAACGCAGAAATAATCAAGTATTAATTGAACTAAATATCAAAACAAAGTTGATTCAAAGTATAAAAGTAAGTGTAAAACAAAGTGTTAATTGAAAACATAATGATAGTAAATATGACTTGAAAAAACAAAGAATGATCAACAAGCTGTGTTTGATGTTTGTTCTGTAGCAGCAACGTTTCCAGCTTTTGTAGCAGCAACGTTTCCAGCTTCTGTAGCAGCAACGTTTCTAGCATCTTCTTGAGCAGCTTTCATAAGCGCCAACTTTGCAATATACTTTGGATTTAATGGACATGTGTTCTTGGTATGTTCATTTGTCACTTGTTTGCAACATAAACATTTCCTAGCCTGCTTTTTCTTAGCTTTTATAGCCATTTCTCTTGCACTTTTTATACGTGCTCCTTTAGGTGCTGCTTTACGTTCTCCTTTAAGACCGGCTTTGTTTCGAGCCCCTTCTGGATTTCCTATGATCGGTTTATCAGCAGCCGGCTTTCCAATGGCATATAAATCTAGGATTACATCACTCGTTTTCTGGGAAGGTGGCTTAGGAACTTGAACTTGTATTTCCTTCTTAATTTTTTCCAACGTTTGCACAAATTCTGCCAACTTTGCTTCATCTTTACTCAACCAAAACAAGCATTCATCCACCACGTTGTTGGCGTTGTTAGTTAACCTTTCAATGGTTTCGTTCTTTTCTCCGTATCTGTTTGTCTTTCTTCTCAATCCAAGTGGTATTAAATCCCTTCTCCAACGCCTTAGAATGTATTTATCTGGAATCTTTCCAACATCACGGTTCTTCAAAACACAAAATACGTGTCGGCACAAAAAACCATATCGAGTGAAATGTCTACAAGTACAACTAACTGAACCGTCTTCTGGATGACGCAGAACCTGATTATGAAACATTAAAAACAAAATTAATACTTGGGCATTTACCAAAACAATTAGGAAACATGTATGATTCATCATGAAACATGTATGTTTTATCATGAAACATGTATGATTCATCAGAAAACATGTATGATTCATCATGAAACATATATGATTCATGATGAATCATACATCATTTTGGTAACAGTAACCACAATTAATGATTCATTAACCATGAAACATATATGAATCATATATGTTTCAGGATGAATCATACATGTATGATTCATCCTGAAACATATATGTTTCTTCATGAATCATATATGTTTCAGAATGAATCATACATGTTTCCTGATGAAACATACATGTTTCATCAAGAAACATGTATGATTCAACATGAATCATATATGTTTCATGGTGAATAAATCCTATACTATTTTGGAAACAGCAACAACATTTAATTGATTTCACTCACTAACCTTGTAGGTAGCAATCTTGTCTTCTTCTTGTATAACCATCTCTTTGCCTTCCTCGGTATAAATTGTCCGGTACTCCCCTGCCCTCGTGTCTTTAACATGAGCCGTCTCAACTCCCTCTTCCGTTCTAAGCTCTACTATTTGACAAGCCCAAATCGATTCCATTATTTCTTTTTGAACAAGCAGAAATATTGTCCTAGTATATATCTTAGCCGCATGTGTTTCCATCTCTAACCTTGTATAAGGTTTTGAAGCTGCTTCAAATGTTTTGAAGTCTAAAAACTCTTGCCTGTGTCTTTGCCTTTCCATGGCAGCTTCATAGCACATCATGAAATTGAGTAATGTTGACCCATGATTCGTGAAACATTTGAAAAATGCATTTTCACTCTCGGATCTCGAAGTGGTTCTCATTAAGCCAAACAAAGGAGAGGTAATAAAGTATGCTGGTAACCACATTTCTCGAAGGGTAAACATCTTCTTCATCCACTTGTGGTCTTGCAATTTGAAGTCTTCGATTAATTTATTCCATCTTTCTTCAAAGTCCTTAGGCTCTATGAACATATTCCACACAAGTTTGTTGAAACGTTCTTTGAAATTTGTCTCTTCATATGTTTCTTTGCATATCTGTAAAAATAATCAAACGAGAATGATTAGATACATGGTTCATGATGAATCATATATGTTTCATCATGAATCATATATGTTTCATCATGAATCATATATGTTTCATCATGAATCATGTATGTTTCATCATGAAACATATATGATTCATGATGAAACATACAGAATTCTACAAGAAAAATACAGACTTATGGTAAATGAAATTCACCTTTGATGGAACTTTTTGCATGATGTGCCACATGCATAATCTATGTTTAGACTGCGTAAACACTGCTTCAATTGCTCGCTTCATTGCCCCATCTTGATCTGTTACAACCATATCGGGTTGCTTTGCGTGAGCAGTCAAGAATGAAGTTAATAGCCATATATAAGCTTCTGTGTCTTCACATAACAACAATCCTGCACCAACTGTCACCGACTTTCTGTGATTATCTATGGCGGTGAATGGAACAAAAACCATGTCGTACCTGCAAATTAAGTAAATCATAATCAGATTTGAATGATTAGATACATGGTTCATTAGATACATGTTTCATGATGAATCATATATGTTTCAGAATGAAACATATATGATTCATCATGAAACATTTATGATTCAACATGAAACATGTATGTTTCATGATGAAACATACATGATCCATAGTGAATCATATATGTTTCATCTTGAAACATATATAGTAAACCATATAGAATTCTACAAGAAAATGTTTTTATTCAACAACTTACTTATTCGTTCTGAATGTTGCGTCAAATGATATTACATCACCAAACTCATTGTAGTTGCATTTATCAACTTCATCTGCCCAAAAAAGTGCAACTAACACGCCGTTTTCAACCTTATACTGAAATGTAAAGTCTGGCGCAAACAACTTCCTATTTTCCATCTTCTCGATCAACATATGTGCATCACTTTCTCCTATAACCTCATTAACGTCTCTGATATGGTTCTTAAAATCGTCAGTCGTGCCATGAACATACTGAGAACCCCCTTTCATCGTAGAATACAAGTGGTGTGCCTTTGTTCCACCAAGTTTCATTGTTGAAGCTTTTATAACAAACATTTTTTCCGTCTGAGTCATCTTTCGTTGTTTCTTTGTAAGATGCTCGAATTCTTTTGGAATCATTCGGTGGTTGTGTTTCGGATCGAATGTAACTACTTCATACTTTCCGGTACGATCATCCAAAGCAATCTTAATTCTCGCACGGCAACCCGTTAGTCTATGCCTTGTATTTCTAACTTGCTTATCATTGTGTTGAGGATCCAATGTGTTAATATTTATCTCCTTTGGATTCCCTTCTCGATTACACATGACATACTTTGATTTCACCAAACCACTTTTTGTTTTCTTTTGGCATGTCATCTTAGCTTCAAACCCTGCCTTTTCAGCGTAAGTGTTATAGAAATCAACACCTTGCTCTATTGTATCAAAAGTTTGCCGCACAAAAGGTAGGTACTGTGTTTCAACATATGGTTCGCAGTATATCGTTCCTCCAGGGGTCTCGCCTTCTGGGAATAAAGTTGGAGTGCTCCTTGTAACTGTTAAACAATAACATTTAGATTTTGTTTTAGTAAATTATTTTTACAGTGAATCATGTATGTTTCATGTTGAATCATACATGTTTCATCTAACTTGTTTTTGAAGTTTTTACCAATTACAGTTTTTTAAAGAATAACTATTTTAACAGAATCATAGAATCATATATGATTCATTTTGGATCAATTGTTTGTATATTTGAATGGAACATATATGTTTCATCATGAAACATACATGATTCATAATGAAACATATATGTTTCATGATGAAACATACATGATTTATTCAATATACAAACAATTGATCCAAAATGAATCATATATGATTTATTTTGGATCAATTGTTAGTATATTGAATGAAACATATATGTTTCATGATGAATCATATATGTTTCATTCTGAAACATATATGTTTCATGATGAAACATATATGTTTCAGAATGAAACATACATGATTCACTGTAAAAATAAACCTTAATTATATATGTTTGTATGTTGAATGAAACATATATGATTCATTATAAATCATATATGATTCATCATGAATCACTTGTTTTGTATATTGAATGAATCATATATGATTTACCTGGAGTTTTAATGGTATTGGCTTCAACATTTGACTCTTCAATTTGAGTTTGAGTCATAGGGTTTTCATCTTCTTCGTATTGAACTATACTTGAATCTGCATCAATCGCATCCTCATCAACCATATTTGTGGTAGTTGTGATTAGGGAAGGTAGTTGTGGAGGTTGAGGTCGCCGGAAAAAATGGAATGGAGGTTGAGGTCGCCGGAAAAGTTAAGCTTTATAGATCTGTGATTAAGGAGATCTTTGATTAGGGAGTTGTGGTGGTTAAGGTCGCCGGAAAAAAACGGTTATAAAGGTTGTTGGGGTGGTTAAGGTCGCCGGAAAAAACAGTTAAGAAGGAGGTGGTGGTCGCCGGTTGAGCTCAGGAGGTGGTGGTCGCGGGTTGTAACTGAAAAAAAGGAAGAACAGTTAGAGCCAGCGAGATGTGTGTTTTTTTTTTAGAAAAAATGAATTTTTAATTTCTAAAATTCTATTTATATTTTTAATTAGTAAAAAATGGTGTAATCTTGACCATTGAATGCAAAATAAATGGATGGCCCAGATTGTCTCATTTGGTCTATAGTATAAATTGTGTCTAGGGGGATCTCATCTCTAATATTGGATGTTTAAAATATCTCTTATTTTTTACTTTTTTACTAGTATTTCTTTTCTTCTCACTTTACCATTCATCATCATCATACCCACCACACTTTTTGTATGTAATGCTTGATTTATTTACTGGCCATTTGTGATTATGGATCTTCTGTAAGTATCTAAAATCATTCACGTTCATTATATTTAAGCTCCTAATACTTACGGTTACTAGTTTTTATATCGTTCTTTGGTTAATCCTAGATCTGTCACATGTGAGACGAATACCCTGGGTGAAATCATATTATAAGCATCCATTAGCATAGTATAATTGTTATAACAGATCCTATAAAGCTCTCGTATTCTGTTCAAGCAAGAAGCCTACTACCATATCGTTATGCCTTGATCAATATGTTGGTGATTTTGTATTACCAATGTGATTTAAGTGTAATGGATTGACTTAGTTGAGCAATGTGTAATCGTGATAAACGTTCATCAAGTCGGGGTTGTGCGGAGTGCACACTTGTATGACATTATTACGGTTATCATACGAGGGCGAAGCTCCCGTACGACGGGGGTCTGGGGGCAGCGCCCCTAGGCAGGGTCCAAGGGGCGGCAGCCCCTGGCAGGGTCCAAGGGCAGCGCCCCTGGCTGGGTTAAAAACGCACTAGAAAATAAAATTCCCGGGTATTCGGACCTATTTTGTACCTGTTATTAAACCTGCGGTTCTGGTTACAATAACTGTGTTTGGCAGTTACAACCATAAGGACATGAACTACTGTTTTTGGTCATATAACCTTTTGGTTTTTCTTGTTCTGATTCATAACAACAAAAACACGTTAACAGTTCGAATGTGAGTTTTATCCAATTGGAGATTTCGATAGAACCATCGAAATACTTTGATCTGAAAGTGTTTGACACGACTCTTAGATTATTGATCCACCAAATTTCTAAAAAGATCAAAGTATTATGTGATCATGGCGAACGGAGAATCTGTGAAGGACATGACGAGTAAGTTCGATAAGTTGGCTAAGTTTGAAGGACAGGATTTTCGTCGTTGGCAAAAGAAGATGCACTTTCTTCTTACCACTTTGAAGGTTGTGTATGTTCTTAATACACCAAGTCCCGAATGGTCGGAGGATGAAACGCTGGAAACCACTAGGCAACGGATGAAGTGGGAAACCGACGACTACATATGCCGTGGTCATATTCTGAATGGTATGTCTGACTCACTCTTTGATATCTATCAAAATACTGAATCTGCAAAGGCATTGTGAGAGTCCCTAGAATCCAAATACATGGCTTAAGATGCTTCTGCAAAGAAGTTTCTAGTAAGCAATTTCATGAATTACAGGATGGTTAATTCCAGATCTCTAATGGACCAATATCAAGAGATGTAAAGGATTCTGGGACAGATTACCCAACACAAACTGTTGATGGATGAGGCCATCTCGGTTGCAATTATTATTGATAAACTGCCCCCTTCTTGGAAAGAATTCAAACATGGGTTGAAACATAAGAAGGAAGAACTAAATTTGGTTCAACTCAGTAGTGCTCTCTGAATTGAGGAAGGGTTAAGAACTCAGGAACTTGAAAATAACCCTAAATGAAAGAACCAAATTGGGTCATCTTCTGTCAACATGGTTAAAGGAGATGGAGCCAAGAATTCAAACAACAATAAGAACAAACGTAAGTACAACAACAGTGGTGATAATAAGTCTGCCAACAAGAAGGTTACGGGGGCTTGTTGGAAATGCGCCAACCTGGTCACATGAAGAAGGTTGTCGCTCTAAGGGAAATAATAGCGCTGGTTCAAAGGGATCTAAGGATCCTGAAAAGCAACAAGGTTATAATTATGATCTTATTCAGAATATTGATAATGTTTTACATTATGTTTCTGTTATTTCTGATGCATTTTATGTTCATGATGATGATGTTGCTTGGTGGGTTGATTCGGGTGCACAAGTCATGTTTGCAAGGATCTTCGTTGGTTTCAAGCCTGTAAATCAATTGAAGATGGATCATTTGTAAAGATGGGAAACGTTGCTACTGAACCAATTAAAGGAATAGGGCGTGTTTTATTAACTTTCACTTCTGGAAAAACTTTATGTTTAGATAATGTATTATGTACCCGGGATTCAAAAGAATCTCGTTTCTGAAATTGTGTTGAATAAGTGTGGCTACAAATAGGTGTTGGAAAGTGATAAGTATATCTTGTCAAGACATGGTACTTTTGTTGAATTTGGTTATGTATGTATTGGAATGATCAGATTTAATCTGAATTATCCTTTGTTTAATGCTTCTGCTTGTATGATTACTTATAGTCATAGTAATGATGTAAGTAATTCTGAATTGTGGCATGCTAGACTAGGACATGTTCATTTTAGGGGAATGATCGATATGGCTATACCTGCTTTTGACATGACAAATAAAAGTTGTAAGACTTGTATGTTAACAAAGATTACTAGACAATCTTTTAAGGGTTTTAATCAGGAAAGCAAAGTATTAGATCTCATACATAGTGAACTATGTGATTTTCATGCCAATCCTTCACTAGGACAAAATAAGTATGTTATAACTTTTATTGATGATGCTTCTAGATATTGTTATGTATATCTATTGCATGCTAAAAATGAAGCTCTTGATAAATTTAAAATTTATAAACAAGAAGTAGAACTTCAAAGACAAGATTCAATAAAAGTATTTCGTACTGATCGTAGTGGTGAGTATTATGATCCAGTTTATTTCCAATCTACTAGAATAATACATCAAACCACGACTCCTTACACACCACAACAGAATGGGGTGGCTGAAAGGAAGAATAGGACCTTAAAAGAAATGGCGAATTCCATGTTATTATATGCTGGTCTAAGTGAAGGGTTTTGGGGTGAGGCAATGTTGACAGCCTGTTATATTCTGAATAGAACTCCAAACAAACATAGCAGACAAACTTCTTATGAAATTTGGACCAAGAAGGTTCCGAATTTGGTTTATTTAAGGGTTTGGGGCTGTAGAGCAATCATAAGGTTGATTCAACCCAAAATGAAAAATCTGGGTGAGAAAGGTATAAATTGTATCTTCATTGGGTATGCTGAGCATTCCAAGTGTTACAGGTTTTATGTTATGGAACCTAATGATTATGTTTCGGTGAACTCTATAATAGAGTCAAGAGATGCAATATTTTATGAAGAACGTTTTTCATCTATACCTAGACCAAGAGGTATGATACAACCATCTTCAAGTGAGATAGTTGAAGATGAGATTGAAGGTGCAGATGATGTACCTGGTCCATCGGTTCCTAGGAAAAGCACTAGAACAAGAAAAGCTAAGTATTTTTGTTCTGATTTTTAACTTTATTTGGTTGAAGGAACGAGAGATAAGACTGTATCTCTACGTGAATATTGTTTCATTATTGAGGAGGATCCAAAGACCTTGAGTGAGGCAATGGGTTCTAGGGATGTTGCTTTCTGGAAAGAAGCAATTCAAAGTGAGATTGATTTCATCATGCAAAATGATACTTGGGAATTAGCTGATTTACCTCCTGGATGCAAGGCATTAGGATGTAAATGGATCCTGAAAAGAAAAATGGAAGTGGATGGAAACATAGATAAATTTAAAGCCAGATTGGTGATCCAAGGCTTTAGGCAAAAGGAGGGAATTGACTTCTTTGATACTTAAGCTCCCGTTTCTAGGATATCTACTATTAGAATGTTATTAGCTATTGCAGCTATTAATGATCTTGTTATTCACCAAATGGATGTAAAAACTGCATTCTTGAATGGTGATTTGGATGAGGAAATTTACATGAAACAACCTGAACGGTTTGTTATGCCTGGACATGAAAACAAGGTATGTAAATTGAAGAAATCATTGTATGGTCTAAAACAAGCACCAAAACAATGGCATCAAAAGTTTGATGATTTGGTGTTGTCTAATAGTTTTTCTTTAAACCAATCTGACAAATGTGTGTATAGCAGATTTGATGCTTCTGGTAAAGGAGTAATAATTTGCTTATATGTAGATGACATGTTGATCTTTGGCACTGACCTAGATCAAGTTGATAAGACAAAGGATTTTTTGTCATCTAAGTTAGATATGAAAGATCTGGGGGAGGCTGAGGTGATTCTTGGTATTAGAATTAAACGAGGAGACAATGGTATCTCGATTTCTCAATCTCATTATATTGAGAAGATACTGGCAAAGTTTAACTTTGCTGATTGTATTCCTGCTCATACTCCATTTGATTCTACTGTGAAGCTGATTCCTAATAAGGGAATTGCAGTGTCTCAGCTGAATACTCTAGTGTTTTTGGATGTCTTATGTATGCCATGATTAGCACTAGGCCGGATATAGCATTTGCTGTAGGAAAGCTTAGTAAGTATACTAGCAATCCTAGTGCTTTACACTGGCAAGCTCTGTCTAGAGTATTTTAATACTTGAAAGGAACCATGAATTTTTGTTTGACTTACAGCGGTTATCCTTCTGTGATTGAGGGTTACTCAGATGCTAGTTGGATTAATAACATGGAGGATCACTCGTCTACGAGTGGCTCGGTATTCCTACTTAGAGGAGATGCTATTTCTTGGGCTTCTAAGAAACAGACTTGTATTACAAGCTCAACAATGGAGTCTGAGTTTGTGGCTTTGGCTGCAGCTGGTAATGAAGCTGAGTGGCTAAGGAATTTGGTTTATGAAATTCCTTTGTGGCCTAAACGGGTATCTACCATTTCTATCAGATGTGATAGTGCTGCTACCTTGGCTAGGGCTTATAGTCATGTGTACAATGATAAGTCTAGACACTTAGGTGTTAGACATAGTATGATTCGTGATCTTATCATGAATGGTGTGATATCTGTGGAGTTTGTGAAAACTCAGTTGAATTTAGCCGACCATTTAACCAAAGGGTTAGTTAGAGATCTCATGCGCAAGGCGGCTATTGGTATGGGTTTAAAGTCCACCTAATTAAATCCTTATATCATGATACCCAATTCCCATCTAACGCAATGTTAGGTGCTGAATTAAATGTGGAAAGCTTGATATCTTGGATTGGAACGCATAATTACATCATCCCACGTTATGTGTTAAGAATTGCAAGTAAAGGAGGTTGAAATTATATTTCTTAATGATCTTTTGACAAATTGCATGTGTAGGTGCAAGAAGAAAGATCACATATATTAGCATGAAGTTTAGCTGCTTCAAGAAGTTTGGGACTTGGATTTGATATGCTTATTGAAGGATAGGACACAAGCTAGTAAAAAATAGTGTCAAGTAGAACATGTAAATGTGTAAACTGTGTGTATATTATCTTTAGGTATTCACTATGAATAGCAGAGTTCAATCCTTAGTGACACTCTAATATTCGAATATTTGGAATGCTGATATACTAATGTGAAATTCAATCATGTCGACATTTCATTTATGCATCAGTTTGTTTACGTTATGATTTTCTTTAAGTTAATCAAGATTACACTTAAATGGGGGAGGATTTTTGGTGATTTTGTATTACCAATGTGATTTAAGTGTAATGGATTGACTTAGTTGACCAATGTGTAATCGTGATAAACGTTCATCAAGTCGGGGTTTGTGCGGAGTGCACACTTGTATGACATTATTACAGTTATCATAAGGGGGCTAAGCCCCCGTACGACGGAGGTCCGGGGGCAGCGCCCCTGGGCAGGGTCCAAGGGGCGGCAACCCCTGGCAGGGTCCAAGGGGCAGCGCCCCTGGCTGGGTTAAAAACGCACTAGAAAATAAAATTCCTAGGTATTCGGACCTATTTTGTACCCGTTATTAAACCTGCGGTTCTGGTTACAATAACTGTTTTTGGCAGTTACAACCATAAGGACATGAACTACTGCTTTTAGTCATATAACCTTTTGGTTTTTCTGGTTCTTATTTATAACAACAAAAACACGTTAATGGTTTAAATCTGATTGAGTTTTATCCGACTGGAGATTTTGATAGAACCATCAAAATACTTTGATCTGAAAGTGTTTCTCAGATTATTGATCCACCAAATTTCTAACACAACATAGGTGAAATATTCGAACCACTTATAAATGGGTGAAACCAGGTTGAGTTTTATTTCTAAATGGTCAAAGGGTCATATACTGCTGTAGATGTTAGCTGAAAAACAGGTCAAATGAATCGACAGTTGCCCGAATTGCCATTTTTCAGCTAATGAAAAGATAAAAAAACTGAAGTGGTTAATTGTTGATCCATATGACTAGATTTTCATATAACACCTGCTTGTTTTCTTAATCTACTGTTGCTGATAAGATTTTGCTTCTTCAATAAACTTTTAGTGGTGTTTACAAATCTTTATACTTCCTAACTGTGATGAATAATAAAATGCCCAAAACTAAGTTATGGGCACAAATATTTAACGACTACGAAATGACTACATTACGGTTTAGAAATTACATCAAAACTAAGTCGAGGGCACAAATATTTATGAACCCAAAAGTTAGTTGACATAACCAAGTTTTTAAAGGCAACTAAAAATGTTAAAAACCAAAACGCACAACTCCATTGCAGATCATATAATAAATGACCAAACGATGCAAGCCAGACGTAAACAACCAACTAAACAACATCAAAAAGTATTTTGCAACAGAGACACGATCCTATGTGAGGCGCCAAAGGGTCGATTTGCATATATCTTTCGTGTAAAAAAGCAATAAATTTCCTCCAACTGTTTGAACGCACTCTCCTTTCTTCTTGGGAATCCTTATTTTCCATAAATCACTCGTTTTGTGTTGCTTGGCATCCTGGACATTAAAGAGCCTTTCTGGTAAAAATATCTCAAATGCATAACCTTGAAATGGGTTGTTAGTCTCCTGGCTTGCAGCATCTCGGCCCCATAGTCCCATGATGATGTGAATTGCTTGTGGATTTTGCAGCTTGTAGGACACATGAAAAGGAAAAGAGACAGAACGCGTCGTTCCTGTATAGAATAAAACAAAATATTAGAAAACCGTATCACTTTTTTCATTCATCATATTTTGGTCGCTGTAGTAGTTATGTCTCGTCTGATCATAAAAAATGATTGTGTCATGCTTAAGTCATTAAGCGAGACATAAAATCATCTTTTAACGACTTCAGATGTAAACAAACTACAGTGACCAAAAAATTACCACTCACTGTGTTGCTTGGCATCCTGGACATTGAAAAGCCTTTCTGGTAAAAATATCTTAAATGCATAACCTTGAAATGGGTCGTCAGTCTCCTGGCTTGCAGCATCTCGCCCCCTAGTCCCATGATGATGTGAATTGCTTGTGGATTTTGCAACTTGTAGGACACATGAAAATGAAAAGAGATAGAACGCGTCGTTCCTGTATAGAATAAAACAGAATATTAGAAAACCGCATCACTTTTTTCGTTCATCATATTTTGGTCGCTGTTATCATTATGTCTCGTTTGATCATAAAAAATGATTGTGTCATGCTTAAGTCATTAAGCGAGACATAAAATCATCTTTTAACGACTTCAGATGTAAACAAACTAAAGTGACCAAAACATTATGATAGACCAAAGATTATATGGTTCGACCCATTGTATACATGGGCCGTACCCGTTAGGTTATGATTAGTTACTTTGTTATCAAGTAATTGTATTAGTATATATACATAGACTATCTAATGTATAATTACAATTACAATAATACAAACCCTTTGAGATTTTATATGGTATCAGAGCCAAAACCCAAACCATTTATTTTTTTCCGGCACAATTCTGGTCAGCCTCCACAACAATTAAACGGAAAATAAAAATCCAGCCACATTTATGTTTTTTCTGGCCAACTGACATCGATTCACGAAAAACCAAACACACCACTGTGATCCTACTATAATTTCGAACAAAACCCATCAATCAATTTTAACGGTCAGCCTCAACAGCAGGAGCGAGTTTTTATGAAACAGCCTCCAAGCTTTATTGATCCATAACGCCCAAATCATGTGTGTTTGCTTCATAAGTCTCTTTATGGCTTAAAGAAAGCCCCACGCGCTTGGTTTGAGCGCCTTTCCAAGGCTCTCTATGATCTCGGTTTCAAGGGCTCCAAAACAGATCCATCTTTCTTTATTTATGCGAGTGGACACGCAGTTAATTGTACATTCTGGTATATGTGGATGATATCATCGTTACAAGTAATAACACAGGCACTCTCGACAATATATTTTGTCAACTTGGATCAATTTTCGCATTAAAAGATCTCGGGCCCTTTAACTACTTCTTGGGTATTGAAATTGTTCCTCATGTGTCTGTCATTCTCCTGTCTCAAAAGAAGTATATTTTGGAGCTATTACAAAGGGCTGGTCTTTCTAATTACAATCCCGTGTCTTCTCCCATGGTTACCTCAAGCTCACTCAACTTATATGAAAGTACTACTTTTTCTGATCTAGTGAAATATCGACAAGTAGTGGGTGCTTTACAATATGTTACCTTGTCTTGGCCTGGCATAGCTTTTGCAACAAGGTATGTCATGCATGCTCCGACCGAGAATCATTGGTCTGCTGTTAAGTGGATTTTACGTTATCTTCATGGTACGGTAGAACATGGTATGCTCATTCGCCGTTCTTCTGGTTCTACTCTTCAAGCTTTTACTGATGCGCTATGGAAAGGTGGTCCTGATACTTCTCTTGAAGCTTTCTCCAATGCTGATTGGGCCGGGGATTCAGATGATCGACGGTCCACAGGAGGATTTGCTATATATCTTGGTTCAAACCTTATATCTTAGACCGCTCGTAAACAACGTACAGTTTCACGTTCGTCTACAGAAGCTGAATACAAAGATCTTGCTGACACAGTTGCTGAGCTTACATGGCTTCAAGCTCTTTTTCATGAGCTTGGTATTCGTTCTTCTTCAACGCCTATACTTTGGTGTGACAATCTTCGTGCAACATACTTTTCAGCTAACCCTATCTTTCATGCACGTACAAAACAAGTGGAAATCGACTATCAGTTTGTTCGGGAAAAAGATGCTCAAGGGGATCTTCGAGTTCAACATATATCAACACATGATCAAATTGCAGATATATTTACAAAGCCATTACCAACTCCCCGATTTCTCTTTCTAAGATCCAAGCTGCAGGTTGTTGCCCGTCCTTAGCTTGTGGAGGTGTCTTAGACCAAAGATTATATGGGTCGACCCATTATATACATGGGCCGTACCCGTTAGGTTATGATTAGTTACTTCGTTATCAAGTAATTGTATTAGTATATACACATACACTATCTAATGTATAATTAGAATTACAATAGTACAAACCCTTTGAGGTTTTATACATTACCACTCACTGTGTTGCTTGGCATCCTGGACATTGAAGAGCATTTCTGGTAAAAATATCTCAAATGCATTGAAATGGGTCGTCAGTCTCCTGGCTTGCAGCATCTCAGCCCCCTAGTCCCATGATGATGTGAATTGCTTGTGGATTTTGCAGCTTGTAGGACACATGAAAAGGAAAAGAGACAGAACACGTCATTCCTATATAGAATAAAACAGAATATTAGAAAGCCGCATCACTTTTTTCGTTCATCATATTTTGGTCGTTGTAGTCATTATGTCTCGTCTGATCATAAAAAATGACTGTGTCATGCTT
Source organism: Glebionis coronaria (assembly GCA_025667525.1). Lineage (NCBI taxonomy): Eukaryota > Viridiplantae > Streptophyta > Magnoliopsida > Asterales > Asteraceae > Glebionis > Glebionis coronaria. The sequence continues at coordinate 449,096 of JANFOE010000979.1, read as the reverse complement.
AAGTCATTAAGCGAGACATAAAATCATCTTTTAACGACTTCAGATGTAAACAAACTACAGTGACCAAAACATTACCACTCACTGTGTTGCTTGGCATCATGGACATTGAAGAGCCTTTCGTAAAAATATCTCAAATGCATAACCTTGAAATGGGTCGTCTGTCTCCTGGCTTTCAGCATCGCGACCCCTTAGTCCTATGATGATGTGAATTGCTTGTGGATTTTGCAGCTTGTAGGACACATGAAAAGGAAAAGAGACAGAACACGTCGTTCCTGTATAGAAAAGAACAAAATATTAGAAAACCGCATCACTTTTTCCGTTCATCATATTTTGGTCGCTTTACTCATTATGTCTCGTCTGAAAAAAAAAATGGTTGTGTCATGCTTAAGTCATTAAGCGAGACATAAAATCATCTTTTAACGACTTCAGATGTAATAAACTATAGTGACCAAAACATTACCACTCACTGTGTTGCTTGGCATCCTGGACATTGAAGAGCCTTTCTGGTAAAAATATCTTAAATACATAACCTTGAAATAGGTCGTAAGTCTCCTGGCTTGTAGCATCTCGGCCCCTAGTCCCATGATGATGTGAATTGCTTGTGGATTTTGCATCTTGTAGGACACATGAAAAGGAAAAGATACAAACGCGTCGTTCCTGTATAGAATAAAACAGAATATTAGAAACCGCGTCACTTTTATCGTTCATCATATTTTGGTCGTTGTAGTCATTATGTCTCGTCTGATCATAAAAAATGACTGTGTCATGCTTAAGTTATTAAGCGAGACATAAAATCATCTTTTAACGACTTCAGATGTAAACAAACTACAGTGACCAAAACATTACCACTCACTAGTATAGCCAATCTGTGAGGCATGTAAAACCACCAAAATATTATGTTGTTGTGAGGCATGTAAAAGTTGAAATGATACCACTCGCTGGTATAGCCAATCTGGGATGTTCTCTGAAGTCGTGCATCACATGAAAGTAATACTTAAAAGGTTCTGACTTGATTTGTCCCATCTCATGTTGTCTCATCGCATGTAAGTGAGAGAAAATGTTCATGTCTTGGTTCTTTTCATCGTGCTTTTCATTATTGGGGTGGATGGCAAACATATACGCATCGTGTAGAACAGATTCCTTAGATTCCGTAACATGGATTCCAGATGGATACTCCTCGCTTTGAGTAGGCATGGCACGGAGTAGGGTGAGGGATTTGTTGTCCTCCTCCACATTCCACCAAGGGACCTTGTGCATTCCATATTTGACTCCATTGATACAATCCATGTAGTTTAGAATCCATAGCAGATTCTCAGTTGGTGAACATTAGGATTAAACGCATCTGATATCATGAAACAAGTATTAACGATTACATTAGGAAGTTATAGGACCAAAACTATCTAATATTGTGAAAACATAAAAGTGGATTAAAACCATGTCTACACTTAAAAGTCTATCATTTTGTTACACATAATTTTCTCGCGCAAGAGGAAGCATGAGGAGATTAAAACGTGGAAAAATTGGACATTTGTAGACGCTTGCTTGTGTAAAGTTTCTAAAGTGAAAATAATGGGTTGTTTTCTTCAACGGGAATCAAATATATGCACGATTGACAACATGATGGACCATAGACCCTGGTTTACTATCACAATTTAAGATGCAAACGTCCTCAGAGTCACACTTTTCAAATTGGAAACACATTATAAAAGCCAGAAGATAAGGTCTTCCTTCTGACCCTCATGAGATTCGATGCAACGCATTTAACAATAGGTGATGCCATCTAAGATCAAAGAAACAAAACAAAAACATGGTTATAAATGTGAAATTAATTAATGAAAATACTTATGAGGATAGAAAGTAAGCATGAGCACAAACTTGGAAACTAAAAAGGCTTATTTGATGCTATAAAATAAAAACTAAAAAGTGACAGAAAATAACTAAAACGAGAATAGAATTACAAAAGTGGATCTACATGTATATGTGACCCTCTATACAGTTGGCCAATTTATTGAATTTCTCAGACTAGTACTGGAAATAAACGAGGCTAGCGAAGTAAAAGAATACACTACTATTAAATCAAAAAGGAAAAATAACTAAACACTCGATGGTTTCTTTTTGGCATGACTTCATAGAGCCAAAGATGTATTGAACTGGAGTATCCAAAGCGCGACATAATTCATTAGAACTAAACTTGCAAGTGCCTAGCATCTTAAATACGCTTTGGTTTATTTAAGGGGAAATTTTTAGTAACATGAATAATATATATCATCGGTTAAGCATAGCCAATTTATAACAAATAAACAGAATCGACAGAAAGGGTGCAGACAATATATTTGATTGCATTGTGCGAGCAATAAAGAAACAACTACTAGACTAAGAATCATACCACTATCATGTTCGTCGGACAAAAGGTTCATCTCAAGATGACAGCCCAGAATCCAAAACCTATCATGCTCCCTTCGGAACGTTTGAAGCACAGTCCTTTTTGTAGCATCCCAAACACGTAAATACTTTTATCCTATGAGTTTGATACAATAATGTCCTGTCTCCAATGGAAAAGAACACATGATACATTATTCATGTGACCTCTCATCGTGTCTACTTCCCATGCTTTTGTATCTGCAACACAAAGTTATTTGTAATCTGTTTGTTAATATACTCCACCGCCACCGCTCAACTGCTCCACCTCCATGCTCAACTGCTCCACCGCCACTGCTCAACTACTCCACCGACATGCTCAACTGCTCCACCACCACTTGATTTCTACAAATAATATTAAAAGTCGTGGTTCAAAATATGGAAGTACGGGGAATCGAACCCCGTGCCTCCCGCATGTAAAGCGAGCTCTTTACCATATGAGATACACTCCCAAACAGGGGGAAAAACAACAAAAACAGGGGAAAAACAACAAAAACAGGGGGAACCACAAACCTAAACATGGGGAATGAATGAAACAGTGGGAATGAATGAAACAGGGGAAAAGCAACAAAAATAGGGGGACCACATCGAGTGTTAATGCAAGTGATGCCTAAAAACATTATTAGTGTTAACTAATCTTTTTTAGTTTTGATCACAACAAACTATACAACACATTTAGTGTAAAACACAAAACGAATTATTCAACTAACACTATCATCAAGTTAATAATCATATCACTAACTTTTCTTAATCATACTTAGTGATCATCAAAGTGATTATCCTTAAAACTCACTTTTGTTAATATGACAAAAGATTTTTTAATAAACTTTCTTTTTAAGAAAATGTTTTATTAAAATGGAAAATGTAAATTTGAAAATGGCATATTCCATATGCTATAAGAATATCCTTTGAAGGTTTAAAAAACCTCAGATATTCCTACCCACTAAAATACAAAATCGGAGCGTAGTCTACTGGGCGGTCCTTTAAATAGCTAGGCGGTTCTCTAGCGATAAGGAACCGCCAGGCTAGATAAGGAACCACGCCCAGCTAGCGGTTGCACTTTGTCTCCTATAAATAGTGGATCAAATCTCATTTTCCAATAACCTTTTTTGGACGTTTTTCTCAGCCCCCTTTCTGTTTTCCATAGCATAATCATTAGTAAATGATCACTTAATGTGTTAAGTATGTTTACATATGATTATCCTCTTGATCCCCTCCTTTACCTTGTCCAAAGAGAATATCACTCACTCACTAGTGTTGTGATAAAGATGAATCCATGAATTAGTCATGTTCATCATGTTAGCCTTTTTGTTTTATGTTAATCCATTGTATTTATGAATACTTGGACTAGTTATGTTTATCCAAGCTATTTGTGAATACTTGGATTTGTTGTGTACATCCATTGCATATGTGTTTGCTTGGATTTATGTTGTGTAGATTTGTGTACTTGGATATGTCTAGTTGAGTATTAACAGATTGTGTAGTAGTTATCACTAAACTATAAAGTGATGTGGTTGTGTCTTGTGAGTTCTCACTAAACTTGAAAGTGATTAGTAGTTGTGTTGTGTAAAGTTCTCACTTAGCTTCAAAGTGAAGAGTCGTGAAGATTGGTTCTAGCTTTGGATTAGAACTCGACATCTAGCCTTGTGTCGTAAAATGGTGAAGTAGGCAACGTCGTGAAGATTGGTTCTACCTTGAGATTAGAACTCGACATCTAGCCTAGTGTCGTTAAATTGTGAAGTAGGAAACGTTGTGTAGATTGGTCCTAGCTAAAGATTAGGTCTCGACATTTAGCTTAGTGTCAGAAAATAATGTAAGCGACGATGTAAGGTTTTCTCCGCCAAGAAGGAAGCTTGTGGATATAGTGGAAATCTCGAGTAGGTGTACTCGAGGAGTGGAGTAGAAACGAGGATAGAGCCTCATTGTCAAACCACTATAAATCTTGGTGTCTTCTCATTAGGTTGTCTCTTTCCTTACTCTTTACTTATTTCATTATCATTACACTTACCTATTACCATTGCTAATGCATTTTAATTGAACCAAATCATTATGCAACTTAGCTTCAAGTAAAAGATAGTTTTGATACAAACCTAATTGAAAGTAATTTTAATTAGGTGACTAATCGAAGAGAAACTATTCAACCCCCCCCCCCCCTTCTAGTTTCTACAATTGGTATCAGATCGATAGTCACTCAAGATCTTTGAAGTATATTGTACTTTAAAACTTGGATCGATCCATTGTCTCCTCAAATTAGAAGGTCAAGTTGTACTAAAGTTTCTCTTTGGTCAAAACTATTTTTTTTTCTTGGAAAATAGGTCTTTTAATTGGTAATATTGCATCCCTCTTAGATTAGTAGCTTTTATGTATTTTAGATATACTCTTGAAATGTATCTACTAGTTTGCATCTTGCTTTGTGTAGGTACTCATGAAGATCAGTCATTTAATTGGGTGTGGATTGAGTTACTTGCACTTGTAGAAGAATCATCTTCATTGATCTTCAACATCTTTGAATGATGATATCAAGATTATTGGGAATGATACTAGTCCTTGAAGACTTAGTACTCATCATAGTCATTGTTGGGCTTTGCATTGATTCCTTGATGGATTAGAATGCTCTTTGTGGCCAAGGTACGCTTTTGTTCTTCCACACGCCCTTTGATCATTCTTTTGATCATTACTTGACTATGTGCTTGTTCTTGGCATCATTACCTTGACATTTGTTTGTGGTTTGTGATTCTTTTCTTTTATCCTCTCAAACCTTCATTGCTTAGATACTTGACTCACTATGGTGATGTAGAGTGAGTTAGTAGTAGCTTAAAGTATCAAGCATGATATCCATGGTTTGCACCCATACGGTTAGTAGGCCCTTTGTGGGAGAGAAAGTGAATTAATACTTTGCTCATATTTTGGTTTAGACTAAGACTATTATTGAAAGTGATCTTAGTCTATGCATCAATATTTGCTTTATGTTTATTCATTACCAAAGCCGTTTAACACTTCGCCGGAATGGCACGTCTTAAACCACTATATATGACACAATCTCTTCGTCTCCATGATTTGAAGATTTTCATTAATCCCTTGAGCATTGGTCTTAGTCTTGATTCACTTCCCTTGACTTCTCTCCACTTTGCTTTTTCGCTACGAGTAGTCGTTTGTCCGTTTCGGTTCTTTTCGATCTTGATTCAACTCGTAATCCTTCATTAAGGCATATTCCTTAGTGTTATTCTGATCCAATGATATTCTAAAAGGTTTAAGATATATTTTTAAGTATTTTAGAAAACTTGGTTTTCAAAACTTTGGCGTTTTTCATTGATAAAAACCTGCCTCTATAGGCGGTTCTTTATCTCTGGTGGTTCAAACCCGCGATTCTCTATCGATAAGGAACCGCGGGCAGTAAAACTTGTCAGAGAGCCAGTTTTATTAATTTAATTTTTTCAAACAAAACCCTCTCTCTCCCAAAAACACACAGCCGTCGGGTTCCCCTTGTTCTAACATTGTTGAAGCTTCAAAAACCTTCAATCACTCAAATTAATTGATTCCAAGTTGTGGGTTTCACTCATCCTTCATCAAACATCAATTAATTGTAAGTATTTTCTTTCAATTTCATCTATTTTTTAGGGTTCATCCTTTCATAATTGGGAATTTTTAAAATTGAAATTGAATTAGAACCTTAATAGGAGTATGGGTTGACATGGTTATTTTACTATGATTCCTTAGGTTCATATTCATTGAGATTTCACTAAAACCCACTGGTAGAACAAATCTGAATTTTGGCTAAATGATTTTGGTTAAAAGATGGAATTGAGATGAACCCGTGAACAAATAGGTAATTGCATTGGTAATGCTTACCTACAAACCTTGTTTTGAAAAACCAATGTTCTAGTCCATTGTTGATCCAACATAGTTCATATATTTTCTTGTGTTTATTTAGGTACTAATCATGCCTTCACAATACCAAAAGGATCATCAACTCACTAAACAATATTTGCCTAACCTTTCCGAATTTTGTCACTCAACACATCTCGCCCATACTTATTCCTCCCTTCAATCCCGTTGTTTTCATGAGGGTAGAGTTGTCCAAAAGGATATTAGGGATTATGTATACATCAAATCTATGTTTGAAAACATTGGGTTTGATTGTTTGTTGCACATTAAGGAAGACATCTATCCCCAATTCCTATTGGAGTTCTTTAGCACATATTCCGTCATTGAAAACAATGATGGAATATTTGTTAGGTTCATCTTGAATGGTCAACTCATATAATACTCTCTCGAAGTCTTCGGTCAAATTCTTGATGTCCCATTTGTAGGCACTTGTCGCTTCACGGATAAATGGAAGCTTAGTGCTCTCCTTGAATCCAACAATTGTCCTCCAAATGATCATGCGGAAATTGATCTTGACTACATTGTTGACATTGTCTCCAAAAAGCGTAATCGACCCGTTGTAAGAAGCCTTCATACTAAGGTACGTTCGGTGAAATGTCATGAGGTTCTCTTAAGCGACTTTGATGATAATATGGTCCAATGGACCAATATGCTTAGGGAAAATGTGTTTTGTTTTGGTTGAAACCGGGATCATGTTCCGGCGTGTTTAGTGCATATGTTATTTTGCATCTTTACCAACACCAATTACAATTTGGCATATTTTATCGCTCAACGGATCAATTATGCTATTTCAATGGCCAAAACAAACCTTCCCTACGCTATGCTTCTTACTCGCCTTTTCAAAAGGGTTGTTCGTGACTTTCCCCACCTCGACCTTTCTCTCTTTCACCCGGTTTATTGGGTTATGTTGCCTATTCAAGAGGTATATGAAAGAAAGCCTAGAAGTGATCGAGGTTCGCGAAAATCCGATCATCAAGAGCCAGATGATGAGGACACCTATATGCCAACAAGTGATGGTGATGGCATAGGTTCTAGTTCTCATTTCAACTCTTCGAGTAATTCCCACCCATCCTCAAACTCATTCGTGGATGGACCTAAAGACTTAGCTCCTCCACCTCATTATTCCTCTAGTGAAGTACCGGAAGATCTTAATACATGACTTTTTGCTTAGCATTTGTGTACTCGATATCGTTCTCGGTATCTAATCGAATTGATTACGGTTAATGGTGGAATAGTCGGTAATGCTCATTAAAAGGGGGAGTTGATTTTCTATTCTACTTGAAGTGTAAGTGCGAAACGTAATTAAAATAAGCTAAAAGCAAATCTAGAAAAACTGTCACTTTTCGGGAAGCGTGCAATTTTTGGAAATTAAAACGTAATGAATTTAAAACTTAAAACTTTGTAAAAATAAACTAAGACAAAACTCGTTTAAAAATAACACTAAGTAGAAATGCGGGATAAATTAAATTTGAAATTTAAATAAAATATAAAAACGAAAAATGAAATAGGATCGCAGTCAATGCGATCGTGGTCCTTGATCGTATCCTGGATCGCAATCAATGCGATCGTAAATGGTGATCGTACAACACCACGATCGTGACTTTAGATCTTACTCCCAGTGATCGCAACCTACGATCGTATCAGTCGATCGTAGCCTAGTGATCGTCGTATAGGTGATCGAACTCAATGCGATCGTAACAAGTGATCGCACCCAAGCAATCGCAGCCACAGATCACACTCTATGATAATACCCACGATCGCAACAAGTGATCGTGGTGTGGATTAATGAGTGTGATCGTAGCGAATGATTGTACTAAGGATCGCAATAATGGATCGCAAGTAGAAACCATAGGGGTTTATGCGATCATACTTACTCGATCGTATTGGGTAAAAATCAAATTACGATGGGATTCAAAAGTAGAATAAGTAAAAATGAATAAGCACAAATAAGCAAGATTAATAAGCACTTACTCAAATCTTAACCGAATGAAAACAAGCATAAATTCAAAAACTTTCAAAACACGAATTAAGCAAACTTTATAAATTAAACTTTAAAAAGACTAAACTTTTAAGAAAACTTAAAAGTAAATAAGCTAAATACATAATAAGCCAATAAGCATGATAAGCTCAAAGCTCAAATCGTATAAACTTGGATATGGATAAAAAGTTAAACTTTTAAGTCACACAAAAATCAAAATTAAACAAAAAGCATTAAAATTTCGGATCAAGAACAAATTAAAATCAAGAAAGGTAGAAGAAGATTAAAGATGAAAAGCTTAAACTTGAACTTGTAGATTAATGATTCCAAAATACAAGATTAAACTAAAGCTTAAACATGAATGGAAAGAAAAGATGAAGTTCTAGTGAGACAAAGTTAAACACTTTCTCTCTCTAAAAATAAAACTAAAGAAAGAAAAATAAACTAGCTAACACCCTCCGAATGTGTCATTAGGAGGGTATTTATAGGAGGTGGGTAATGTAGGGATTTTACTAGTTGAAAAGTTCGTTTCTCGGTATCTTCTCGAATTGATCACGGTTCAAAGAGCGACTCAGTCGTTCTTGGTGAAACAAATATTTCTGAATGTTTTTAAAATAAATGTGCAAGACTTTTAAATAAATGACGAGTAATTAAAACTAAAACTAATTGAAACGTAAATGGTGTAATATTTAAAACTTTAAAAGTAAATGACGAGAAAACAAATGACGTAAAATTAAAACTTAACAAAAGGTAAATTGACAATCAAATAAAAATGCAAAACGAAATTAAAATAGACTAAAAACAAAACGAGTAAAATTTGTCACATTTACTAAAACAAAATATTAAAACAAAACAAAACAACCAATCGGAATGCACCTGATCGGAATCCAAATTGGAATCCGATCGGAATGTATCCCCATCGGAATGTTGTAATCGGAATGAGTAAAAAAGCATGATCGGAATATTAAAAATATCACTAATCAGAATAATGTAAAATACCCACAATCGGAATTTCAATAAAACGAATCCAATCAGAATGTTTAGAAAAACATTCAATCGGAATGTTAACAAAAGGCTTCAGATCGGAATGTAATTCAAGACTCCAATCGGAATGTTATAAACCCTAATCCGATCATGAAGATCGGAATAAAGGGGTGGTGATCGGAATGCTATGATCGGAAAAGGGTTTACCTTTTCCGATTTCCTATTGATTCGAAATAAGCAAAGTGTAAGCTATAGGAATAAGCTCAAACTAAAACTAGGAGGAATCTATAATAAAATGGACTCAATAAGCATGAATAACAACTTATCAAACTTAAAATAAGCAAACTTTTAAATCAAACTATGAAAAGATGAACTTTTAAAGAAAACTTTTAAAAAGTAAATAAGCTAAACACAAATTAAACCAATAAGCATGTCAAGCTCAAAGCTTAATCCATGTAAAAACTCATGGATGAAAAAGATGAAATTTTTAAGCACGAAAACATCAAGATCAACACGGATCAAATGTAATTCGCACCAAAATCAACTAAAAATAAAGAAAGGTAGAAAGAGATGAAAGATAGAAAGCTTGATCAAAGGTAAAGAAGATTAAAAGAACAAAATTAAGAACACTTACTTGAATTAAAGGTGCAAAACAAGAATTTAAATGACAATTAAGTAAAAATGCAAAATGAAAGGTGGAAGAGCATAGTTTGTCAAACTAGCCAACCCCTCTAAAATGAAAACATAGAAGACTATATATAGGGAGATTAGGGAGGAGCTTAGGAAGCTTCCTCCCTCTTTCTTCTTTTCCTTAATTGCGTCATTTGGTCTTTTCTTTCTTTAATCTTCTTAAATCTTGGACTTTAATGACTTTGGCTCGGGATTTCTTTAAACTCGTCTTGTAATTCAATAAATTAGACTTGAGTTCTTCGGCTTTTGGTGAACTTCCGTCTTTTGACTTTTTCTTCGATAAATCTTCAGAATTGGTCTTGGACTTCCGTTCTTTTTCCACTCTTGATCTTTCGACTTCATCTTTCGTCTTTTTTCTTCGATAAAAGCCCGTGAATGCCGTGTTTTCTCCAATTTTCACATTTTCGTCCTAAATCACAACAAAAACACAAACCACGCATAATTCCGACATAAATGACATAAAATACACGTTTTGGCTCGGTTATTATTGTAATTAAGTGGTAAAAAGGATGGGTGTTTTCACACCTATCAAATCCCCTACACTTAACCATTGCAATGTCCTCATGCAATGCATTAGTCACAAAGCACGTTTACATTTTTCATCACAATCAATCCACGTTGGCCTTTATTAAAGAGATAGAAAATCATAAACATACAAAGTAAAGAAATCAAAATCATACCTTTGGGTTTTGGAAATGTCGTGAATGATCATCATCCTCAAGTTTTCACTTTCTCCAAACCAAGTTTAAAAACGAGATTATTGTTATTATAAGTTAGCAAACCAACACGAACTTATGTGGGCCAATTATTCACTTAGACTCCCTTATTCCTAGGTGTATCTCTTATATTTTATTGTTGTCTTGAATGATCACGAGGATGCATTTTTGACTTATTTCGATAATTATTTAATCCGAAAATAAAGTGAACGATTTAATCAATAGTTAGCTAAAGGACAAAATCTTTTAAAACTGCTTCTCGGGACCTCATAAAGTTCATATCTTGGCATAACTCGCTTCGCGATTTGAGACCTTTCTCGGATCGATATTTGGCAGCGACTTCATACTTCAAACCTTGAGAGACGTTCATGAAATAATGGCCTTCTCTTCATAATAGGAATTTCTTCACTTGAAGTTTTGAGAGATTCTTCATATTTAGACCACGACTTCTTCATTTTACTCCAATCTTTATTTTGGACTTTGATATACAACGATCCGCCTCCTTTTAGGACTTGGATCTATTTATACTCATACCTTGTTAGGGCCTTTTTGGATAGACTTCTCCATGATCTTTAGGGGAGTATTTGCTTTTCGTCATGTGTCTCGATCCTTCATATTGATCTTTGATAAATGATTCTTCACATCACTTTTGAACTTTAGCAACAAAATGTAGCCCTCATGTCTTGTTAGGACCTTTTTGGACTCGCCAATCTTCGCATCCCGCTTCAATAAGTTATGCCTTGGCTATGAACTCTAATCCGTACCGAGCAACTTTTAAACGATCTTGGGCTAGAAGATAAGTAACCTTTTAAATCGTACAACCTTATTTATTGCAGATAAATTTATTAACAAGCGAAGGGAGAATAGGCTCATAATTAACTCACATAAATTCACGAAAGAATACCAAACTTATAATTGACTCTATCATCTCTCGTCCTCTACAGTTTAAAATCTCAAGGAATGAGACTCGTGGATGCTTAGCCAATTAAATCAAAGTTTTGGGTTTTCGAGTCGTCTAGAGGATCTTGCAAATTCTTAGACTTTTTCAAGTTTAGTAATCGCATTTTAAAGTTCCCTTGATAAACGACTCTTTAGGATCAATTATAGGAACTTGCGAAAAGTTCTTGTTCTTAACCCGGGAGAGTTAAGACTTTCGCGTTTTATAGCTCCCTATATAAAAGCCTAGCAAAACTTGACTTAAACACGTTAAGGATACTAGATAGAGTAAACTTAGATAAGTAAACTCGGGTTGAGTCAAAATGTTCACAACTAAGAAAAATTTAAAACCACTTTATTGAAAATTTATTCTAGCAATGGAAAGAAAATAAACATAATAAAGGAAAATACAACTATACAACTAGGCCAAAATAGATTAAAAATTTTGAAAAATGTCGAAAAATAAAATTTTCCGGTTAAAATGAGGGCAAATTCATGGAAAAGACCACTTAACTTCGATAGAAGTCCCCCCTACACTTAAGATAAACATTGTCCTCAATGTTTAAGCATGTGGGAGTAAACTCCCCTACACTTAGGACATTGTGCACTTTGTTTAAATCTCGCTAAGGAAGAGACAACTAAAGAGATTCCTATTTTAATATTGAGAAATATAAAATAGTGAATCGAAAAGAGTTTAGGATAGAACCGGGAAGAAGGGAGCACGAAATCACAGTTCGTCAAAAGTCATCCCGAGTGTGTCTTTGAAGCTCTAATCCCCGCACATGATAAGAAAGAAAACAAGAAACACCACGGGGCTCCCCCTACACTTATGGTAAAGATAGGTAGATAATTGGGTTGCCTCCCAAAAAGCGCTTGTTTATATTAACCGAGTCACGAGCCTGACTCGTCCCCTAATTAAATGGTCCATGGGGAAGCCTCAAATGCAATACCGGGATCAAAGACCTTGTCCTCGTTCCCGGTTGACATCAACAAAGGAGAGGCGGGGGGATAAGTCTTGAAAGGGAGAAAGGTTCGTTCAACATACGTATAGTATGTGAAATCATGATCCACGGGAGGTGGGGTGGGTAAAGTAAGCACATTGTCATCCCCCAACGACAATGGAGGCTGAGCATTCGGCAAAGCCGTAATGTGATCAATGATAACATAATCAATTGCACCTCCCGGGTCAAAGCACTCATCCTCCGTGATAGTGGCTAAAGGGGAGGATGCAAGTTGCTCGGGAGGGGGACTTGGGGCAATACCTTCAAGCAACAAATTATCAAGAATAATGTCCCCCTCCATGTCATTATCATCAATACCTGGAGGCATGGAGTGAATGTCGATTTCTTCCAGCAATGGGTCATTATCTTCAACGGGAGGAATAGATGGAGGTAAAGACTCGGAAAGAGGAGGAGAAGTCAATTCTTCGATTTGAGCAATAAGAAGGTACACTTTTCGTAATCTATCGCGAAGAAGAACGTCTTCCACCTTATCCACAAGATCAAGTTCATCGGTGAACTTCTCGTAAGCCGGAGAGAATAAATCGTCATCGCCCGCATCGCCCGGTGGAGATTGAGATATTTCAAAAGTGAAAGTCTCACAGCGGGGAGAAAAACCGTCATCAATAGGATCGACCTCTTCCGGAAGAGCAACGTCGTCTTCAGGCTCCATAGCAGGTAAGTAAAAAACCTCATCATCAAACAATTTATCAAGACCAAACTCACTCAGCTCACTCAAAGTATCACAATCCTTAGACACGTTTGGGATATCGAATGAAGGGATGGCAATTTCACTTGGACATTGAGCCGTAAGATCATTCCAAGAAATAGTGGGCTCATCGTCATCATCATCATAGTAGTATGGATACACTGGAGGAGGAGTATAAGTGTCGATATTCGATATTTGCTCAGGCCGTTGATCCTTTTGATATTTTTCGATGATCTTGTTGCACGCTTCTTGAACTTTTTGAAAGCGGTAAAAAAATGCGGCCATTTGCTCAGGAGGAAATGCACAATAGGGTTGATGATCGATGGAGTGTTGTGGGGGCTCAAAATGTTGAGAACCTGAATTATAGCATGGTTGTGGCTCATAGTAGTTCATCGGTTGAGAAGAATTAGAAGCCGGGTTTGGTTCATAATAATCCATTGGTGAAGAAAATTGAGGACACGGATCTGGCTCATAATAATTCATTGGTTGACAATAATAGGTATCGTGAGGACCCCCCACAGTTGTTGCAAAACGGTTGAGGAGAAAGGCTGCGTGCGTCTTGTGGATAGCTATTATCATAGTCATAATTGTACCTCGGTTCTTGCCCGTGATCATACGGGTATCGAACCGGGCACGAAACATGCCAATGAGAATCGCTTCCACAATAGATGCACGGGGGAACAGGAGGTGGGTTCAAAAAGGACGAATTAGTCGAGTTGCACAAATGACTAAATCCACATATGAATTGTGTATTGTTGATATCGTTTCCGCACCGCTCACATGTACACCATTGACATGAGTCGTTTCCGTACAATCGTCTCCCACACCCGACGCAATGGACATAAGAATCCATAAAGAAAAATAGATAAGCAAGAAGAATATTTTTGGTGCAAAACTTTGAAAAAGAAATGTTTTTTTATGATTTTTCAAATGTTTTTGGGATTTTTGAAAATTTTTGACACAAAAAATAACGTTCACAAGTGAACGGATCCCAAAAGCCGACGCGTCTCTCACAAAAAACCGTAAATCCTCACGAAAAGAGCCGGCAGCGGCGCCATTTTAATGTAGGGATTATACTAGTTGAAAAGTTCGTTTCTCGGTATCTTCTCGAATTGATCACGGTTCAAAGTGCGACTCAGTCGTTCTTGGTGAAACAAATATTTTTGATTGTTTTTAAAATAAATGTGCAAGTTTTAAAATAAATGACGAGTAATTAAAACTAAAACTAATTGAAACGTAAATGGTGCAATATTTAAAACTTTAAAAGTAGATGACGAGAAAACAAATGACGTAAAATTAAAACTTAACGAAAAGTAAATTGACAATCAAATAAAAATGCAAAAAGAAATTAAAATAGACTAAAAACAAAACGAGTAAAATTTGTCACATTTACTAAAACAAAATATTAAAACAAAACAAACAACCAATCGGAATGCACCTGATCGGAATCCAAACTGGAATCCGATCGGAATGTATCCCCATCGGAATGTTGTAATCGGAATGAGTAAAAAAGCATGATCGGAATATTAAAAATATCACTAATCGGAATAATGTAAAATACCCACAATCGGAATTTCAATAAAATGAATCCAATCGGAATGTTTAGAAAAACATTCAATCGGAATGTTAACAAAAGGCTTCAGATCGGAATGTAATTCAAGACTCCAATCGGAATGTTATAAACCCTAATCCGATCATGAAGATCGGAATAAAGGGGTGGTGATCGGAATGCTATGATCGGAAAAGGGTTTACCTTTTCCGATTTCCTATTGATTCGAAATAAGCAAAGTGTAAGCTATAGGAATAAGCTCAAACTAAAACTAGGACAAATCTATAATAAAATAGACTCAATAAGCATGAATAACAACTTATCAAACTTAAAATAAGCAAACTTTTAAATCGAACTATAAAAAGATGAACTTTTAAAGAAAACTTTTAAAAAGTAAATAAGCTAAACACAAATTAAACCAATAAGCATGTCAAGCTCAAAGCTTAATCCATGTAAAAACTCATGGATGAATAAAAAGATGAACTTTTTAAGCACGAAAACATCAAGATCAACACGGATCAAATGTAATTCGCACCAAAATCAACTAAAAATAAAGAAAGGTAGAAAGAGATGAAAGATAGAAAGCTTGATCAAAGGTAAAGAAGATTAAAAGAACAAAATTAAGAACACTTACTTGAATTAAAGGTAAGAAATTAAAGGTGCAAAACAAGAATTTAAATGACAATTAAGTAAAAATGCAAAATGAAAGGTGGAAGAGCATAGTTTGTCAAACTAGCCAACCCCTCTAAAATGAAAACATAGAAGACTATATATAGGGAGATTAGGGAGGAGCTTAGGAAGCTTCCTCCCTCTTTCTTCTTTTCCTTAATTGCGTCATTTGGTCCTTGCTTTCTTTAATCTTCTTAAATCTTGGACTTTAATGACTTTGGCTCGGGATTTCTTTGAACTCGTCTTGTAATTCAATAAATTAGACTTGAGTTCTTCGGCTTTTGGTAAACTTCCGTCTTTTGACTTTTTATTCGATAAATCTTCATAATTGGTCTTGGACTTCCGTTCTTTTTCCACTCTTGATCTTTCGACTTCATCTTTCGTCTTTTTTCTTCGATAAAAGCCCGTGAATGCCGTGTTTTCTCCACTTTTCACCTTTTCGTCCCAAATCACAAAACAAACACAAACCACGCATAATTCCGACATAAATGACATAAAATACACGTTTTGGCTCGGTTATTATTGTAATTAAGTGGTAAAAAGGATGGGTGTTTTCACACCTATTAGTGGGAAGGTGCATGTGTTGCTTCCTTCTTTCTTTCTTCTCGACTCGATTTAAATGCTTTGTCTTTCTCGACGTCATCTCGGGATTTGTCGATACAAATTGAACTTGTCTTATAATTTTCTTCTTCTATTAGACTTGAGTTCTTCGACTTAATTAAACTTCCGTCTTTAGACTTTTTCTTCGATAAATCTTCAGAATAGGCCTTGGACTTCCGTTCCTTTTTCACTCTTGATGTTTTGACTTCGTCTTTTCTCGTTTTCTTCGATAAAAGCCCGTGATAGCCCATGTTTTCCTCATTTTTCATCTTATGGTCCTAAAACACAATAAAAACACAAACCACGCATAATTCTAATGTTTACGACATAAAATACACGTTTTGGTCTTGTTATTATTGGAAATAAGTGGTAAAAGGATAAGTGTTTTCACACTTATTAGATCTCAATATGGAGCATCTCTACCGTGAAAATATTAGGACTCGAGGTGAATTACATGAACATCGGGTTGAGTCAAGGAAGGGATTCAAGTACTTGGGAAACATGATCAAGGGATTGGGCAAGAAAAGAAGATGATGACTTTGAATTGTTTCAAAGTATACATGTTGCTAAACATGTAATGTGATGTTGAACATTTGCTTCTTTTTACTTTATTTTGGTTGTGTATTAACTAATACTACTTGTTTGGATTGCTTATTATTTTAATCCTAATGTTGTATATGCCATAGTGTTTACGATTTGCATAGCTTTGTGCATCCTATGTGTTAGTTAGCTTCCTAGAGTTTGGTCAGTAGTTAACTTTGGGTTGTTAATCCTTTGGTAAAAATCTGGGCTAACCAATGTTTGAGGAAGTGCGATTTTTGAACACCTCTGGTCGCGGTTCCATATCGACCAGTGGTTCCTTATCGATAAGGAACCGCCCATCCGAGATAGGGAACCGCCGGCTACTGTGTCTGACAGAATCTTTGCTTTACACTATTTTCCTTAATATGTGTAAACCTGGCTTGATTCTTTGCAAAAACATGCACATTTCCTAAACTAGGTTACCTAAATTCATTATTCACATAAAATGTTTTTAACCCATTACTAGTTTGGATCATCCCCTCACCCTTTTAAACCCACCTTGTTAGCCATGTTCTTCACACATCAAACCATTCATCCTTAACCCTTAAACCACTCATTACAACCATGGTTTCTACAAGAACCTCAAACTCATCCAAAACCTCCACTTCAAAGAAAAACCTTAAGATTAAGATTAAGTTACCCAAACTTAACTCTTCACCCTTTCGCACACCCAAGAATGAGATTATTCCAATTCTCATCTCTTCATCACCCTCACCACCTCTTGCTCCATGCAAGACTACCTCAACCCATGGTACCAACCATTCTCATGGTTCTACCTCCTCTTCATTCCAATCTAAAATGAATGAGCTAACCTCACCCTTCACTCCAAGTACTCTCTTGGATGCGACTACCCAACCTCAACCCATCCAAAGCATTACCATTGTGAATGACTTTATTGATACCTTGGTGACTTCACCTTTTACCCCTCCCAACTCACCCACATCACCCATTTCACCCTTGGAGAACATACCTCCACACTCACCCACATCACCCTTGGAGAACATACCTCCTCCACCTCCACCTCCCTCAAACACTCCAAACTTGGGTGATCCTCGCTTTTAAGAGTATTTCATGCATAATGGCACTAATTGCCCTTGTTGCGTCAACAACTACTATCTCATTGATATCCTTAGATTGGAGATGATTGGGGCTCACATAAAGTTGCAAAGCCTTTTGTTGAATCTCTTTGCCAATCATCCTCCTAGGAGATAAATGATGATTTTCTTTAATAAGTGTTTTTCAAGAAAAACCAAGCCAAAGAAGACTACTCATCAAGACTAGTTTTAAGCTAACTTTGTTTTAGTTAGATGTTTTCATTTCCTTATTGTATTTTCTTCCCTCCATGAGTTATCATGAGGATGATTTATGGATTAAGCTTTATGTGTTTCTATATTTATGTGCACATTAATCAACTTTAACTTTAAATTAAAATTGAACCTAAATCTATGACAACCTCTAAAACTTGACTAAAATTGGTTCAAAATGTTATCTAAATATTTTGTCACCCTTTGTCAAGACATTCTTTGTGAATGTGTTGCTTTTATGAAACCCTAGCATAATTTAGTGCTAATAGAGGTAAAATTCTAAGATTTGCAATTTTTTGAAAAAGTCTTAGTTTTTCTCAAAACCCTGGAAAATCATGGTTTTACGTCCACTGTACGCGGCTCATTAAGTCACGCGGACCCTTAAGTGCTAAGGAACCGCTGGTCCTTATAAGGAACCGCGGACTGATAGCCAATTTTTGGCTCGTTTTTTGTCTTTCTTCATCACCCTATCCCCTGTCAAGATTACATGTTTACTCAATTTGGCTAAACATTCCTTGACACTTCACATTTTATTTTCAAATCTTTGCCTTGTCTACTTTATTCTTATACCCCCACCTTGAGATTTCATTCTCACACCTCAACAATGCGTAACTCCTCCTTTCATAACCTTGACATTTCTTTGTCACAAACCTCCTCACCCAAAGCTTCCTCATCCAAGCTTTCCAAGAAACCGAAGATCTCGGTTCGACCTATTTGGATCAAGAAAAATGAACCCTCTTCTTCCAAACCACCCAAGAACCCTACCTTCTCTCCAATCAAGTATTGGAATGAGACCTACTCCATTAACCCCATTGTTGGGTCTACTAGATGTAGATCTTGCAGCCTGTCAGGACCGGTGAATGACTTCTGTAATCACAAGTCAAATCACAAAGAGACTCTATACACAATATGAAAGTAGAATATAAATATAAACAAGAGAAACAGAATAACTATAAAGACTTGATCCTTTCTAAGGATTTCTAATATTCATAAAGACTAGAACTACGTTTTGTGAAGGTGTGTCTAACCCTTCTGCCTAAGGTTCCTTTTATACTACAAGGAAACCCTAATACATCATTAATGAAAACGTGTAAAACTGATATGCATATCCTTTCCTAACATATCTCATGCATATCCTAACAGAATATTAAGTAAATAATAAAGTTTGACTTCGACTAGGACCAGGAGCAGGACTTGCTCCTACTACGACTAGGACCAGGAGGAACTACATACCTCCTAGTCTACCTATTACATATAACTATTACAATGGTCCTAACAATCCTCCCCTAAACTTGAATTTGACCTGTTGAGTTCAAGTTTCCTGGAAAACGTGCAAAGAAAACCCGAGGATTGTATCAGCAAAACAAATAGCAGCATCAACAAGATAAGAATCAGAAGAACAGCCGCATGGAACACTAGAAGCTTCTCCAAAGCTTGTAACAAATCAGCATCAAGTTGAATCTTTTCAGCAACATGAGCAGATTTGATGAGCCTTTACCAAGTAGCTGCTCGCTCTTGGGCTAGCTAGTCATTCTGGTGGAATAAGCATCACCCTGGGAGACTAGAACCCAGCCCAACTCTTAGAACGTGAATCAATGGTGAGTGGGAGTACCCTGATGATTTTAGGCAAACCATCACAGCCGTCAACGGATTTGATGCGTCTTTACCAGAAGCCGTACCCCTCTGGACTCGCCAACTCTTAGCAATGAAGCATCGGTGAGTTGAACACCCTATAGCTTTAAGCAAGCTATTACAGCTATCAACGGATTTGATAAGATCTTTACCAAGAGCCGTACCCCCTTGGATTAGCCACTTTTCAGTCCAAGACTATGGCAAGTGAAAACCATCCAGTTTTGGGTAACCTGGCAACCATCAACGGATTTGAGAATCGCACCAGGAGCCGTACCCTCAAGGTGAATCAACTTTTTCTTGTCGATGGGACATGGTAAGTTGAGAACCATTTGTTGTGTGGACCACGTCCAACACCAAGTGAAACCAAGTACCAGAACAAAGTCAAACCAGGAACCACATTGTGAAACAGCCAAGGGATATTATGTACAAGTATAAAAGCTAAACTGTGTTAAAGTATAAGCAGATATTATATAAAAAGTATATTTTTTTTAACTATAAAGAATAAAATTCACCAATCACTGTACATATTGGTGAAAAGAATCAAAATAAGAACAAAAATTCAAAGTATAAACACTTACAACCCAGTCACTTTACATACCAGAAGCTGCCTTCTTATCCGCTAGCAACCGTGCTTGAATACCCTCTACCAAAGATGTGGCCATACTCGACTCATTCCCAGAAGGAGCAGTAGAAATCTGCAAGTGACTTGCCAACATTGCTTCCATGGAAGAAATAGTCAAAGGATACTCAACATCAGTCAACATAAACACCACATGACCAGAACCTAATTCCAACACATGAACTCCACATCCAGCATAAAGCTTCCAGCGAATAATCTCCCATTGCATTTGATCCTTCCACACGCCCAAAGCAGTAGCAGATGGAGGAGGATCCAACATCAGCTTGAGATCGGCCCAAAGACGGATACCAGGCCAGGAAGACACCGCCATGGGGTTAAACGGCATACTAGAATCAACAAGCCCAAACAACGCCATAAGATCCATACGGTCAGCCCACGATAACACACCCTGCAAACACGTGACCAATCGCACAGTCCCATCACTCAAAGTAATCCGATGGGAGACGCCACCAGGAAGTGTTGTAGACCTCTCAACCGTATAACCCGTAATGCTTCCATTGCCCAAAGGTAAGTCAGAATCGCTATCCGAAGCTGCATCAATTAAGTTCTCAGGATCACGCTTCTCAAAAGGAACTAATTTACCACGGCGAACACGACGAGCAAGTTTCTGGCGAGTGGAACGTCGAGGCGTGGGAGCCGAAGGAGTTGATTCAACCGTCACCCTAACTTCAGCAACAGCAGGAGAAGCAGTAGAAGTAGACTCATGAACATGTCCACCCAAAGAACCACTAGGAGCTGCATCAGAAGTAGGAGTAGGTTGTGTTGCAGGAACTTGTGGTGATGAAGATGGAACATCAGATGTAGCAGCAGTAGGTATGGTTGGATCAACAAAAGTGCTTGCAGGAACATGGGTGGTGGTAGTAGTAACAAGTGTGGTGGTGGAAGCATGAGTGGTGGTGGTAGTAACAAAGATGGTAGTAGCAGGACCAGCAGTAGTAGCAATAGAACCAGAAGGACTACCATCAGAACCAGGAGTGGGTACAGACGACGTTGTTGATTTTCCAATACCTTTATACGATCGGCCAGAGGAAGAACAAACTCCCTTGTGAGCTTCCGATGTTGGTTCAAGTCAGCTTCCAAACAAGTCATCCTCTCATGGTACCTGTGCATAAGATCTAACAAAGATGTCAGTGTAGTAGGCTCCTCCGCCTGCCCACCAAAAGAACTTGGATCAGGGAAAGCATCACGGGAGCCCGAAGCAACATGTGGGTCAACCTGTGGAGAACTAGCATCAAACGGGATATCAGTCGAGTGTGGGGCAGGGCTAAGAGGTGGAGTCTCCACAAATGGAGACTGATGTGGAACGGAGGAAGGACCAGCCTTGGAAAGGGATGGTTTTTCAACCACCACCGCCTCAACTAGCTCCTCCTCTACCACAGGAGTGGCACCACCAGTAGGAGCCTCCTCCTCCTCCATGGGGTCATCATCTAACACAACCAACTCAGGAGCCTCCTCCTCCTGACCTATAGGACCCTGAGCCAACCCCATCATGGCTTCAGTCAGGGGCCTCCAATCCCCAGGAAACCCATTCATCATATTGTAATACACTTTCGCTGTAATTTTAGATGGCACATGCTCAACCCTATCACGTGGAATGCAAACAAGTATTTATTGAAGAAACCTAGGGTACATAAGAAATTTCTTCCTCGAACCAGCAGTCGACAAATTACTAGCCATCCCCTCAAATAGATAATGAGAAAAATTAAACACTCTACCCTGGGCTAAACAAATAAGACCAGTAGCCAAAGGAGTGGGGAACGCATCCCAACTCCCCGACTTGGGACTCATACAATGGATTAAATAGTGAACTAGAAGCTTCCACTGAGGGGAAAACCTATTCTTTTGGAAGTTAAACTTCCCCCCATGGTCATAACCTATGGCAGCCATACCCTCTAAGACTTCCGAATTGGGAAGTTATACAACACCCCCCTCATCCTGAAGATGAAGAGAAGAGCGAATAGATGCTTCAGTTACCACATAAGCACGTCCATCTATGGTAGCATGGAGTGCTCGTGGACGTCCAGCCACATTCACAAGCTCAGCAGACGCCCAAAATTGACTTACCACACTATCATATATGGTAGGACAAACAGTAAATGCAAACCTTAAGTTTGAAGCTTCAATAAACTCCAAGATATCAGCAAAATGTTCACGATTTGGACCATCACCCAGATAAGCAACACGATTATGAGCAGGTTGGTAAGCAAGAGCAGCCATGGATCTTGATGAATGGATGGAAGAAGGATTTGGATTGGGATGTAAAGAGTAGAAGCGGTTTTTGTGTGTGTTTTAATTGTAATGAGTGAGTCAAGGGTGTATGTTGACCATATAGGAAGAAAGTAGTAACTGTTCATTGACCCTTATTAATGGGGGGTTGCCCTTTCAAATTAAGCCATAATGGCATACTAACCACTTGCCCTTTTTAACATAATAACTTACCCCCAATTTATTTGCTGAATTCAAACTTGTAAATATCAGTATTGGGAGCGTTGACCAAAAGTCAAAGTGCACAATAGTCAGACCAGGAGCAAAACGTGATTAACAAAGGACAAAAAGAATGAACAGTAGCCAGACCAGTACCAGTACCAATAGCCAAACACCACTAGACATGGAAAGATTTCAAACCACCAGAAGACAACCAAGCATAACTAGAAGCTGACCAAGGTGGACCAGAAGCCAGTCATATAAGGCCATATCCACCAGAAGAGAGCAAAAATCCTCCATCAGAAGCACCACACACCACCATAACCAAGAAATTATGTTGTTAAGTACTATGAATACATTAAACTGACCTAATATGTACACAAAGCCTCCCCTTAGGCTTTGCCTCCCCTCAATCCTTGACCTCACGGATTGACCATCCCAATATGAACCACCAAGTGGTTAAACCGAGGACCATCAAAAGCTTTAGTCAGCAAATCAACAACATTGTCATCCGTATGAACTTTAAGAACCTGTATCAGCTTCTTCTCATTTGCATCGCGTATAAAATGATGCCGAATCTCAATATGTTTTGTCCGCTGATGAAATACAGGATTCTTCACAATACAAATAGTGCTTTGATTGTCAATAAAAATTTTGGTATTCATAAAATTGAACCCATAGTCCAACATCTGATTTTGGATCCATAAAACTTGACCACAGCAACTAGCAGCAGCTACATATTCAGCCTCTGTTGAAGAAGTAGCTACGATTGTCTGTTTCTTACATTGCCATGAAATAAGCCGACGACCCAAAAATTGAAAACCACCAGTAGTAGACTTCCTATCATTATTAGCACCAGCATAATCACTATCACTGTATGCTTCAAGAACAAAGGGAGATTCTCTAGGATACCATAGACCCAATTTAGGTTGAGCCTTGATATACTTGAAAATCTTCTTCACTGCATTTAAGTTCGAAACCGTTGGAGTCACCTGGTGTCTAGAACAAGCACTTACGGCAAACATAATGTCCGGACGTGATGCAGTCAAATACATGAGAGAGCCAATCATAAACCTGTACATATGAACATTTACCGGTGGATCTGGCTCATTCTTAAGTTTGATTTTAGCAACTTCATAAGGAGTTGCTGCTGGTCTAAGAGGATCCATGTCAAACTTCTAAAGAA
Organism: Glebionis coronaria; assembly: GCA_025667525.1. Classification (NCBI taxonomy): domain Eukaryota; kingdom Viridiplantae; phylum Streptophyta; class Magnoliopsida; order Asterales; family Asteraceae; genus Glebionis; species Glebionis coronaria. Next base: position 425,196 of record JANFOE010000979.1, on the reverse strand, counting down.
TCTCATGAACATATTTGTCTTGACTGATGAAAATCCCATCCGATTGTTGCTTGACCTGAAGACCAAGGAAAAATGACAGTTCTCCCATGGCACTCATCTGAAATTCGCCTTTCATCAAGTGTTCAAACTCATCACACCACTCCTTCCTTGTAGAACCAAAGATAATGTCGTCCACATAGACCTGAACAAGGATAATATCCTTGGAATTCCGCCGAAGAAATATTGTTTTGTCAATAGTACCTCTTCTATAGCCGTTCTTTAACAAGAAAGTGGAGAGTCGCTCATACCAAGCTCTAGGAGCCTGATGTAACCCATAAAGAGCCTTGACCACCTTGTAGACTTTCTTGGGATGAAGTGGATCAACAAACCCCTTAGGTTGAGTAACATATACTTCCTCATCAATTTTTCCATAGAGAAATGCACTCTTGACATCCATCTGGAACACCGTAAAGCCAACATACAAAGCAAAGGCCAAAAATAGACGAATGGCCTCGATCCTGGCAACAGGCGCAAAGACTTCAGTATAATCAATGCCCTCAATTTGAGTGTGTCCTTGTGCGACAAGTCTAGCTTTATTCCTGACAACAATTCCCCGTGCATCCTTCTTGTTTTTGAGAATCAATTTGGTATTGATAGCTGTCTTCCCATCTGGTAAGTCAACCAGAACCTAAACATTCTGAAACAAGAATTGCTGCATTTCCTCCTGCATAGCCTCCACCCAACTTTGATCCTCAAGAGCATGAGAAACAGACCTAGGTTCCACCTGTGAAAGAAAACAAGCAAACAAACAGTGTTGAAAGTCCGTATGATTATTACGCTTTTGATCCTCAATATAGCCCACAAGAGCATGATGATCAGACGAGGCCTTCTGCTGCATTCTGCGTGTCTTGACGGTAGAACCAGGATCTCCAATAATTTGAGTGGTAGGATGGTCTTTATGTGGTTGCAAGACTGGATTGGAAGAAACCTCCACTTCTGGTGCCAAGTTATTGAGATCACCAACAAAATCAGCATCATATGAAGCATTTTGGAAAATCCCGTCTACCGGTTGTTTATGTATATCATCCAGCTTGGTAGAAGACTTCTTTTCATGATTCCCCAAATCAGAAGGACTGGAGAAACGTGTATTGGAAGCAGACTCACTAGCCGGAGTACCAGTAGGTGAGTGACTAGTACTAGGAGCAGAAGCTGGAGTACCAGGAGCAACTTTGTCAGTAGGCTCAACCAAGGGAAACTCAAAACTACCTTGAGCCGCTGCTTTAGTAGCTTCTTGTTGTTGCTTGAGAAGAGTATCAAGAGCTGCTTGGGAATCCTGTACATCCCATGGAGTTGCATCACTAGGAGTAGGAGAAACCGTGGTGGAATAGGATGGAACCACAAAAATGTCATCCTCATCATCTGAATCAGAAAGACTAGAAGGAACACCAGTACTTGAAGTTGCAAACACTTGTGGTCCTGCATCTTGGTTAGTTTTGAAACGAAAATATCCTAACGAATCACTAAGATAATCAAGATCAAAATACCATTCTGGACCTGTTCCTTGTATGTTTGTCTTCTCCTCAAAATACCTGAGATTAATAGTTTCAATTATCCGTTTGGCTTGAAGATTGTAGACACGATATGCCCGAGAATGAGCTGAATATCCCACAATATATCCTTCATCAGCCTTGCCATCAAACTTCCCCAAATAGTCACTAGTATTCAGAATGGTGACTGGACACCCAAAAGGCTTCAAATGAGCAATATTTGGAACTTTGCCCGTGAGCAGCTCATAAGGTGTTTTCTTGTGTGGATTGGTAATAGACACCCTATTCAAAACATAACTAGCAGTATTAACCGCTTCTGTCCAGAACATGGTCGGAAGCTTGGAATCGGCAAGCATAGTTCTTGCTGCTTCTATTAGTGTCCGGTTCTTTCTTTCTGCCACACCATTCTGTTGAGGAGTCCTAGCAGCACTATAATCTCTTTTGATGCCCTTAGCATTGCAAAGTGCGATGAGGTCTCTATTTTTAAACTCGGTTCCATTGTCGCATCGAATACCTTTAACTTTCTTGGACAACTGATTCTCTATCAAGGTAAGAAAATCTCAAAGAATTGAGTAGGTCTCACTTTTGGCAGCCATGAAGAACACCCACGCAAACCTGCTATAACCATCAGTCACCACCAAACAAAATTGCTTGTGGTCAATGCTTCTGATGGAAGTAGGACCAAATAAGTCCATGTGTAGAAGTTGCAATGGTTCAGTAATAAGACTTAAAGCAGTAATGGCCTTGAAGGATGCTTTGTGTTGTTTGCCTTTGCTGCAGGCAATACAATTTATATCATTTCGAAACGTCTTGGGAGGTAAACCAGAGACCAGATTCATATTGGCAAGTTTGTGAATGGTCTTGAAGTTCACATGTCCCATCCTTCGGTGCCATTTAGTGGCTTCATCTTCTGAGGCTTTTGCAACCAGACATGCTAGTTGACCAGTAGGGTTGACTTCATTCAACTTGATACTATATAGATTGTGTCTTCTAGGAATTCTGAGTAGAACTTGTGAGTCATCCGGAAGCTGAAAATCTTTGGAAAGCACAAGTGCATCAGTATCGGTGAAGAGTACAAACTGCTTCTTGTCACAAATCTGAGAGACCGATATCAAGTTGAAGTGTTGAAGTGCTTCCACATAGTAGACCTGCTCAAAATTTAGATTCGGAGTCTTTATCGTTCCTTTGCCAGTGATTCTGCCTTCACCTCCACCAAAATAGACCTTGCCTCCATAAAATGGTACAAAGTTAGAGAGAAGGCTTTTATTGCCAGTCATGCTCCTGGAGCAACCACTATCAACAATGCCTAGACTAGGATCCTGGTATGGAGTAACCTACAACAACAAGATAATAACAATGCAAAAGTTAGTGTCTTAAGGGGACCCAAACCTTTTCAGGTTTGAGCCTGCCTTGTGGATCATTAGAAGAATGCCAAGAAGATTGATGAGATCCACTATTGTTCCTTGGTTGCCTATGCATCATATGGGTATTATTATTTGACCAAGAACAACCTGCTGAGGGCTTAACAGCAGTTCCCAAAGTGCCCAAACCAAGATACGTGTGGTCTAAATTATGCGGATAGATTGGATTAAAATTTGGAAAGAAATTACTGGTTGGTTGGAATCCATTATCTCTCCAATAATCAGACGCGAAAGGAGAGGCTACTCTAGAAGTATTAAACATTGGAGCACTAGGATTAAGTCTTCTAGAAGCATATGAAGCAGCTCCTGGTGAACCAGGAGCAAGTACAGCATGATTAACAGATGTATGTGTGTCATAATAATCACAATCTTTAATTAAATGAAAGGAACTGCCACAAACAAAACATGTTTTGAAAGACCTTTTATTAGAATGATACTGTTTCATACTGCCTACTTTATTACACACATTTCTAGGAAAAACATTCTTCCTAGGACTCAATAAACAAGGACCAGACACACTTGTCTTGACAGCAACTTTTTCTTCACACTTCCTAGCACCAGTAGCAGCATTTTCATTCGACTTGGAACTCGTAGGTCTTGACTCTTCACTTGAACCATTAGATGCAGAGTCACCGGCTTTGTCACTGAAAGTACATGAGACAAAGTCATTAGTATTAGTAGAACTAGTTGGGGACTCAAGCATCTGTGATCCATCCGAGTCATTACGCCATGAGGTGGGCATAAAAGTTCCGGTAAGAGGAGGAGGGACAGCATGCATTTCTGCTGCTGGTTTAAACCTATTGTAACTAGGTTTGCCCTCATCCTCTTTGTCGGCATCAAAGACACTTGAGAAAGATAAATCAAATACATCTTCAGAATCAATATATTTTTCAAAACCTAAGCCTCTTTTAGTTCTGCCAGACATGCTACTATCAATTAATTTTGAAAGATTTTTAGGTGCCTTTTGCCATTTGTCAAATCTTAACATTGTAGCATCTAATTTAGCTTGCATCTCCTCTTTTTCTTTGATACTAGCATCTCTTTCAGTTTCTGTATATTTAAGCATATTTGTAGTGTTTTCTAAATCAATGCTTAGTATCCTGATTTTATCCTCATACGCACGTTGTGTATCTTGTAACCACTTCTTTTGTTGTTCCAATGTGTTTAATGAAGCTTTATAGGCTTGTACCTCTAAAAAATACTTATCATTTGACCATTTACTTCATTAAATTGGGACAACAATTCTGTGTATTTATCATGACAACCAAGAGGACAATGTTGTACCTGAGGTGAGATGCCCATAAGAGCAAACTCTTCTGCTTCTTCTGCATCGGAGAGATTCCCAGCAATCATTGCCAACACATCAGTCGAGGATTCCGCTGATTCCAGAGTAGAAGCCTGATGATCATTCCAGTTGACCATAGAGTCAACAGATACCAACGCCTTCCTGTCATCTTTAACCTCCTGAACCTTGAAAGCAGAGTACCTGTTCTTCTCAAACTTGTGAACCCTAAGAGTAAGCATGGCCATCTGCCATTTAAGATCTATCTCATCCAGATCTAGTTTATCGATCTGTTTGAAGTCATCAAAAGCAAGTTGTTGTTCAGCAGTAACATCAGCCACAAAAGAATGAAGAACAACTTCTACCATACTACCAGACTTGGCAGCAGGATCAGGAGCAGAAGACATGGGACTAGATGCATATGACATGGGACCTGTATGCTGAATAGTATGCTGGATAGTATGCTGGGGAGAGACAGTATTGCTCGGGCTACTTGCATATGACATGGGACTAGATGCCATAGAGCTCACAAAGGCTGAATTAGCAGGGGTGGGAAAAGAGTCACTCGGATATCCTCTCACATGAGGTTCGAATGTTCTGAGCCTATGAAACAAATCATCAAAGGTGAGATAGTCAAGCCCACCTTTGGCTTTAAGAGAGATCACCACCCGGTTCCATGAGTAGGGTAAGGCTTTAAGAAACCTTGCATTAATGTCACCATCATCAGGTTTTGACCGTAGTTGATTCAATTGGCTCAAGATCTTCTGGAACCTATCATACCCTTGATTTAGATCTTCAGTTTCTGAGATTTTGAATTCGGTAAATTCATCTCTCAGCATGGACCTTCGCATTTTCTTTGACTCCTCATTCCCGCCGAACCTTGCTTTTATGCCATTCCAGATCTCTCTGGCATCATCCAAATGGTAGAAGTCACCCATGTGATCTTCAGGAAGAGATTGAAGCAAAATTGTTTTTGCTTTTACCTCCTTCTGAATAGCGATGATTTCCTCATGAGATTTAGGGTCAAGAAGAGTAATATTACCGTTCTTGTCTCGTCCAGTAAGCTTCCTGCTGTTTCTATTCAGAATGATCTTCCAAAGATCTTGATCAGTGTTGGTGATCCACCATTCCATCTTCATTGCCCAGTTATCATATTCACCCTTCTTCAGAAGAGGGAATTTTCCATTCGTGTTGGAGACCGTAGCCAGGATCTGCTGAGGTTGCACAATATTAGGAGTGCCTTCTTCTCCTGTTTGAGTAGAAGTTGAGGCAGACATGATAAACAGACTGTTAGAATTAAGAGAACTTGATTCTGCTTGTATAGAGACCCTCCCAGGCTCTGATACCACTTGTTGGGTCTACAAGATGTAGATCTTGCAGCCTGTCAGGACCGGTGAATGACTTCTGTAATCACAAGTCAAATCACAAAGAGAATCTATACACAATATGAAAGTAGAATATAAATATAAACAAGAGAAACAAAATAACTATAAAGACTTGATCCTTTCTAAGGATTTCTAATATTGATAAAGACTAGAACTACGTTTTGTGAAGGTGTGTCTAACCCTTCTACCTAAGGTTCCTTTTATACTACAAGGAAACCCTAATACATCATTAATGAAAACGTGTAAAACTGATATGCATATCCTTTCCTAACATATCTCATGCATATCCTAACAGAATATTAAGTAAATAATAAAGTTTGACTTCGACTAGGACCAGGAGCAGGACTTGCTCCTACTACGACTAGGACCAGGAGGAACTACATACCTCCTAGTCTACCTATTACATATAACTATTACAATGGTCCTAACACCCATCACCGGAGAAAAGGGGGAGCAACCACCAAGGGGGAGCTACTAACAAAGTCTGGTTTTCTTCAAAGACTTGTGCTAACCTTTTTGCTACGACAAAGGGGGATAAATGATAGTGATAAACTCGTTAATAATTCGATATTTTGTGTTTCTACGTAAATGAGTTTATAGTTTGTCTTAATCAAAAAGGGGGAGATTGTTAATGCAAGTGATGCCTAAAAACATTATTAGTGTTAACTAATCTTTCTTAGTTTTGATCACAACAAACTATACAACACATTTAGTGTAAAACACAAAACGAATTATTTAACTAACATTATCATCAAGGTAATATTCATATCACTAACTTTTCTTAATCATACTTAGTGATCATCAAAGTGATTATCCTTAAAACTCACTTTTGTTAATATGACAAAAGATTTTTAATAAACTTTCTTTTTAAGAAAATGTTTTATTAAAATGGAAAATATAAATTTGAAAATGGCATATTCCATATGCCATAAGAATATCCTTTGAAGGTTTAAAAAACCTCAGATATTCCTACCGCACAAAAAGACAAAATCAGAGCGTAGTCTACTGGGCGGTCCTTTAAATAGCTAGGCGGTTCTCTAGCGATAAGGAACCGTCGGGCTAGATAAGGAACCGCGCCCAGCTAGCGGTTGCACTTTGTCTCCTATAAATAGTGGATCAAATCTCATTTTCCAATAACCCTTTTTGGACGTTTTTCTCAGCCCCCTTTCTCTTTTTCATAACATAATCATTAGTAAATGATCACTTAATGTGTTAAGTATGTTTACATATGATTATCCTCTTGATCCCCTCCTTTACCTTGTCCAAAGAGAAGATCACTCACTCACTAGTGTTGTGATAAAGATGAATCCATGAATTAGTCATGTTCATCATGTTAGCCTTTTTGTTTTATGTTAATCCATTGTATTTATGAATACTTGGACTAGTTGTGTTTATCCAAGCTATTTGTGAATACTTGGATTTGTTGTGTACATCCATTGCATATGTGTTTGCGTGGATTTATGTTGTGTAGATCCAAGCTACATGTGTGTACTTGGATATGTCTAGTTGAGTTGTATAGATTGTGTAGTAGTTCTCACTAAACTATAAAGTGATGTGGTTGTGTCTTGTGAGTTCTCACTAAACTTGAAAGTGATTAGTAGTTGTGTTGTGTGAAGTTCTCACTTAGCTTCAAAGTGAAGAGTCGTGAAGATTGGTTCTAGCTTTGTATTAGAACTCGACATCTAGCCTTGTGTCGTAAAAATGGTAAAGTAGGCAACGTCGTAAAGATTGGTTCTACCTTGAGATTAGAACTCGACATCTAGCCTTGTGTCGTTAAATTGTGAAGTAGGCAATGTTGTGTAGATTGGTCCTAGCTAAACATTAGGTCTCGACATTTAGCTTAGTGTCAGAAAATAATATAAGCGACGATGTAAGGTTTTCTCCGCCAAGAAGGAAGCTTGTGGATATACTGGAAATCTCGAGTAGGTGTACTCGAGGAGTGGAGTAGAAACGAGGATAGAGCCTCGTTGTCGAACCACTATAAATCTTGGTGTCTTCTCATTAGGTTGTCTCTTTCCTTACTCTTTACTTATTTCATTATCTTTACACTTACCTATTACCATTGCTAATGTATTTGAATTGAACCTAATCATTATGCAACTTATCTTCAAGTAAAAGATAGTTTTGATACAAACCTAATTGAAAGTAATTTTAATTAGGTGACTAATCGAACATAAACTATTCAAACCCCCCCCCCCCTTCTAGTTTCTACATCGAGCACAACAACAATAAACTTTCCAAGAAGCTCTACATAAAGAAGCTCTTCTGCCACTGGTAGGGACGAATTAGAGAGATAACCGACAACACCGATGTTGATAATATTCCCTAAGATGCAAACATAGAACTTCAATAATAATTAAAATTAACTAAATAATTTTTTTCTATTTTTTTGGATTAAAAAGTAAACGTGACACCATCAGCAACAACTGTTATGTGGCTGAAACCAGTTAGATGTGCGGACTAAAAACAACCTGAAAATAAGTAATTTGCAATAACAAATTTATATGAACCAGATTAGAGCACGCAAACATGATCTGCTTTTCTAGTAGAGCACCAGCAAATATTGTCAAGACTTGTGGAAGACAATGAATATAAAATCCGCTATTAACTACTTATTCAGCTTGTGAGAAGTTCATCTATCAACGATTCGTGTATTTCGTAATAGTTAGATCCGATTCGTATGGTTTCGTATTCGTTTCGTTTGGTATTCTTATTTCAACTTCGCGGTCGAAATTGTTTTTTTAGAAGGGAAGAATTATAAAACCCGTAATACCAACTTTAATTTCGGGAACGAAATTTCTTTTTGAGGGAAAGAGTTGTAAAACCGAATTTTAAAAGTATGAAATTTTCATTTCATTTCATTTTGAAAATATACTTTTCATTTAATTTCAGATTTTTCATTTTATTTCATATGAAGTAAATGTGAATTTTAAATTATATAAGAGATTTAAATAATTAAAACTTAGGTTATAATTTTTGAAAATAATAAAGATATATAACATAAGATAGTATAAAATAAAAAAAATCTTTCCTTAAATAAAGATCCAGATTTTAAGGTGTATTTTTACACCAAAAATATTTTAGTTTTGATGTCTTGGTTCTTTTATGAATGAAGTGTATGAATAACACACGAAAATATTTTTAATTTTAAATTATGTGTTTACAATAAGAAATTTGTAAAACCTTTTGAAACATGTTTCCTCTAAACAAAGAAATATGATAAAAACAAAAATATTCCCCATAAACAACCCTATGAACCGTGGGTTTTTTTATTCCCTAAATTTTCCATTTATAATTTTGAAGCTTTTCTCTAGTTTTCCTTCATTGAAGAACCTTGGAGCTTTGATTTTCTTGCTTATTCCTTATCTTTATTTTGTTTTGGTGTGCTTGGGTGCTTGTGGTGATTATTATATCATCATAATCATCTTCTTCATGTAATTTTTCAGTCCCTTAATTCCATGTGTCACCATGGAACCCTTATTTTATGTATTTATGAATTAGGGTTTTCTATAAACCCTAACAACATGTTATGGTGGTAAAAAGATTTTCTAATAATCTTCTTAATTAATATCTAGGTTAAAACATCCCTAAAGGGTCTCAACTAAGTTTATTAATCAATATTAACAAGTTATAACAACCCTAGAGTAGATTGGATAGGTAAAACACTTAAAACAATTAAGCGTATTTGGACAATGTGGAAAATAGGTCATCTTAAAATGTATATATCATGAGTTTTATAATATCTTTTTAGTTGTTTCAAGTGTGTATCATCAAGTAATCTGAATCTAGTCTCCTTTTATTTTTAAGAAGTTGAGAAGTCAGGTAACTACTATTATAACAATAAGTGTCAAAAACTAATTTTCAGACTGAAAATATTAGGTGTAGTATAAAAATTCTAACTCTTAAAATATGATGTTATTTTTAAAGCCAGTTCATGAAGATGTTATTCATATTTTGGGACATCTCCTATTTTTTAATGATTCATGGAGTTGTCTAAATGTGTAAAACATGTCCATGTTTCTGTATGTTTCTGCCAGAACTGTTTTTGGGCTAGTCTTGGGTTTGTGGGTCATAGCATGGGTTGGGGGATGAAATGGCTTAAGCCCATTTACGTAGGCCTTTTAGACTCATGTGGGAGCCTTTGTAAATATTTTTTAAAAAATAAGGGATCTTTATGATTGGGGATTCATGTAGTAACACTTACCTTAAATACCGGCATAAAATCAGTAATAAAGAAACTATTGTTTTAAGTAGTGTCAACCACATATGTTTGGAAACTCTTGAAGTAATAGACTATTTACGGTATGTAATATATGTACTTATGTTTTTGTAGTTCCGGTGATACGTGTTTAATCTCGTTAGCGTTTGTGTGCGGTTCCATTTTTGTTCATTTGTTAAGGTACATATATTATGTCCTTTCAGTAAGGGCCTTCTTATCTCTTTTAGCCTTCTTAAGCATGATATCCGTATGCCATTTGTGACAATCCGTCAATTTATGGTTGATATTTTATTCTCAAATGTTATTTAAAAACATTATTTTAATGTTATAATATGAACTCACTTATTTTTGGGAAGTAATTTGAATTTACGTCTTGAAGTAGCGTCGACTACGTCTAAACTGGAGGATTCTACGTTACGTGCTTACGTTTACATACACCGTTTTGGTGACAGTCCGACATTTCAGAAAATAAATTTATCCGCGAATATTATTTTGGAGTTTTAAATTTGTGTTGGTTCATAAACTCACAAATTTACGAGAAGAGATTAGGACTTACGATTTTAATTTAACGTCCTTTACGACTAAACCGGAAACCCTAGGATTACGTATTTACGTTTTCGAACTCCGTTTTTAATGAGACAATTTTTATTAGATTCGTTTTGTGCCGTTGATTCATAGTTTATAAAAACGTTTTTCGTAAAACGACCCGAGGGCACGCAGATCTAGGAAACTAGAATCCAGGAGTACCCGTAAATAAATGGGGATGAGACAAGTGGGACACTTGCCCCACCCCCACTATAACCGGCCACAATACTTCCACCACACCAATTTTGGTGTCAAGTGTAAGCTAAGTTGCTTACACATGTCTTTAGCTTAGCTTGTAAGCTTACACTAAACAAAAACTAGCACCTTAAACCACTTATTCATTTCTCACATGCAAAACAACCAAAATTCTCTCATCTCTCTCAAATGTGCCGTCCATTTTACCACCTAAACACCCATTTTGATCAAAATTTACCATGAAATCCTATGTTATTCTTGCACAAGATGATGCCCTTTTGAAGCCCTATTGATTGGTGGTGATTATAACATCCAAGGAGGAGTTTCTATGGAGTCTTAGGGCTGATTTTCCACAAGGTGTTCATGAAGAATGATGTTCTTGAAGATGGTCTTGGTTATTCACAAGTTTCTCCATCAAAATCTATGTCCAAACCACAACCTACATCAACTTGGTGGTATAAAGATTGTCCTCCTCATCCTCTTGTTATTTTTGATTATGTAATCTTGTATTTCTTTTACTTATGTATATGTATATGATGATGAATGATGATTAAAAATATTGTGTGGGGATTTGGTGTTGATAAACATGCTTAAAAAGATGAAAAACTATAAGAAACAAGGCTAAAATCTTGTTTAGATTGTAGGCTGTATAAAACAGTAAAGAACCACATGTTAGACTGATAAAATGGCAAAGTAGAAGCAATATACAGTAAGTAATATGTCTTGTACACATGTGAGAGTTGGCCATGCAATGGAATCATTGTAATGAGTGAGATATGATCAAAACAAGTTTAAAGTACAAATCTGAGTTCACTGTTTTGGGCGATTTTTAGAAAATACTTAGAGGCTGATTCAACAGTAGCTATAGTAGAGTTAAATGGAGCACATATCATGTAGTTTATGTCATAAAAATTTGAGCTTCTATCTCCATATAGAACTCTAGATATGGCAGTTTTGGTGAACATGAAAATAAAAATCAGATTTTTGAAATTAAAGTATAATAGTATTATATAAGCACTCAAGTAAATATAGTATAAAATGTGAATTAAAACCCACTAACTTATATAATACATTTATATATATATGTATAAGGATAAATAAATGGACATTGTATAAAAATGGTAGTTTGATAAGTTTTATAAGTTATAAAACTATAAACATGATTTTTACGACTTTTTCGGCTATTACTGTAAAATTAACGTTTTTGTTAAATAAAACTTAGACGGTTGGACCCGTCTAATGTAAACTTTTATAAACTCATATACTGATATATAAGCATATATAACAAGTAAAAACCGATAAAACCCAAACTATATAACATACGGACATTAACGGGCTAAGTTAACGTTATTGGACTAATATTACAACAAAATGGGCTGAAACACTTATAAACTTATTTATTGGGCTTAACCCATTTGGGCCCAACATGTAAAGTGTAAATACTTATAATACAAGTATGAAGTGGAATAATACAAGTTAAAGAACTTATAATAGGTTTATTGGACCTAAAACACGTAAATAGGTAAAACTAGTAAACTAGTAAGAAGTTACCAATACGTAAACACTAAAATGAGTAAAAGAGAATATGTAAACCCACTTGATCATCATATATATATAATCATTATATGTATACATAATTGTTATTTTTATAAAGTCATTGGACATGAGTCTAAGACGAGTATTATTTGTCTAGGTTTCCGTGATTGAAGCACGTACCGTACGTCCGAATTGCCGATAACCCGCTTTCCCACATCAACGTGAGTTCATAGCCTCGCACTCTTTTAAATGTTTTTATGAAATATTTTATAAACCCGTGAGGGAGATAACATGTTAGTTTTTATAAAATAGGACACCATTTGTCCCGATTGTTTGTTTATTGATTTGGACCCGAATGATTGTAACAATGTCATGCGGCTTATAATAATCCAGTTAACGAAATACTACTATACGCTCTGAATTACGATGTATTGCCTGACTAGCAATACAGGGTCATACTATTGATATAATGTTCATGTTTTGGTTTTTCATAACCATATTCATATAACGGTTTTTATTTAATCTATACAACGTTATAAAACGTATTGTATGATGTTTTAATGACAATGGTTCGTATAATGATTTTGAAGGCGAAAGCCTATATCATGATTTTTGATAAGGATTTGTATAAAATGACTTTGGCTATTTTATGGCCTATTGCAAGGATTTGTACAAAATTATTTTCGGTAATAGTTTTATACCGATGTTATATTGATGAATTTAATTAAACTCTATGAATTCACTCGGCGTTATCGCTGACCTTTTCTTTTAACATGTTTTATCTCAGGTACTTGAAGGTAATTCTCGGGAAGACGACCAGAATTCATGGCCCGCACTTAAACAATAATTTCCATTCAAATGCTTTGTAAAACTTTTTATGAAATAATATGACTTGGGACCTATGTAACTTTGATATTTATGAATGGAAATGCTTTATTTTTAAACGACGCGATTTTTATGTGTTGTCAATGATGTGAGTAATGTGCTATAACGTAACACCAACGAGTCTTCCGCTGTATTGAGTTGTATAAATTTGGGGGTGTTACAGTTTGGTACCAGAGCTCTCGTTATAGAGAACGAAAGATTTTTAAAACCAAAGTTTTGAATAAAACATTTCAAAATCTTTTAACTATAAACATTTTTCATAAAATGTCTAAAAATCTTTTGACTATAACGGTGCCGAAGAATTCCCGAGTTACCGACAAGGCCAGACTGAGAAGTGTTATTTTAATATATATATAACTTGGATTATATATGTATGATGTAATTTGATTACATGATTGTTTGATGATTATTTTGATATTTATACGAGGTATTTATACGACGTAGATTGTCACAAGGAACCCTAAATCCCCTAGTAAATTAATCGAAGCTATTCTCGTAGGAATTCTAGCTATCCTAGATCTAAACCAAGTTGTGGATATTTATGATCCCAAAAAATGGTTGATATTCATAGAAATGTAGGTATTAGTTGATTGTGATATTGAAGAAGAATTGGCGAGATTAAATCTGATATCGATGTCATGACGATCTTTCCTTATAGAGTGGAGTTTGACAAAACGTTACCACCTAAAAAGATGTCATCTGATTCGTTGTCATCCAACTCTTAAATTGAAATCGAAAGGGTGAATGTTGCACTTGAGGCTGTCATTGGAACCATTACCCAAAAGCCTCATGCCACTAGTACCTTTCCGAGAAGTCTAATTGAATGTATGAGTCGTCTCATACTAGTGACTCATTTGATAACTATTGATGAAAGAGCTATAGGAATGGAAATTAAGTGTTGATCATGTCAAGCTTTTATTGCCCTTTTAAGGTCTAAGAATAAGGATTGAAAGTATTGGAGAATGAAGTAGGATATCGCACTGAGTATAAGTTGATTGAAACTTGAATAAAGCAAAATTTAACCCATATGGAATATGAGACTGTTAAGAGGAAGTCGTTAAGTCCTGTGATTGAATTATAAGGTTTTAATTGATTGTTAGTTTGTATTAAAGATTGTTCCTAGGCCATTGTCCACTAACGAGGATGCCCAGTGTCCAAGAAATAAATTGAAGAAATCTTCTTCTGAATTGGGACCAATGGATCTTCCGGGACATATGGAACACCTAATGACTCTTGTAGATTAGTATTCATTGTGGTATCTTTTAAAAATAATCCCTAACTTAACTGAGACATCAGTTGGTAGGATGAGTTCTTGGAATTGTATGACATAGTGACACGTAATGTGTTACGGTGCAATTCGACTTGTTTGTGATTAATGAAAAGACTACCTTTGATTGCTAAATTCTACATGTATTGATGTTACCTATCTTTTATTGCTTCATCCTAATGTTCGCATTAGTGATGCAATCATTGAACATGTACTCATCTTGAATTGAGTTACGTTGTGGATTATTCTTTTGGGTGCCATCGAGATCATGAACCTCATGATTATTTGGCTAAGCTCATCTCCTATTATATTGTAGTTAGTTCTTGGTGAACAACTCTTCATCACTCCTTTGCAGATCACTCGTTGTTTTATAAGATAAAATAGTATCCCTTGAGAAAATTTGAATTTTCATCACTATAAGGATTATTCAAAGTGAGATTTATAAGTGATTGTTATAGAAATGAAGTTGTTTATAAAACACCTTGGAAAACTTAATTGTCTTCATAACAAAGAAAATCTTTGTAAATTTATTTTAATTCTTATTTAAGAATTAAGCATGAAAATGTTTTTATTATAAACATGATGATAAAATTTTGACGAACTGAGTATTGCCTCGTTAATCTTGAAATTGTATATAGTTGCGCGCCTACATAAAATTTGGAATGGACCATGCAAGACTGATTAGTAGTCACCATAAAACTAATGAATAAACACTACATTTTCTCTAAAGATTGTGAAAGATTAAATTTTATGAGATCTGCAAGAAGTGAAAAATAGGGACATATTGTTAGAAACATCTACATACGTGCCCGTACCATTTAATCTTCTGAGTTGAATTTACTCATCTGTGGAAATTGTCTTATTTGACAATTGACAATTCTTTCTTGTCTAATTCTCTCGTAGTGAGATTCTTAGGAAAAGTATTTGATTACCGAGTGTTGATACCCGACTGGATGTATCGACGTTCCTATCATTTCTTTTGAATTGATTTCATTTGAATGACCTGGGTAACGATCCGAGGAGCTTTCGAATGCGTACTCAATTATGAAAACATGGGATATATTCATATTCATTAAATGTTTTCGTCTGTATCTGATTTGAAATTCTCTCGCGTAGATATGCGTTGACCTTACTCTTTTAAGGTTAGTTATGTCTCCTGATATCCTTGAATTTGTGAAGGATTATGAATTATTATTAGTGTTTTGAGAAGTTCACATCTTATCGACGGCAATAAAACTGAAAAGTTGGTAATGTCAGTAGAATGGATTGATTGATTATGACATGACAACATTGTCTTAATTGATGGGAACTTGAATAGAATTCCCCTAAATGATAAGATGTTGATTATCAAAAGTGATCTAAATAATTCTTGATGGATGACCATATCCTGCATTTAGACTTGAAATTATACCATGAATGGTTGTTGATTAGTCATAGATATTATAATCTAGAAAGAACTTAATATGAATTTATTAAAAGATGTCTCCGTTATCTGAAACTTTAGGAGGTATTTGTTGGTGAATTAACTAGACTTTTGCCATTAAGGCAAGTTGAATTTGCTATTGATTGTATTCTCGGTGCTGCACCTGTGGCTTATGCACTGTAAGTCAGCACCATCTGAATTAAAAGGAATTACCATACAACTGAGAGAGTTGTCGGAGAAAGATTTTATTCTACCGAGCTAGTCATCATGAAGAGCTATGGTGTTGTCATTCCTTATATTTATAGATTACTGTGAACTGAGTAAATTGACAATCGAAAACGATATCCATAACTCGAGATGGAAGATTTGTTCGATCATTTACAAGGTTCTAGCAATTTGATCCATGGCATGGTTATCATCAACTTCGCGTCCGCGAAAAAGATTGTCTATTCCAATCATTACATCCAAAACTTGTAATGAACATTATGAGTTTCACGTGATGTCGTTTGGATTGACTAATACACATGTAGCATTCATAAATTTGGTGAATCACATGTGTAGGCTGTAATTTGATAAATTCATGCTCGTGATCATTAAGGACTATTTATTTGTTTATAAGAATAAGAATGAGTTAATAATTATTTATAGATTGCCTTGAATTGGCCGAACAGTGAAAACCTGTACCTTGAATAATTAACAAGTGATTTTAGACTTAATCTTTTAGATTATTTGACCGTGTGATTAATAGAAAATGGAATATATTGACTCTTCAAAAATTGGAACCATTAAGGCTTTGGGTTTTACAAAAAAGAAAATGGAAATATGTTTTGACAAATGTTTTAACAAAGTATTTTTAATGGATTATTCCCTTATACACAAATCATTTAACTAATCTCCTGTTTAGGGGTAAATGTTTGTGTATCCCTCAAGACAACCTAAGAGGGATTAAGGAAACCGTTAAACCATGACTTAAAATTTGAAATGACAATTTTTGCTTTCCAAACTAAGAAAATTTTGACCAAAATATAAACAAAGATTTTTCGAACATTTACGAATCTTATTAATTATTTTCGATAAATCAACAAACATCGTGTTAATTAAATTAAAAATTATTTCGAACATTTTCATTTTTAATTATTTCGAACATTTTCATATAATTGGACGGACTAAGAAATTTAAAATCTTTATGTTTACGTTTCATAAAAATTGAATATTTATTATTTAATTAGTTGTAATAATTATCGACGCTTTAGACGTCGGATTGACTAAAACGAATAAAAATGATAGTTGAGAAGAAACTAAAACTTAAAAAATATGAAGAAAGAAATTTTGAATGAATACGGTCATGATAATTATTTCATCAGGGAAGATGAATGTAGATACTGACACATTATATAAAACGGATAAAGAATCAATTAGGATGTGTTCCTTAGTAATGATTGTGCAAAATAAATTGCCGAACAATTTAGAAATAACTAATGCTTGTAAGAAGGATAATATAAATAATAAAAAGGGGTTCGCGACTAATGTGAACCATTAGAATTAAGAAGCCGATGGCGCTAAATGATTAAAAGGTCACTTATGGTTGCCTAAATATGGAGGTTTGTGAAATTTTGTTATGTTGGGAACTTGTAAGTATAAGTATTCTATTTATGTCATTTATGATTTAATGTATCCTTATCTGAAGAATTTGTACTAATGGAAAATTATGAAGGCAGACATCGCCTCATACATTAGTAAACATCTAGCTATTGCAAAGGTCATCATCTGAATTTGATTTGATTTGGGTCATCGTCGACAGACTGACCAAATCTGCTAATATCATTCTCGTTAATGATAAATTCTTGATCTAGAAATTGACTCTTTGTATTTAAAGGAGTTGTGAAAACATAGTGTGCCGTATCAATCATCTCTATCAAGATCCTCGCTTCGCATCGAATTTCTAGAGATTTGCTCAGAAGTCATTGGGAACGAACCTTGATGAGAGTACTGTTTACCACCCCAAACGAAGGGACGAGGTAAAGTAAAAATACAAAACACTAAAAGTCTTGTCTTATGTTTGAATGATTGACCTTTGATAATGAACCGTATAATCGTTTTCCTTTGGAGAGATTATCATTGATAATCATCGTATTAGGATCGAGATTGAATCTTGTTAGGATCTAAATATTAGAGCATCTGTAAGCAGGAGTTGGGATGAAGACACCCGACATACACCCACTGTGAGTTGGACATGTCTTTTAGGTTTAAGGTTTCCTATGATGGCGAACCTAACCTTACAAAATACTCGATCCGCGAGACCTGAAATGATTGTTGAAATTAGGATCCGATTATTGACTGCCGGTAGTGGGCAAGAGGTTATGTGAATATGAAATGTAGATCTTGAAGTGCCAGATGGGTAGCGAAGTTATGCCAAAAATTTTAACCATGGAAAAATGAATTGATGATCTGGAAGATCATGGGATATAAGTCCCCGTTGTATGGGACCATTGGGAAGATGTAAAAAGATTGGTTTGAAAGGCATATAAGCTGGATCTACCCTAGGACTTCAAGAGCTGCGTGAATTATGTTTCGTATATCGAACTTGATAAAATGCCTATCAAGTGAAAATCTGACTATTCCTTAATGAAGTTTAGATCGGCGAAAAGTTGCATTCATCAAAAACCCGTGAACATCATGGATAGAGAAAGTAAGTCAACAATAAGCCTGATCTTATTCCTGTAGTTATGTTTGATGAAACTCGCATATTGTAATGGATTACATTTGTGAGAAAAGACCGAATGTAGAGGAAATACCCACATGGCTTTAACTCTATAAGAAGCGAGTAGTAAGGTAAGATGATCTTTGAGGACAAAGATCCTGTTTAGGGGTAAATGCTGTGACAATCCGTCAATTTATGATTGATATTTTATTCTCAAATGTTATTTAAAAACATTATTTTAATGTTATAATATGAACTCACTTATTTTTGGGAAGTAATTTGGATTTACGTCTTGAAGTAGCGTCGACTACGTCTAAACCGGAGGATTCTACGTTACGTGCTTACGTTTACATACACTGTTTTGGTGACAGTCCGACATTTCAGAAAATAAATTTATCCGCGAATATTATTTTGGAGTTTTAAATTTGTGTCGGTTCATAAACTCACAAATTTACGAGAAGAGATTAGGACTTACGATTTTAATTTAACGTCCTTTACGACTAAACCGGAAACCCTAGGATTACGTATTTACGTTTTCGAACTCCGTTTTTAATGAGACAATTTTTATTAGATTCGTTTTGTGCCGTTGATTCATAATTTATAAAAACGTTTTTCGTAAAACGACCCGAGGGCACGCATATCGAGGAAACTAGAATCGAGGAGTACCCGTAAATAAATGGGGATGAGACAAGTGGGACACTTGCCCCACCCCCACTATAACCGGCCACAATACTTCCACCACACCAATTTTGGTGTCAAGTGTAAGCTAAGTTGCTTACACATGTCTTTCGCTTAGCTTGTAAGCTTACACTACACCAAAACTAGCACCTTAAACCACTTATTCATTTCTCACATGCAAAACAACCAAAATTCTCTCATCTCTCTCAAATGTGCCGTCCACTTTACCACCTAAACACCCATTTTGATCAAATTTTACCATGAAATCCTATGTTATTCTTGCACAAGATGATGCCCTTTTGAAGCCCTATTGATTGGTGGTGATTATAACATCCAAGGAGGAGTTTCTATGGAGTATTAGGGCTGATTTTCCACAAGGTGTTCATGAAGAATGATGTTCTTGAAGATGGTCTTGGTTATTCACAAGTTTCTCCATCAAAATCCATGTCCAAACCACAACCTACATCAACTTGGTGGTATAAAGATTGTCCTCCTCATCCTCTTGTTATTTTTTATTATGTAATCTTGTATTTATTTTACTTATGTATATGTATATGATGATGAATGATGATTAAAAATATTGTGTGGGGATTTGGTGTTGATAAACATGCTTAAAAAGAGGAAAAACTATAAGAAACAAGGCTAAAATCTTGTTTAGATTGTTGGCTGTATATTACAGTAAAGAACCACATCTTAGACTGATAAAATGACAAAGTAGAAGCAATATACAGTAATGTCTTGTACACATGTGAGAGTTGGCCATGCAATGGAATCATTGTAATGAGTGAGATATGATCAAAATAAGTTTAGAGTACAAATCTGAGTTCACTGTTTTGGACGATTTTTAGAAAATACTTTGAGGCTGATTCAATAGTAGCTATAAAAGAGTTAAATGGAGCACATATCATGTAGTTTATGTCATAAAATTTGAGCTTCTATCTCCATATAGAACTCTAGATATGGCAGTTTTGGTGAACATGAAAATAAAAATCAGATTTTTGAAATTAAAGTATAATAGTATTATATAAGCACTCAAGTAAATATAGTATAAAATGTGAATTAAAACCCACTAACTTATATAATACATTTATATAAATATGTATAAGGATAAATAAATGGACATTGTATAAAAATGGTAGTTTGATAAGTTTTATAAGTTATAAAACTATAAACATGATTTTTACGACTTTTTCGGCTATTACCGTAAAATTAACGTTTTTGTTAAATAAAACTTAGACGGTTGGACCCGTCTAATGTAAACTTTTATAAACTAATATACTGATATATAAGCATATATAACAAGTAAAAACCGATAAAACCCGAACTATATAACATACGGATATTAACGGGCTAAGTTAACGTTATTGGACTAATAATACAACAAAATGGGCTTAAACACTTATAAACTTATTGATTGGGCTTAACCCATTTGGGCCCAACATGTAAAGTGTAAATACTGATAATACAAGTATAAAGTGGAATAATACAAGTTAAAGAACTTATAATAGGTTTATTAGACCTAAAACACGTAAAAGGTAAAACTAGTAAACTAGTAAGAAGTTACCAATACGTAAACACTAAAATGAGTAAAAGAGAATATGTAAACCCACTTGATCATCATATATATATAATCATCATATGTATACATAATTGTTACTTTTATAAAGTCATTGGACATGAGTCTAAGACGAGTATTATTTGTCTAGGTTTCCGTGATTGAAGCACGTACCGTACGTCCGAATTGCCGATAACCCGCTTTCCCACATCAACGTGAGTTCATAGCCTCGCACTCTTTTAAATGTTTTATGAAATATTTTATAACCCGCGAGGGAGATAACATGTTAGTTTTTATAAAATAGGACACCATTTGTCCCGATTGTTTGTTTATTGATTTGGACCCGAATGATTGTATGACCCGATTGTATGACCCGATAAATGATTAAATGACCCAATAGATGAAATTAAATGGATTATTAAAGTTAGGTTATGTCACTAAAAGTCCCATTAGCATGAATTGTGAACTACCGGGATTTGGTAGACGCTTGTGCATATAATAGTATTATTTGGGGACGATCACCCCAGTTCGCGCCTTGACGGTTGATCCCCGTCGTGCCACATTGATTGGTAAGCGAATTTATGTATGAGAAGATTTCCATAGTGTTGTTCCTAATCAATCCATAACACAAGATTTAGAAGAGATATTTAGAGAGAGAAAGAGAAGAAAAGTAGAGAGAGAAACAAGAGAGACTTGGAAGGTTTATGTTTACTAGAGAGAGAAAGTAAAATGAACCAACACCCTCTTTCACATGTGAAAGAGGGTTATATACCCCACGGCACTAAGGCCTTTGTGGGCTTCATCTTGGGCCGGGCTTGGCTTTGTTTTGGGCTTACGCCCCTAACTTATACAATATTAGCTTAAAGTCCAAGCCCGGTTTTCCCGACTAACCTATTACAATACATGACCAATAACGACTAAGATGACCTATTACATTCTTGTTCGACTATATAAAATATAGGGCTAACAATCTCCCCCAATGTATCGGTCATCTTAAAAAGCTTAAAAAGCATAAGATGATCGAGTGAATACATTCTTGTAGAGGAGATCTTCCTGCTTTGGTCTTGTATCTTGGTCTTGATCTTGTTTGTAACAACTTTGTTCCTTCATGCTTTCGTGATCTTTATCTTGAGCCTTTGTCATTTGACTTTGAGTGCTTGAGATCTTCATCTGTACTCCTTGTGACTAAGATGACTTATTACATTCTTACATTCTTAGGTATCTTGATTATCGCCATCTTGTGCTCTTGTGACTTCTGAATCGACATCGGTTGCACAGCTACGCCACCTTCTTGATATGCAGCAACATATATAGACACGGATGAAATGGCTTTGAACATTTCACCCTAACTCGGTAGCGTTTTACCTCCGGTCGGTGAAGACCGTTAAACGGTATTAAATACCGTACCTGTGATCAGGTAGATTCGATTAAGAACCTCCTTGACAGGGTTTCCCGGCGGTATAAGCCAGTTCTCTTTACTCGACCGTCTCAAAGCAGACTGCGAACGTAAAGAGTGAATCATAAGGATAAATTATCCGTCTGATTAGAGTCGTCAATTCAGATTTCCTGGAACAAGTTTGATTCTAAAAGAATCGCACCATTGTTGCTTTCCAGTTTGTCACAAGCTTGATCCATAGAGAATCTTGCGAGTTACCTACCGCAGTGCTGTTTGATGTTGACACTGGAAGGATTTCCATTCGTCACTGTGAACACTAATGAGTGTCACTCTGAATGTTCTGGCAAGATCACATGGATTTTGCGAAGAAACCTGGAATCAAGTTTGAATCAATTAAGAATCCAAACTTAGTTGCTTTCCAGTTCTCACAAGTTTGATTCGTGTAGAATCGCACAAGTTACCTACCATGAGCTTGTTTGATGCTGGCTCAAGCAGGATTTCCATCTTCATTGTGAATCGTATCACTCAGATGTTCTGGCAATATCACAAGGATAATGCGTAGGACTCGATTGTGTCCTAATGAGATGATAGATAGATCTCGATTTGCTCTAGACTCAATAAGTGCATTTTGGTAATCGGAGGCTGGAGCAGACTGCCACCTTTTCAATATTAACTGACTCGGAGTGAGAAAGTCAATAGATACGTGTTGATCTCCGTGACAATGAGACAAGTTTCTTTTGAGAGAAACTCGAATGGCTGGGGAAGGGTTGTGCATCGCATCACTGGGTCCATGACACTTGTCTTCAAAAGATGTGTTAACCCGGTTTCTACCTAAGTTGCATAGAATATTCAACTCCTTCAATGCTTACCAATACGTCATCATTAGCACCTTGTTGTGATTGTTCCAGTGCTAACTTAAGTACTTGGTCCGCATTCAGCTTCATTCCACTCCATCTTTCCTAAGGACAACTATTTCTAGCTATGGAATGTCCTTGGGTAGATCCCTCCGGTTCTGGTTGGATCATAGGACTTAGTTTCCTATCCTAAACCACCTTTTGACTCCATCGTTCCGTCGTGGATAGTAGGTTGTTTTGGGTATAGATCGTAACCATAAACCATTGAAAACCATTCAAAGTGTTTGATAAAAATCAAAACTTTTAACACTTGAAAGTTTTACATTTCCGAAAAGCTCCCCCTACACACATGCATCGATATACGAAATAGTTTGGCATGTGAAGGAAAGAGTTGCACTTGAGTCTTTAAGATCACTTGTTGCGATATATTACATTTTAATCACATTTTCTCCCCCTATCTCTAATATAAAAACATCATATTAGAGATACTAATTGATTAAAATATGACAATTTCTGAAAACCGATTGGGAGAGAAACATGTGTGCACGTATGAAGCATGGAACATGTTCAGTCGGGTCGCTCCCCCTCAACAATATATGTGTGTCTTGAGACAAAATTTGACAAAATTTTAGAAAAACGACACCACAAAATATGTTGAGGTACGGAGTTGAGATGCCTTTTCCGATATAATATATTATATTTGACAATTTCATATCATTTTCGGAATGTGTTGGATACATAAAATATGACAATTTTTGAGATGTACCCAACAACATTTAAAAGGCTTGATTTTAAAACGCTCCCCCTCAAAAATTGATCAAAATAACATATGACATTTTTAGATATAAAAACCTATTATGAGGAAGGGAGTGTTGAACACACAATTTTGAAAGATTTAGAAAAACCTTTTGAGAAATTCTTGAAAAATTGTGTTCAACGGTTTTAAAATAATCAGGATAGAAGACTTCTCTTCTATTGATTAGGGAAAGCGCACTGAAACGTACACTCCCCTTTTGGGTCCGTTTTTCATGAGCTCAAAACGTTGATTGTTTTGTGACTAGCTCATGACCGAGAAAAATAAATTTCCCGTTGTGAAGGATAAGTTATCATCCGTGATAAACTTTCCTTAAGTTGAAGTTTGAGTTCTAAGCTGACATTTACTTAGAAATCGTTTTCATGAACTTAAAAACTTTGAATGTTTTTATGAGAAGCTCATGACCGAGAAAGATGAATTTCTCGTTGAGAAGGATAAGTTATCGTCCGAGATAAACTTTCCTTAGTTGAGGTCCGAGTTCTAAGCTGTGATGCGCCTAGAAGTCATTTACACGAGCTTAAAACTTTCGAATAGTTTTAATGTAAGCTCGTGTCCGAGAAAAATCGAATTTCTCGTTTTGAGGATTAGTCATACTCGGGATGAACTTTCCTATTTTTGAAGTACGAGTTACAGTCTGACATGTGACTGTAAGTTTGTGTACATGAGCTTAAAAACGTTGAATGTTTTTACAGATAGCTCATGTCCGAGAAAACTTAATTTCTCGTTCTGAGGATAAGTCATCATCGGGATGAACTTTCCTGTCTTGTGAGCCCGGGTTACAGTCTGTAATTTGACTATAAGCCATGTACACGAGCTAAAAACTTTTGAATAGTTTTTAAGAGTAGCTCGTGTCCGAGAAATATTAATTTCTCGTTTTGAGGGTAACTTATCGTTGAAGAGATAAAGTTCCCTTTCTTTGACGTTCGAGTTATAGCCTGATATGTGACTGTAAGTCTTTGTTGAAGCTTAATTGTGAAACCCCTGAGACGCTTGCTTCTCTGATATCTGCTTCTTCAGCAACCAAACTCTGAGAGTGTCTTTTGTTGAACGGTATGTATATGGAAAACCGTTGTGTTCTTGTTGAAACTTTACTTTATTACCTGCACTTACATCAGTAGTTTGTATGCTTGCATGTGGGTTAGCGATATCTTGATGAGAACCATGTGGGGGTTCACTATGAACCTTTGTCGAGCTAGAGGGAAATATCTTTCCAGTAGGAACCCACCTAAGACCTATTGTTTTGAAGGTTCTACCCGTTGGTATCCACCTAAGACATGGTCGAGGAGACATAGTTTTCTCATGCACAGCGGAAGACTTAGTTGGAGAAAACCTATTTCCTTTAGGGTTCCGTCTCTGAGGTGCTCTAGCTTTTTGGTTCACCTTGTTCAGGACTTTAGTGATACAATCATCATGAATGGCATTAAACACGCATTTGTTACATTTCGTGCAAACAAAGTTCTTAGCATCTGAGAAGGCTCTAGAGTTCCTAGGGTTGGCAGAATTGTGCACATCATAGAAGGGTCTAGAATTCCTAGATGTGTAAACAACGCTCCTAGGTTGTGGTTTGGTCCTATCTCTTGCTTGTGACTTGTTTTTAGCATCCTCTAGATAGCTTTTGTGACCCATGTCATTTGAACTACGCCTAGGCATGTTCTTGGAGCTATATCTAGAGTTTCTTGAAGCATTCATGTGATCGGTTTTTGCAGATACAGTCTTTCTTAAGGAGGGTCTAGTTTGTGGAGTGACTGGTTTAGGCAAATTGCTACACACGTCAACTTGAGATGCAAACCTCGGATTCGACGTTTTGGGTCGTTCAGATTTAAACGCACTCGGTTGTCTAGCAACTGAGCGGTTTCTGAATGGTTGAGAAGGAGGTGTCCCCAAGACTGACTGTTTTGGTAACTTAGTATCCACACTATTTCCTTTTATCTTCCTTAATTCGTTTTTCACCGATGTCAATGCAAAAACCTTTTCCTGAATCTGAGCCTTTAATTGCTCATTGTGTAGAAGTAATTGAGCGACACGTTGTTCTAACTTAATGTTCATATTATCAAATATGTCGTTATCAGCATTCGTATCATTACTTTCTACAGTGTCGATAGGTTGCACAGATATTTCACTTAATGACGCAGGCGGAGGACTTGGATTTTGAGAAGCCAACTTTGATTCTAACAAATTTATTTGTTTCACAAAATGTTCTTTTTCCGCGTTGAAATCTTGAATCATACGATCCAATTTTTGTTCAAGAACAACATTTGCTTTTTCAAGTTTTTCAAAATAAGCTTCAAATTTGTCATTTTTCTTTGAAAATTTGAGTTTGGCATCCTCAAAATCTTTTGTCTTCTGAGCTAACAGACTTTCAAGCTCGTGAATCCTAGAATTAACATCTTGAGATGTCTCTCCACCATTAGTACTCATATCTGATGAATCAGGTGTGGTATTGCTATCAACCTTTTCCACTAGATACGTGTCAAGAATGGGTTCAGATTGCTCAGTATGTTGAGAGACATCGTATTCAGCATTTAAATGTACCATAGCCATTGGCTGATCATCATAAATGGGTCTGATATCCGCATCATTGGTTGTTTGATCATTCCCTGAGCTGGTACTGATATGCTGCGTTTCTGATTCTGTCCCGCTGCTCTCTGTATCAACCGAAGAAGCATCCAATGCTTGATCTCTATCGACAGTGCTCTCTTTCGTCTGCATCAGTATTTGATTCACCCTTCTTTGAAAGTGCCTTTGATGGCGTGTTCTTTCAGCAATTGACTTCTTTATGTTGCTCATATGTCGAAGAAGTGTCTCTTTGAACGCTTGAAGATCTACGAGAGTATATTTGGTAAAGTATGTGCTTGTGAACTCTCGATCGTTTTTGGATAAGCCACTTGAGTCAATGAATTGCTGGAACTGATTGTTGAGAGCTAAAAGGACCTCCATGGATATATTCTCGTGAAAATCGTCTCTGTCAAGTTCTTGTTGAAGATGGTCCACATTAAGTAGCATCGTTCTGATGAATGTCTCAACATCTTGACCAAATAGTAAAAAAGAATACCCGTTTGAATCCAATTTCAAGACGAGTGCCTTTTAGGTCTTCTCTTGAAAGAACCTGAAGGTGTGACTGAAGCAACTTTATGTGTTCCATGCATCTTTCTTTTGCTTTCGACATCTTGTATTTGATTGCATGAACGGTTTTGGTGGTAGAATCCTTGTTAGAAGGTTTACTGATTGGAGTCTCAGTATTTGTCTGAACCTCTGGATTCTGCATCTTCTCTTTATTCATCTCAGTCATGGACGTTGTTGGTGTTGAATCCACGAAGATGTCCATTGAACGGATGTCTCGAAGAGGATATGATGTGTATGGATTACGGATCTTAGTGGATGTGTTGTGATTAGGTTGTGGTTGAAATTACGAAAATTCCAAAATTTTTCAGTCCGACAATAAATTCCTCAGTCCGACAAAACGGTAAGCCGAAAAAATTTTGAATCACTAAATTTTGAAATCGGGTTAGAAATAGCCAAAAACTAGTAGGGAAAAAATTTGAAAAGTGAAAATTTTGACAAAAATAAAACCTAAAATTGGCCTAAAAATTTGAATTTTGGTCCGAAAATTCGAATTTTTGGTCGAAAAATTTTTCGCTTCGCCAAAATTTGAAATTGAAGCTTAAATGGCCTAAAAATGGTCTAGGAAAAAATAATTTTTTCTTGAGTTTTCCCGCCAAAAAACTCTTTTTTTTTTTTTTTTTTTTTTTTTTTTTTTTTTAATCTTCGTGTAAACTATGTTCCGAAACCAGTCTAGATAGTGGCTAAGTCTAAAAATTACTCAAACAAAATATCCATCGGAATGTCCATCGGAATGTTCAGATCGGAATGTTCTATCGCAATGTTCAGATCGTAATGTCCTATCGCAATGCACAGATCGCAATGCTCAGATCGCAATCTCAGATCGGAATGTACTGTCGGAATGTGGCTGTCGGAATGCTCAGATCGCAATCCCTATCGGAATGTCCAGATCGCAATGTGGCTGTCAAAATTCAAGCAGAGTAACGACTTAAAATACTTCCTTATACCCGTCGGAATCCAGATCGCAAAGTACGATCGGAATGTCCAGATCGGAATAAGTAATAAAAACCCACGATCGCAATGTAGAACCAAACCCTTTCCGATGGTAAGGTTATTGCGATGGAAGCCCAAGTACAATTTGTACTTTCCGATGGTAGCACTTGCTTGAATTTCGGAATGAAGAAAAACAAGAAATTTCGCAACTTTTGATCCAAAAAATTTGTGTTTTAGCCAAAACCAAGATACCTAAATCACTACTACTAGTATGTAGATGATTTGTATCAAGAAAAGACCATAAAAACACAAAAAAAAGATATGGGACGTGAGATATGGATCAAAGAAGCCACGAAAAATCAAGAACACCACATACGAATCTTTAATCACCTATCCACTATAGGCTCTTGATACCAAATGTTGTTCCTAATCAATCCATAACACAAGATTTAGAAGAGATATTTAGAGAGAGAAAGAGAAGAAAAGTAGAGAGAGAAACAAGAGAGATTTGGAAGGTTTATGTTTACTAGAGAGAGAAAGTAAAATGAACCAACACCCTCTTTCACATGTGAAAGAGGGTTATATACCCCACGGCACTAAGGCCTTTGTGGGCTTCATCTTGGGCCGGGCTTGGCTTTGTTTTGGGCTTACGCCCCTAACTTATACAATATTAGCTTAAAGTCCAAGCCCGGTTTTCCCGACTAACCTATTACAATACATGACCAATAACGACTAAGATGACCTATTACATTCTTGTTCGACTATATAAAATATAGGGCTAACACATAGCGTGACCTTTGTGACGACACGCTAACTTAGATGGGCAAATTGAGTATCGGGCTAGCTACCCGTTGTTTGTTTTAGTAAGGTAACAATGTCATGCGGCTTATAATAATCCAGTTAACGAAATACTACTATACACTCCGAATTACGATGTATTGCCCGACTAGCAATACAGGGTCATACTATTGATATAATGTTCGTGTTTTGTTTTTTCATAACCATATTCATATAACGGTTTTTATTTAATCTATACAACGTTATAAAACGTATTGTATGATGTTTTACCGACAATGGTTCATATAATGATTTTGAAGGCGAAAGCCTATATCATGATTTTTGATAAGGATTTGTATAAAATGACTTTGGCTATTTTATGGCCTATTACAAGGATTTGTACAAAATGATTTTCGGTAATAATTTTATACCGATGTTATATTGATGAATTTAATTAAACTCTATGAATTCACTCGGCGTTATCGCTGACCTTTTCTTTTAACATGTTTTATCTCAGGTACTTGAAGGTAATTCTCGGGAAGACGACAAGAATTCATGGCCCGCAAACAATAATTTCCATTCAAATGCTTTGTAAAACATTGTATGAAATAATATGACTTGGGACCTATGTAACTTTGATATTTATGAATGGAAATGCTTTATTATTAAACGACGCGATTTTTATGCGTTGTCTATGATGTGAGTAATGTGCTATCCCGTAACACCAACGAGTCTTCCGCTGTATTGAGTTGTATAAATTTGGGGGTGTTACACCATTTCTATGTTCCCTTTGAGTTGTTCGCTGATTTGTATGACTTCATTAATTCCTTTGATTCATTGTGATTCGTATGCCTCATTTGCCTTATGATGATTAGCCTTATGATCTATTTGATTTTTATTATGCATTCCTTTGCCCGAGCTTTTGTAACTAGTCATGGAGGTACCATGACCGCGTCATTGATGCACCAACATCATGAAATTATATGTGGCGGTGTGATTAGTCCATGGTGTTCCCTTCCGGCTGTGCATTTATTATGTTATATGTGGTGTGTGCACTAGTCATCGAGCTAGTGTACATACATGATTTGTTTTACAGGGGGCGTATGAATGCATCCTAGGTATGTGATATGATATGTGATTTAGTGAATGATTTATGTGTGCAATACACCCCATATCGCTTTCGGTGCATGGTTGTTGCTCCCATGTACACTTATGTGACTATGTGATATGAGATGATATGATATGTGTGAGCTCATGGGCACTTCCTTTACAATTATTTTATTCTTCTTTTGATATTACTTGTTTCTTTCTTTTGTACATTCCTTATGATAATTTTTGCAGCTTCCATTGTATCTCTTCATCTATATAGCCTTATTATTATATCTGTTCACCGAACGTCAGCTCAGCCGCATTTTATTTTCCTACGGTAGGTACTAAGAGGGAAGCTTGGAACTTAGAGTTGGGTTTGAAAGCATGTTTAGAGTCACCCTAGAGTCAACAATTACTGAGATTTATTATGATTTCATTATATTTACATTTTGGACCCTTTTGTTTTGGTGATTGTTTTGTTGTAGTTTATTTTATGCTTATTGTGATTTATTAATTAAGATATGTTTTGGGCTTTATTTTATATGTGTTTGATATGACATCATAACGTGTCCCTTAGTCTCTTTATCAAAGTGGGTGTTACACTGATGATGAGGAGCTAGTAGGAGGATGAGGGAATTTAGAGGACAAGACCCTTCTTACTCTTTGGTCACTAGTGAGAGCATGACATGGTCAACAATAATATATTTTCCTTGTCTTCCACGTGCATCTTCTAGAATTGGCGAGATGTGGTTAAAAAGCCTAGTGAGGAGCATTCTAGAGGGGATAACGGTGCTCGAGGGATTTAGGATATGGGTCATCCTATTAGCAATATATTATGCAAGGTTGAAGGGGGTTTGGGGTTGACAATAAATAAAGCATGTAGTTGGTACATGCATTGTTGTTATCTTGGTTTCCAACCAAGCACATATCATTCCATCTCAAAATCTTTTCCTGCTTCAGGATCTCACCTTAAGCTCACAAAGTTCCATAATAAGGATCCTTAAAGAATTCAACACCATCTTCCCTAGTATGAACATTATGAATCCTATCACGATACAAATATTCTCTAATGTTTATCTTTATCAACAAGAGGAGTGTAGTTCCTATGATGCGGGTAATCGGGATATGCTCTCCTATCAAGAACGGAGAGATGCCATGTGTGGAGTAGACACATTCTCCTTCACAAGGGATTCCTAAGATTCCATCAAACTCATTAAGGTTGAAGGTGTAGGGACAAGTATTAAAATTAAAGTGAATGAGGATGACTTGGTCATCATTGTAACTAAGCGTAACCGATAGATAGAAGTCAATGACAAAAGTGGGAAAAATTTGTTCATTGATGACTAAGAGGCAATCAAAGTGGATCATAGGAAAAACTTGACGGATATCAATATTTTCAATAAAGGAGGGGTGTATGACACGCCCTTCATGGAATAATTTACCGTCAAGTTCCTTAGAGTTGACTTTTTTTAGTGGTTAGGGGCTGAGACTTATGATAAGGAGGGATGTACGACTTGGTGTCTCGGTGGTCATAGGTATTGGGCGAAGGAATTATGCTCCTAAAGACATATTAAGGCAAAGATTAGACATGATGCGTGTCTGGTGTGTGATGGATTGAACAAGTTTTAAATTTATAACACAAATTACCGGAAGGAACTAAAATCGCACGGGCAAGTATTACCCTTTCATTTGTGTATAGATTTTTATGTGGTAATACCGACATCGTTCACGGGGATTCGGAAAACCTATGATCATTCAAAAATCTACTATAACCTTTTGATTGTAGCAATAAGATGACAAATTAAACAAGTAAATTATGATGAGATTAATAAGATTAAAAAAACACTTGGTAAAGATTAGTTTGGGCATCCGATGTAGTATAGTTGTGATGACATGAAAACATATATGATTATGATAATTAGATGGTTAATCCAATCTATTGTTTTCAAAAGCTTCGATCTTCGTCAAGACTTTGGTTAAGGAAAACAAGCATTAGACTCAATCACTCAATACACGACTTAATCCGATTTAAACTCGCTCGATTCACGGTCGTTTCAAAAACTTGTTAACACTTATAATTATGTCTCTTAGTGATCAAAACTCCTTAAGAAATGATCAATACAAAAGATAGCCAATCCATAGACAAACCGGCTATGACTTGTTGTTAGAAAATAACCCTTTCGACCTATGAAATCTTTAACAACAAATTTATTTTTGACAACCAATGTCACATGAAACATAAGTACCAATTGTTCAAAGGAAAAGCTTGAAACTGAATTAAGATACAAATCACAATCACAACCACATCTTCATACCACACACATCATCTTACCAAGTGTAAAATGAAACTAGCTACTCATATTAAACATGAACATAAACTCAGAAATAATAGTCTCATAAGTCATAATCAAGAGTCTTACAAAGTAGAAATATAGTGCTAATGGTTAGGGTAATGATCCGTAAGAGTTTGGTGATGTTAACTTTGCTTTTAGGACTCCAAAAGTGACTTTTCTAGCACCTCCTTGCTCAAATCCGGGAATGATATTTTGGACAAGGGAGAGAGAGTTTATTGATGGTGAAATGATTTATGAGAAGTGATTTGAAGTGGCATATGAAAGTGTGTGAACGCATATGAAAGATGTGACCCCATGGGTCTTATTTATTGGCAAAATTGATGGCTAAACTTGAATGCATGGCTTGTTGGCAAAGGCTTATGCTTGGAGCCAAAGGAAATAATTTGGTGGCAAAGTAGTCCTAGAATGTCTTCATGGAATGTTCTTGTACCTTCTTAGACGCTTCAAGAATGCTAAGTAACTTGTAGTAGATTATCTGCCCACATGAAAGGAGATGGTGGAATATGAACTTGGCTGAGAACCTTTCTTCATGCTGGTGGAAAATGAGTGAAAAAGAGATGGTGGAAAGTGAGGATGGCTGGTATCTACTTTCAAGGATGCCCTCTACTTTCATGCTGATTGACTTTTGCACTTGTTACTACAACTAGCTACATGATTTCTCTTGCATTTCCCAAGGTCTAGATTACTTGTAAGGCTTGTAGATTCTTGAAAACACTTGTTCTTGCACTCGGGATAGATCTTAAAAGGCTTGTAACTTGTACACGGGTCTTGAACTTGACTAGGATTCTTCGTGCTCGTACTAATCTTCACTTTTACATTGCTTTCTTCTTCATCCCTGGATTTGGCTACACATAGACTTGCAAACACATTTTGGAACAAATATGCACAAAAGTATTATGGATATAACCAATATACATGTACAAAGCAGGGATAACACTCGCAAAAACATGTTGGATTTGAGCGTTATCAATACAAGTACAAAGAGAAGAGATGTATCTCTAAGTGTGTACCTATATGAAGACAGCGTGGAGGCGCAGTTAGCTAGAATCAAAGAGAAATAAGAATTTACAAAAAAAAGTATGCAGATTTTTAGATACCCAAACGCTCATTATGTTTGATGTTTCTACGAATGAACTTGCCTCTAAGTGCATATTTGTTATGCACCTCATTTAGTGTTCATGAGACAAGATTCCATGATGAAAAACATTGTTTTGATTTTTGTATTAACAAAGAAAAACGAAATTTGAACATGATCGAGATAGTGACAAGGATTTTTGATAAATCAAAGGTATTGATTATTCTTAATAATACGATGGATAAATGAAATTTACAAATTATGATTACAATTATTTAAGATAACAAATAATCCATCAACATAAACAAGAAATTAGTCAATTAAAATGGTAACTTAGAGAAATCCCCAATTTAATTTTGTGCAATTGAAATCGAACCATAGACTCAGATTAAGAGAAAAATGTAATTAAAATAATAAATTGATTAAAGAAAACTTACAATTGAATGATTAAATGAATTTGATGGATGGGTCTTCCTCAATTTGTGATTCGAGATGATAAAATGTGTGTGTGGGACGTTCTTAGTGTTTGAGATCGAACAATTGGTTCTTGATGAACGTGTTTGTTGCTTTTTGAGACGCGATGAACTCTAGAAAAGTTTTCTCTAGGTTCGATTATTTGGGTTTATTTTCGTTAGATGGAACGTTTTTATCGTTCTCTCGAGGTTGTGAGGTACGGTTTTTGTTTTTGGGATACTCACGCAAAATGCCGGAGTTTCTACCGTAGTAGTTACCTTGATAAGCACCTCCTCGGTATCCTCCTTGAGCGTAGTTAGCTTCTTGTTTAGATCCTTCAATCGGTGTGTCATCACACGCCAAAGATGGGTGAGTTCCTCCAAAAATGCTACATCCGTCTCGCATTTCTTTCATTTCATCTTTGATAGTTTTGAATTGTGAGTCGAATTTAAATGTGAGAGAATCCACTTGTATGACATTATTACGGTTATCATACAGGGGGCGAAGCTCCCGTACGACGGGGGTCCAGGGGAAGCGCCCCTGGGCAGGGTCTAAGGGGCGGCAGCCCATGGCAGGGTCCAAGGGCAGCGCCCCTGGCTGGGTTAAAAACGCACTAGAAAATAAAATTCCCGGGTATTCGGACCTATTTT
The DNA here is from genome assembly GCA_025667525.1 of Glebionis coronaria. NCBI lineage: Eukaryota > Viridiplantae > Streptophyta > Magnoliopsida > Asterales > Asteraceae > Glebionis > Glebionis coronaria. Next base: position 391,023 of record JANFOE010000979.1, on the reverse strand, counting down.
GTACCTGTTATTAAACCTGCGGTTCTGGTTACAATAACTGTTTTTGGCAGTTACAACCATAAGGACAGGAACTACTGTTTTTGGTCATATAACCTTTTGGTTTTTCTGGTTCTGATTCATAACAACAAAAACACGTTAACAGTTCGAATGTGAGTTTTATCCAATTCAAGATTTCGATAGAACCATCGAAATACTTTGATCTGAAAGTGTTTGACACGACTCTCAGATTATTGATCCACCAAATTTCTAACAAAGATCAAAGTATTCTGTGATCATGGCGAACGGAGAATCTGTGAAGGACATTGATTGTAGTAAAATACAACTCTTGTTTAGGAAAACAAAGAGCGTAAAATAGCGGTAAGTATCGAGTGATGATTTTAGGAAAAATCAACACAAATGACCCAATCACTTAAAAGAGAGAAAAAGTTCGTTTCCCAAGGAGGTATATGTGTTGTGAATTAACTTGTATGTATTTGAGATTAATATTGAGAAGAATGGGGATGAGAAGATGAAAGACGGTTACGTTAAAATTAAACTACGACGAAAAAGACGTAAAGCCGTAAAAAACTACCCAAAATTAAAAATTTTATGCTAAGACCAAAAACAAAATTAATAATTAAAAAGACTAAAAAGAAGTCTAAAATAATATAAATAAAGATAAAAATCCAACAAAGATATTTTAAAACCTTTTATTAATTAAATAATTAATTTTAAATGCTAATTAAAGCCCTAAAATTAAATTTAACTAATTCAAATGTCTAAAATATGATTTTATTGAATAATCACTTAACTTATATTATTAGAAGACTAAAAAGTAATTTTATAAAAATTAAAACCTATTAAAACTATTTTTAAAACTCTAAAAATGATTAAAAATGATTAAAACCTAATTAAACTTAAAATAATTATAAAAATTAATCTAAAAGCTAGAAAATTATTCCAAAAATGGAAATAGTCCTAATTAATGATAAAGAACCTAGGAAAAATGAAAAAGAAAGAAAAATAAAACTTTGAAAAATTAATAATAAAATAATATTAAAATATTGCTAAAAATAAAAAGTTTATAAAATTTGAAATAAAAAATTTATAAAAATCCTAAATAATATAACTAAGAGAAAAACACAAATCTAAGCTCCTAAACCCTTTTTAATAATTTTATAAAAATCTTTAAAGTTTATAAAAAACCTTAAAATAATATAAAATTAAAAATTAAAGTTTATAAAACCAAAATAAGATGTAAACCTCAAAAATGTTAAATAAAACCTAAAAATTATTTTTCCTAAAAATTAAAAATCTTTTTTCTATTTTTTATTGCTTTTATAAAAAACGGGTATAAAATAAATCCTAGAAAATAAATAAATAAAAGGAAAATTATGAAACTTATCTAGAAAAATCACAAAACCTAATAAGATTCTAGGAAAATTCAAAATAAGCAAAAACGATTATCAAATAAGCTGGAATGAGCTTATTTGCTCACGGCTTAATATTTAAGAAAGAAATGAAAAATTGGTTAAGTATCTAACGTGTTGAGAGGCTAACAGAAAAAGCCTCATAGATCAATGGTAAGCCCTTTCACTCCTGCTCGACAGGTCGGGGGTTCGAGTCCATGCTATGACGGTTTTTGCTATTTTTTTTTTCTTTTTTTTATTTTTTTACTTTCCAATCAATCAGTAACCCTAATAAGCTTAAAATCCAACTTCAATTTCCTTTTAAACACAAGATTAAGCTAGGTTTGAAGATCAAAATGTATTCAGTTCTTCAAGTTTCTGAAAAACAAGTGTGAGTGCACACTTTTGCACTTTTTGAGCCAAGAGGGCTTGGCAAATGCTTTGTTGTGGATGCTATTGGACAATGGGGGCACCCTTGTGCTCATAGAAGCACAAGGAGTCAAGCACTTAGCAAATACAGGCAATAAGCACACACAGATCAAAACAGATGCACACTTAAGCAAAATCAATGCACAAAACAGACTATGAAAGTTTCTGTGATGTATAGCCTAAGTCTGGTGGTTAAGTGACAGATTATAAGCACTCTAGTTGGATTCAAATCACCAAAATTGGCATACACATTCACCAAGTGATACTCTAGCAATAACAATAACAAAATAACCCTAAGACTTAACAGGAATCAAAGACCAAGCTCACAAATCATGAAACATAAGCAGATTATGACTAATGCAGATTTGAGCAACTCTTTATCCTTTAAAACTTCACCAAACTTGCTTAAACTTGATCCAAATATACTACAAACTAACTAGAAACCTATCTTAACCCTTTTTTAAGACTCTAACACGTTTCCAAAAACAAATCAAATCAAATTACCCTGCTAAACCTTGTTTCCAAACACCCTGTTATATTTTGAAATCCAAGATTTTCAAATCAATGACCTTCTAACACCTATGAAAACTCATCAAATAGCATCCAACATGCACTAACACACATAAGAACACTAAATCAACAGCTTAACACACAAATGACCACCAAATCAAATAAGATCATATAAACTTGCTATTTCTGAAATTTTACAAGGGTAAAAGGAATTTACCTAAGGACCCTTACATCCAAGGGTCCTAGAGGATGTCAAATCCTCCTCCCTACCAGCTGGGGCTGGTGCTGAACACAAATCAACAGCTTCCCACTAATAATTCGTTTTTAGTGTAGTTGTCTTCTCAGCTCGATTCGAATTGATATAACAATTTAAGCAAAGACTTGATTGTTTTTGGTTAAAAAGACTTGTTTGGATTCTATTTCTACTTGGCACAAAGCATGTAAAAATGTAAAAATATTATCTATATACTACGTATACGTACTATCCTAAAACATATTCAAATACCACATCTAAATGCACAAAATTTAAAAGTAAAATTCAAGTTATACTACAAATATAAAATTGCAAAATACAAAATATAAGACTAATACGATTTTTTTACAAAACTAAAAATACATTTTTAATGAAAGCTAAACATCTAAATTTGAAATAAAAAAAATGTAACTCAAATTAAAACTATCAGATATTAGTAAAACGTATAACTAGCTCTACAAAATCCTAAATGCCCATTAAAATGAAGTAAGCCCAACAAATCAACTAGCCCAACAAATCAACTAGCCCAGCAGGAAGATAACGGACCTAACTACAAGGACTAATGACAACACAAATTTCTAACAAATATAACTAACAGTTAACTACTAGGACTGTAAGAGCAACTAGTGTATACACTTTAAAGGACCTAACTTGTAAAATCACTAAACTTGTATAAAATTGAAACTAAATCAACTGTGAAGAATCATGTAAACACAGATGAGCTGAAACATATTACAAGCATCAAACATAAAAGCAAATCGAGGAGTAAAACAAATCAAGTACCTCTAAAACAGATTTATACTACAATCTATAACTAGCAGAATCTATATAACTATGCAGAATAGTAAAACGCGTTCAACCTGCATCCGAAATCAGCCCGTTGTGGAAGAGAAACGCGGCGCTGAGCCGGTTTAAAACAAAACACCACCAAAACGTCGTCTACTAATCTGCCTGCATAATGAAAAGACTTGAGCTGCTGAACTGAATTCACCAATCTGCTACCTTCAAAAACTGAAAGAAAACCTGCAAAATCAAACCGAAACGAACGAAGAGAAACAAACTAGGACTCTCGAATCTAATCCTACTATGCTGATTCAAACCAAACAGAACATTCAATCTGAAACCTGCATAAACTTGATCGAGTTTGTTTACTTTTCGCAAAACTGACTATTTACCGAAGACTACTTATATCTACCAATCACCTTGTTTTAACTGCTCAACTAAAACTCGTTTAATCTGATAAAATGTTGACTATTTAAAACTCTTAAACTAACAAGTAAAACTGACTCTTTAACTGATTATGAAAACAGAAAAATGAAACAGAAACAAAATCAGACTTTTTATATAAAAGATCCTAAACTAAGCTAAAACAAACTCTACAAGCGAAATATCCTGAATTAACGAAATATCAACAGTTCATGATGTACCTACAATATCCTGAAATCAAGTTTAAAAGCGAGCAAACTACACCTAATAACTACTCCAACTGACAAAGAAACTGAATGATTCTCTCTACTAGAAACGCCCAACAGAAGTGTGACGAGACAAACTAAGCTGATTTATTAGCTAATAAGAAGTGACAAATGTTAAAGACTTACGGTGAACAGTAGACTAACGCAGTAATCATAGAAAATTATGAAATCAAACTCCAAGGAATCAAAAAGAGATTAGTAGAAAATAACTCGAAGCTTTCATTAATGGATGAAAATATCAATCGGTTACAACTAACTGAACTGAAATCTTTAACAGCTTTAAAAGAAAATGAACAAGTTTAACTAATTACTAACTACTCCTAATTATCTAACTAACTATGTGTAAAAACACCTAAGCTAACCACGAAAAATGAAGCCTTCCTCTTCCTTTTATAGCCGTCTGGAGAGGGTGTTGTGACGTGTTCAATCCAATGAGGATTGGACACGTGTAAAATACGAGGATACTCGTTCCCTTTCTTCATCATCTTCAATCGGATATTTGGGGCTTTCTTTGTCCTTGACTTTTACTCTAATTAAGTTGTACCTCCATGTAGGGAAGAAAGAGGGGAGTATTTTTGCTGTTGAAGACTTTGGCTAAAACTCTCTTGATCATCCTTGATATTGAGTTTGCAGGTTAAGAGGTATAAAGATGAAACTAGATAAACGTTTCTCTCTCTTGAAGCAATGAAGAAGACGCAGACGTGTGTGGGTTGTGTGTCTTTGACCAGCTTGGTCAATGAGACCAAGATATAAACTTGTTTACTTTTCATTAACTTTCTTTTTAGTCCCTTATCTTTCATCTTTCATCAAAATGTGCATAAAAGCTTCTAAGTAATATCTTTTCCATCCTTTAATATTGTAGTAATTGCACTTTAAGCCCTTGATCTTTGGAAGTTTGGCAAATAAGGTCCTTGGATCATCTTTCGTCTTTTTCTTCGTCTTTTGTTATGAAAATCCCTTGAAAGCTCGTATTTGTCTCAAATGTACCTATATTACCTGAAAATACACAAACACCAAATACACGCGTAATTCTGATAATTTACAGTTAAAATAATGTATTTGACAGTGTTTTTAGTGGTTTATGGATCATAATTGATGAGTGTTTTCACACTTATCAACTCCCCTCCACTTGACCATTGCCATGACCTCATGCAATGCAGCATTTTAAAGCTCTAAATTACACTTTTCTCATAATTAACCCACCTTGGCCATTATGGAATGCATCTACACTACTCTACACTATATGATGCATGATTTTAAATATTTACAATGCAATGCAAAGAAAACAATTCTATTTATACATTTTTGATTTTTCATAAATGGTTTTGATGGAAATAACTCATAAAGAAATCAATGGCTTGGATTAGGGCTTTGGTACCATGGACATTTATCACCCTCAAGTTTCACTTTCCCCATACCAAGCTAATAAATGGAATCATTGCATTCACAAGTAAAAAGTGCATCAACTTATTCATGACAATTAAATGTGGAACCGGTTATTATTTGAGCAAATTGCTTGTGGGCAAATTTGTCTTTATTTAAAGCGTGAAATATAAGAAATGTAAAATCCAAAAATAAGGAAGGACGGTTTTAATCCTAAGTAATCTTCTCATCCATTACTTGAAAAACCGCTCACAATTAATACAAGTCCGTATTAAGAGTAATAAGTCATTCGCCTTATGTGTAAAATCCTCATGTCATGCTTTCATAAGTAACTACACACTCGCTAAGGAAAGAAAAATAAAACTCACGCAATAATTTACATCCGCATCTTTTTGAGATTTTGGATCTTCAACCCCGCAACCCGTCAAGGTAATATTGGATTGGAGCAATCTATTGAATCCCCGCAACCCGTCAAGGTAATATTGGAACTCAATAGTCACTATAATTAACACCACACTGCCCCTCTTGGGAGTCTTGCATTATTTTTTTCTTTTTTTTTTTTTTTTCTTTTTTCTAGCCACTCATTTTTTTTTCATAAGCCGCTCTTATTTTTCTTTATTCCTCACAAAGAAATTTGAAAAGAAGAAAAGGAAAAACACCCGCTAAATATGGAGCATGACATAAGTCTAGTACACATAAAACGTGCTAACTTAGAATCTTAAGACGTACTCATATCAACCATAAATGATTAGCCAAAAATGCATAAGAGATTACAAACCAATTAAAACCGTACTTGATTATTTATTAACAATTATATACAAGCGAAGAAAATAGAGGTCAAGAAGAGAAGGGTTTAGCCACAAGTAATTGCCATGAAGTCTATCTAGCCCTTTTACACTTGCTTCAACTCTATCATTTCCCATTCTCCACAAATTAAAAATTTCAAAGAATGAAATTGGTGGAAGCTTAGCCTAATAGACCAATGAAGGACTACATGGTTAAGGATACTAGCTAGAGAATGCTAAAATAAGCAAACTCGGGTTGAGTCAAAATATCCATGGCGGGCCTAATATGTCAAAGAAGTCTAAACTTGTTAAAACCATGTTTTATTATATTTTTCCTTTTTATATATTTTTGATGAAAAAGAAATATATATACAATACAAATGTGTTATGCAAATGAAAAATGATTGATGCAAAAATTATGAATGCATAATTTTGTTGGCCAAAGTAGATCAAAAATTTGAAAAATGTTGAAAAATCAAATTTTCCGAGTTATCATGAAGTTAAGGCAATGGTCTAGGTAAGGTCACTTCGATAGAAGTCTCCCCTACACTTAAGATAAACATTGTCCTCAATGTTTAAGAGCATTGGAGTGAACTCCCCTACACTTATTACATTGATAACCTTGCTTAACCCAAGTTAAGGAAGAGACAACTAAAGGGGTATTCATTTTAAGCACAAGTGTTTAATATCATGATAGCAAAAACTAATCGAAGTGAACCAGATACACGGGCCTCCTCCATAGGCTCCAAGCATGAAATGAGAGAGAGCAACCCTTGAAACAAACACCAAAAGACGAAGAAAGGCACCCCTCCACTTCAACTCGACTATAACATCCTTTTAATTAAACCTAACCTATTGAAAATCTACTCTACGTTTTCTAACCTAGTTATTCAATGCTTGAGTTTTTTTTAACCCTAAGTCGCTAGCTCGACTCGGCCCCGAATTAAGTTTTCCTTGGGGAAACCATCATGGAGAATAAAGGATATCACTTTGAAGCACATCTCACATGATACACTCAAACTTAGCACGTTGCCATTTACTATAAGATTTACCAAATCCGCCTCGATAAATGGAACGGTCCAACGTGTCTCAAGTTTGTCCAACATACGAAATCTCTCAAATAGGAAGAACTCCAGGATCAAATACATAGTTTCCATCTCTACATTCGAACAACTCCAAAATAGGTAGCATCACCAAAGTAAGCTCATACAAGAAATCCATATCAATCGAAAGCACACTCTTAAGTGGAGTAGATGAAAACCAATATTTCCCAAACATACGTATCCCAGGATCAAAAACCTTTCCCTTCATGGGAAAATAAGAAGATGAGCTCAAATCAACCATATAAGATTCCCCCTTAGATATCAAAGCATCATGAGAATATGAAGGTGTAGGTATCAAAACATTCATAACAAGTATATCCATATTAGGCTCATCATCATCAAAAGGTGGGTAATCTTCCATAGAAGGCATAGAATAAGGAGGATCAAGATGAATAGTGTCTTGTGAATGAGGTGTAATCTCTATGTTCCCAAAAAGCAAGCTCTCACTAAGACGAATCTCCTCTTCCCAATTAGAATCACTATCATCAACCTCAATATCAATATTAGCAAGAGAAGCCTCGATGGTGGTATCAATATCCATATGAGAATCCATATCAAAGGTTTTGGGTTCTAAAGGTGCCATAGGTGAAAAAGGATCAATCTCTAAGAGTATAGGATCTTCATCAATAACCAACTTCAAGGGTGGTAGGGTGGGAATAGAAGGCTCAAAAGAAGGTGTACTGAGAGAGTCACTCAAAGGGATGATATCATCATGAAAGTCAATAGGTGCAACCTCAAAAACCGGTGAAGAAATATCAATGAAAGGTTCTTCTTCGATGGAATCATCATTATGGTTTTCATTCAATGCTTCAATCGAGGAGATAAGATTATAGACGTTTGATAAAACCTCTCGAATATGAACATCTTCCACTTCTTCTAATTGATCAACATCATCATCCAAATTAGGAAGATCATCTTGACATGAAAAGTCCTCGGATAATATATCATAAGATGCCTCACTAGAATCACAATCATCATCCTCTATATCTTGCATAAACTCTTCCTCAATCTCATTATCCCTTTCTTTGAACAATTCATCAAGATCAAAATCACCAAAATCACTAGTAGTAGCATGAAGGTCAACATGTGATGAAATCTCAATGTGATCATGAGGAGAAGAGGTATCAATACAAAGCTCATCACATGGTTCAATGGAAATACCCTCAAACTCTCTTTGGATTGGGATAAGGTTCTCAACACTAGAAACGGTTAATTCTTCTAAATTGGTGTTTGTATTAGTGCTAAGAGGCTCGTCCCCCATGGTTAAAGAGTCGGTGGTTGCCACGTGAGGTAAAGGTGATGAAGGTGTGTCATCATTAAGTGTCATACAACTCGAAGGTTCCTCAACAGCTTCATCTAATAATGGATCAGGCCTACGAGTAAAAGTAGTCATGTAATGTCCGTCTTCCTCGATTATAAGAGTCTTAAGGAATAAATCATTTGAATATTTCCTGAGGCGACAAGAAAATTTGTTCAACGATTCACGATACAAATCACCGAATTCCTTGTAATCATATTGCCGAGACTCAATTTCCTTTTCCTCAGTAGAGTTAATTAATTCCTTTAACAATTGATGCGTGTCTTTCATTTCCTTGTAGCTCATGTTTTTCATACCATCAAGCATCTTATAAACGTCATCGTACAACTTGTCATTTCTCTCGAGTGAAGAATGAAACTTCTTGACATTATCAAGGACATAGGATGGCGGATCCCTCGGTCTACAATCATAACCATAATGGGGTGCGTTCCCACAAAACTCACATGAATAAGTCGAAGAATATGGTGGAGGCGGATTTCCATAATTAGGTGGATTATAGGTTTGAAAAGAGTCTTGATTGTGAAAATTCTCATGATTGTAACCTTGAAAATTCCCTTCATTTTGAAAACCCTCATAATGTGAAAATCCTTGATTTTGAAAAGTATCTTGATTATAGCATGGAAAATTTTCATCATTATTTTGAAAGCCTTCATTGTTTGAAAATCCTTGATTATGAAAGGTTTCTTGATTATAGCCTTGAAAAGTATCATTATTTTGAAAACCTTCATAATTGGAAAATCCTTGGTTTTGGTATGGCACATTAAAGGTTTGATCATGAAATGATGGTGGAGGTTGTGATGAAAAACCGGAATATCCCATATAGTCATTACAAGTGTAGTCCATTTGAGTGTTAGGTTGAAAATTAGGGTTCTCGGTTCCATTGTAAGCATATCCCTCCCCATAATAACCATTATTTTGATCACATAAATACGTATCGTGTGGACCTCCACAAGTCGAACAAAGCGAATAATTAGCGTTGGCGGATTGTTGTTGCAAAATCTCCCACATGGAACGAGTATCCATGTTTAACAAGGTGGCCGAATGTATATACAAGTATAATGACGTTTAAAAGCTTCCTCGGGGAAGGAAGTGATACACCAAAGGTGGTATGTTTACACGTGTGCGAGTACACGTGTAAGTAAACACGAGGAATGAGGGAGTAGCCCTCGGTCGACTTTGAAGAGAAAAGGATGATCCTCTTCGAGGTTCGATATGAAATATCCACAAGAAAGTATATATATAATTACTACTTGGGTGCAAGACCTCCAATAAAGCCTTCCTTCTCAAAATACGCACTAGTGAACGGGGGGTTAGGTGGCGCGAAGCACTTAAGTACCTATTGACCCTTAGACGGCATTTTATAGCACGTCGCCTATCTATTCACTTTAGTAGTTTGTATTCTTCGAATTATTGCCAATTGGAAGTATTTATCTATTCTTGCTTAATTTTATTTGATCGATACGCGTGTCAAGGACCGGAACGCCCCTCAACACGGTGTATTGCCTCGGCAATACTTATGGAAGATAGGTAACTTGGTTGTTTTTATACGTATACTTATTTACATATAATAATATATCAAAAATATTTTTGTATTTATTTGATTTTTTAAGAAAAATACTATATCTACGTAAAAACCGATAAAAACGAATAATATATATTTTTGGGTGTAATCTTTTAGGAAAAAGATTACTTTTTGAATTTTTTATTTTTTTGGTTCAATTCTTTAGGAAAAGAATTGACTTTTGTGATTTTTTATTTTTTTTGTATTTTTATCTTTTTGATTTTTTTTTATCTTTTTGATTTATAATACGTAAAAATAACGTTCACAAAGTGAACGGATCCCAAAATCCAATCGTCTCACTCGAAATCGTTAATCGTCACGAAAAGAACCGGCAGCGGCGCCATTTAATATTTCATTTTTTTAGTTTAGTTGTCTTCTCAGCTCGATTCGAATTGATATAACAATTTAAGCAAAGACTTGATTGTTTTTGGTTAAAAAGACTTGTTTGGATTCTATTTCTACTTGGCACAAAGCATGTAAAAATGTAAAAATATTATCTATATACTACGTATACGTACTATCCTAAAACATATTCAAATACCACATCTAAATGCACAAAATTTAAAAGTAAAATTCAAGTTATACTACAAATATAAAATTGCAAAATACAAAATATAAGACTAATACGATTTTTTTACAAAACTAAAAATACATTTTTAATGAAAGCTAAACATCTAAATTTGAAATAAAAAAATGTAACTCAAATTAAAACTATCAGATATTAGTAAAACGTATAACTAGCTCTACAAAATCCTAAATGCCCATTAAAATGAAGTAAGCCCAACAAATCAACTAGCCCAACAAATCAACTAGCCCAGCAGGAAGATAACGGACCTAACTACAAGGACTAATGACAACACAAATTTCTAACAAATATAACTAACAGTTAACTACTAGGACTGTAAGAGCAACTAGTGTATACACTTTAAAGGACCTAACTTGTAAAATCACTAAACTTGTATAAAATTGAAACTAAATCAACTGTGAAGAATCATGTAAACACAGATGAGCTGAAACATATTACAAGCATCAAACATAAAAGCAAATCGAGGAGTAAAACAAATCAAGTACCTCTAAAACAGATTTATACTACAATCTATAACTAGCAGAATCTATATAACTATGCAGAATAGTAAAACGCGTTCAACCTGCATCCGAAATCAGCCCGTTGTGGAAGAGAAACGCGGCGCTGAGCCGGTTTAAAACAAAACACCACCAAAACGTCGTCTACTAATCTGCCTGCATAATGAAAAGACTTGAGCTGCTGAACTGAATTCACCAATCTGCTACCTTCAAAAACTGAAAGAAAACCTGCAAAATCAAACCGAAACGAACGAAGAGAAACAAACTAGGACTCTCGAATCTAATCCTACTATGCTGATTCAAACCAAACAGAACATTCAATCTGAAACCTGCATAAACTTGATCGAGTTTGTTTACTTTTCGCAAAACTGACTATTTACCGAAGACTACTTATATCTACCAATCACCTTGTTTTAACTGCTCAACTAAAACTCGTTTAATCTGATAAAATGTTGACTATTTAAAACTCTTAAACTAACAAGTAAAACTGACTCTTTAACTGATTATGAAAACAGAAAAATGAAACAGAAACAAAATCAGACTTTTTATATAAAAGATCCTAAACTAAGCTAAAACAAACTCTACAAGCGAAATATCCTGAATTAACGAAATATCAACAGTTCATGATGTACCTACAATATCCTGAAATCAAGTTTAAAAGCGAGCAAACTACACCTAATAACTACTCCAACTGACAAAGAAACTGAATGATTCTCTCTACTAGAAACGCCCAACAGAAGTGTGACGAGACAAACTAAGCTGATTTATTAGCTAATAAGAAGTGACAAATGTTAAAGACTTACGGTGAACAGTAGACTAACGCAGTAATCATAGAAAATTATGAAATCAAACTCCAAGGAATCAAAAAGAGATTAGTAGAAAATAACTCGAAGCTTTCATTAATGGATGAAAATATCAATCGGTTACAACTAACTGAACTGAAATCTTTAACAGCTTTAAAAGAAAATGAACAAGTTTAACTAATTACTAACTACTCCTAATTATCTAACTAACTATGTGTAAAAACACCTAAGCTAACCACGAAAAATGAAGCCTTCCTCTTCCTTTTATAGCCGTCTGGAGAGGGTGTTGTGACGTGTTCAATCCAATGAGGATTGGACACGTGTAAAATACGAGGATACTCGTTCCCTTTCTTCATCATCTTCAATCGGATATTTGGGGCTTTCTTTGTCCTTGACTTTTACTCTAATTAAGTTGTACCTCTATGTAGGGAAGAAAGAGGGGAGTATTTTTGTTGTTGAAGACTTTGGCTAAAACTCTCTTGATCATCCTTGATATTGAGTTTGCAGGTTAAGAGGTATAAAGATGAAACTAGATAAACGTTTCTCTCTCTTGAAGCAATGAAGAAGACGCAGACGTGTGTGGGTTGTGTGTCTTTGACCAGCTTGGTCAATGAGACCAAGATATAAACTTGTTTACTTTTCATTAACTTTCTTTTTAGTCCCTTATCTTTCATCTTTCATCAAAATGTGCATAAAAGCTTCTAAGTAATATCTTTTCCATCCTTTAATATTGTAGTAATTGCACTTTAAGCCCTTGATCTTTGGAAGTTTGGCAAATAAGGTCCTTGGATCATCTTTCGTCTTTTTCTTCGTCTTTTGTTATGAAAATCCCTTGAAAGCTCGTATTTGTCTCAAATGTACCTATATTACCTGAAAATACACAAACACCAAATACACGCGTAATTCTGATAATTTACAGTTAAAATAATGTATTTGACAGTGTTTTTAGTGGTTTATGGATCATAATTGATGAGTGTTTTCACACTTATCACCCACACCTGTTTGAATCAAAATCAAAGCAAACAAAAATAATACAAGCAAATATATTTTTCTGATTTTTTCTTTCTTACTTAACCTCTTTCAAACCTTTTTAAAACTTCTTATACGTTTTGATAACACTTAATCCAATATAATTAACCTCTAAATTCCCAAACTTTAAACAAATTTCTAACACAAATCTCCAAATTTTCAAAAACTTGAAACAAATTTTGAAACACAAATTTCCTTCACCAAACAAAAGATGGAACTCAGATTCAAGCTTCACACAATACACAACTTTTAAAAAACAATAAAAAGGAATTATACTTGTTTTAAACAAAAACCAAACTTTTATTTTTCTAAAAAGTAATTACAAGTGTGAGCTTAAAAACTGGAACAAAGGATCAATGAACATGCTCATTGCCTTTTATACTGCTCTACTGAATGATCTAGAACCCTAGAAATACAAACCCTAATACTAGAAAGTCTCTAAAATGCCCTTGGACGTTTTTGGTGAATAGGTGTCCAAACTTGATCTCCACTGTCCATTTTTGCGTTGTGATGAAGCAATGCATCTCTAACGTTGATTATGGCCACGTATTACAACTTGGGGACCAAGGCGTAATATGATTGGATGAGAGGGAATTGGGGGTGGGGTCCTCAAGGCGTGGGAGTGAGGGTTTTATGCGTGGGTTGGGTTTGTGTGCGTGTGAATTACACGTGGGTAAAAGGAATTGGGTTTTAACCCAGGTTAAGTGGGGGTAAATTCTGGGCAGGTAAAAGATGAATAGTAACTCCCTTAGATCCGAAATTAGGGGAAAAGAGTTGTTAAGCGCCTTTTCCAGTTTGAATCTTTCCACTTTGGCAACTTCAGCCCTTGAGTTTTGATATTTTTGGCATTTTAAGTTTCAGCCCTAAAAACGTGATATCCTTTGCAAATAACTTTCCATCTTTTACAATTTTGGCACAAAACTTTGACAAAAGCTTATCAAGGATGATTTTTGCCATTTTGAGTATTTTCAAGGGCTGTTCTTGGACAATGTTGATCTTCAAAGGTCTTCAATATAACTTTGACTTCATGAGGGACCATATTTGGCAATTTGAATTTGTTGAGGGAATAATCTTGCCATTTCTTCAAAGTTGAAGGACCTTTTTGCAATTTTGACAAACTTAAGGGACCAAACTTGTAATTATTAATATACAAGGGTTTTAAGTGTCATTTCTTCATAGAATGAGGATCAATCTTGTTTTGTCTTCAAGTCTTTAAGGGTATTTGATGAAAATTCCATGATTAGGGCCCGATTCATTGTACGGCTTCGTTTCTCGTGTTCGTTTTTCCTTGTATCTTGTGATCTTTTGTCTTATTCACGATATCCGTACCTAAAATACACAAGTAAACAAACACAAGCATATATATGGTATTTTATGACATTTTTATGCATTTAAAGCCCGAAAAGAACGATGAGATCATGTATAAATGCCATCTCATCACTCCCCCATACTAAGCCATTGCCGTGCCCTCACGCAATGCTAGAATAAAGTATCTAAGCATCACCAAAGTTCAATTTTATTAACCTTTATTAAAAAGTAAAAGACTTGCAACATACTACGAGAATGTGTGAAGACATAATGTATGATTTTCATCACCAAAATGTGACTTTTAGGGTCAAAGAATAGAAACAAGTTAATGTCCCTTAGAGTAAACTTCGTCATCCTTGATTGTCATACATTCCATGCTAAGTGCAAAAACAAGATCATTGTTGGTACAAGTCATAATGCTAACACTACTCATACGTCCAAATTGTGTAATACTTTTTCTCCCCGCAATCCTAGTTATTATAAAAGGAAATGGGTTACTAGCATTTTTTATCTATTTGTCATGGATCACAAGTGATTCATATTGACTTATTTGAGTAGTTATTAGTCCGAAAGCAAAGTAGCACGATTTGATCAATAGTTAGCCGAAGGACAAAATCTTTTAAAACGGCTTCTCGTGTATCTCCTTAAGTTCATATCTTGGCATAACTCGTTTCACGATTTGAGACCTTTCTCGGACCGATATTTGGCATGTACTTCATACTTCAAATCTTGGGAAGACGTTCTTGAAATAATGGTCTTCTCTTCATATATTTGGAATTTCTTCACTTGACGTTTTTGAGAGATTCTTCATATAGGACCACGACTTCATCATTTTTCTTCAATCTTTACTTTGGATTTTGATATACAACGATCCGCCTCCTTTTCGGACTTGGATATATTTATCCTCATACCTTGTTAGGGTCTTTTTGGATAGACTTTCTCCATTCCTTAGTGGAAGTAATTGCTTCTCGTCGTGTGTCTCGATCCTTCATATTGATTTTGGAATAATGATACTTCACATCATCTTTGGATCTTTAGCAAAAATAGAGCTCCTCATGCCTTGTTAGGGCCTTTTTGGATAATCGCCAATCTTCGCGTCCCGCTTCAATAAGTTATGCCTTGGCTATGAACTCTATTCAACCCCAAGCAACTTTTAAACGATCTTGCGCTAGAGGCTAAGTAACTTTTAAAATCGTACGACCTTACTTATTGCAATTATGATTTATTCCTAATGCATTGATCTTATGGGAAGAAAAAGCCACAATTAAAAACATATGAGTTTTTGAAAGAACACTTTCATGTTCTACGTTTAGCATGATCACTTGTCTAACTCTATCATTTCTCGTTCTTCACTATATAAAGACCTCTAATTAAAGAGACTCGTGAATACTTAGCCATGCAAGTCAAAATTAAGCCAAATTTGGATTAGCTTTCATTAAGACTATATCAAATCAAAGTTTTGGGTTTTCAAGCCACCTATAGGATCTTGCACTTTCTTGGACTTTTTCAAGTTTAGAGAATGCGTTTTAAAGTTCCCTTGATAAGTGACTTTCTAGAATCAATTATAGGAACTTGCGAAAAGTTCTTGTTCTTAACTCGAATGAATTAAGACTTTCGCGTTTTAAAGCTCCCTATATAAAAGTCTAGCAAAACTTGAATTGAGCGGGTTAAGGAATGTAAATGCCTCCAAATGCCCATCAAGTCAAAAATTAACTCTTATTCTACCCATCGGAAAATATACATTCGTGTCTTAAAAACACTTATGAAAACTACGAAAAATTTTAAAATTTGGCCATTTTTAGCCTTATTAGCAAAACAAACATTGAAAGTTGGAAAACGTGAGGGCGTAGCAAAGCAAGTACCTATTCACCCCCCCCATACTAAAAGTAAACATTGTCCTCAATGTTTCGAGTCTAAAGGTGGAGCACCCCCATACTAGAGACGAAGAGTCGAATGCTTAGGATCTAGCATGGAAAGGGTGATCAACAATATATCTAAAGCCGTTTATTAATTATGCTAAAAGATAATTGTTAGAACAATAAAGGATATGTCATAGATTCGTGAAAAACTTCTTCAAACGAACGATGGAGGCTCACGTAAACGAACACGAGAGTCTTCAATCGTAGATGATGATGATCTAAATAACACAATCACAAACAACCACGAGACAACGAGTTGGAAGGGTACAAGTCCCCTTATTAGTGAATATAAAAGATAAGCATGGGATCTCCCCCACGAGGCACCTCGTTTTTGATTACCGAGTCATGAGCTCGACTCGATCCTCATAAAATGTGAACATTTAGGGAAATTCATGGTGTGGTCAATTTTTGATGGGGCTTACATGATAAACAAGGCCCAAAAAGTAACCG
The DNA here is from genome assembly GCA_025667525.1 of Glebionis coronaria. Taxonomy (NCBI): domain Eukaryota; kingdom Viridiplantae; phylum Streptophyta; class Magnoliopsida; order Asterales; family Asteraceae; genus Glebionis; species Glebionis coronaria. Next base: position 374,229 of record JANFOE010000979.1, on the reverse strand, counting down.
GTAAAAAGGACTAAGTCCTTAGATGATGCAAAATACCGGGGTCGAAAATGGCGTTTTCGTTTCCATTGGAAAAACAAATCAACACCACTCCAACATGTGCCATAAACTCAAAGAGTTTGAAGAAAATAGATGAGAAGTAGAAGGGTGAGACAATTGGTAAGACAAACGTTTGAGCTACTCGAGGTAGACTCGCACCAAGCAAATAGATATAGTTTCCATTTATTGCATCGGTGGAAGACCGAGATTTCCCTTTACATGAAATTCCGGGATCGAATATCTCGTCCTCGGTGGACAAGGATGAGGGAACATAAGGGGCTTCCCCCATACTAGAACCACACAAAACATCGTCAAAAGGAGTAGACGAGTTTGTAGCACTCAAATCACGTGGTGATGACAGAGTTAGATTTGTAGAAAAATCAATTAAATCACATTTAAGATCTTTTCCTTTGTTATCTTTTAAACTCTCCTTATGAAAACCCTTTTTGATTATGTCGAAAATATTCGGTGTTTCTAAGACGATGTTAGTCACACTAAAAATTCTCACATTTTGAAACCGTTTTGGTTTTGGTGGTGGCAAGTTCTCAAAACGTTTATCGACGAAGAAAACCTCCCCATTGGGGTCAACATATTCATCATCCGAAAGATCTTCCGTAGAAACCGGCAATTTATCAACACTTTTCAAGAATGAATGCTCGAGGTGAGGCGAAGGATTTTTCGATTCAAGTATTGATGGTTTCTTCTTTGTAGGCTTAGTACTCATAACCTCCATCGGCGGAGGAAATGGTAAATTGATTTTAGCGACATTCCCTAAAACTCTTGGTGAAAATTCTTTGCAAACGACATTGGTCGAGTCACCATGGTTTAAAGTAGCAATAGAATAGACATGAGAAAGATTGGAGTTTTGTGTTGCATTGATGACAAGTTCTTCTTCATTGAAACGAAGGGTGATTTTTCGAGCATGAACATCGATAAGTGCTCTTGATGTATCCAAAAATGAACGACCCAAAATGAGAGGAACTTTTCGATCGATAGGAATGTCTACAACGATAAAGTCAACGGGATAGTAAAACTTTCCGACTTTAACGAAAACGTCCTCGGCTACTCCACATGCCATGATCGTAGAATGATCGGCCATCTCGATGGACATGTTCGAAGGAGTAAGAGCCGGAAGAGAAAGCGATTTGAAAATCTCGAGAGGCATTAAATTAATACTAGCACCAAGATCGGCCAAGGCGTAGCATTCCTCCATATCTTGAATAGCACACGGAATCAAAAATTTTCCGGGATCACCGACTTTTTGTGGTATGCGGCTTAGAAAAACCGATGAACAACTAGACGTTTGTTGTAACTTCTCTTTGTTGTTTAGCATACTTTTGAAGTTTGCGGCGAATCGAGGCATCATGATTAAAGCATCGGCAAAACTTATGTTAAAATGCAAATCACGAAACATTTTCATAAATAGCTCGAATTGATAATTGTTCCGTTCTTGTGCTTTTTCTTTGTTTCGTCTTGAAGGGTAGGGTAAGGGTGGTGTGGGTTGGTCATTAGGCGACGGCCTTGGAAACTCGGGTTCCACAATTGGTGTTGGTTCAACCGTAGGTGTGGTTTGAGCGGTACTTCGTGGGATTGTAATGTGCTCTTTTTCGACCATCACCTCGGGTTCTTTCTCGATTTCCTTCTCCTTAGAAGTACTTGGACGAGAGATTGGTTCCTTGAAAGTTTTACCACTTCGTGTAGCAACAACCTTCAATTCTCCCCTCGGGTTGTTAATGGTATCACTAGGAAGACCACCCGAAGAAGAGGGCTTACACATGATTGCTTCAAACATCTTAGCCATTCGGTCCTCAAATTTTGATTGCCTAGCATCCGCTTTTAATAACTCTTGCTTAATCTCATGTTGTCCTAATTCCATCTTTTGTTGGTTTTGTTGAAGACGTTGGACATTTCCTTCCATTTTGTTTGCATGAGTTTTAAGTTCATTAGCAAGTTCATTTTTAAGCTCGTTTTTCAACTCGGATCTTAAGCTAATCATCTCACGTTGCATATTATCAAATTTAGCATCATTTGCTTTTGCATAATCCAAAAATTTTCCTTGCAAATTTTTCGTGTGAGCATTTTGAAAACCTTGTGTAGTGTTTTAAAAATCACGGTTTTGGTTTTGATTAGAGATTTGTCCATTCCCACTTTGATAATTCCCTTTGTTATAATTGCGTGTGTTGCCTTGGTAATTACCTTGGTTGTTGTTTCGATAATTATTAGCATTTTGGTTTGGTGGAGCTTGATTTGGACGAGAACCTTGGCCGTTTTGGTTGTAAGTTCCCGTTGCTACATAAGCACTCGAAGTGTTACCATCCGCGGTAATGCACTCGGAAAGATCATGAGCTCCCCCACAAGATAAACAACTCTTAGCAACCGCTTTAACCGAAGCGGAATTGGAAGCTTCTTGAGCCTTCCAATGGGACATTAGATTAGCAAATCTATCAAAAAACCGATTTTCCTCATTAGCTTCATCATGTAAGGCATTAATGCTACGAGACGATTGTGACGAAGATGACGAACCCATATTGGCAACACTCGGTGTGTTACGAGGGCTATAAACCTTAGATCGATTTTCAATGATTTGTAAAGCCTCATTTGTCGTCTTGCACAAAAAATTACCACCCGCGGCGGCGTTCAAATAATCTCGTTCATGATCATTAAGCCCATTATAAAATGTATCAATTTGATGCAATTCCGAAAAATCATGGTGAGGACATTCATGTAACATCTCTTTAAATCGTTCCCATGCCATAGAAAAACTTTCATTATTACGTTGCACAAATCGTGAAATCTCATTTTTTAAGTGTGTTGTTTTAGATGGTGGAAAAAACTTGTTCACAAACTTAGAAACGAGATCGGCCCATGTCAAAATCGAATTTGGCGGTTCTTTCTCGAGCCAAATTTTTGCGGGTCTATCCAACGAATATGGAAACAACATCATCTTAATGGCGTCATGTGGAACATCTTTGAATTTGCTAGTGGCGGTGAGACGGTTGAAATTCCTAATATGGTAATGCGGGTTGTCTTTCTCATGACCTCGAAACTTATTTGTTTGTAGCATCGACATTAAACCCGTCTTAATCTCGAAATTCTCCGCAAGGATGGCGGGAATCACAATGGCCTCTCCAAAACCCTCGGTGGGTGCTTGTAGCAACTCCATCATAGTACGATTAGCCATTACGACTTCTTGTTCTACAATAGGTTCCACAATTGGAGGTTCTTCAACAATCAACGATCCTTGATTTGCTTGCTTTTGAAGACGTTTACGAGCTCGTTTAGCTTGATTACGAGTGATCATAAACTTCACGAAGAATGGGAGGTGAGCAAAGAAGATTCTTTTTGGTTGTTTTTTGGATTTTCAATTTTTTTGTGTTTTTGATGATATTTAATTTTTTTGGATTTTGGTGTATCTTCGTATACAACAATCTACAAAATCTCTCCTCGAATCAAACTCTTGATTAAAGAAGCCTCAAAGGAATGAAAACGATCACGTGGAGTGAACGCCTTCGAATGACTTTAGAACTTTGGTGAAAACCAAATTGTTCACGAGGGTTTAATCACAAAGAAAACCAAGCAAATATAGTATACGTATTAATACTTTGGGCGGCAAAACCCTCGATTAGCCTTCAATCTCAAAATACTCACAAGCAAGCGGGGAAACGAGGCGGCGCGAAGCACTTAAGAGCCTTTTTCCTTAGGGTATATTTTATAATACCCGCCTTATACCCACCTTATAGTTCGTATCTTTCAAAATCGAGCTTCACGAAAGTATTTATCTATTTTTGCCTTTTCTTTTTGTTTGAGATTCGAATACAATAATTAGGAGATCAAATCCCAATTAAGGTTGTGTTTTCACACTTTTGGAGATATTGTATTTTGATTGTGATACTTAATACAATATATTAATAATATTTCTACAAAGAAAAACCAAGAAAACCGATAATACGTGTTAAGGGAGTTCCACTTAACACAAATACTTATTATGGATAATATCAAAAACAAAAGTTTCCAAATTAAAACACGACACACCTCCCCGGCAGCGGCGCCATTTTGATAGTTGTAAAATTACACTTGTTTAGGAAAACAAGGCAATAATATAGGGTAAGCACGACGATTTAGGAAAACCGTGTGTAAATGACCCTAAAAGTGAGTTCGTTCTCGAGGAGGCTTATGTGTGTGAATTAACTTGTATTTCTTTGAGATTAATATTGAGAAGAATGGGGATGAGAAGATGAAAGACGGTTACGTTAAAATTAAACTACGACGTAAAAGACGTAAAGCCGTAAAAAACTACCCAAATTAAAAAATTATTATACTAAGACCAAAAACAAAATCAATAATTAAAAAGGCTAAAACAAGTCTAAAATAATATAAACCAAGATAAAAATCCAACAAAGATATTTTAAAACCTTTTATTAATTAAATATTTAATTTTAAATGCTAATTAAAGCCCTAAAATTAAATATAACTAATTAAAATGTCTAAAATATGATTTTATTGAATAATCACTTAACTTATATTATTAGAAGACTAAAAAGTAATTTTCTAAAAATTAAAACCTATTAAAACTATTTTTAAAACTCTAAAAATGATTAAAAATGATTAAAACCTAATTAAACTTAAAATAATTATAAAAATTAATTTAAAAGCTAGAAAATTATTCTAAAAATGGAAATAGTCCTAATTAATGATAAAGAACCTAAGAAAAATGAAAAAGAAAGAAAAATAAAATTTTGTTTTTTTAATATTAAAATAATATTAAAATAATGCTAAAAATAAAAAGTTAATAAAATTAATTCTAAAAAATTTCTAAAAACTTAAAATATTCTAACTAAGAGAAAAACACAAATTAGAGCTCCTAAACCTTTTTTAATATTTTTATAAAATTCTTTAAAGTTTATAAAAAACCTTAAAATAATATAAAATTAAAAATTAAAGTTTTTAAAACCAAAACTTAATGTAAACCTCAAAATATTTATTAAAAAGCTAAAAACTATTTTTCCTAAAAATTAAAATTCTTTTTTCTATTTTTTATTGATTTAATAAAAAACGGGTATTAATTAAATTGTAATAAATAATCTACTAAAGGGAAAAATATAAAACTAGGCTTGAAAAATCAACAATACTATAAAGGTCCTAAGAAAAATTAAAGGAAACGAAATTGCTTATTATATAAGCTGAAAACCCATGAAAAAGCTACGGCTTTTTATTAAGCACACAAATGAAAATGTGGTTAAGTAGTTTACGTGTTGGGAGGCTAACAGAAAAAGCCTCATAGATCAATGGTAAGCCCTTTCACTCCTGCTCGACAGGTCGGGGGTTCGAGTCCATGCTATGACGGTTTTTGCTAATTATTTTTTTTTTATTTTTTCTTTTTACCAAACCAATATGTGACCTTAAACAAGCTTAATTCCAATCCAATTTTACTATTTAGCCAAGATTAAACCAGATTTGAGACCAAAAACGTGACAGCTTCACTGTTATGCACAAGCAGGTTGCCTTGTGTTTTGTTTGAGTTTCATAGCCAAGAGGACTTGACTAAGTGCTTATTTGGTGGAGTTTATGGGACACAATAGGCACCCTTGTGCTTATTTAAGCACAAGGAGTCAGTCTCAATCAACAACTAGCAAGCAAAGAATCACAAACAAATTCACACACAGGCAAAAGCAAGTTGCTGTGGTAAAATAGAGCAGGTTTATGGACTTAAGGCTAATAACTAGCAATAAACTGAACTTCAATCAACCAAACTCAGCTTACCAACTCTCCAAGCAATACTTTAGCAATAGCAATAACTAACTTAGCCTAAGTCTCAACAGAATTCAAAAGATCATAGCACAAACTGAGCAAAGATAAGCAGATTAATGACTATGCCAAATTGAGCTTTGCTTTTTACTTTTTAACACTTTAAACTTGCTTGCAAACCTTCCCAAACTAAATTACCAACTTACTAAAACCTAACTTAACCTTAATCAATAACTCTAATACCTTAGATAATCATTGATCAATTAAATTGCCCTGCTTAAACCTGTAGCCAAACACCCTTGTAAAAACTGAAAACCAACTTTTCTCAAACAAAAACCTAATACAACCTATGAAAACTGATTCATACACTTCAAAACATGCATAACAACTCAAATAAACACCAATCAAGCAGCTTATACACACTTAAGCACAAAATCAAACAAAAATCACTTAAGCTTCTATTTCTGAACTTTTTCAACAAAGAGCAAGGATTACCTTAGGGTTTCACTTCCAAAACCCTAGAGGATGTTAAATCCTCCTCCCTACCAGCTGGGGCTGGTGTTGAACACAAATCAACAAGCCTTCTCACCTGTTAAAATCAAATCAAGAAAAACACACAAATATGCAACAATATAACAATCTGTTTCTTTACTTCCTTTCTTAAATACTTTCCAAACCTTTTTCAAACTTCCTAAACCTTCTTAACACGTTTTAAGAACACTGAAACAACAATCACTTACCTCTTAACACAGATTTATGAACCAATTACACCAAGAATTTTCAAATTCTTAAAACCTTTGAAACAAATTTTGAAAATCAAAATTATTTCACCAAAGTAAAATTGGAACTCAGTTTTCCTTTACCACTTATACCAACTTTAATAAATCATAAAAAAGGAATTAGATTGCAAATAAAACAAATACCAACTTTTTATATTAATTAAAAGGGATTACAAAAGTTTTTAAGGAAAACTGGAACAAGAGGATCACCCACAGGTTGGGGTCTCTTTTATACTAAGCTAAGACTATTCTAGAACCCTAAAAACATAACCCTAATCACTAGAAATCCCTCATTTGCCCTTGACACGTTTTTGAGATGAGTTGTCTTTTCTTGATCTCCACTGTTCAATTTTGCTTTGGGAGGAAGGCATATATCTTGGTCGTTCGATTTGGACACGTCACAAGTCTTGGAGCCAAAGGAATGTTGTGATTGGTGGACGGGGTATTTGGGGGTGGGGGCCACAAACGTGGGAGTGAGTAGTTTAGGCGTGGGAAAGGTTTGTATGGGTGTGAATCAAGCGTGTGCACTTTTAATTGGATTTTTACCCAGGTTAGGTTGATGTAATTTCTGGGAGTGAAAAGGGAACAGTAATTCCCTTTTGATCCGATATTAGGGGAAAGCTGAGTGTTAGGCGCCTTTTCTTGTTTGAATGTTTCATTCTTGACACATTAAGTCCTTGGGTTTTGAAGTTTTTGGCTTTCAAGTTTTCCAGCCCTAAAACTCATGTTCCTTTGTAAATAAGTTTCAACCTTTCACACTTTTGGCACAAAACATTTCCAAAATGTTTCAAAGGATTGTTTTTGCCATGTTTTGATTTTTCAAGGGCTGATCTTGGACTTCTTGATCTTCAAAGGTCTTCAATACATCTTAATCTTCATGAGGGACCATAATTGGCAATTTGAAATTGTTGAGGGACCAATCTTGTCATTTCTTCAAAGTTGAAGGACCTTTTTGCAATTTTGACAAACTTAAGGGACCAAACTTGTAATTATTAATATACAAGGGTTTTAAGTGTTATTTCTTCATAGAATGAGGATCAATCTTGTTTGCCTTCAAGTCTTCAAGGGTATTTGTTGAACTTTTCATGATTAGGGCCCGGTTCATTGTGCGTCTTCGTTTCTCGTGTTCGTTTTTCCTTGTATCTTGTGATCTTTTGTCTTTTTCACGATATCCATACCTAAAATACACAAGTAAACAAACACAAGCATATATATGGTATTTTATGACATTTTAATGCATTTAAAGCCCGAAAAGAACGATGAGATCATGTATAAATGCCATCTCATCACTCCCCCATACTAAGCCATTGCCGTGCCCTCACGCAATGCTAGAATAAAGTATCTAAGCATCACCAAAGTTCAATTTTATTAACCTTTATTGACGAGTAAAAGACTTGCAACATACTACGATGATGTGTAAAGACATAATGTATGATTTTCATCACAAAAAGTGACTTTTAGGGTCAAAGAATAGAAACAAGTTAATGTCCCTTAGAGTAAACTTCGTCATCCTTGATTGTCATACATTCCATGCTAAGTGCAAAAACAAGATCATTGTTGGTACAAGTCACAATGCTAACACTACTCATACGTTCAAATTGTGTAATACTTTTTCTCCCCGCAATCCTAGTTATTATAAAAGGAAATGGGTTACTAGCATTTTTTATCTATTTGTCATGGATCACAAGTGACTCATATTGACTTATTTGAGTAGTTATTAGTCCGAAAGCAAAGTAGCACGATTTGATCAATAGTTAGCCGAAGGACAAAATCTTTTAAAACGGCTTCTCGTGTATCTCCTTAAGTTCATATCTTGGCATAACTCGTTTCACGATTTGAGACCTTTCTCGGACCGATATTTGGCATGTACTTCATACTTCAAATCTTGGGAAGACGTTCTTGAAATAATGGTCTTCTCTTCATATAATTGGAATTTCTTCACTTGACGTTTTTGAGAGATTCTTCATATAGGACCACGACTTCATCATTTTTCTTCAATCTTTACTTTGGATTTTGATATACAACGATCCGCCTCCTTTTCGGACTTGGATATATTTATCCTCATACCTTGTTAGGGTCTTTTTGGATAGACTTTCTCCATTCTTTAGGGGAGTAATAGCTTCTCGTCGTGTGTCTCGATCCTTCATATTGATTTTGGAATAATGATACTTCACATCATCTTTGGATATTTAGCAAAAATAGAGCTCCTCATGCCTTGTTAGGGCCTTTTTGGATGATCGCCAATCTTCGCGTCCCGCTTCAATAAATTATGCCTTGGCTATGAACTCTATTCAACCCCGAGCAACTTTTAAACGATCTTGCGCTAGAGGCTAAGTAACCTTTCAAATCGTACGACCTTACTTATTGCAATTATGATTTATTCCTAATGCATTGATCTTATGGGAAGAAAAAGCCACAATTAAAAACATATGAGTTTTTGAAAGAACACTTTCATGTTCTAGGTTTAGCATGATCACTTGTCTAACTCTATCATTTCTCGTTCTTCACTATTTAAAGACCTCTAATTAAAGAGACTCGTGAATACTTAGCCATGCAAGTCAAAATTAAGCCAAATTTGGATTAGCTTTCATTAAGACTATATCAAATCAAAGTTTTGGGGTTTTCAAGCCACCTATAGGATCTTGCACTTTCTTGGACTTTTTCAAGTTTAGAGAATGCGTTTTAAAGTTCCCTTGATAAGTGACTTTCTAGAATCAATTATAGGAACTTGCGAAAAGTTCTTGTTCTTAACCCGAATGAATTAAGACTTTCGCGTTTTAAAGCTCCCTATATAAAAGTCTAGCAAAACTTGAATTGAGCGGGTTAAGGAATGTAAATGGCTCCAAATGCCCATCAAGTCAAAAATTAACTCTTATTCTACCCATCGGAAAATATACATTCGTGTCTTAAAAACACTTATGAAATCTAAGAAAAATTTTAAAATTTGGCCATTTTTAGCCTTATTAGCAAAACAAACATTGAAAGTTGGAAAACGTGAGGGCGTAGCAAAGCAAGTACCTATTCACCCCCCCCCCCCCCCCCCCATACTAAAAGTAAACATTGTCCTCAATGTTTCGAGTCTAAAGGTGGAGCACCCCCATACTAGAGACGAAGAGTCGAATGCTTAGGATCTAGCATGGAAAGGGTGATCAACAATATATCTAAAGCCGTTTATTAATTATGCTAAAAGATAATTGTTAGAACAATAAAGGATATGTCATAGATTCGTGAAAAACTTCTTCAAACGAACGATGGAGGCTCACGTAAACGAACACGAGAGTCTTCAATCGTAGATGATGATGATCTAAATAACACAATCACAAACAACCACGAGACAACGAGTTGGAAGGGTACAAGTCCCCTTATTAGTGAATATAAAAGATAAGCATGGGATCTCCCCCACGAGGCACCTCGTTTTTGATTACCGAGTCATGAGCTCGACTCGATCCCCTTAAAATGTGAACATTTAGGGATATCAATGGTGTGGTCAATTTTTGATGGGGCTTACATGATAAACAAGGCCCAAAAAGTAACCGGTAAAAAGGACTAAGTCCTTATATGATGCAAAATACCGGGGTCGAAGATGGCGTTCTCGTTCTCATGGAAAAAACAAATTAACACCACTCCCACATGTGCCATAAACTCAAAGAGTTTGAAGAAAATAGATGAGAAGTAGAAGGGTGAGACAATTGGTAAGACAAACGTTTGAGCTACTCGAGGTAGACTCGCACCAAGCAAATAGAAAGATTTTCCATTTATTGCATCGGTGGAAGACCGAGATTTCCCTTTATATGCAATTCCGGGATCGAATATCTCGTCCTCGGTGGACAAGGATGAGGGAACATATGGGGCTTCCCCATACTAGAACCACACAAAACATCGTCAAGAGGAGTAGACGAGTTTGTAGCACTCAAAACACGGTGTGATGACGGAGTTAGATTTGTAGAAAAATCAATTAAATCACATTTAAGATCTTTTCCTTTGTTATCTTTTAAACTCTCCTTATGAAAACCCTTTTTGATTATGTCGAAAATATTCGGTGTTTCTAAGACGATGTTAGTTACACTAAAAATTCTCACATTTTGAAACCGTTTTGGTTTTGGTGGTGGCAAGTTCTCAAAACGTTTATCGACGAAGAAAACCTCCCCATTGGGGTCTACATATTCATCATCCGAAAGATCTTCCGTAGAAACCGGCAACTTATCAACACTTTTCAAGAATGAATGAGGCGAAGGATTTTTCGATTCAAGTATTGATGGTTTCTCCTTTGTAGGTTTTGCACTCATAACCTCCACCGGCGGAGGAAATGGTAAATTGTTTTTGGAGACATTCCCTAAAACTCTTGGTGAAAATTCTTTGCAAATGACATTGGTCGAGTCACCATGGTTTAAAGTTGCAATAGAATATACATGAGAAAGATTGGAGTTTTGTGTTGCATTGATGACAAGTTCTTCTTCATTGAAACGAAGGGTGATTTTTCGAGCATGAACATCGATAAGTGCTCGTGATGTATCCAAAAATGAACGACCCAAAATGAGAGGAACTTTTCGATCGATGGGAATGTCTACAACGATAAAGTCAACGGGATAGTAAAACTTTCCGACTTTAACGAAAAGGTCCTCGGCTACTCCACATGCCATGATCGTAGAATGATCGGCCATCTCGATGGACATGTTCGAAGGAGTAAGAGCCGGAAGCGAAAGCGATTTGAAAATCTCGAGAGGCATTAAATTAATACTAGCACCAAGATCGGCCAAGGCGTAGCATTCCTCCATATCTTGAATAGCACACGGAATCAAAAATTTACCGGGATCACCGACTTTTTGTGGTATGCGGCTTAGAAAAACCGATGAACAACTAGACGATTGTTGTAACTTCTCTTTGTTGTTAAGCATACTTTTGAAGTTTGCGGCAAATCGAGGCATCATGATTAAAGCATCGGCAAAACTTATGTTAAAATGTAGATCACGAAACATTTTCATAAATAGCTCAAATTGATAATTATTCCTTTCTTGTGCTTTCTCTTTGTTTCGTCTCGAAGGATATGGTAAAGGTGGTGTGGGTTGGTCATTAGGCAACGTCCTTGGAAACTCGGGTTCCATAATTGGTGTTGGTTCAACCGTAGGTGTGGTTTGAGCGGTTCTTCGTGGGATTGTAATGTGCTCCTTTTCGACCATCACCTCGGGTTCTTTCTCGATTTCCTTCTCCTTAGAAGTACTTGTACGAGAGATCGGTTCCTTGAAAGTTTTACCACTTCGTGTAGCAACAACCTTCAATTCTCCCCTCGGGTTGTTAATGGTATCACTAGGAAGACCACCCGAAGAAGAGGGCTTACACATGATTGCTTCAAACATCTTAGCCATTCGGTCCTCAAATTTTGATTGCCTAGTATCCGCTTTCAATAACTCTTGCTTAATCTCATGTTGTCCTAATTCCATCTTTTGTTGGTTTTGTTGAAGACGTTGGACATTTCCTTCCATTTTGTTTGCATGAGTCTTAAGTTCATTAGAAAGTTCATTTTTAAGCTCGTTTTTCAACTCGGACCTTAAGCTAATCATCTCACGTTGCATATTATCAAATTTAGCATCATTTGCTTTTGCATAATCCAAAAATTCTCCTTGCAAATTTTTCGTGTGAGCATTTTGAAAACCTTGTGTAGTGTTTTGAAAATCACGGTTTTGGTTTTGATTAGAGATTTGTCCATTCCCACTTTGATAATTACCTTTGTTGTAATTGCGTGTGTTGCCTTGGTAATTACCTTGGTTGTTGTTTCGATAATTATTAACATTTTGGTTTGGTGGAGCTTGATTTTGGCGGGAACCTTGGCCGTTTTGGTTGTAAGTTCCCGTTGCTACATAAGCACTCGAAGTGTTACCATCCGCGTTAATGCACTCGGAAAGATCATGAGCTCCCCCACAAGATAAACAACTCTTAGCAACCGCTTTAACCGAAGCGGAATTGGAAGCTTCTTGAGCCTTCCAATGGGACATTAGATTAGCAAATCTATCAAAAAACCGATTTTCCTCATTAGCTTCATCATGTAAGGCGTTAATGCTACGAGACGATTGTGACGAAGATGACGAACCCATATTGGCAACACTCGGTGTGTTACGAGGGCTATAAACCTTAGATCGATTTTCAATGATTTGTAAAGCCTCATTTGTCGTCTTGCACAAAAAATTACCACCCGCGGCGGCATTCAAATAATCTCGTTCATGATCATTAAGCCCATTATAAAAAGTATCAATTTGATGCAATTCCGAAAAATCATGGTGAGGACATTCATGTAACATCTCTTTAAATCGTTCCCATGCCATTGAAAAACTTTCATTATTACGTTGCACAAATCGTGAAATCTCATTTTTTAAGTGTGTTGTTTTAGATGGTGGAAAAAACTTGTTCACAAATTTCGAAACGAGATCGGCCCATGTCAAAATCGAATTTGGCGGTTCTTTCTCGAGCCAAATTTTTGCGGGTCCATCCAACGAATATGGAAACAACATCATCTTAATGGCGTCATGTGGAACATCCTTAAATTTGCTAGTGGCGGTGAGACGGTTGAAATTTCTAATATGGTAATGCGGGTTGTCTTTCTCGTGACCTCTAAATTTGTTTGCTTGCAACATAGACATTAAACCCGTCTTAATCTCGAAATTCTCCGCAAGGATGGCGGGAATAACAATGGCCTCTCCAAAACCCTCGGTGGGTGCTTGTAGCAACTCCATCATAGTACGATTAGCCATGATGACTTCTTGTTCTATAATAGGTTCAACAATTGGAGGTTCTTCAACAATCAACGATCCTTGATTTGCTTGCTTTTGAAGACGTTTACGAGCTCGTTTAGCTTGATTACGAGTGATCATAAACTTCACGAAGAATGGGAGGTGAGCAAAGAAGATTCTTTTTGGTTGTTTTGTGGATTTTCAATTTTTTTTGTGTTTTTGATGATATTTAATTTTTTTGGATTTTGGTGTATCTTCGTAGACAACAATCTACAAAATCTCTCCTCGAATCAAACTCTTGATTAAAGAAGCCTCAAAGGAATGAAAACGATCACGTGGAGTGAACGCCTTCGAATGACTTTAGAACTTTGGTGAAAACCAAATTGTTCAAGAGGGTTTAATCACAAAGAAAACCAAGCAAATATAGTATACGTAATAATACTTTGGGCGGCAAAACCCTCGATTAGCCTTCAATCTCAAAATACTCACAAGCAAGCGGGGAAACGAGGCGGCGCGAAGCACTTAAGAGCCTTTTTCCTTAGGGTATATTTTATAATACCCGCCTTATACCCACCTTATAGTTTGTATTTTTCAAAATCGAGCTTCACGAAAGTATTTATCTATTTTTGCCTTTTCTTTTTTTGTTTGAGATTCGAATACAATAATTAGGAGATCAAATCCCAATTAAGGTTGTGTTTTCACACTTTTGGAGATATTGTATATTGGTTGTGATACTTAATACAATATATTAATAATATTTGTACAAGAAAAACCAAGAAAACCGATAATACGTGTTAAGGGAGTTCCACTTAACACAAATACTTATTATGGATAATATCAAAAACAAAAGCTTCCAAATTAAAACACGACACACCTCCCCGGCAGCGGCGCCATTTTGATAGTTGTAAAATTACACTTGTTTAGGAAAACAAGGCAATAATATAGGGTAAGCACGACGATTTAGGAAAACCGTGTGTAAATGACCCTAAAAGTGAGTTCGTTCTCGAGGAGGCTTATGTGTGTGAATTAACTTGTATTTCTTTGAGATTAATATTGAGAAGAATGGGGATGAGAAGATGAAAGACGGTTACGTTAAAATTAAACTACGACGTAAAAGACGTAAAGCCGTAAAAAACTACCCAAATTAAAAAATTATTATACTAAGACCAAAAACAAAATCAATAATTAAAAAGGCTAAAACAAGTCTAAAATAATATAAACCAAGATAAAAATCCAACAAAGATATTTTAAAACCTTTTATTAATTAAATATTTAATTTTAAATGCTAATTAAAGCCCTAAAATTAAATATAACTAATTAAAATGTCTAAAATATGATTTTATTGAATAATCACTTAACTTATATTATTAGAAGACTAAAAAGTAATTTTCTAAAAATTAAAACCTATTAAAACTATTTTTAAAACTCTAAAAATGATTAAAAATGATTAAAACCTAATTAAACTTAAAATAATTATAAAAATTAATCTAAAAGCTAGAAAATTATTCTAAAAATGGAAATAGTCCTAATTAATGATAAAGAACCTAAGAAAAATGAAAAAGAAAGAAAAATAAAATTTTGATTTTTTAATATTAAAATAATATTAAAATAATGCTAAAAATAAAAAGTTAATAGAATTAATTCTAAAAAATTTCTAAAAACTTAAAATATTCTAACTAAGAGAAAAACACAAATTAGAGCTCCTAAACCTTTTTTAATAATTTTATAAAATTCTTTAAAGCTTATAAAAAACCTTAAAATAATATAAAATTAAAAATTAAAGTTTTTAAAACCAAAACTTAATGTAAACCTCAAAATATTTATTAAAAAGCTAAAAACTATTTTTCCTAAAAATTAAAATTCTTTTTTCTATTTTTTATTGATTTAATAAAAAACGGGTATTAATTAAATTCTAATAAATAATCTACTAAAGGGAAAAATATAAAACTAGGCTTGAAAAATCAACAATACTATAAAGGTCCTAAGAAAAATTAAAGGAAACGAAATTGCTTATTATATAAGCTGAAAACCCATGAAAAAGCTACGGCTTTTTATTAAGCACACAAATGAAAATGTGGTTAAGTAGTTTACGTGTTGGGAGGCTAACAGAAAAAGCCTCATAGATCAATGGTAAGCCCTTTCACTCCTGCTCGACAGGTCGGGGGTTCGAGTCCATGCTATGACGGTTTTTGCTAATTATTTTTTTTTTATTTTTTCTTTTTACCAAACCAATATGTGACCTTAAACAAGCTTAATTCCAATCCAATTTTACTATTTAGCCAAGATTAAACCAGATTTGAGACCAAAAACGTGACAGCTTCACTGTTATGCACAAGCAGGTTGCCTTGTGTTTTGTTTGAGTTTCATAGCCAAGAGGACTTGACTAAGTGCTTATTTGGTGGAGTTTATGGGACACAATAGGCACCCTTGTGCTTATTTAAGCACAAGGAGTCAGTCTCAATCAACAACTAGCAAGCAAAGAATCACAAACAAATTCACACACAGGCAAAAGCAAGTTGCTGTGGTAAAATAGAGCAGGTTTATGGACTTAAGGCTAATAACTAGCAATAAACTGAACTTCAATCAACCAAACTCAGCTTACCAACTCTCCAAGCATTACTTTAGCAATAGCAATAACTAACTTAGCCTAAGTCTCAACAGAATTCAAAAGATCATAGCACAAACTGAGCAAAGATAAGCAGATTAATGACTATGCCAAATTGAGCTTTGCTTTTTACTTTTTAACACTTTAAACTTGCTTGCAAACCTTCCCAAACTAAATTACCAACTTACTAAAACCTAACTTAACCTTAATCAATAACTCTAACACCTTAGATAATCATTGATCAATTAAATTGCCCTGCTTAAACCTGTAGCCAAACACCCTTGTAAAAACTGAAAACCAACTTTTCTCAAACAAAAACCTAATACAACCTATGAAAACTGATTCATACACTTCAAAACATGCATAACAACTCAAATAAACACCAATCAAGCAGCTTATACACACTTAAGCACAAAATCAAACAAAAATCACTTAAGCTTCTATTTCTGAACTTTTTCAACAAAGAGCAAGGATTACCTTAGGGTTTCACTTCCAAAACCCTAGAGGATGTTAAATCCTCCTCCCTACCAGCTGGGGCTGGTGCTGAACACAAATCAACAAGCCTTCTCACCTGTTAAAATCAAATCAAGAAAAACACACAAATATGCAACAATATAACAATCTGTTTCTTTACTTCCTTTCTTAAATACTTTCCAAACCTTTTTCAAACTTCCTAAACCTTCTTAACACGTTTTAAGAACACTGAAACAACAATCACTTACCTCTTAACACAGATTTATGAACCAATTACACCAAGAATTTTCAAATTCTTAAAACCTTTGAAACAAATTTTGAAAATCAAAATTATTTCACCAAAGTAAAATTGGAACTCAGTTTTCCTTTACCACTTATACCAACTTTAATAAATCATAAAAAAGGAATTAGATTGCAAATAAAACAAATACCAACTTTTTATATTAATTAAAAGGGATTACAAAAGTTTTTAAGGAAAACTGGAACAAGAGGATCACCCACAGGTTGGGGTCTCTTTTATACTAAGATAAGACTATTCTAGAACCCTAAAAACATAACCCTAATCACTAGAAATCCCTCATTTTCCCTTGACACGTTTTTGAGATGAGTTGTCTTTTCTTGATCTACACTGTTCAATTTTGCTTTGGGAGGAAGGCATATATCTTGGTCGTTCGATTTGGACACGTCACAAGTCTTGGAGCCAAAGGAATGTTGTGATTGGTTGACGGGGTTTTGGACATAATGTATGATTTTCATCGCAAAATGGGACGTTTAGGTTCATAGAATAAGAACACGTGAATGCTTCGTTAGAAATAATTTCGTCGTCCCCGGCAGCGGCGCCAAAATGATGTAGTGGTTTTGTATACCCTTTTAGGAAAAAGAGGCAACAAAGTAGCGGTAAGCGTTAAGCGTACGTTTAGGAAAACGTAAACACTTATGACCCTTGATGGGAATCGTTCTCTCGAGGAGGCACGTGTGTTGTGTAATGAATGATTGATTATGTTTTTGATTATTAATGAGAAGAAAAGAAGAGAAAACGACGAAGACGAAAAAAATAGAAAAATAAGGCAAAAACACTACTAGAAAGTTACGACGTAAAACGTAAAAAAAACACAAAATTTAAAATTTTAACCTAAAAATTCCTAAAAATTACTAAAAAATCCCAAATAATATTCTAAGAGTTTACAAAAAATTCAAACTTGCCAAAACGTTTTAATTAATTTAATAATGACTTTTTAATGCTAATTAAAGCCCTAAAAATCACTTTTAAATATTAAAAAGTCCTAAACAAGATTTTATAGTTTGTAAACCTCAAAAATGACCTAATTAAACTAATAACTATTTTTAAAAATTTTAAAACCAATTTAAACTATTTTTAAACTCCTAAAAACTATTAAAATCTATTAAATCTTAAATTAATTCTAAAAATTAATTGAAAAGCCTAAAAATTAAATGGAAAGTGACAAAGGTCCTATTTTAAGGTCTAGTATCTAGGAAAAATGAAAAAAAGTTAAAAATAAAACTTTTTATTTTAATGAATAAAATAATATTAAAATATTCTAAAAAATTAAAAGTCCTCAAATAAATTCTAAAAAATTCTCAAAAATCCTAAATAATCTAACTAGAACAAAAATGAAAATTAAAGTTTCTAAAACCTCTTAATTAATTTTATATTAATTTTTAAAGTTGCTAAAAAACCCTAAAATTAAATAAAATCAAAAATTAAAGTTTTTGAAAACTTTTTTATATGTAAACCTCAAAAATACAAATAAAAACCTAAAAACTATTTTTTTGTATTTTTTAACTACTGTTTAATATTTTTTAATGACTTTTTAAATTTAAAACTAGAAATAATCCTAAAAATTAATTAATTAAAAGGAAAAATAATTTTTAAACACAGAAAAGTCCTAAACTCTATCTAAAACCTAGGAAAAATGAAATAAGCTCAAAAAGTTTACTAAATAAGCTAAAAGTGAGCAAATAAGCCACGGCTTATTTATAAAAGCCCAAAACAAATACTCCTTAAGTATAATTCCAAACCAAAACTCTCAGTCAAAGTCCCTAGGGCGCAATGGTTAGCACGTTTGGTTGTGAGAGGAGTGGCGCAGGTTCGAGTCCTGGCCACGTCCTTTTTGGAATAAATATTTTTTTTTTTTTTTAACTTTAAAACTTGAACAGTACAACTAATAAGCTCACAAACAACAATCCAAATCCAAATTTGACCAAGATTAAGCAACTAAGAGCCAAGATGTGCCCAGGTCTGCTTAGTTTTCTGATAAACAAGTGAGTTCACTTGTAAACTTTGGAAACCAAGAGGACTTGGCTTGTATGCTTATTGGTGGTGTTTTCTTGGGATAAAAGGCACCCTTGTGCTCTTTCTGAGCACAAGGAGTCAATATAATAGGAAACAAGCACACTTAGCACACAAATGAGCAAAAACCAAGCATCCACAACCTACTCAATGTTTCTGTGATGATTACTAGACCTGTGGACCTTTTTAAGCAGAATTTAAACACCCTAGTGAACTTCAAGTTACCAAATTGAGCACACAATCTCACAAAATGAAGCACAAACAAACTACAAACCTTTAACACCCTAAGTCTACACAGATAATCATGAATCAAGCACCAAAATTTCCTAAAAAACAAGCAGAAAGTGATTTAGACGACTTTGGCTATACTTATCACCTTTTTCTCACCAAACTTGATTCAAATCTTTTTCAAAATACAACCCAAGCTAACTACACCCTTACTCAATCCTACTTAAAGCTTTTTAACACCTTTTTGAAAACAAATCAAGGATTTAAACCCTGGTAAAACTGATATCCAAACACTACTTTAAATTTCTATTTCAACTTTTTAGCAAACCAAATCTGTTCAAACCTCACAAAATTGATTCAGGAAGCATCCAACATGCATATGACATTACAAAAACACAAATCAAACAGCTATATCACACTTATAGCAACTAATCAAGCAAAATCACATGAAACTTATTTTTTCTGAAATTTCAACAAGGTAAAAGAAAATACCTTAGGGTTTTACTTCCAAAACCCTAGAGGATGTATAATCCTCCTCCAAACCAGCTGGGGCTGGTGCTGAACACAAATCAACAACCTTGAACCTGAAAAATCCAAAACAGAACAAAAACAAGCAAATGGATATATTCTGTTTACTTTTTTTTTTTTTTTTACCTTCTTAAAAATCTTTCCAATAAAACTTTAAAACCTCTTAACACGTTTTTGAATCAACCTCAACCTCACAAATCCAGTTTCCTTTTCCACTTTCACTTCCAAGGACTGGATTTATAAAACTTGAGACCTTTTTCAAAAACTTTTTGAAATTGAAACCTCAAACACAATCTTTCACAATTAACAATGGAACTCAGCTTTTGCATACAACAACACACAAACTTTTTATAAACATTAAAAGGAATTACAATTGACTTTAACAAATACCAAACTTCAATTTTATAAAAAAAGGAATTACAAGTTGTGCAAAAACTGGAACAAGTAGGAGTGAACATGCTCACCTCCTTTTATAGACTGAAAAGAACCTTCTAGTGCTAAAAACCCTAGCTAATGGAATTCTAGGAATGCCCTTGAGGAATCTTGAGTTTATGCTCTTTTGATGCCCTTTTTAAAATCGTCTCATGTGAATTGTTGGAGTCTTGTGTATGCCAGCAGGTTACAAATGATCAGGGACGTCCAAAATAGCTTTGGGAGCAAGCCAATGCATCTAAATCGTTGATGTGGTCAAGCATGAACAGTGACACGTGAGTTGTGTAGCAGGGGAGGGGACAATGGAATGATAGGTCGTTTTCTGGGTTATGGGGTATGTTGGGTGTGGGGTAAAGAGTAAAACCCCTATGGTTAATTAGGGTTTAGGTAAAAAACGAAGGTAATTAAATCTGGGGTGGTTAGGGTTCTAAGTGGATTAAGAACAGGTTTTGATTTGTTTTGGGTTTAAACACGTTTTAAAAATGTGTTATGGGGGGAAAATTAATTAGTGGGTGGGGTGTTGACCTTTGACTGGGGTTTATTTAATAAACCGGTTTAAATGGGATTGGGTAGGGTCGGTTTTGGGTAAGGGTTATGGGTAAATGGGTGGGTAGGGTTGACGTGTCACACCCTGGTTGGGAGATAAGGTTTGTGGTTTTGACAGATTAGGTCCCCAGGCTTTCCAATTTCATTCACTTTGTAAATAATGTTGTCAGCGCCCATTTTGTGCCTTGTCAACTTTTGCCAAGTTGTCAAAACTGGCACAAACTCTTCCAAAAGTTTTTCCAAGGGTATTAAATGCATAATCTTCAAACTTGATGGACTGATCTTGTAATATCTTCAAATATTAAGGTCCATACTTGTACAATTGATAAATGGAGGGTCAATTGTGACAAGTTCTTCAAAGATGAGGGACCATTCTTGCCAATCTTCAATTCTTCAAGGGTATTTTTGCAAAATCCAAACTTGGGCCCGGTTCATTGTGTGACCTCGTTTCCCGTGTTCGTTTTTGATTGATTCTTGTGTTCTTTTGCCAATTCCTCAATATCCGTACCTAAAAATACACAAGTAACAAACACGAGCATATATTTGGTCTATTTTATGATATTTTATGCATTTTAAGGCCGTTTTGGACGATGAGACCATGTATAAAAGCAGTCTCATCACTCCCCCATACTAAACCATTGCCGTGCCCTCACGCAATGCTAGAATAAAGTATCGTAACAACTCCAAAATTTTATTTTATTCACTTTTATTGAAAAGGAAAACTAGCTACACACTATGATTACTACTACTTGCGTTTTGGACATAATGTATGATTTTCATCGCAAAATGGGACGTTTAGGTTCATAGAATAAGAACACGTGAATGCTTCGTTAGAAATAATTTCGTCGTCCTCGATTTTCACTTTAGGATGTATAAATGCTTAATTAGGAGATCAAATCCCAATTAAGGTTGTGTTTTCACACTTTTGGAGATATTGTATATTGGTTGTGATACTTAATACAATATATTAATAATATTTGTACAAGAAAAACCAAGAAAACCGATAATACGTGTTAAGGGAGTTCCACTTAACACAAATACTTATTATGGATAATATCAAAAACAAAAGCTTCCAAATTAAAACACGACACACCTCCCCGGCAGCGGCGCCATTTTGATAGTTGTAAAATTACACTTGTTTAGGAAAACAAGGCAATAATATAGGGTAAGCACGACGATTTAGGAAAACCGTGTGTAAATGACCCTAAAAGTGAGTTCGTTCTCGAGGAGGCTTATGTGTGTGAATTAACTTGTATTTCTTTGAGATTAATATTGAGAAGAATGGGGATGAGAAGATGAAAGACGGTTACGTTAAAATTAAACTACAACGTAAAAGACGTAAAGCCGTAAAAAACTACCCAAATTAAAAAATTATTATACTAAGACCAAAAACAAAATCAATAATTAAAAAGGCTAAAACAAGTCTAAAATAATATAAACCAAGATAAAAATCCAACAAAGATATTTTAAAACCTTTTATTAATTAAATATTTAATTTTAAATGCTAATTAAAGCCCTAAAATTAAATATAACTAATTAAAATGTCTAAAATATGATTTTATTGAATAATCACTTAACTTATATTATTAGAAGACTAAAAAGTAATTTTATAAAAATTAAAACCTATTAAAACTATTTTTAAAACTCTAAAAATGATTAAAAATGATTAAAACCTAATTAAACTTAAAATAATTATAAAAATTAATCTAAAAGCTAGAAAATTATTCTAAAAATGGAAATAGTCCTAATTAATGATAAAGAACCTATGAAAAATGAAAAAGAAAGAAAAATAAAATTTTGATTTTTTAATATTAAAATAATATTAAAATAATGCTAAAAATAAAAAGTTAATAAAATTAATTCTAAAAAATTTCTAAAAACTTAAAATATTCTAACTAAGAGAAAAACACAAATTAGAGCTCCTAAACCTTTTTTAATAATTTTATAAAATTCTTTAAAGTTTATAAAAAACCTTAAAATAATATAAAATTAAAAATTAAAGTTTTTAAAACCAAAACTTAATGTAAACCTCAAAATATTTATTAAAAAGCTAAAAACTATTTTTCCTAAAAATTAAAATTCTTTTTTCTATTTTTTATTGATTTAATAAAAAACGGGTATTAATTAAATTCTAATAAATAATCTACTAAAGGGAAAAATATAAAACTAGGCTTGAAAAATCAACAATACTATAAAGGTCCTAAGAAAAATTAAAGGAAACGAAATTGCTTATTATATAAGCTGAAAACCCATGAAAAAGCTACGGCTTTTTATTAAGCACACAAATGAAAATGTGGTTAAGTAGTTTACGTGTTGGGAGGCTAACAGAAAAAGCCTCATAGATCAATGGTAAGCCCTTTCACTCCTGCTCGACAGGTCGGGGGTTCGAGTCCATGCTATGACGGTTTTTGCTAATTATTTTTTTTTTATTTTTTCTTTTTACCAAACCAATATGTGACCTTAAACAAGCTTAATTCCAATCCAATTTTACTATTTAGCCAAGATTAAACCAGATTTGAGACCAAAAACGTGACAGCTTCACTGTTATGCACAAGCAGGTTGCCTTGTGTTTTGTTTGAGTTTCATAGCCAAGAGGACTTGACTAAGTGCTTATTTGGTGGAGTTTATGGGACACAATAGGCACCCTTGTGCTTATTTAAGCACAAGGAGTCAGTCTCAATCAACAACTAGCAAGCAAAGAATCACAAACAAATTCACACACAGGCAAAAGCAAGTTGCTGTGGTAAAATAGAGCAGGTTTATGGACTTAAGGCTAATAACTAGCAATAAACTGAACTTCAATCAAACAAACTCAGCTTACCAACTCTCCAAGCAATACTTTAGCAATAGCAATAACTAACTTAGCCTAAGTCTCAACAGAATTCAAAAGATCATAGCACAAACTGAGCAAAGATAAGCAGATTAATGACTATGCCAAATTGAGCTTTGCTTTTTACTTTTTAACACTTTAAACTTGCTTGCAAACCTTCCCAAACTAAATTACCAACTTACTAAAACCTAACTTAACCTTAATCAATAACTCTAACACCTTAGATAATCATTGATCAATTAAATTGCCCTGCTTAAACCTGTAGCCAAACACCCTTGTAAAAACTGAAAACCAACTTTTCTCAAACAAAAACCTAATACAACCTATGAAAACTGATTCATACACTTCAAAACATGCATAACAACTCAAATAAACACCAATCAAGCAGCTTATACACACTTAAGCACAAAATCAAACAAAAATCACTTAAGCTTCTATTTCTGAACTTTTTCAACAAAGAGCAAGGATTACCTTAGGGTTTCACTTCCAAAACCCTAGAGGATGTTAAATCCTCCTCCCTACCAGCTGGGGCTGGTGCTGAACACAAATCAACAAGCCTTCTCACCTGTTAAAATCAAATCAAGAAAAACACACAAATATGCAACAATATAACAATCTGTTTCTTTACTTCCTTTCTTAAATACTTTCCAAACCTTTTTCAAACTTCCTAAACCTTCTTAACACGTTTTAAGAACACTGAAACAACAATCACTTACCTCTTAACACAGATTTATGAACCAATTACACCAAGAATTTTCAAATTCTTAAAACCTTTGAAACAAATTTTGAAAATCAAAATTATTTCACCAAAGTAAAATTGGAACTCAGTTTTCCTTTACCACTTATACCAACTTTAATAAATCATAAAAAAGGAATTAGATTGCAAATAAAACAAATACCAACTTTTTATATTAATTAAAAGGGATTACAAAAGTTTTTAAGGAAAACTGGAACAAAGGGATCACCACAGCTTGGGTCTCCTTATATACTACCTATAGAATCTACTAGAAGCATAAAAACACAAACCCTAATACAAGAAATTCTCAAAAATACCCTTTACACGTTTTTGGTGGTTGAGGTGTCAAATTGATCTAAACCGTTCCTTTTTGCTTTGGGAGGAAGCAATGCATCTCTATTGTTGATTTGGGACACGTCAGTGTGCTTGGAGCCAAAGGAATGTTCCTATTGGTGGACGGGGTATTTGGGGGTGGGGTCCATACGCATGGGATTGGGTAGTTTAGGCGTGGGAAAGGTTTGTATGGGTGTGAATCAAGCGTGTGCACTTTTAATTGGATTTTTACCCAGGTTAGGTTGATGTAATTTCTGGGAGTGAAAAGGGAACAGTAATTCCCTTTTGATCCGATATTAGGGGAAAGCTGAGTGTTAGGCGCCTTTTCTTGTTTGAATGTTTCATTCTTGACACATTAAGTCCTTGGGTTTTGAAGTTTTTGGCTTTCAAGTTTTCCAGCCCTAAAACTCATGTTCCTTTGTAAATAAGTTTCAACCTTTCACACTTTTGGCACAAAACATTTCCAAAATGTTTCAAAGGATTGTTTTTGCCATGTTTTGATTTTTCAAGGGCTGATCTTGGACTTCTTGATCTTCAAAGGTCTTCAATACATCTTAATCTTCATGAGGGACCATAATTGGCAATTTGAAATTGTTGAGGGACCAATCTTGTCATTTCTTCAAAGTTGAAGGACCTTTTTGCAATTTTGACAAACTTAAGGGACCAAACTTGTAATTATTAATATACAAGGGTTTTAAGTGTCATTTCTTCATAGAATGAGGATCAATCTTGTTTGCCTTCAAGTCTTCAAGGGTATTTGTTGAACTTTTCATGATTAGGGCCCGGTTCATTGTGCGTCTTCGTTTCTCGTGTTCGTTTTTCCTTGTATCTTGTGATCTTTTGTCTTTTTCACGATATCCGTACCTAAAATACACAAGTAAACAAACACAAGCATATATGGTATTTTATGACATTTTTATGCATTTAAAGCCCGAAAAGAATGATGAGATCATGTATAAATGCCATCTCATCACTCCCCCATACTAAGCCATTGCCGTGCCCTCACGCAATGCTAGAATAAAGTATCTAAGCATCACCAAAGTTCAATTTTATTAACCTTTATTGACGAGTAAAAGACTTGCAACATACTACGATGATGTGTAAAGACATAATGTATGATTTTCATCACAAAAAGTGACTTTTAGGGTCAAAGAATAGAAACAAGTTAATGTCCCTTAGAGTAAACTTCGTCATCCTTGATTGTCATACATTCCAATGTAAGTGCAAAAACAAGATCATTGTTGGTACAAGTCACAATGCTAACACTACTCATACGTTCAAATTGTGTAATACTTTTTCTCCCCGCAATCCTAGTTATTATAAAAGGAAATGGGTTACTAGCATTTTTTATCTATTTGTCATGGATCACAAGTGACTCATATTGACTTATTTGAGTAGTTATTAGTCCGAAAGCAAAGTAGCACGATTTGATCAATAGTTAGCCGAAGGACAAAATCTTTTAAAACGGCTTCTCGTGTATCTCCTTAAGTTCATATCTTGGCATAACTCGTTTCACGATTTGAGACCTTTCTCGGACCGATATTTGGCATGTACTTCATACTTCAAATCTTGGGAAGACGTTCTTGAAATAATGGTCTTCTCTTCATATAATTGGAATTTCTTCACTTGACGCTTTTGAGAGATTCTTCATATAGGACCACGACTTCATCATTTTTCTTCAATCTTTACTTTGGATTTTGATATACAACGATCCGCCTCCTTTTCGGACTTGGATATATTTATCCTCATACCTTGTTAGGGTCTTTTTGGATAGACTTTCTCCATTCTTTAGGGGAGTAATAGCTTCTCGTCGTGTGTCTCGATCCTTCATATTGATTTTGGAATAATGATACTTCACATCATCTTTGGATATTTAGCAAAAATAGAGCTCCTCATGCCTTGTTAGGGCCTTTTTGGATGATCGCCAATCTTCGCGTCCCGCTTCAATAAGTTATGCCTTGGCTATGAACTCTATTCAACCCCGAGCAACTTTTAAACGATCTTGCGCTAGAGGCTAAGTAACCTTTCAAATCGTACGACCTTACTTATTGCAATTATGATTTATTCCTAATGCATTGATCTTATGGGAAGAAAAAGCCACAATTAAAAACATATGAGTTTTTGAAAGAACACTTTCATGTTCTACGTTTAGCATGATCACTTGTCTAACTCTATCATTTCTCGTTCTTCACTATTTAAAGACCTCTAATTAAAGAGACTCGTGAATACTTAGCCATGCAAGTCAAAATTAAGCCAAATTTGGATTAGCTTTCATTAAGACTATATCAAATCAAAGTTTTGGGGTTTTCAAGCCACCTATAGGATCTTGCACTTTCTTGGACTTTTTCAAGTTTAGAGAATGCGTTTTAAAGTTCCCTTGATAAGTGACTATCTAGAATCAATTATAGGAACTTGCGAAAAGTTCTTGTTCTTAACCCGAATGAATTAAGACTTTCGCGTTTTAAAGCTCCCTATATAAAAGTCTAGCAAAACTTGAATTGAGCGGGTTAAGGAATGTAAATGGCTCCAAATGCCCATCAAGTCAAAAATTAACTCTTATTCTACCCATCGGAAAATATACATTCGTGTCTTAAAAACACTTATGAAATCTAAGAAAATTTTTAAAATTTGGCCATTTTTAGCCTTATTAGCAAAACAAAACATTGAAAGTTGGAAAACGTGAGGGCGTAGCAAAGCAAGTATCTATTCATCCCCCCATACTAAAAGTAAACATTGTCCTCAATGTTTCGAGTCTAAAGGTGGAGCACCCCCATACTAGAGACGAAGAGTCGAATGCTTAGGATCTAGCATGGAAAGGGTGATCAACAATATATCTAAAGCCGTTTATTAATTATGCTAAAAGATAATTGTTAGAACAATAAAGGATATGTCATGGATTCGTGAAAAACTTCTTCAAACGAACGATGGAGGCTCACGTAAACGAACACGAGAGTCTTCAATCGTAGACGATGATGATGATCTAGATAACACAATCACAAACAACCACGAGACAACGAGTTGGAAGGGTACAAGTCCCCTTATTAGTGAATATAAAAGATAAGCATGGGATCTCCCCCACGAGGCACCTCGTTTTTGATTACCGAGTCATGAGCTCGACTCGATCCCCTTAAAATGTGAACATTTAGGGATATCAATGGTGTGGTCAATTTTTGATGGGGCTTACATGATAAACAAGGCCCAAAAAGTAACCGGTAAAAAGGACTAAGTCCTTATATGATGCAAAATACCGGGGTCGAAGATGGCGTTCTCGTTCTCATGGAAAAAACAAATTAACACCACTCCCACATGTGCCATAAACTCAAAGAGTTTGAAGAAAATAGATGAGAAGTAGAAGGGTGAGACAATTGGTAAGACAAACGTTTGAGCTACTCGAGGTAGACTCGCACCAAGCAAATAGAAAGATTTTCCATTTATTGCATCGGTGGAAGACCGAGATTTCCCTTTATATGCAATTCCGGGATCGAATATCTCGTCCTCGGTGGACAAGGATGAGGGAACATATGGGGCTTCCCCCATACTAGAACCACACAAAACATCGTCAAGAGGAGTAGACGAGTTTGTAGCACTCAAAACACGGTGTGATGACGGAGTTAGATTTGTAGAAAAATCAATTAAATCACATTTAAGATCTTTTCCTTTGTTATCTTTTAAACTCTCCTTATGAAAACCCTTTTTGATTATGTCGAAAATATTCGGTGTTTCTAAGACGATGTTAGTTACACTAAAAATTCTCACATTTTGAAACCGTTTTGGTTTTGGTGGTGGCAAGTTCTCAAAACGTTTATCGACGAAGAAAACCTCCCCATTGGGGTCTACATATTCATCATCCGAAAGATCTTCCGTAGAAACCGGCAACTTATCAACACTTTTCAAGAATGAATGAGGCGAAGGATTTTTCGATTCAAGTA
This sequence comes from Glebionis coronaria, assembly GCA_025667525.1. NCBI lineage: Eukaryota > Viridiplantae > Streptophyta > Magnoliopsida > Asterales > Asteraceae > Glebionis > Glebionis coronaria. Next base: position 345,995 of record JANFOE010000979.1, on the reverse strand, counting down.
TTGATGGTTTCTCCTTTGTAGGTTTTGCACTCATAACCTCCACCGGTGGAGGAAATGGTAAATTGTTTTTGGAGACATTCCCTAAAACTCTTGGTGAAAATTCTTTGCAAATGACATTGGTCGAGTCACCATGGTTTAAAGTTGCAATAGAATATACATGAGAAAGATTGGAGTTTTGTGTTGCATTGATGACAAGTTCTTCTTCATTGAAACGAAGGGTGATTTTTCGAGCATGAACATCGATAAGTGCTCGTGATGTATCCAAAAATGAACGACCCAAAATGAGAGGAACTTTTCGATCGATGGGAATGTCTACAACGATAAAGTCAACGGGATAGTAAAACTTTCCGACTTTAACGAAAATGTCCTCGGCTACTCCACATGCCATGATCGTAGAATGATCGGCCATCTCGATGGACATGTTCGAAGGAGTAAGAGCCGGAAGCGAAAGCGATTTGAAAATCTCGAGAGGCATTAAATTAATACTAGCACCAAGATCGGCCAAGGCGTAGCATTCCTCCATATCTTGAATAGCACACGGAATCAAAATTTACCGGGATCACCGACTTTTTGTGGTATGCGGCTTAGAAAAACCGATGAACAACTAGACGATTGTTGTAACTTCTCTTTGTTGTTAAGCATACTTTTGAAGTTTGCGGCAAATCGAGGCATCATGATTAAAGCATCGGCAAAACTTATGTTAAAATGTAGATCACGAAACATTTTCATAAATAGCTCAAATTGATAATTGTTCCTTTCTTGTGCTTTCTCTTTGTTTCGTCTCGAAGGATATGGTAAAGGTGGTGTGGGTTGGTCATTAGGCAACGTCCTTGGAAACTCGGGTTCCATAATTGGTGTTGGTTCAACCGTAGGTGTGGTTTGAGCGGTACTTCGTGGGATTGTAATGTGCTCCTTTTCGACCATCACCTCGGGTTCTTTCTCGATTTCCTTCTCCTTAGAAGTACTTGTACGAGAGATCGGTTCCTTGAAAGTTTTACCACTTCGTGTAGCAACAACCTTCAATTCTCCCCTCGGGTTGTTAATGGTATCACTAGGAAGACCACCCGAAGAAGAGGGCTTACACATGATTGCTTCAAACATCTTAGCCATTCGGTCCTCAAATTTTGATTGCCTAGTATCCGCTTTCAATAACTCTTGCTTAATCTCATGTTGTCCTAATTCCATCTTTTGTTGGTTTTGTTGAAGACGTTGGACATTTCCTTCCATTTTGTTTGCATGAGTCTTAAGTTCATTAGCAAGTTCATTTTTAAGCTCGTTTTTCAACTCGGACCTTAAGCTAATCATCTCACGTTGCATATTATCAAATTTAGCATCATTTGCTTTTGCATAATCCAAAAATTCTCCTTGCAAATTTTTCGTGTGAGCATTTTGAAAACCTTGTGTAGTGTTTTGAAAATCACGGTTTTGGTTTTGATTAGAGATTTGTCCATTCCCACTTTGATAATTCCCTTTGTTGTAATTGCGTGTGTTGCCTTGGTAATTACCTTGGTTGTTGTTTCGATAATTATTAACATTTTGGTTTGGTGGAGCTTGATTTTGGCGGGAACCTTGGCCGTTTTGGTTGTAAGTTCCCGTTGCTACATAAGCACTCGAAGTGTTACCATCCGCGGTAATGCACTCGGAAAGATCATGAGCTCCCCCACAAGATAAACAACTCTTAGCAACCGCTTTAACCGAAGCGGAATTGGAAGCTTCTTGAGCCTTCCAATGGGACATTAGATTAGCAAATCTATCAAAAAACCGATTTTCCTCATTAGCTTCATCATGTAAGGCGTTAATGCTACGAGACGATTGTGACGAAGATGACGAACCCATATTGGCAACACTCGGTGTGTTACGAGGGCTATAAACCTTAGATCGATTTTCAATGATTTGTAAAGCCTCATTTGTCGTCTTGCACAAAAAATTACCACCCGCGGCGGCATTCAAATAATCTCGTTCATGATCATTAAGCCCATTATAAAAAGTATCAATTTGATGCAATTCCGAAAAATCATGGTGAGGACATTCATGTAACATCTCTTTAAATCGTTCCCATGCCATTGAAAAACTTTCATTATTACGTTGCACAAATCGTGAAATCTCATTTTTTAAGTGTGTTGTTTTAGATGGTGGAAAAAACTTGTTCACAAATTTCGAAACGAGATCGGCCCATGTCAAAATCGAATTTGGCGGTTCTTTCTCGAGCCAAATTTTTGCGGGTCCATCCAACGAATATGGAAACAACATCATCTTAATGGCGTCATGTGGAACATCCTTAAATTTGCTAGTGGCGGTGAGACGGTTGAAATTTCTAATATGGTAATGCGGGTTGTCTTTCTCGTGACCTCTAAACTTGTTTGATTGCAACATAGACATTAAACCCGTCTTAATCTCGAAATTCTCCGCAAGGATGGCGGGAATAACAATGGCCTCTCCAAAACCCTCGGTGGGTGCTTGTAGCAACTCCATCATAGTACGATTAGCCATGATGACTTCTTGTTCTATAATAGGTTCAACAGTTGGAGGTTCTTCAACAATCAACGATCCTTGATTTGCTTGCTTTTGAAGACGTTTACGAGCTCGTTTAGCTTGATTACGAGTGATCATAAACTTCACGAAGAATGGGAGGTGAGCAAAGAAGATTCTTTTTGGTTGTTTTGTGGATTTTCAATTTTTTTTGTGTTTTTGATGATATTTAATTTTTTTGGATTTTGGTGTATCTTCGTAGACAACAATCTACAAAATCTCTCCTCGAATCAAACTCTTGATTAAAGAAGCCTCAAAGGAATGAAAACGATCACGTGGAGTGAACGCCTTCGAATGACTTTAGAACTTTGGTGAAAACCAAATTGTTCAAGAGGGTTTAATCACAAAGAAAACCAAGCAAATATAGTATACGTAATAATACTTTGGGCGGCAAAACCCTCGATTAGCCTTCAATCTCAAAATACTCACAAGCAAGCGGGGAAACGAGGCGGCGCGAAGCACTTAAGAGCCTTTTTCCTTAGGGTATATTTTATAATACCCGCCTTATACCCACCTTATAGTTTGTGTTTTTCAAAATCGAGCTTCACGAAAGTATTTATCTATTTTTGCCTTTTCTTTTTTTGTTTGAGATTCGAATACAATAATTAGGAGATCAAATCCCAATTAAGGTTGTGTTTTCACACTTTTGGAGATATTGTATATTGGTTGTGATACTTAATACAATATATTAATAATATTTGTACAAGAAAAACCAAGAAAACCGATAATACGTGTTAAGGGAGTTCCACTTAACACAAATACTTATTATGGATAATATCAAAAACAAAAGCTTCCAAATTAAAACACGACACACCTCCCCGGCAGCGGCGCCATTTTGATAGTTGTAAAATTACACTTGTTTAGGAAAACAAGGCAATAATATAGGGTAAGCACGACGATTTAGGAAAACCGTGTGTAAATGACCCTAAAAGTGAGTTCGTTCTCGAGGAGGCTTATGTGTGTGAATTAACTTGTATTTCTTTGAGATTAATATTGAGAAGAATGGGGATGAGAAGATGAAAGACGGTTACGTTAAAATTAAACTACGACGTAAAAGACGTAAAGCCGTAAAAAACTACCCAAATTAAAAAATTATTATACTAAGACCAAAAACAAAATCAATAATTAAAAAGGCTAAAACAAGTCTAAAATAATATAAACCAAGATAAAAATCCAACAAAGATATTTTAAAACCTTTTATTAATTAAATATTTAATTTTAAATGCTAATTAAAGCCCTAAAATTAAATATAACTAATTAAAATGTCTAAAATATGATTTTATTGAATAATCACTTAACTTATATTATTAGAAGACTAAAAAGTAATTTTCTAAAAATTAAAACCTATTAAAACTATTTTTAAAACTCTAAAAATGATTAAAAATGATTAAAACCTAATTAAACTTAAAATAATTATAAAAATTAATCTAAAAGCTAGAAAATTATTCTAAAAATGGAAATAGTCCTAATTAATGATAAAGAACCTAAGAAAAATGAAAAAGAAAGAAAAATAAAATTTTGATTTTTTAATATTAAAATAATATTAAAATAATGCTAAAAATAAAAAGTTAATAAAATTAATTCTAAAAAATTTCTAAAAACTTAAAATATTCTAACTAAGAGAAAAACACAAATTAGAGCTCCTAAACCTTTTTTAATAATTTTATAAAATTCTTTAAAGTTTATAAAAAACCTTAAAATAATATAAAATTAAAAATTAAAGTTTTTAAAACCAAAACTTAATGTAAACCTCAAAATATTTATTAAAAAGCTAAAAACTATTTTTCCTAAAAATTAAAATTCTTTTTTCTATTTTTTAATGATTTAATAAAAAACGGGTATTAATTAAATTCTAATAAATAATCTACTAAAGGGAAAAATATAAAACTAGGCTTGAAAAATCAACAATACTATAAAGGTCCTAAGAAAAATTAAAGGAAACGAAATTGCTTATTATATAAGCTGAAAACCCATGAAAAAGCTACGGCTTTTTATTAAGCACACAAATGAAAATGTGGTTAAGTAGTTTACGTGTTGGGAGGCTAACAGAAAAAGCCTCATAGATCAATGGTAAGCCCTTTCACTCCTGCTCGACAGGTCGGGGGTTCGAGTCCATGCTATGACGGTTTTTGCTAATTATTTTTTTTTTATTTTTTCTTTTTACCAAACCAATATGTGACCTTAAACAAGCTTAATTCCAATCCAATTTTACTATTTAGCCAAGATTAAACCAGATTTGAGACCAAAAACGTGACAGCTTCACTGTTATGCACAAGCAGGTTGCCTTGTGTTTTGTTTGAGTTTCATAGCCAAGAGGACTTGACTAAGTGCTTATTTGGTGGAGTTTATGGGACACAATAGGCACCCTTGTGCTTATTTAAGCACAAGGAGTCAGTCTCAATCAACAACTAGCAAGCAAAGAATCACAAACAAATTCACACACAGGCAAAAGCAAGTTGCTGTGGTAAAATAGAGCAGGTTTATGGACTTAAGGCTAATAACTAGCAATAAACTGAACTTCAATCAACCAAACTCAGCTTACCAACTCTCCAAGCAATACTTTAGCAATAGCAATAACTAACTTAGCCTAAGTCTCAACAGAATTCAAAAGATCATAGCATAAACTGAGCAAAGATAAGCAGATTAATGACTATGCCAAATTGAGCTTTGCTTTTTACTTTTTAACACTTTAAACTTGCTTGCAAACCTTCCCAAACTAAATTACCAACTTACTAAAACCTAACTTAACCTTAATCAATAACTCTAACACCTTAGATAATCATTGATCAATTAAATTGCCCTGCTTAAACTTGTAGCCAAACACCCTTGTAAAAACTGAAAACCAACTTTTCTCAAACAAAAACCTAATACAACCTATGAAAACTGATTCATACACTTCAAAACATGCATAACAACTCAAATAAACACCAATCAAGCAGCTTATACACACTTAAGCACAAAATCAAACAAAAATCACTTAAGCTTCTATTTCTGAACTTTTTCAACAAAGAGCAAGGATTACCTTAGGGTTTCACTTCCAAAACCATAGAGGATGTTAAATCCTCCTCCCTACCAGCTGGGGCTGGTGCTGAACACAAATCAACAAGCCTTCTCACCTGTTAAAATCAAATCAAGAAAAACACACAAATATGCAACAATATAACAATCTGTTTCTTTACTTCCTTTCTTAAATACTTTCCAAACCTTTTTCAAACTTCCTAAACCTTCTTAACACGTTTTAAGAACACTGAAACAACAATCACTTACCTCTTAACACAGATTTATGAACCAATTACACCAAGAATTTTCAAATTCTTAAAACCTTTGAAACAAATTTTGAAAATCAAAATTATTTCACCAAAGTAAAATTGGAACTCAGTTTTCCTTTACCACTTATACCAACTTTAATAAATCATAAAAAAGGAATTAGATTGCAAATAAAACAAATACCAACTTTTTATATTAATTAAAAGGGATTACAAAAGTTTTTAAGGAAAACTGGAACAAAGGGATCACCACAGCTTGGGTCTCCTTATATACTACCTATAGAATCGACTAGAAGCATAAAAACACAAACCCTAATACAAGAAATTCTCAAAAATACCCTTTACACGTTTTTGGTGGTTGAGGTGTCAAATTGATCTAAACCGTTCCTTTTTGCTTTGGGAGGAAGCAATGCATCTCTATTGTTGATTTGGGACACGTCAGTGTGCTTGGAGCCAAAGGAATGTTCCTATTGGTGGACGGGGTATTTGGGGGTGGGGTCCATACGCATGGGATTGGGTAGTTTAGGCGTGGGAAAGGTTTGTATGGGTGTGAATCAAGCGTGTGCACTTTTAATTGGATTTTTACCCAGGTTAGGTTGATGTAATTTCTAGGAGTGAAAAGGGAACAGTAATTCCCTTTTGATCCGATATTAGGGGAAAGCTGAGTGTTAGGCGCCTTTTCTTGTTTGAATGTTTCATTCTTGACACATTAAGTCCTTGGGTTTTGAAGTTTTTGGCTTTCAAGTTTTCCAGCCCTAAAACTCATGTTCCTTTGTAAATAAGTTTCAACCTTTCACACTTTTGGCACAAAACATTTCCAAAATGTTTCAAAGGATTGTTTTTGCCATGTTTTGATTTTTCAAGGGCTGATCTTGGACTTCTTGATCTTCAAAGGTCTTCAATACATCTTAATCTTCATGAGGCACCATAATTGGCAATTTGAAATTGTTGAGGGACCAATCTTGTCATTTCTTCAAAGTTGAAGGACCTTTTTGCAATTTTGACAAACTTAAGGGACCAAACTTGTAATTATTAATATACAAGGGTTTTAAGTGTCATTTCTTCATAGAATGAGGATCAATCTTGTTTGCCTTCAAGTCTTCAAGGGTATTTGTTGAACTTTTCATGATTAGGGCCCGGTTCATTGTGCGTCTTCGTTTCTCGTGTTCGTTTTTCCTTGTATCTTGTGATCTTTTGTCTTTTTCACGATATCCGTACCTAAAATACACAAGTAAACAAACACAAGCATATATATGGTATTTTATGACATTTTTATGCATTTAAAGCCCGAAAAGAACGATGAGATCATGTATAAATGCCATCTCATCACTTAAAACACGACACACCTCCCCAATTAAGTATAAATGCTTAATCATGTATAAATGCTTAATTGGGATTTGATCTCCCAATTTATACAAAATGATGTAGTAGTAATCATAGTGTGTAGCTAGTTTTCCTTTTCAATAAAAGTGAATAAAATAAAATTTTGGAGTTGTTACGATACTTTATTCTAGCATTGCGTGAGGGCACGGCAATGGTTTAGTATGGGGGAGTGATGAGACTGCTTTTATACATGGTCTCATCGTCCAAAACGGCCTTAAAATGCATAAAATATCATAAAATAGACCAAATATATGCTCGTGTTTGTTACTTGTGTATTTTTAGGTACGGATATTGAGGAATTGGCAAAAGAACACAAGAATCAATCAAAAACGAACACGGGAAACGAGGTCGCACAATGAACCGGGCCCAAGTTTGGATTTTGCAAAAATACCCTTGAAGAATTGAAGATTGGCAAGAATGGTCCCTCATCTTTGAAGAACTTGTCACAATTGACCCTCCATTTATCAATTGTACAAGTATGGACCTTAATATTTGAAGATATTACAAGATCAGTCCATCAAGTTTGAAGATTATGCATTTAATACCCTTGGAAAAACTTTTGGAAGAGTTTGTGCCAGTTTTGACAACTTGGCAAAAGTTGACAAGGCACAAAATGGGCGCTGACAACATTATTTACAAAGTGAATGAAATTGGAAAGCCTGGGGACCTAATCTGTCAAAACCACAAACCTTATCTCCCAACCAGGGTGTGACACGTCAACCCTACCCACCCATTTACCCATAACCCTTACCCAAAACCGACCCTACCCAATCCCATTTAAACCGGTTTATTAAATAAACCCCAGTCAAAGGTCAACACCCCACCCACTAATTAATTTTCCCCCCATAACACATTTTTAAAACGTGTTTAAACCCAAAACAAATCAAAACCTGTTCTTAATACACTTAGAACCCTAACCACCCCAGATTTAATTACATCATTTTGGCGCCGCTGCCGGGGAGGCGTGTTGTGTTTTGATTGAACAATTGTTGTTTTTCTATATTAGCCATAAATATAATTGTATTAATAGCACTCTATTAATACGTATTATCGTTTTTCGGTTTTTGTGTGAATACTATTAGTATATTGTATACGTAGAACAATAAATACACAAGTACTCCAAATACGTGAGCAATCACAACCTTGATTCGGGATTTCATCACTCGATCATTGTATTCGAATCTCAAACCAAAGAAAAAAGGCAAAAATAGGTAAATACTTTCGTGAAGCTTAATCTTGATAATACAAACTATAAGGTGGGTATAAGGCGGTTGTATTTCACAACCTAAAGGAAAAAAGGCTCTTAAGTGCTTCGCGCCGCCTCGTTTCCTCCGCTTGCTTGTGCGTATTTGATTTTGAGAGTGAATCGAGGGTTTTGCCGCCCAAAGTATTATTACATATCATATATATTTTCTTGGTTTCCATTTGATTAAACCCTCTTGAACGATTTGGTGTTCCACCATCGTTCTAAAGTCATCGAAGGCGTTCACTCCACGTGATCATTTTCATTCCTTGAGGCCTTTTTAATCAAGAGATTTGATTAGTGAGGAGATTTGTGGACTCATTGTCTACTTAATACATTCACCAATTTCCAAAAAAGGTTAATACAATCAAAAACCACAAAAAAATTGAAAAAACACAAAATACCAAAAAGAATCTTCTTTGCTCGCCTTCTCGTTGTACGTGACGTTTATGCAAACCCGCTCTAAAGCTAGACGTGCTCGTAAACGAAGAAACAAATCACTCACTCAATCTAGTGAGGAGTCTCCAAGTGAGGAACCTATTGTAGAACAAGAGGCTATCATGGCTAATCGTACTATGATGGAGTTGCTTCAAGCACCCACCGAGGGTTTTGGAGAGGCCATTGTGATTCCCGCCATCCTTGCGGAGAACTTTGAAATCAAAACGGGTTTAATGTCTATGTTGCAAGCAAACAAGTTTCGCGGTCATGAAAAAGACAACCCACATTATCACATTAGGCAATTTAATCGTCTCACCGCGACAAGCAAGTTTAAGGATGTACCACACGATGCCATTAAGATGATGTTGTTTCCTTACTCGTTAGATGGACCCGCCAAGATTTGGCTTGAGAAAGAACCGCCGAATTCGATTTTGACATGGGCCGATCTCGTGTCTAAATTTGTGAATCAATTTTTTCCACCATCTAAGACAACACATTTGAAAAACGAAATTTCACGTTTTACACAAAGACCAAATGAAAGTTTTTCAATGGCTTGGGAGAGATTTAAAGAAATGCTACATGAATGTCCACACCATGATTTTTCCGAATTGCATCAAATTGACACTTTTTATAATGGGCTTAATGAACATGAACGAGATTATTTAAATGCCGCCGCGGGTGGTAATTTTTTGTGCAAAACGACCAATGAGGCTTTGAAAATCATAGAAAATAGGTCTAAGGTCTATAGCCCTCGTAACACACCGAGTGTTGCCAATTTGGGCTCGTCATCATCTCGTTCCATTAATGCCTTGCAAGATGAAGCAAATGAGGAGAATCGGTTTTTCGATAGGTTTTCGACTCTTATGTCTCATTGGAAAGCTCAAGAAGCTTCAAACACCGCTTCGGTTAAAGCGGTTGCTAAGAGTTGTATTTCGTGTGGTGGAGCTCATGATTTTTCCGAGTGCATTACCGCGGATGGTAACACTTCGAATGCTTATGTAGCCACGGGAACTTATAACCAAATCGGTCAAGGTTCCCGCCAAAATCAAGCTCCACAAAATCAAAATGCTAATAACTATCGAAACAACAATCAAGGTGGAAATTACCAAGGAAATCAAAGGAATTATAACAAGGGTAATTACCAAAGTGGAAATGGGCAAGTTTCTAACCAAAACCAAAACCGTGATTTTCAAACTCCTACTCAAGGTTTTCAAAATGCTCACACTAAAAAAGTTCGTTTCCCAAGGAGGTATATGTGTTGTGAATTAACTTGTATGTATTTGAGATTAATATTGAGAATAATGGGGATGAGAAGATGAAAGACGGTTACGTTAAAATTAAACTACGACGAAAAAGACGTAAAGCCGTAAAAAACTACCCAAAATTAAAAATTTTATGCTAAGACCAAAAACAAAATTAATAATTAAAAAGACTAAAAAGAAGTCTAAAATAATATAAATAAAGATAAAAATCCAACAAAGATATTTTAAAACCTTTTATTAATTAAATAATTAATTTTAAATGCTAATTAAAGCCCTAAAATTAAATTTAACTAATTCAAATGTCTAAAATATGATTTTATTGAATAATCACTTAACTTATATTATTAGAAGACTAAAAAGTAATTTTCTAAAAATTAAACCTATTAAAACTATTTTTAAAACTCTAAAAATGATTAAAAATGATTAAAACCTAATTAAACTTAAAATAATTATAAAAATTAATCTAAAAGCTAGAAAATTATTCCAAAAATGGAAATAGTCCTAATTAATGATAAAGAACCTAGGAAAAATGAAAAAGAAAGAAAAATAAAACTTTGAAAAATTAATAATAAAATAATATTAAAATATTGCTAAAAATAAAAAGTTTATAAAATTTGAAATAAAAAATTTATAAAAATCCTAAATAATATAACTAAGAGAAAAACACAAATCTAAGCTCCTAAACCCTTTTTAATAATTTTATAAAAATCTTTAAAGTTTATAAAAAACCTTAAAATAATATAAAATTAAAAATTAAAGTTTATAAAACCAAAATAAGATGTACACCTCAAAAATGTTAAATAAAACCTAAAAATTATTTTTCCTAAAAATTAAAAATCTTTTTTCTATTTTTTATTGCTTTTATAAAAAACGGGTATAAAATAAATCCTAGAAAATAAATAAATAAAAGGAAAATTATGAAACTTATCTAGAAAAATCACAAAACCTAATAAGATTCTAGGAAAATTCAAAATAAGCAAAAACGATTATCAAATAAGCTGGAATGAGCTTATTTGCTCACGGCTTAATATTTAAGAAAGAAATGAAAAATTGGTTAAGTATCTAACGTGTTGAGAGGCTAACAGAAAAAGCCTCATAGATCAATGGTAAGCCCTTTCACTCCTGCTCGACAGGTCGGGGGTTCGAGTCCATGCTATGACGGTTTTTGCTATTTTTTTTTTCTTTTTCTTATTTTTTTACTTTCCAATCAATCAGTAACCCTAATAAGCTTAAAATCCAACTTCAATTTCCTTTTAAACACAAGATTAAGCTAGGTTTGAAGATCAAAATGTATTCAGTTCTTCAAGTTTCTGAAAAACAAGTGTGAGTGCACACTTTTGCACTTTTTGAGCCAAGAGGGCTTGGCAAATGCTTTGTTGTGGATGCTATTGGACAATGGGGGCACCCTTGTGCTCATAGAAGCACAAGGAGTCAAGCACTTAGCAAATACAGGCAATAAGCACACACAGATCAAAACAGATGCACACTTAAGCAAAATCAATGCACAAAACAGACTATGAAAGTTTCTGTGATGTATAGCCTAAGTCTGGTGGTTAAGTGACAGATTATAAGCACTCTAGTTGGATTCAAATCACCAAAATTGGCATACACATTCACCAAGTGATACTCTAGCAATAACAATAACAAAATAACCCTAAGACTTAACAGGAATCAAAGACCAAGCTCACAAATCATGAAACATAAGCAGATTATGACTAATGCAGATTTGAGCAACTCTTTATCCTTTAAAACTTCACCAAACTTGCTTAAACTTGATCCAAATATACTACAAACTAACTAGAAACCTATCTTAACCCTTTTTTAAGACTCTAACACGTTTCCAAAAACAAATCAAATCAAATTACCCTGCTAAACCTTGTTTCCAAACACCCTGTTATATTTTGAAATCCAAGATTTTCAAATCAATGACCTTCTAACACCTATGAAAACTCATCAAATAGCATCCAACATGCACTAACACACATAAGAACACTAAATCAACAGCTTAACACACAAATGACCACCAAATCAAATAAGATAATATAAACTTGCTATTTCTGAAATTTTACAAGGGTAAAAGGAATTTACCTAAGGACCCTTACATCCAAGGGTCCTAGAGGATGTCAAATCCTCCTCCCTACCAGCTGGGGCTGGTGCTGAACACAAATCAACAGCTTCCCACACCTGTTTGAATCAAAATCAAAGCAAACAAAAATAATACAAGCAAATATATTTTTCTGATTTTTTCTTTCTTACTTAACCTCTTTCAAACCTTTTTAAAACTTCTTATACGTTTTGATAACACTTAATCCAATATAAATAACCTCTAAATTCCCAAACTTTAAACAGATTTCTAACACAAATCTCCAAATTTTCAAAAACTTGAAACAAATTTTGAAACACAAATTTCCTTCACCAAACAAAAGATGGAACTCAGATTCAAGCTTCACACAATACACAACTTTTAAAAAACAATAAAAAGGAATTATACTTGTTTTAAACAAAAACCAAACTTTTATTTTTCTAAAAAGGAATTACAAGTGTGAGCTTAAAAACTGGAACAAAGGATCAATGAACATGCTCATTGCCTTTTATACTGCTCTACTGAATGATCTAGAACCCTAGAAATACAAACCCTAATACTAGAAAGTCTCTAAAATGCCCTTGGACGTTTTTGGTGAATAGGTGTCCAAACTTGATCTCCACTGTCCATTTTTGCGTTGTGATGAAGCAATGCATCTCTAACGTTGATTATGGCCACGTATTACAACTTGGGGACCAAGGCGTAATATGATTGGATGAGAGGGAATTAGGGGTGGGGTCCTCAAGGCGTGGGAGTGAGGGTTTTATGCGTGGGTTAGGTTTGTGTGCGTGTGAATTACACGTGGGTAAAAGGAATTGGGTTTTAACCCAGGTTAAGTGGGGGTAAATTCTGGGCAGGTAAAAGATGAATAGTAACTCCCTTAGATCCGAAATTGGGGGAAAAGAGTTGTTAAGCGCCTTTTCCAGTTTGAATCTTTCCACTTTGGCAACTTCAGCCCTTGAGTTTTGATATTTTTGGCATTTTAAGTTTCAGCCCTAAAAACGTGATATCCTTTGCAAATAACTTTCCATCTTTTACAATTTTGGCACAAAACTTTGACAAAAGCTTATCAAGGATGATTTTTGCCATTTTGAGTATTTTCAAGGGCTGTTCTTGGACAATGTTGATCTTCAAAGGTCTTCAATATAACTTTGACTTCATGAGGGACCATATTTGGCAATTTGAATTTGTTGAGGGACTAATCTTGCCATTTCTTCAAAGTTGAAGGACCTTTTTGCAATTTTGACAAACTTAAGGGACCAAACTTGTAATTATTAATATACAAGGGTTTTAAGTGTCATTTCTTCATAGAATGAGGATCAATCTTGTTTTGTCTTCAAGTCTTTAAGGGTATTTGATGAAAATTCCATGATTAGGGCCCGGTTCATTGTACGGCTTCGTTTCTCGTGTTCGTTTTTCCTTGTATCTTGTGATCTTTTGTCTTTTTCACGATATCCGTACCTAAAATACACAAGTAAACAAACACAAGCATATATATGGTATTTTATGACATTTTTATGCATTTAAAGCCCGAAAAGAACGATGAGATCATGTATAAATGCCATCTCATCAGACATGACGAGTAAGTTCGATAAGTTGGCTGAGTTTGAAGGGCAGGATTTTCGTCGTTGGCAAAAGAAGATGCACTTTCTTCTTACCACTTTGAACGTTGTGTATGTTCTTAATACACCAAGTCCCGAATGGTCGGAGGATGAAACACTGGAAACCACTAGGCAACGGATGAAGTGGGAGAACGACGACTACATATGTCGTGGTCATATTCTGAATGGTATGTCTGACTCACTCTTTGATATCTATCAGAATACTGAATCTGCAAAGGCACTGTGGGAGTCCCTAGAATCCAAATACATGGCTTAAGATGCTTTTGCAAAGAAGTTTCTAGTAAGCAATTTCATGAATTACAGGATGGTTAATTACAGATCTCTAATGGACCAATATCATGAGATGTATAGAATTCTGGGACAAATTACCCAACAAAAACTGTTGATGGATGAGGCCATCTCGGTTGCAGTTATTATTGATAAACTGCCCCCTTCTTGGAAAGAATTCAAACATGGTTTGAAACATAAGAAGGAAGAATTAAATTTGGTTCAACTCAGTAGTGCTCTCCGAATTGAGGAAGGGTTAAGAACTCAGGAACTTGAAAATAACCCTATAGGGAAGAACCAAATTGGTGTTGATCCCAAACTTAGATCGATTTAGCTTTATGTATACGAGATTAGATCAAGTTATACACGTAGAGAAACCTTTGTATATGTATATAGTAATCTAAGTGTTATGCGGAATTAACACTTAAACAAGAACACACAATGATGTAAACAAACTTTCACTTGATTGATAATGGCAAACTTGCTTACAATGAAAGTGTTTAACATATGAAAACTTATATTGAACAATAACCTAAAGGTCTTCTTTTATAGACATAAGAAGCCTTGTACAAGAGTCTACGTATCAACTATTCTAGGTAAAGATAATTATAGAAAATACAATGTTGAACTTATCCTTACTAGAAACAAACTAGAAACAATATACGCGTAGACTAAATCTTTCCATCAGTGATTGTCTTCAATGTATCAACGCTTGACTTCTTCTTGTCAACGCTTGATCTGCCAGCGTTTGTTTTCTTCATATCAACGCTTGTTTTACTCTTGTCAGCGCTCAAGTAGACTGGCTATATTTTATTCCCAACAATCCTCCCCTAAACTTGATATCTACTCTAGTAATCAAGTTTCTGAATAAACATTAAGAACTAGGAGGAATCTTACAAACTTGTTCATACTGGTAATAAATATGTCTGATCAAATCTTTGGCCACGTCACTTGAATAATCAATCTCCAACTGTGTTGTCTTCATCTTCTCCAAGACTTCCTTGGACATGGAATACTGAGCATCTACAAGAAGATACTCAGCAATCTTTGTAGAACTCAAGTAATATACACCAGCAGCTGAATACAAACGCCATTGAAGACCACTGAGGTCATCTTCAAGATCCTTCTAAACAGCAGGATCTTCATCTCTTGGTCCACACATTCTCTTGAATGTTGACCATAGTTTTATTACATTGACTGAAGTTGGAGCTTCAGTCTCATATTTGGCCTCTAACAATCTCCATAGATCTACCAAGTCTTCTCTATCAAAACTTGCAAACAAAGATATAAGAGTGGTAAAAGTGTGAACCTCTTTCCCATACCTGCCAATCTTCCAAAACCCACATTTATCTTCTTCATAGCTTATAATAGGGTTTATGGAATCAAGTGGTAACACTTGTACCATATCTGAAGCTTCCAATGGTGAGAGCTTGAGGCTCCTTCTTATAACAGCTTCACTTGGATTCAACCTATTCATATCTTTGGGAAACTCAAGAGGGACTCCCTTCTTCAAAGGTCTGGGAACAATCATTGCCTTCTTAAGCTCCATCTCTTCTGCAAGTTCTTCCTTCCTTTCATCAGAAAGAAGTCTTAGAGTGTTTTCTTCCTACACTCTTACCCAAATGGGATAAGCTTTGAACTCCAACTCTTCAAATGTCAGTCCAATCAATTTCTTATAAGTCCATCCTGTTCCATGACATCTGAGTAGCATGTAGTACAACTCCCTTCTATCCCTTTTCAGCATTGAGAGAATATTGCTAGCTTTGTGTTTCAGAATGACCTTGCAGTCCTTTTGTACTCTCAGAAGAATCTCCAAACCCCATATCTGGTCTGAAATAGTCAAATCTGGATTCTCCATACACCTATCTTCCCAAGCATGGTACATCTGAACAACTTCTTGCATGTCAAAATCTACTTGCAATTTCAACTCATTCAATTTCTCTCTTACCAACTCATCACCATACTCAAGTCTTTCTGGTTGTTCTATTATCATGATACTTGAGTCTGAATTGGCTTCATCACTTCCTTCTTGTTGTTCTGAAGTGACAACAAAAGGTGATTCACCCACCTTGTTTCTTTCTTGTTCCACAATTTGTGCAGCCAACCTTCTATCAAACTCAATTTGTGCTGCATTCTTTGGAACATCTATTTGTACCATAATACCCTTACCTTTATCTAATGGATCAATGGTGGGTAAGGAAGATGGTAATACCTGTGAAGAAACTTCTTTGATGATGGATGATGACTGGAATACATCAACCTCATGTGCAGGTCTGTCAACGCTCAAATTTTCTTTGTCAACACCCAAGTTACTCATGTCAACGTCCAAATTACCTATCTCAGCGCCTCTTGTAATTTCTTCCAACATAGCTATAAAGGACAAGTTTAAGTTTGTAGGAGTGACTAGAGACGTATCAAAACCTGTCTATTTCTTCAAACTAGTTAGGGCTTCAGCAACACCCAAAGATTCACCATCATGTGGGCCCTTATCACTCACATTTATCTGCTCATCCTCCCCTTTGGAAGATTCCTCCATCCCACGCCTTGTGCTAGCATTTTCCAAAATAACAATCCTCTCCCTCAATTGCTTGAGTTCAAGGGCTTGTGTACTGACAATTTGTACCAAGTCTGCATTTTGCTTTTGCAAGCTAATGCAGACAGCCGTCAATTCTATTAATGTCATTGGTTCCAATCTGCCCTCCTCTAAAATGGGTATTTGACCTCCCAAGTTAGACTCATGGGGCATGGATGAGGTCTTAAAGATGTTAGGACTGTCTTGGCCAGCATCTTAGCCAGAACCAATAGTCCCAGCCTCATCCATAGCACCAACCACACTTGTGGTGGTGGTTCTCTCTGCGACATGGCTAGGACCACTAGAGGAGAACACTCCAGTAGTCCTTTGGTGTTTTTTCAACCTATATTGTGGTGGGGTAGAAGATGATGTGGATTGGGTGGATGTGGGTTGGTTAAGGGGTGTTTGGGTTTGTGAAGGATTGGTGTCAACATTTGGATTAGGCATGTCAACGCCAACATTTAATGTATCAGCGTCAAAGGGTTCTTGGTCAATTTGCATGTGTTGTGGTGAAGGTAAAGGTTCAGGTATTGGGTCAAGTTGAGGTTGTGGGTCTGGTTGGGTTTGTGCTACTTCAATGACAGCAATCATAGCTGGGGGGAGAGGTAAATCACGATGTGGGGGTGAGTTCATCTTTGTGAAAATAGCTTTCTTTTGTACAGGGATCTCATAAAAATCATCATGATCCCTTATGTAGTAATTTTGGACATCAAAAACCATTTGTAAAAATCTAAGATAAGCTAATGTCATATTATTCCCTTTGTTTTACCACATGCCCTCAAAAATCATTTTAGAATAATTAAACTTTTGCCCAGTAGCAATGCACACAATAGCACTAGCAATAGATCTATTGATCTCATTGTGTGCAGTACACTTGGGACTCAAACATTGTAAGAGGAAATGTATTAGGTACTTCCAGGCTGGGGGAAACTCCTGTTTATGATATTTGTTTAAAGTTCCCTCATCAGGGAAAGGATAACCCAAAGCCCTTAGTCCTTGTTCTATTTCATGAATAGGGAGGATGGTTATACCATATGCATCATCAAGATGCAAAGCCTGGCGAACCAAGGCTTCAGTACCCACCCATGTGCGCCCATGAACAATAAATGATAATGTAGTCACTCTATTAACTGTTGAGGAACTAACATTGTTCCAAAACTATTTAATATGTGTGACAGGAATGAGTGGAGCATGAGAAAGAGCATACCTAAGAGGAGATGCATTCAAATACGCCACCATCTGTGTGTATTGGGGAAACAGAGTATCATCAGCGTCCAAATACGCTATCATGTTGTGTTGACTCCTGAATCCCAATTCCAAATCAGTTGGTTTAAATTTTGGTGCCATTGTTGAAAGCTGTTTGAATGATTGATAAAGATGAAGTATAGGAGAAAATATTGTTAGACAAGAATGATAGGTACCCTGTTTAAAAATAGGAGCCAAATATATAGGAGAGAAATATGCATGTGATTGGTCAAAAATTAGGCAACTATTTTCAAAATACAATCAAGAAAATATTGAAAAGAAATAAGTTTATCTCATGCATTTATTGAAAGTTATCTGCTCCCAAAATTACGGCCCAAAAATTCGTCAAAAAGTAACAACTGGGTAGGTCCCATTGAGTGTCAACGGTCAAAAATAACCCATCAACGCCCAACGGCTATATTCTTGTCAACGTTTGCCAAAGCCATGTCAGCGTTTAACTTGGTCACAACAACGCTTGGAAAAACACTTATCAGCATCCAAAAATAAAAATTTATAAAAATGAAAAATGACCTTAACAAAGTAATTTATCCTAGAGAAGATAACCTATAAGTTGATAATTATTATAGGGTGGCAAGCACTGTCCAGTTATGCACACTTGCTTATGCAAGATAGACATAACAGTCCTCTAGTGTCCCTTGCTAACCAAAACTCTTAACAACTAAGTTATCTCATAAAATTCCTTGTTACTCCCAGGTAAAACCCATGATAAAATCATTCCCAAGTCTCCCAACAGACCACAACCAATTCTAGGCCAAAAATGCCTTGGCAGCATGCATAGTATATCAACTTTGCATGCTACAGTGCCTCATGATTTAGTAAAACTAACTCATACTCACCTGTGGACACAATCTAGAATTGTGATAAGAGTATCATAAGGATACCCAAAAATCCTAAAGGTTCCTAAAACCTCCCCTTAAACTGTGATACATATGTTGCCAAAAATATGCATGAACATAAAAAATTTATGTCAAGATATGAATAGAAAATTCCAACCATCATCCATAAATAAAAACATGCACAAATGATTCTCCAAGGAGCCATAAGCAACTCTGTATCCAATGGTATAATGCTAACACCACCTGCACATTTAGATTAAAAACCACAAAACTAACATTGTTGCTGACAACGTCCCGATAACACTTGTCAGCGTTAAGGAAACATTTGTCAGCGTTAGACAAATATATTGCTGACAACGTCACAATAACACTTATTAGCGTTAAAGTAACCTTTGTCAGTGTTAGAAAAATATAGTGGAAAATCTAAATCCTCAAAAAGACCAATAACAATGCATTATCCTGTAGATACTTTTACAAAAAGACCCCAAAACACATATTATGTGAGATTGATCATTCCAATACTTGTTACCAAGTATTGAAATCTTCCAGCATGAAAAGGTTTAGTTAGTAAATCTGACACATTTTCTTCTGTGTCAACCCTATCTGGTTGTATTAAACCCTTTTCAAAACAATCCCTTATAAAATGGTGTCTAATTTCTATGTGTTTTGTTTTAGAATGATGTACAGGATTCTTAATAATGCATAAAGTGCTGTTATTGTCAACAAATATCTTGGTATGCATGAAATTATACCCATAATCCAACATCTGGTTCTGAATCCATAAGACTTGTCCACAACAAGCAGCTGCTGCTACATATTCTGCTTCAGTTGTAGAATTGGCCACCACTGTTTGTTTCTTGCATTGCCAAGATATCAACCTGCTCCCAAGAAACTGACATCCACCAGTTGTGGATTTTCTATCAAACTTATCACCTCCATAGTCACTGTCTGAATATGCAATAAGCTTCAAAGGTGAATCCTTAGGGTACCACAAGCCAATATTAGGATAAAATCTAAGGTACCTAAAGATTCTCTTGACAACATAAAGGTGACATTCTTTAGGAGTCACTTGATGGCGTGCACAAGCACACACAACAAACATGATGTCAGGTCTGGAGGCTGTGAGATACATCAATGAACCAATCATTGATCTATAGTGCCTGACATTCACCTCATTTCCATCTCCAATCTTTCCCTAAGGGTGTTCTCTATCTATAGGAGTAGTAGCCCTCTTTTCATATGGAGAAAAGCCAAACTTCTTCAAGATCTCTGCTACATACTTATCCTGGGAGATAAAGATACCATCTTCTTTCTGCTGAACTTGTAACCCTAGAAAGAAGTTCATCTCCCCCATTGCACTCATCTTGAATTTATCTGTCATAAGATTGGAGAAATCTTCACTCATCTTTGGATTTGTAGATCTAAAAATAATATCATCAACATAAACCTGAACAAGCAAGACATCCTTACCAGCCTTCTTGGTAAATAATGTCTGGTCTATGGTGCCCCTTTTGAATCCATTTTACACCAAATAAGTGGACAATGTACCATACCATGCTCTTGGGGCTTGATGAAGTCAATACATAGCCTTCTTGACTCTATATACCTTGTCTGGATTCTCAGGATCTTCAAAACCAGGAGGTTGCATTACATACACCTCCTCAACAATTGTTCCATAGAGGAAGGCACTCTTCACATCCATTTGATAGACAGTGAAGCCCATGCAGGAAGCATAGGCTAGAAATATTCTTATAGCTTCAATCCTTGCAACTGGTGCAAAGACCTCCTCATAGTATATCCCTTCCTCTTGTGTATATCCATGAGCCACCAAACGT
This sequence comes from Glebionis coronaria, assembly GCA_025667525.1. Lineage (NCBI taxonomy): Eukaryota > Viridiplantae > Streptophyta > Magnoliopsida > Asterales > Asteraceae > Glebionis > Glebionis coronaria. Next base: position 325,393 of record JANFOE010000979.1, on the reverse strand, counting down.
GCCTTGTTTCTGACCACAATACCTCTTTCATCTCTCTTGTTTCTTAGAACCCATCTTGTCCCAATAGGTCTGACATATCTGGGATAATCAACCAGCTCCCAAACATCCTGAATTGCAAATTGGTGAAGCTCATCCTGCATTGCTTCCACCCAACTTGGTTCTTTGAGAGCATCAAATATCTTCTTGGGTTCCTATTGTGACAGAAAACAAGCAAACAAGCATGATTGAACAAGAGGGTATCAACCTTCTTGTGTATATTGGCAATGAATCCACCAAGATTCTGATGAGATCTTCTAGTCTGAACAGGAGTCATAATATCACCAATGATTTGAGAAGTAGGGTGATTCTTCATAGTAGAAGTTAGAACTCCTCCTTCAAAAAGTCTGTTGTCTTCAATCTCATTATCCAAGTTGCCAATATCTTCATTAGACTCTCTTTCATCAATAGTAGGATGAACCTCCTCATATAAATTAGAATGTTCACCTTGTTCAAAATTAGAAGAGAAAAGATGCTCAAGAGTGTTGTCAACGCCTGAACCTTTGTTGTCAGCGTTTGGGTTATCAACGCCTGAAATGGTATTGTCAATGTTTGAGCCATCAACGTCTGAATTTGTCCTGTCAGCGCTTGATTTTCCTTTGTTAGCGCCTGAAGGACCATGCATGTTGTTAACTGGTGGTACTTGGGGACCACCATTATCCTTTCCAGCAGCAGCAGCAGCAAAAGCATCTGTCCATATGGGAATTGTAACATACTCTTGTATGGGAGATGACTTGTCTGCTTGTGATCCAACCTCTTCATTAACCTGTGTACCTGAAACATCAAAAACTTGTTCTTCCACAACATTTGAAGCTACCTTCACAATGTCTGGATTAGTAACATGCATATAATTTAAAGTCCTAGATAGAGGTTCCAAGTCAAACAACCAATTTGGACCACTTTCAGGATCACTAGGTTTACTCTCTAAAAACCTAACATGTACTCTTTCAAGTATACGTTTTTCCTTTTTAAGGTAAACCCTATATCCCTTGCTCTACACTAAATACCCCATGAAATAGCCTTCATCACCTTTTGCACTAAATTTACCTAAGGCATCACTAGTATCAAGAACAACTACATGATAGCCAAAAGGTTTAAGAAAACCAATATTAGGTTTCCTTCCCCAAAGTAATTCATAAGGTGTTTTGTTATGTATCTTGTTGACCAATGCTCTATTTTAAACATAGCATGCTGTATTCACAGCCTCAGCCCAAAAGGCTATGGGGAAATAAGCATCAGCCAACATAGTCCTGGCTGCTTCAATTAGGGTTCTATTCTTCCTCTCAGCAACCCCATTTTGCTGTGGGGTTCTGGCAACACTAAACTGCCTAGTAATCCCTTTCTTGGCACAAAACTCATCTAAAAGCTTATTTCTAAACTCACCACCATTGTCACTTCTAAGCATTTTAACTTCATTACCAGTTTTCTTCTCTATCTGAGTAATAAAGTCAATTAAAGTGTCAGCAGTATCACTCTTCGTAGTTAAAAAGAAAGTCCAAGTAAACCTAGAAAAGTCATTTGTGATGACAAAGCAGTATGATTTACCATTCAAACTCTCTATATTAGTTGGACCAAACAGGTCCCTGTGTAGCAAGTGAAGTGGTTTAGAACTAGAGTGCACCTGTTTAAACTTAAATGAGACCTTGTGTTGCTTGCCTTTAAGGCATGCAACACAAGAGTGGTCATTGTGGAAAGCTTTTTCAGGCAAACCATCAACCAAGCCAAGTCTCACAAGCCTGTTTATATTCTTAAAGTTTATGTGCCCTAGTCTCCTATGCCATAGATTACTCTCATCTACTGAAGCTTTAGCATAAAAACATGACATATTATTATTCATCCTAATTCCATTAAGATTCACATTATAGATGTCTTTATGTCTAGGTGTTCTATAGTCAATATATTTCTCATTTGGGATTTTATAATCCTTTCTTAACACCAAGCATTCAGTATCAGTAAACAGAACTTTATTTTTGTTATCACAAACTTGTGATACACTAAAAAGATTGTAATCAAGTTCCTTTACCAGAAACACGTTCTCAAAACGCAAGTTCTTGGTGAGAAGAGTTCCTTTGCCTGTGATAGTTCCATATCCTCCTCCAAAGTAAACCTTATCACCATCCTTAGTCAGATAATCTTCCTTCCCTGTCATGTGCCTGAAGCATCCACTGTCCTAATATCCATAATCATTGACCTGTTTTGAATGCCCTGCACATAAAGAAAACAAGTTACTTTTCTTTGGGAACCCAAGCCTTAGCAGACTTGGATTCATCTGGTTGTTCAATAAGAACAGACTTAGTTCTCATAACAACCCCTTGTTCATCCCTCTTTGGATGAAATACCCTGTTAACCCCAATAGGTTTTGTAATGACCTTTGAAATATAATTAAATCTGTTGCAGGTCATAGAAATCCCATTATCATTAGGGTTTTGATCTTGCTTAGGTCTCCATGTCAAGCTTGAAGAAGCTTTAGACCCTTACCCTGTGGTTGCAAATATTTATGTCTGGTCACGTTTCTGTCAGCGTTGGATTTGGTCTTGTCAGCGTTGAACCTAGGGTTTGCTACAAAAACCCATTGCCTATTAGACCAAGTATTTGTCTTTTGAAATGGTCTTTGTCCATGAGTATTAGACCCTCTAGTGAAGAAATGGGCTGGTCTAACAACTTGTGGACTTTGCTCCACACAAGTTTTGGGTCTGACAACGTTTGACTTTTTAACAGCGTTGACCTTGGAAGCGTTGACACACTTATATGCTAAATGTGAAAAGCTACCACAAGTGTAACAGGCTTTTCTAGACACAACCCTAGGTCTAGAAGAGAAGAAGCCTGTTCCATCATTACTAACTTGGCTTTTAGGTGACCTAGTATTCCTATACATTTCTGCATACTTGATGCTAGGTTTTCTAACAGTGTTTGAGCCAAGGTCAACTGCCTTACCAGTGATCGGGTGTGTTACCTTAATAGGGGTTGACTCAGTTGGACTTTCACATAACAAGCCACCCTTAACAAATAAGGTAGGGTTGGCTTTCTTCCATTCATTCAAGTCAGTCAAATTCTGTTGATACTCTTCAACTGGGGTAATGACTCTTGGTGGAGGAATAAATTCCTCCTCTTGGAGTTTTGGTAGACCAATCCAAGATAGGTCCTTTCTTTAGACACCATAGAAGTCCCCAGCTGGTGGTGGAACTAGAGTATAGTCTTTCATCCCAATCCCAGTCATGTCCTTAGGATCCCTCTGTTTATTAACACATTCTCCTAGGGTTTGTGTGGCCTTATCAAATCTCTGAATTTCAAGGCCAACATTATCCTTATTCTTAATGGCTTCATCTAACTTAGCCTATAACTCACTATTGACCCTTTCCATGATGTTCCTAACATCATTACTAGCATCTAACTCATGTTTTAAGATATTTATTTTATTTTTTAAGTCAAATTCCATTTTCTTGTACTCAGAAACTGTCTTCTCAGTTTGAGTAAGATCAATTTGATAGTTAGACAATTTACATCTCTCAGTACTCACATCATCTAACAATCTTAACACCTCTTTGTTAAGTTTTTCAGTATTTAACCTACAACCCTTACTACAAAAAGCATCATCGTATACCTCATTATCTGATGAAGATGAGGAGTGTGCCATGAGAGCATATTGAACATGCTCTTCTTCTTCTATCTCAGCAACCAAAGCTTTATTCTCTTCCCCATCCTTAGCCAAATAGCTCCAGTCCTATCCCATACCATCAATTTCTTGCACTGCAACCATGGCTTTAGGATCCTGAGCCTTGATAATTTGGCTTGAGGGTTTGCCAGCATAAGATCTTCTTGGAGATCTGCATTCCCTCATGAAGTGCCCCATACGATGACAATTGTAGCACTCAACCTTGAGATTTATTAAATCCAGCAGTGTCCTTTGCATTAAAGGTCATCTTCTTCTTAAACCTTCTATTCCACCTGTTTGCTCTTATACTAGCAAGAGCCATGTTCCACAATCCATCTCCTCCAAGTGCTCATCACTTATTTGATCAAGGTCCTCATATGTAATCACTGCACCATTGGGCAAAGAAGCAATGTAAGCACATACAGTATCTAGATCTAAACCATCAGGTTTAACTCTTGGTGAGTCACTTTTGTATGTGGCAGCGTCTGATTATGAGGCGTTGACAGGACATGTTCTAGCGTTGACACATGTTGATCCAGTAACTAGATGCATGTAAGATTCCTTCTGATTAAATTGATCTTCACTATGTGAGAAGAAGGCCATGTTACTATTGGTAGACTTACTTCCATGCTCCAAGAGAGTTTCATTCTCCAACAGCCTTAGTTTTTTGTAGATATCATCAAAAGTAGAACTTTTGTGAGTGTTATTGGCAAGTATAGATCTTGCCTCAATCTTCCACGCATCACCAAGACTTTTAAGAAAAGTGGCATTAATGTCAACATCACCAAGTTGTGTCCCCATAAAGGACATCTTGCTTGTAATGTCAAGCAGTATGCTTCTCACACTGCTAAGCTTCTCATTAGGTTGAGCCTTGAAAACAACATACTCATGCATGAGTTGCTTCTTCTTCTCTTCCCTAGTATCATCATTGCCACCATATGCAACTTCAAGAGCTGCCCAAAGGTCTTTTGCAGAATCATAACCTCTGTATTTATGCTGGTTCTCTTATCCCAAAGAGAGTTTTAGAATGTTTAGGGTTTTCATATCAACCCTTATCTTTGCTATGTCTTCAGCAGACACAGCTCTACCATCACCAGGTTTTTCTTTCTTATCTGCTTCTAGATATCCAGCAACAGCAGTTCTTGTAGCAATGGTAGCAGCAACCTTTTCAGCTTTATTGAATGTGTTTCCATATTCAATTATCTCCTAGAGAGTGTAGTCATAGATCCCTAGATATTGCTCAAAGTTGAATTTCCACAACTCGAAGTTGGTTGCATCAAGCATAGGAATCTTGATGTTTGGTAACGGTGAGGAGGAGGAGGTTACTTCTAGATTTGACATGATGTTATTAGGGTTTTGTGAAAATTAGGGTTATGGTGATTTTAGGGTTCTTGTGTTCTTTAAGATCAAAAGTTTCTCAAAAAGCTCTGATACCACTTGTTGATCCCAAACTTAGATCGATTTAGCTTTATGTATACGAGATTAGATCAAGTTATTCACGTAGAGAAACCTTTTTATATGTATATAGTAATCTAAGTGTTATGCGGAATTAACACTTAAACAAGAACACACAAAGATGTAAACAAACTTTCACTTGATTGATAATGGCAAACTTGCTTACAATGAAAGTGTTTACCATATGAAAACTTATATTGAACAATAACCTAAAGGTCTTCTTTTATAGACATAAGAAGCCTTGTACAAGAGTCTACGTATCAACTATTCTAGGTAAAGATAATTATAGAAAATACAATGTTGAACTTATCCTTACTAGAAACAAACTAGAAACAATATACGCGTAGACTAAATCTTTCCATCAGTGCTTGTCTTCAATGTATCAACGCTTGACTTCTTCTTGTCAACGCTTGATCTGTCAGCGTTTGTTTTCTTCCTATCAACGCTTGTTTTACTCTTGTCAGCGCTCAAGTAGACTGGCTATATTTTATTCCTAACAATTGGGCCATTTTCTGTCAACATGGTTAAAGGATATGGAGCCAAGAATTCATACAACAATAAGAACAAACGTAAGTACAACAATAGTGGTTATAATAAGTCTGCCAACAAGAAGGTTGCGGGGGCTTGTTAGAAATGCGGCAAACCTGGTCACATGAAGAAAGATTGTCGCTCTAAGGGAAATAATAGCTATGGTTCAAAGGGATCTAAGGATCCTGAAAAGCAACAAGCTTATAATTCTTATCTTATTCAGAATAGTGATAATGTTTTACATTATGTTTTTGTTATTTCTGATGCATTTTATGTTCATGATGATGATGTTGCTTGGTGGGTTGATTCGGGTGCACAAGTCATGTTTGCAAGGATCTTTGTTGGTTTCAAGCTTGTAAATCAATTGAAGATGGATCATTTGTAAAGATGGGAAACGTTGCTACTGAACCAATTAAAGGAATAGGGCGTGTTTTATTAACTCTCACTTCTGGAAAAACTTTATGTTTAGATAATGTGTTGAATGTACCCAGGATTCGAAAGAATCTCGTTTCTGAAATTGTGTTGAATAAATGTGGCTACAAATAGGTGTTGGAAAGTGACAAGTATATCTTGTCAAGACATGGTACTTTTGTTGGATTTGGTTATGTATGTAATGGAATGATCAGATTTAATCTGAATTATCCTTTGTTTAATGCTTCTGCTTGTATGATTACTTCTAGTCATAGTAATGATGTAAGTAATTCTGAGTTGTGGCATGCTAGACTAGGACATGTTCATTACAGGAGAATGATCGATATGGCTAAATTGAGTTTAATACCTGCTTTTGACATGAAAAATAAAAGTTGTAAGACTTGTATGTTAACAAAGATTACTAGACAACCTTTTAAGGGTTTTAATCGGGAAAGCAAAGTATTAGATCTCATACATATTGATCTATGTGATTTTCATGCCAATCCTTCACTAGGACAAAATAAGTATGTTATAACTTTTATTGATGATGCTTCTAGATATTGTTATGTATATCTATTGCATGCTAAAACTGAAGCTCTTGATAAATTTAAAATTTATAAACAAGAAGTAGAACTTCAAAGACAAGATTCAATAAAAGTATTTCGTACTGATCGTAGTGGTGAGTATTATGATCCAGTTTATTTCCAATCTACTAGAATAATACATCAAACCACGGCTTCTTACACACCACAAAAGAATGGGATGGCTGAAAGGAAGAATAAGACCTTAAAGGAAATGGTGAATTCCATGTTATCATATTCTGGTCTAAGTGAAGGGTTTTGGGGTGAGGCAATGTTGACAGCCTGCTATATTCTGAATAGAACTCCAAACAAACATAGCAAAGAAACTCCTTATGAAATTTGGACCAAGAATATTCTGAATTTGGCTTATTTAAGGGTTTGGGGCTGTAGAGCAATCGTAAGGTTGATTCAACCCAAAATGAAAAATCTGGGTGAGAAAGGTATAGATTGTATCTTCATTGGGTATACTGAGCATTCCAAGTGTTACATGTTTTATGTTATAGAACCTAATGATTATGTGTCGGTGAACTCTATAATAGAGTCAAAAGATGCAATATTTGATGAAGAACGTTTTTCATCTATACCTAGACCAAGAGGTATGATACAACCATCTTCAAGTGAGATAGCTGAAGATGAGAATGAAGGTGCAGATGATGTACCTGGTCCATCAGTTCCTAGGAAAAGCACTAGAACAAGAAAAGCTAAGTCTTTTTGTTCTGATTTTCAACTTTAATTGGTTGAAGGAACGAGAGATAAGACCGTATCTCTACATGAATATTGTTTCATTATTGAGGAGGATCCAAAGACCTTGAGTGAGGCAATGGCTTATAGGGATGTTGCTTTCTTGAAATAAGCAATTCAAAGTGAGATTGATTCCATCATGCAAAATGATACTTGGGAATGAGCTGATTTACCTCCTGGATGCAAGGCATTAGGATGTAAATGGATCCTGAAAAGGAAAATGGAAGTGGATGGAAACATAGATAAATTTGAATCCAGATTGGTGATCCAAGGCTTTGAGCAAAAGGAGGGAATTGACTTCTTTGATACTTATGCTCCTATTTCCAGGATATCTACTATTAGATTGTTATTAGATACGTAGTCAACGGCTACGAGGATGTACTTGTTCCCTTTAGATGATGAAAATGGCCCCATAAAGTCGATATCCCATACGTCAAAGATTTCACATTCTTGGATGAAATTTTGAGGCATCTCATGTTTATGTGTGATCTTGCCTTGGCGTTGGCAAGCATCACAATTTTTAACCATCTCGTGAGTGTCACGATAAATGGTGGGCCAATAGAATCCCGAGTCAAACACTTTCTTCGCGGTGTAGTTGGGACCAAAGTCACCACCGGTGGGTCCGTTATGGCAATCTTCGAGAATGTCTAAAGCTGCGGGTCCATCAACACACTGACAAATAATCAGATCAGCACATTGTTTGAAGAGATAAGAGTCATCCCAAAAGTAAGTCTTAACATCTTTAAAGAACTTATTCTTTTGTTGGGATGTTAACCCTTCGATGAGAATACCACCCGCAAAGTAGTTTGCAATGTCCGTAAACCACGGGGTGTCATCAAGATTAGAATTGATAGACATTAAGGCCTCAAGGGGAAAAGAGTCATTGATCTCTTGATTCGGATGATCCCCTTGATAAGGATCCTCAAGTCTACTTAGATGATCCGCGACTAGGTTTCCGGCTCCCTTTTTGTCATGAATTTTGATTTTAAATTCTTGAAGGAGCAAAACCTAACGAAGAAGTCTTGGCTTAGAATCGTTCTTAGTTAACAAGTACTTCAACGCGGAATGGTCGGTATAGACAATGGTGGTGGAAAGGACAAGATAGGGGCGGAACTTCTCAAAATCATACACTTCAGCTAAAAGCTCTTTTTCGGTAGTGGTATAATGCAATTGGGCCCCCGTCATTGTTTTGCTAGCATAATGAATTGGTTGGAAGTGTTTGTTCACTCTTTGACCCAAAACCGCTCCAATAGCAAAGTCGCTAGCATCACACATCAATTCAAAAGGTAGCTCCCATTTAGGGGTAACCAAGACCGGTGCCTTAGTTAGCTTGTCCTTAAGAAGATTGAAGGATTCAAGACACTCTTTAGAAAAGATAAAAGGAGTATCTTTTTCCAAGAGGTGGGTCATCGGGCGAGCGATTTTAAAAAAATCCTGAATGAATCGGTGATAGAAGCCCGCATGACCAAGGAAACTTCTCACACCCTTCACGGTTGAAGGTGGAGGTAATTTGGCTATGACATCCACTTTAGCACGACCCACTTCAAGACCGGCTTTTGAGATTTTATGTCCAAGCACAATGCCTTCTTTTACCATGAAATGGCATTTTTCCCAATTTAAAACAAGGCGAGTGTCTTCACCGCTTAAGCATGCGTTCCAAATTGGCAAGGCTAATACAAGGCTTTTGGCCCATATAAAAATTAGTTCGTTTAAGTATGTCTCTTCGAATTGAAAAATGAGTTTAATGTGCGACTCAGCTGTTCTTTGGTGAAACAAAAGTTGTGTCGTTGTAGTATTTAAAGTAAAAGTGCAGAACAATTAAAGTAGATGACTTTAAAGTAAACCTAAATCTAATTTAAATGTAAATGGTGCAAGTATTTAAAAGCGTGACTAAAATTAAAGGGCACTAAGTGTAAATTACGCAAACTTAAATCTAACTAAGGCAAACTTAAAACGCAACTAGAACTTAAAACTAAGGTAAGGCTAAAATAAATCTAAGGCAAGTAAATTTAAAGTGCAACTAATTAAAAAGGCGGGAAAAATAAGGCTCTAATTTAAAAAGCAGAAAGTTAAAAAAAACCGAAATTAAAGAAACTGAAATTAACTCTATTCGGAATATATTCCTATTCGGAATAATGTTCCTTACTCGGAATAAAATTGGAAACTCGGAATAAAACGAAATAAATGCTATGCGGAATAAAATAAGCTATGCGGAATAAAGCTCCCTATTCGGAATATCAGCATTATCCGGAATAAGTTCCTACTCGGAATAACCAGAACTATTCGGAATAAAGAAGCCTATTCGGAATACTCCCCCTATGCGGAATATTACACCTACTCGGAATAATACCCCTATTCTGAATATTTTCCTATTCGGAATAACAAGCCAACTCGGAATATCTAGTATTCCGGATGGAACACCAGTGACATACACCGTTCGGAATGTCTGGGAAGGCAGAATCTGGGAAAGATCAGAAACAAACCATGCGAAGAACAAGGAACAATATATGCACGAATTTAATCTAAACAAAGCTAAATCAACCACAAGATTAAATCAAACAAACAAATTAACATCTATTAATCATAAACAATCAATCCAAAACAATCAAACTCACAAAACTAATCAAAATAATCAAAACCGACTTAAATAAATCAACGAAAATCAAGAACATGAACATAAACAAATCAACATAAAGATTAAAGAAAGGTAGAATGAGATTAACAAGATAAAGATAAAGATTAACAAGATTTAAAAGAAAAACTTACTTGAAATTAAATGGTAATTAAGGTGCAAGACAAGAATTTAAATTTGACAAGAATTTAAATGACAAGGTAATTAAAAGTGGAAGAACTAATTGTCACGATTAGTCAACGAAATGAAAGTAATTAAGATCTAATCTATATATAGGGGAGGATTAGGAAGCTTCCTCCCCTCCTTCATTTCTTCTTAATTGCGTCATTAGGTCCTTAAGCCTTTAATCTTCATTAATTGCACCATTTGTCCTTTTTCCTTCTAATCTTCTTTAAACTTGGACTCTAATGACTTGTGGCTCGGGATTTCTTTTGAACTCTTCTTTTATTTCTTCAATAAAATAGACTTGAGTTCCTCGGCTTTAAGTAAACTTCCGTCTTTTAACTTTTTCTTCGATAAATCTTCAGAATTGGTCTTGGACTTCCGTTCTTTTTGCACTCTTGACTTCTTGACTTCGTCTTTTCATCTTTTTCTTCAATAAAAGCCCGTAAATGCCCGTGTTTTCTCCACTTTTCACAATATCGTCCTAAATCACAACAAAAACACAAACCACGCATAATTCCGACATAAAAGGCATAAAATACACGTTTTGGCTCGGTTATTATTGTAATTAAGTGGTAAAAAGGATGGGTGTTTACACACCTATCAAATCCCCTACACTTGACCATTGCAATGTCCTCATGCAATGCATTAGTTACAAAGCACGTTTACACTTTTCATCATAATCAATCCATAGTGGCCTTTATTAAAGAGATAGAAAACTATAAACATTCAAAGTAAAGAAATCAAAAAGCATACCTTGGGTTTGGAAATGTTATGAATAATCATCATCCTCAAGTTTTCACTTTCTCCAAACCAAGCTTAAAAACGAGATCATTGTTATTATAAGTTAGCAAACTAACACGAACTCATGTGGGCCAATTATTCACTTAGACTCCCTTATTCCTAGGTGTATCTCTTATATTTTATTATTGTCTTGAATGATCACGAGGATGCATTTTTGACTTATTTCGTTAGTTATTTAGGCCGAAAATAAAGTGAACGATTTAATCAATAGTTAGCTAAAGGACAAAATCTTTTAAAACTGCTTCTCGGGACCTCATAAAGTTCATATCTTGGCATAACTCGCTTCGCGATTTGAGACCTTTCTCGGACCGATATTTGGCAGCGACTTCATACTTCAAACCTTGAGAGACGTTCATGAAATAATGGTCTTCTCATCATAATGGAATTTCTTCACTTGAAGTTTTGAGAGATTCATACTTGGACCACGACTTCTTCATTTTTCTCCAATCTTTACTTTGGACTTTGATATACAACGATTCGCCTCCTTTTATGACTTGGATCTATTTATCCTCATACCTTGCTAGGGTCTTTTCGGATACACTTCTCCATGACTTTTGGGGAGTTTTTGCTTTTCGTCGTGTGTCTCGATCCTTTATATTGATTTTCGACAAATGATTCTTCACATCACTTTTGGATCTTTAGCAACAAAATATATCCCTCATGTCTTGTTAGGACCTTTTTGGACTCGCCAATCTTCGAATCCCGCTTCAATAAGTTATGCCTTGGCTATGAACTCTAATCCATACCGAGCAACTTTTAAACGAATTTGGGCTAGAAGCTAAGTAACTTTTCAAATCGTACAACCTTATTTATTGTAGATAAATTTATTAGCAGGCGATGGGAGAATAGTCTTATAATTAACTCACATAAATTCACGAAAGAATACCGAACTTATAATTAGCTCTATCATCTCTCGTTCTCCACAGTTTAAAATCTCAAGTAATGAGACTCGTGGATGCTTAGCCTATTAAATCAAAGTTTTGGGTTTTTGAGTCGCCTATAGGATCTTGAAAATTCTTAGACTCTTTCAAGTTTAGAAATCGCATTTTAAAGTTCCCTTGATAAACGACTCTCTAGGATCAATTATAGGAACTTGCGAAAAGTTCTTGTTCTTAACCCGTGAGAGTTAAGACTTTCGCGTTTTATAGCTCCCTATATAAAAGCCTAGCAAAACTTGACTTAAACACGTTAAGGATACTAGCTAGAGCAAACTTAGATAAGTAAACTCGGGTTGAGTCAAAAGATTCACAACGTTTGAAAATTAAAGCCACTTTATTAAAGATTTATTCTAGTAAAGGAAGAAATTAACTATACAAAGGGAAAAACTAATAGGCCAAAATAGATCAAAAATTTTGAAAAATGTCGAAAAATTGATTTTCCGGTTAAAATGAGGACAAATACAAGAAAAAGACCACTTAACTTCGATATAAGTCCCCCCCACACTTAACATAAACATTGTCCTCAATGTTTAAGCATGTGGGAGTAAACTCCCATACTTAGGACATTGTGCACTTTGTTTAAATCTCGCTAAGGAAAAGACAACTAAAGAGATTCCTATTTTAATATTGGAAAATATAAATTAGTGAATCGAAAAGAGTTTAGGATAGAACCGGGATAATGGATCACGGAATCACGGGTCGTCAAGAATCATCAAGAGTCGATCGTTGAGCGCTCGAATCCCTGATTAAGAGATGAGAGGAGAGGAAATAGCAATCTAAAGGGTCTCCCCTACACTTAGGATAAAGAAAGCTAAAAGATAGATGCATGGGTTGCCTCCCAAGAAGCGCTTGATTTTTGTTAACCGAGTCGTGAGCCTGACTCGACCTTGATTATCATAGGAAGAAGCATGAAACATATCCACCAGGATCAAAGACATAGTTTTCGTCCATCAATAAGCACAAGCTTAAGGCGAACAAGGCAAGCCAAAGAAGAATAGGCAAGGTTCCCTTAAGCAGCGATGGAGCAAGGTGGAAGCAAGGGTGAAGTGGTGCAAGCATATTTCCATAAGTTCCAATGATTTTTCCTTTTATTTCATCAGGTGGATACTGAGATGGCTTAAAGATTTCAATACCGGGGTCGAACACCTTTTCCTTTAAGGGAAAATAGCACTCAGGCTCAACAGAATTTGAAGAAGATCCGCGAAGAAGCACAACCTCGTCCTCAGAAGGGGGACAAAGAGGTGTTAAATCATACGTGCTACGGATATTGGTGTCGACCGGTTTCTTCTCCTTAGAAAGAATGTTCTTCAAATCCAAAGTAGGATCAAGACGATAATCTTCAAAATCGTAAGGAGGAGCATCACTCTCATGAGGGAAGTAAGTGTTGAGAAACATAGAGAAGTCTTCCTCAAATGAGTAATCGTCCAAAGTAGGATCGAGTGATGGCGGAGGATCTTCATCATGTGAAGAATCGCTCGAAAGAGTATCAGCCTCATCGAAATCATCGTATGTGGGCAAGTCGGGATACTCAGAAGTAAGGTCATCATAATCATCCGAATCTGAGCTAGAATTATCATCATAAGCATCGAAGATCGGTGGAGAATCATAGACGGGAGAAGGTTCCAAATTGGATAGAGAATCATCCACATCATCATGAAAGAGTGGATTATCAATGCAAGAGTCGAATAGAGGATTGTTGTAGATGGTAAAATCATCGAGCACATTAATCATATTCACTGATTCTCGTCCAAAGGATTTGCTTGTAAGCTTCCCCATTTTAAACACTTGTGCATCATCCCCGACTCTTAAGATTAACTCACCGGCAACATCAACTAGAGCTCGTCCGGTTCTCAAGAATGGCCGACCAAGTATTAAAGGAATACAAGGGTCCATTTCATAATCAACTACGACAAAATCGACTGGGAAAGTAAATGTGCCAACTTTAATGAACACGTCTTCGGCTATACCAACGAGGTAAGCGAGAGTGCGATTTGCAAGTTCAAGAGTCATCTTTGTTGGAATAAGGTCGGGCAATGATAGTGTTTTCCAAACACTCAAAGGCATCAAATTAATACTAGCCCCTAGATCAGCAAGGGCAGTAAATTCTTCAGTTTTGTTGAAAACGCAAGGCAACACAAAACGACCGGGATCTCCAAGCTTTTCTGGAAGTTCTTTAAGAATAACTGCAGAGCAGTTTTCATTTAAGCGTGTGTTGGCGAGTTCAAGCAACTTCTCTTTCTTGTTAAGCAATTCCTTAAATGCTTTGACAAATTTGGGCATGTGGACAAGTGCTTCAAGAAAGCTAATGTTGAAGTTCATTTGAGAAATCATCTTGATATAGCTCGTCACTTGAGAGTCCTCCTTGGTTAGCATTTTGTTCGTGCCCAAGCGAGAAGGATAAGGAATATTGGGTTTGGGTGGTGAAGGTGAAGGTGTAGCAGGTAGAGGTTGAGATGTTGAAGGGTCCTTCCTAGGTACATCGTCATGACGAGGCGGAGACGGTAATGGTGCACTAATACTAGGTGTAGGAGGAGTAGGGATAAATGGTGGTGGAGGAGGTGTAGATGATGGGGGTGGGATCGGTGGATCGACAATGGTAATTCCTCTACGAGTAGTAATAGCACTCACATTTGCTCGCGGATTGGTGACAGTGTTTGAAGGTAGAGAACTCGAAGAAGAAGGTTGAGCTGCGGGCAAGAAACTAGCAAGCATATTCTTCAAATCATTGGTTTGATTGCTGAAGGAGGATTGAATATTATCTCGAAGCTCGGATCTTATCTCATTTCCTTGCATGGTAATATCTCCTTTAAGACTGATTATTTGGCTCTGCAGATTCTTGATTTGCTCACCTTGGGTTCTCATGATGGCTTCAACATCGTGGTTAATGGGTGGGTGATAAGGATTAGAAGCTCTTGGTGGGATTTGGTTGCTTCTATTGTAGTTGTTGGCGGGTTTTTGGTTTTGAGGAGAAAAACCAGGTGAAAGTTAATTGTTGGATCGGTAACTCAGCAGATTTCTATCCCCTTGAGGTCGAGCTTGGGAATTTTCCGGTGAATAATTACCATAAGCTGCATACACATTTTCCGGATTTCCTTGTGTTGAAGGACAATCGGTGTATGAGTGAGGACCGCCACATGTTTCACAAGGATTAGCAACCGCTTTAACTTGTTGTTGTTGTTGGTTTGAAGCAAAAAGTGTGATACTTTTGCTCATTTCAGTCATCATGCGGGTGAGTTCGGTCATCTCAGGGTTTGCTGAAGTAGAGGAAACATTGACTCTCGGGTTGTTCCTTGAAGAAGCAGAGGAATCCCAGTTTTTGTGGTGAGTAGTCATGTTCTCAATAAGTTCTCTACACTCCTCGGGTCTCCTTTTCATAAATGTGCCACCGGCGGCTGCATTAATCGTATCACGATCTCGAAAAGTCAAACCGTTGTAGAAAGTATCAATTAAGGTCACAGGGAGCATGTTGTGGTTTGGACAACGATCAATCAAGACATTATATCTTTCCCAAGCATCAAACAGAGATTCATCGGGGTCTTGCATGAAACCGCTGATTTGATTGCGAAGGCTCATGACCATGGATGGTTGAAAGTAGCGCGACAAAAAGCGTTGAGTCATGTCATCCCAAGTGTGAATAGAATTCTTCGGGATACGATCAAACCATTTCTCGGCATGATGCGATAAAGTATGTGGGAAGAGTTTTAGGCGAAGAACATCCATTGTGGCACCAGGCAACTTCATGCTTTGGGTGATTGTAATGAACTTGTCGAGGTGTTTGTTGGCATCATCATCAGGCAATCCATGGAATGGGTTAGTTTGCACTTGCTGAATCATGTGGTGCTTCAACGAAAACTCAGGAGCGTTGATTTGCATCGGCGCAATGTCCTCCTCGTCCAAACATGGTAGGTTAACAAAGTTCCTCCATGGTCCGAATATCGGGCTGTGGAAGAACATTGTTGTTATTATTGAGGTGCGGTGGGATATTGTTGTTGACACCTGACATACTTAAATCTTCTTGAGTCTCGGGCTCTTGATAATTAGAAGATCTAGTACGCATACACCTGAAAATGCAAAAGAAAAAGAAACCAAACACAAAGACAATATATATACACAATAAAGATAAAATCTTTTTGGATTTTTGAAATTTTTAATTTTTATGTATTTTTATCAATTTTTAATTTTTATGATTTTTTGAATTTTTTTTTGCAAGAAAAATAACGCTCACAAGTGAACGGATCCCAAAAAGCAACGCGTCTCTCACAGAAAACCGTTAATCTTTACGAAAAGAGCCGGCAGCGGCGCCATTTAATACAAGGCTTTTGGCCCGTATAAAAATTAGTTCGTTTAAGTATGTCTCTTCGAATTGAAAAAGGAGTTTAATGTGCGACTAAGCTGTTCTTTGGTGAAACAAAAGTTGTGTCGTTGTAGTATTTAAAGTAAAAGTGCGGAACAATTAAAGTAGATGACTTTAAAGTAAACCTAAATCTAATTTAAATGTAAATGGTGCATGTATTTAAAAGCGTGACTAAAATTAAAGGGCACTAAGTGTAAATTACGCAAACTTAAATCTAACTAAGGCAAACTTAAAACGCAACTAGAACTTAAGACTAAGGCAAGGCTAAAATAAATCTAAGGCAAGTAAATTTAAAGTGCAACTAATTAAAAAGGCGGGAAAAATAAGGCTTTAATTTAAAAAGCAGAAAGTAAAAAAAAACCGAAATTAAAGAAACTGAAATTAACTCTATTCGGAATATATTCCTATTCGGAATAATGTTCCTTACTCAGAATAAAAATGGCAACTCGGAATAAAACGAAATAAATGCTATGCGGAATAAAATAAGCTATGCGGAATAAAGCTCCCTATTCGGAATATCAGTATTATCCGGAATAAGTTCCTACTCGGAATAACCAGAACTATTCGGAATAAAGAATCCTATTCGGAATACTCCCCCTATGCGGAATATTACACCTACTCGGAATAATACCCCTATTCTGAATATTTTCCTATTCGGAATAACAAGCCAACTCGGAATATCTAGTATTCCGGATGGAACACCAGTGACATACACCGTTCGGAATGTCTGGGAAAGCAGAATCTGGGAAAGATCAGAAACAAACCATGCGAAGAACAAGGAATAATATATGCACGAATTTAATCTAAACAAAGCTAAATCAACCACACTATTAAATCAAACAAACAAATTAACATCTATTAATCATAAACAATCAATCCAAAACAATCAAACTCACAAAACTAATCAAAATAATCAAAACCCACTTAAATAAATCAACGAAAATCAAGAACATGAACATAAACAAATCAACATAAAGATTAAAGAAAGGTAGAATGAGATTAACAAGATAAGGATAAAGATTAACAAGAGTTAAAAGAAAAACTTACTTGAAATTAAATGGTAATTAAGGTGCAAGACAAGAATTTAAATTTGACAAGAATTTAAATGACAAGGTAATTAAAAGTGGAAGAACTAATTGTCACGATTAGTCAACGAAATGAAAGTAATTAAGATCTAATCTATATATAGGGGAGGATTAGGAAGCTTCCTCCCCTCCTTCATTTCTTCTTAATTGCGTCATTAGGTCCTTAAGCCTTTAATCTTCATTAATTGCACCATTAGTCCTTTTTCCTTCTAATCTTCTTTAAACTTGGACTCTAATGACTTGTGGCTCGGGATTAGTTTTGAACTCGTCTTTTAATTCTTCAATAAAATAGACTTGAGTTCCTCGGCTTTAAGTAAACTTCTGTCTTTTAACTTTTTCTTCGATAAATCTTCAGAATTGGTCTTGGACTTCCGTTATTTTTGCACTCTTGACTTCTTGACTTCGTCTTTTCATCTTTTTCTTCAATAAAAGCCCGTAAATGCCCGTGTTTTCTCCACTTTTCACAATTTCGTCCTTAATCACAACAAAAACACAAACCACGCATAATTCCGACATAAAAGACATAAAATACACGTTTTGGCTCGGTTATTATTGTAATTAAGTGGTAAAAAGGATGGGTGTTTACACACCTATCAAAGGCAATGAGAGAAAGAATCACCATAGACCGAGAAATCATCCATGAAGACTTCCATAGTTTCTTCAACCATGAAATGGAAGACAGCCATCATACACCTTTGGAAAGTCCCGGGAGCATTGCATAAGCCGAAATGCATTCTTTTATAAGCAAATGTTCCATAAGGACAAGTGAATGTGGTTTTCTCTTGGTCTTTAGGATCGATGGGAATTTGAAAATACCCGGAGAAACTGTCTAAAAAGCAGTAATAGTCATTACCCGCTAGACGTTCAAGCATTTGGTCCATGAAAGGAAGGGGAAAATGATCCTTTCTCGTAGCATCATTGAGTTTGCGATAGTCTATACAAACTCTCCACCCTGTAACGAGACGAGTAGGAATCAACTCGTTGTTTTCATTGGGTACAACGGTGATTCTGCCTTTCTTAGGCACACAATGGACGGGACTAACCCATGATGAATCCGAGATAGGGTAGATCATTCCCGCATCAAGAAGTTTGATAACCTCTTTTTTGATAACGTCATGGATCTTAGGATTCACCCTTCTTTGGCTTTGAATAGTGGGTTCAAAGTCGTCCTCCATGAGAATTTTATGTGTGCAAAAGTGAGGATCAATTCCACAAATATCGGAGATTTTCCAAGCAATCGCTTTCTTATGATTCTTCAGCACGGCGATAAGTCGGGATTTTTCATCTTCTTTCAAATCCTTTGCGATGATGACATGTGACTTGTTATTGTCTTCAAGGAAAACGTAATCGAGATGAGACGGCAGATCCTTAAGCTTTAAATCCAGAGGATTTTCAATGGAAGGCGTAGTCAAATTCGGATCATCGATAGAGATATCCTTTGGAGATGGTGGAGAAATATGGTCCTCATTGAGAAGTTTCTCAATGGTACGAATGTCTTCATCCCAATTGGAGGGAGAATCGTCATATTGCAAGTCCACATCTCCCAAAGTTGCTTCAAATTCTTCCAAAATGAAATCACTTTCTCCAAATGGAGTTAGTGATGGAGCAATAGAGGCAACGGTCTCAACAATGGGTAGAGAAGAAGAACCACTTTATAAGCGTCTTTGAAATGTTCTTCACAAGCCTCATCAAGAACGTCAATGAAATTAACACTCTCGTTTTCAGAGGGTTTCTTAGAAAGTTTACCCATGTTGAAGACGATTTTATCGTCACCAACTCTCATGATTAATTCGCCCGCGGCTACATCAATGAGAGTGCGACCGGTCCTCAAGAATGGACGTACAACGATTAATGGAACACGGGGGTCCATCTCATAGTCAACGACAACAAAATCCGCCGGAAAGGTGAATTTGTCGACACCGACGAAGACATCTTCGGCTATCCCCACCAGATAAGCAATCGTACGGTTAGCTAATTCCAATGTCATTCGTGTAGGGACTAGCTCGGGTAGAGACAATTGTTTCCAAACGCTTAGGGGCATTAGGTTGATACTAGAACCTAGATCGGTTAGGCCATACAATTCTCTACCCCGGGGAAGTTGCAAGGAATAAGAAAGCGACCCGGATCACCAAGTTTGGTTGGTAATTTCCTTAGGAGCACTGCGAAGCAATTCTCGTTAAGTTGGGTCTGAGCGATGTCAAGAAGTTTCTCCTTATCACTAAGAAGATCTTTAAACATTTTAGTATATTTGGGCATGTGAGCGAGAGCCTCGGCAAAGGAGATGTTGAAATTCAGTTGTTTAAACATTTTAAGAAAGTTATAAACCTGAATATCATCCTTGTTCTTCAACTTCTCTTTCCTCAACCTTGAGGGATAAGGTATATTGGGTTGAGATGAAGGCTTTGGAATGGAATTCTCACTCACATCCTTAGTGGTGGAGGGGTGGAAGTAGAAGGCGGAGGAATTGGAGAAGTATAAGTTGGAGGAATTGGAGAAGGGGACTCGTTTTCCTTTGTCACAATCACCGGTGTAGGTGTAGGAAGCTCTGGTTCCTTTAAACCTTTTCAACTACGAGTGGTGATTTCTTTCATCTCCCCTCTGGGATTAGCAACGGTGTTACTCGGAAGAGAACCCGAACCAGAGGCTTGATTACTTTGGAAGAAACTAGCCATCATATCCCTTAAGTCATTCGTTTGACTGCTCAAAGAGTTTCGCATATCGGCTCGAAGATCATTCCCTTGTTTCACCATATCTCCTTTCAAGCTAGCCATTTGCCGCTGAAGATTCTGCACTATTGCGTCATTAGTCCTCATGTAAGTTTCAACCTCTTGATGAAATGCGGTGGGTTGGGTGGGAGGAAGAGCATGGTAGGCAGGTGGTTGATAAGCGGGTTGTTCGTAAACTTGGTTGTTTCCTTGAGGTGGATATGGGTTTCTTTAGGTTTGATATTGATTTGTAGCTCGTGGTTGGTTTTGATTGTTGCGTTTGAGGTTGTTTGGGTTTTGTAAGGGGAAACCGGGTGGTGAAAGAAAGTTGTTTGAACGATAACTGAGCAAATTACGGTCACCGTGAGGACGTACTTGATAGCCTCCCGTGGAATAGTTACTGTTAGCGACATACACATTTTTCGGATTGTCATGAGTCGAAGGACAATTGGTGTATGAATGAGATCCCCCGAAAATTTCACATGACTGACTCATAGCATTAACTTGTGCATTGATAGCTTTCGTATTGTTAGCGGTTTGGAGAGCAAGTGTTTCAACAAGCGAAGTAAGCTTATCAATTCTCTTGTCGCTCTCATTAGTGCTAGCACTAGCCACATTAGTCCGAACACTCTTGGTTTGCGCTCTAGACTTGTTCTCAATAATATCCCAAGCGGCATTAGAAGACTTAACCAAAATGTTACCCCCCGAGGCACTATTTAGTGAATCTTGGTCATTCATGCTTAAACCATTGTAAAAATATTAATTTGATGTATTTTTGTGAAACCATGTTGTGGACACTTTCTTAAAAGTTTCTTAAACGGTCCCAAGATTCACTAAATGTCTCACCGTACTTTTGTTCAAAGGTAATGATTTCATTCCGCAAAGCGGTAGTACGTGAGGGTGGGAAAAAGTAGTTGATGAATTTAGTATCTAAATCCGTCCACGTAAGAATACTTTGTGGCGGTTCCTTATCAAGCCAATTCCGGGCTTGTCCCTCTAAGGAGAAAGGAAAAAGTTGCAAGCGAATCACTTCTTGTGAAACCCCATTATACTTAACCGTATTTGTGAGTTGAAGAAACCTTTTTATATGGTCATTAAGATCATCAAGCGAACGCCCCAATAAAAGTTGAGCAGAGACCATTCGAATGAAGCCGGATTTGAGTTCAAAACTGTTGGCTCCAATCTCGGGTATGACAGTAGCATCGGTGTTTCCCTCTACGTGTGATTGCAAAAGCTCGATCATTGGTTGATTGTCCATGGTGACAATAGTTGAAGTTACGACTTAGGCTTGAATTGCTTTCTTCTTATGAGCACGGGTACGCATACACACCTACAAAAGGAAAAGAAAAATAGACAAGAAATATTTTTGGTTTTTTATGTTTTTCTATTTTTTTTTAATTTTTGAAATTTTTTTTAATTTTTATGGATTTTTGAAAAAAATTTTAAGCAAGAAAAATAACGTTAAAAAAGGAACGGATCCCAAATTCCAACGCGTCTCTCACTAAAAACCTTTAATCTTAACGAAAAGAGCCGGCATAGGCGCCATTTAATAACTTTAATCCCCGGCAGCGGCGCCATTTAATAACTAGATTTTACTTAGTTATGAAAGATTCGTTGTTCCGATCTTTTCGAATTGATTACAAGTAATTAGTGCGACTCAGTCGTTCTTGGTGGACAAAAAAAATGGTCTGGTTATCTATTTTAAACTAAAAGTAAATATGAAAATGTCGTCGAGTAAAATAAAAGTTTTAAAAATTAAACTAAAAATTACTAGAAAAACAGAGATTTCGGGAAGCGTGAAATTTTTGGAAATTAAAACGTAATGAATTTAAAACTTGAAAACTCGTTTAAAATAATACTAAGTAAAAAAGCGAGAAAAGTTAAATTTGAAAACTAAGATAAATAAAACAAAAACATAAGTCAGATCGCAACACGATCGTACTCAGATCGTAGTGGTGGATCGCACTCAAGAATGAGGGATCGCACTATTGGATCGTGACCACCGATCGCAACCAAGATCGTAGCCTACGATCGTAGTACTCGATTGCAGCCTAGATCGTAGTATAAGGGATCGCACTCAATGCGATGGAAACACGTTATCGCACCCAAGGCAATCGTAGCCACGGATCACACTCAAGTATCGCACCCACGATCGCAACAAGTGATCGTGGTGTGGATTATTGAGTGTGATCGTAGTGACGATCGTACTGGGTGATCGAAGTAATGGATCGTAAGTAGAAACCCTAGGGGTTTATGCGATCACACTTACTTGATCGGACTGGGTAAAACATCAAAGTAGTTACGATGGAAATCACAGAGAAAATAAGCAAAAATAAATAAGCTCAAATAAGTAAGACGAATAAGCACTTATTCAAATCTTACCCAAATGAAGACAATCATAAATTAAAAAACTTTTGAGAAACGAAATAAGCAAACTCTATAAAACAAACTTTAAAAAGACTAAATTTTTAAGAAAACTTAAAAGGCAATAAGCTATATATACGAAATAAGCCAATAAGCACAACAAGCTTAAAGCTTAAACCGTATACAAACTTAGTAAGGAATAAAAAGATAAACCTTTTAGTCACAAAAACATCAAAATCAAATACGAATCAAGAACATTTCGCAAAGATAAACCAAAATCAAGAAAGGTAGAAGAAGATTAAAGATTACGAGCTTAAACTTGAACTTTTGATTAATGAATTCCAAATACAAGGATGAAATAAAGCTTAAACTTGAAAGAAAAGATGAAGAAAAGATGAAAACTTAGTGAGAGAAAGTTAAACACTTTCTCTCTCTAAAATGAAAAACTACAAAAAAGAAATAAACTAGCTAACACACTCCTAATGTGTCATTAGGAGGGTATTTATAGGAGATGGGGAGATGCATGTGCTTCCTTCTTTCTTTCTTTCTTCTCGACTTGATTTTAATTATTTGTCTTTCTCGATGTCGTCTCGGGATTTGTCGATGTAAATTGAACTCGTCTTCTAATTTTCTTCTATAATTAGACTTGAGTTCTTCGACTTCATTAAATTTCCGTCTTTAGACTTTTTCCTCGATAAATCTTCAGAATAGGCCTTGGACTTCTGTTCTTTTTGCACTCTTGATCTTTTGACTTCGTCTTTTCTCGTTGTCTTCGATAAAAGCCTGTGAAAGCCCGTGTTTTCTTCCTTTTTCATCTTTTGGTCCTAAAACACAATAAAAACACAAACCACGCATAATTCCGACATTTACGACATAAAATACACGTTTTGGTCTTGTTATTATTGGAAATAAGTGGTAAAAGGATAAGTGTTTTCACACTTATTAGTGCACTTTGTTTAAATTTTGCTAAGGAAAGGACAACTATAGTGATTTCAATGTGAATATATAAGATATGAAATATTGAATCACGAGAGTTTAGGATAGAACCGGGAAGACGGGTACACCGGATCACGGTTCGTCAAAAGTCATCGAGAATGGATCTTTGAAGCTTTTAATCCCTGCACATCAAAAGAAACAAGACAACAAACACATACGGGGCTCCCCCTACACTTATTATGAAAATGGTAAAGGATAGATCAACGGGTTGCCTCCCGAGAAGCGCTTGTTTTTGTTAACCGAGTCACGAGCCTGACTCGACCCAGAACTAATTCAAGGGAAACATGGTGAGGGATGGAATCATCTCATGAGAGATGTCCTCACCAAAGTACAGCTTCACACGCTGGCCATTCACTTTAAAATTAGGCCCATTTGGCTAGGAAAGCTCAATGGTGCCATATGGGAAGACTTTGGCGACGGTGAATGGACCAGACCAACGGCTCTTCAGCTTTCCCGAGAAGATCTTCAACCGAGAGTTAAAGAGTAAAACTTGATCACCAACGTGGAACTCTCGGTTCTTAATTCTAGCATCATGAATGAGCTTGGTCTTCTCCTTGTAGATCAATGAGTTCTCATAAGCTTCATTCCTTAGTTCATTTAGCTCATTGAGTTGAATCTTCCGAAGATCACCGGCTTTGTTGATGTCAAAATTGGCCCACTTCAAGGCCCAGTACGCCTTATGTTCCAGCTCAATAGGGAGGTGGCATGCCTTCCCGTACACAAGATGATATGGAGTGCAACCAATTGGGGTCTTATATGCTGTACGAAAAGCCCACAAAGCATCGTCTGACTTATCGGCCCACGAGGCACGATGCTCTCCCACAGTACGTTCTAGAATTCGCTTCAATCCACGGTTAGATATCCCGGCTTGACCATTTGTTTGAGGATGATAAGTGGTGGAAAGACGATGATTTACACCGTACTTAGCCATGACTCGAGCAAATTGATCATTGAAAAAATGAGTCCCCGGCAGCGGCGCCATTTAATACATGACTTTTTGCTTAGCATTTGTGTACTCGATATCGTTCTCGGTATCTAATCGAATTGATCACAGTTAATGGTGGAATAGTCGGTAATGCTCACTAAAAGGGGGAGTTGATTTTCTATTCTACTTGAAGTGTAAGTGCGAAACGTAATTAAAATTAGCTAAAAGCAAATCTAGAAAAACTGTCACTTTTCGGGAAGCATGCAATTTTTGGAAACTAAAAGGTAATGAATTTAAAACTTAAAACTTTGTAAAAATAAACTAAGACAAAACTCGTTTAAAAATAACACTAAGTAGAAATGCTGGAAAAATTAAATTTGAGATTTTAAATAAAATATAAAAACGAAAAATGAAATAGGATCGCAGTCAATGCGATCGTGGTCCTTGATCGTATCCTGGATCGCAATCAATGCGATCGTAACTGGTGATCGTACTCCACCACGATCGTGACTTTAGATCGTACTCCCAGTGATCGCAGCCTACGATCGTATCAGTTGATCGTAGCCTAGTGATCATAGTATAGGTGATCGCACTCAATGCGATCATAACAAGTGATCACACCCAAGCAATCACAGCCATAGATCACACTCTATGATCGTACCCACGATCGCAACAAGTGATCGTGGTGTGAATTAATGAGTGTGATCGTAGCGAACGATCGTACTAAGGATCGCAGTAATGGATCGCAAGTAGAAACCCTAGGGGTTTATGCGATCATACTTACTCGATCGTACTGGGTAAAATATCAAAGCAGTTATGATGGGATTCAAAAGTAGAATAATCAAAAATGAATAATCATAAATAAGCAAGATGAATAAGCACTTAATCAAATCTTAACCGAATGAAAACAAGCATAAATTCAAAAACTTTCAAAACACGAATTAAGCAAACTTTATAAATCAAACTTTAAAAAGACTAAACTCTTAAGAAAACTTAAAAGTAAATAAGCTAAATACACAATAAGCCAATAAGCATGATAAGCTCAAAGCTCAAATCGTATAAACTTGGATATGAATAAAAAGTTAAACTCTTAAGTCACACAAACATCAAAATTAAACAAAAAGCATTAAAATTTCGGATCAAGAACAAATTAAAATCAAGAAAGGTAGAAGAAGATTAAAGATGAAAAGCTTAAACTTGAACTTGTAGATTAATGATTCCAAAATACAAGATTAAACTAAAGCTTAAACATGAATGGAAAGAAATGATAAAGTTCTAGTAAGAGAAAGTTAAACACTTTCTCTCTCTAAAAATAAAACTAAGGAAAGAAAAATAAACTAGCTAACACCCTCCTAATGTGTCATTAGGAGGGTATTTATAGGAGGTGGGAAGGTGCATGTGTTGCTTCCTTCTTTCTTTCTTCTCGATTTAAATGCTTTGTCTTTCTCGACGTCATCTCGAGATTTGTCGATACAAATTGAACTTGTCTTATAATTTTCTTCTTCTATTAGACTTGAGTTCTTCGACTTCATTAAACTTCCGTCTTTGGACTTTTTCTTCGATAAATCTTCAGAATAGGCCTTGGACTTCCATTCTTTTTTCACTCTTGATCTTTTGACTTCATCTTTTCTCGTTTTCTTCGATAAAAGCCCATGATAGCCCATGTTTTCTTCCTTTTTCATCTTTTGGTCCTAAAACACAATAAAAACACAAACCACGCATAATTCCGACGTTTACGACATAAAATACACGTTTTGGTCTTGTTATTATTGGAAATAAGTGGTAAAAGGATAAGTGTTTTCACACTTATTAGATCTCAATATGGAGCATCTCTACCGTGAAAATATTAGGACTCGAGGTGAATTACATGAACATCGGGTTGAGTCAAGGAAGGGAATCAAGTACTTGGGAAACATGATCAAGGGATTGGGCAAGAAAAGAAGATGATGACTTTGAATTGTTTCAAAGTATACATGTTGCTAAACATGTAATGTGATGTTGAACGTTTGCTTCTTTTTACTTTATTTTGGTTGTGTATTAACTAATACTACTTGTTTGGATTACTTATTATTTTAATCCTAATGTTGTCTATGCCATCGTGTTTACGATTTGCATAGGTTTGTGCATCCTATGTGTTAGTTAGCTTCCTAGATTTTGGTCAGTAGTTAACTTTGGGTTGTTAATCTTTTGGTAAAAATCTGGGCTAACCAAAGTTTGAGGAAGTGCAATTTTTGAACACCTCTGGTCGCGGTTCCATATCGACCAGCGGTTCCTTATTGATAAGGAACCGCCCATCCTAGATAGGGAACCGCCGGCTACTGTGTCCGACAGAATCTTTGCTTTACACTATTTTCCTTAATCCGTGTAAACCTGGCTTGATTCTTTGCAAAAACCTACACATTTCCTAAACTAGGTTACCTAAATTCATTATTCACATAAAATGTTTTTAACCCATTACTAGTTTGGATCATCCCCTCACCCTTTTAAACCCACCTTGTTAGCCATGTTCTTCATACATCAAACCATTCATCCTTAACCCTTAAACCACTCATTACAACCATGGTTTCTACAAGAACCTCAAACTCATCCAAAACCTCCACTTCAAAGAAAAACCTTAAGATTAAGATTATGTTGCCCAAACTTAACTCTTCTCCCTTTCGCACACCCAAGAATGAGATTATTCCAATTCTCATCTCTTCATCACCATCACCACCTCTTGCTCTATGCAAGACTACCTCAACCCATGGTACCAAACATTCTCATGGTTCTACCTCCTCTTCATTCCAATCTAGAATGAATGAGCTAACCTCACCCTTCACTCCAAGTACTCTCTTGGATGTGACTACCAAACCTCAACCCATCCAAAGCATTCCTATTGTGAATGACTTTGTTGATACCTTGGTGACTTCACCTTTTACCCCTCCCAACTCACCCACATCACCCATTTCACCCTTGGAGAACATACCTCAACACTCACCCACATCACCCTTGGAGAACATACCTCCTCCACCTCCCTCAAACACTCCAAACTTGGGTGATCCTCGCTTTTATGAGTATTTCATGCACAATGGCACTAATTGCCCTTGTTGCCTCAACAACTACTATCTCATTGATATCCTTAGGTTGGAGATGATTGGGGCTCACATAAAGTTGCAAAGCCTTTTGTTGAATCTCTTTGCCAATCATCCTCCTAGGAGATAAATGATGATTTTCTTTAATAAGTGTTTTTCAAGAAAAACCAAGCCAAAGAAGACTACTCATCAAGAACTAGTTTTAAGCTAACTTTGTTTTAGTTAGATGTTTTCATTTCCTTATTGTAATCCATTCCCTCCTTGAGTTTTTCATGAGGATGATTTATGGATTAAGCTTTATGTGTGATGAGGGTCCATTTACTCATCATTTTAGCCTGATAAAACACGGAAAAATGACTACAAACACTAAAGTATATCATATTATATTGCAAATATATTCGTTTTGTATTTTATGTCAAATAGGTACAAAAGGCTTGAAAACGAGGCAAAACCGGACAATTTTGGATTGACTCGACAACATTCGTGATGTTTACAAGTCAAAGACGGAATCAAAGTCAACATGGAAAAACGACATTGGAATGAGCATCGACAAACTGATCGCGAACATATATTTTTATTTAGCGGACCAACCCGCACCCGTTTTACGGGCCGGGTCAGCCCGTAAAATATTAATATAAACGCAACAGCCCATTTTCTATTACCAAATTTGGACACTAGGCCCAATATACACTCACCCCTTCACTTTTATTTTTAACAAAATAAAGAAACTAAGCCCAAGATAACAAAACACAACCACAATCCATTTTTGTACATACAGGCCACTTTCATAACTCTCATAACCAACTAGGGTTTCTTCATCTAAACCATCAGCCACCACACTTATTATTTTCCCTCTCTTCTTTCCCTTTTCTGCTACAAACCAAGAAGCCTACATCACTTACCCCACCTACGTGATTTCAAATCAGTACAAGACAAAGAAGTGAAGATTTCGTGTTCAAAGACTCAAAAACCCACGTGATTGTAGAATCCAAAAATCAAAACGTCATCCATGACGTTTTTATCAAGATTTCGTCTATAAAAGAGGAGCAAAAAGAAGACCAAAAGGATGTTTTTTAATTTTATTAGAGTAGGTTTAAATTTAAGTTTTAATTAATTTTTCAGTTTTAATTTAATTCAAAATTGTACTTTTAAGATTCTTGTTTTTAATTTAAATTCATTAAGTTTGATTAAATTGTTTCTTGTTCTTAAATTATTCTCATGTTTTTTTAATAATGGTGAAATTTTTATTGTGCAAATCTTTTTTTTGAAAGTCTGATGAAAAAATTCTGTTACTGTTCCCATGTAAAAAAAGAGAGAGTTATTGTGTCCTTAATTGGTTTGTCGAAGAGAAAAAAAAGTTATTAGTTAATTTAATCTAATATGTTGTTGTTACTGTTCGATGAAAGAAAATAAACAGAAGAAGATTGGTTCGAGGTGTTGTATGATTCGGGTTATGTGATTCGATTGATTCAAGTTTGGTTTGTGGATGAACTGTTAGTGTTGTTCATGTTATGGTCTAAATTGATGTTTTGTTTTCCTAACCAATTGTAAGTCCTTGTTCTTATCTTATTTTATTTTGTCATAATCTTAGTTTATTTTGTCATTAAGTTCTTGTTCATTTAGAAGTTGTTTTAGTTTTAGTGAATCTGTTTGCTATATATTATATATGAGTCCGGTTATTTTGGATACCTTGTATCCTTTGGATACAAGGGGACTAATCCCCACCTTCCATCTACCAAAAATCAACAGTCCAGATTAATCTTTACTTTTTAATTAAAAAAAAACGGAGGGGTATTTTCGTCATTTTACAGCCCACCCACTCCCATCTTCCAAATACAACCTACCCCGTCCCTTTCTCAGATCGTAACAAACACACACACAAAAAACACACACAGCTTTATCCACCATCCCAATCCAAAACACATACTAAACACACATACAAACAAAAAAAGATCAGTAAATCACGTTAACAAAGTAAAGAAAAAGATGTCGAAGCTATTGAAGAAAAAATACCAGGTTATATCATCATCGTATTTATCTTTTTTAGCTTATTTGATGTAAATAAGCTTATTTTGATGTGATTATGAATGTGTTAGCTTTTTTTCATAAGGATATGCTAGCTTATTTGATGTGTTATTATTAAGCTGATTTGATATGTTATAATTAAGCTTATTTGATGTGTTGTACTTAAGCTTAATGTAAATAAGCTTATTAGGAGAGTTATGTGAGTAATCTTATGAATTAAAATAGAGTTATGTGAATAAGCTTACAAAAAGAGTTTGTTGAAGCTATAGGATAAGCATAAGGTGATGTTTGTGAATAAGCTTATAAGGAAAGATGTGCAGAAACTGTAAGTTACAATAAACAGATGTATCATATATGATACATCCATACATCATATATGATAAATATATCATATATGATATATGAAAGTATCATATATGATAACATGCTAATGTGCTTGAAAACAAATACAAAAATGTCTGGGATCTTCTGGTTGGTAAATAAAAGTTAGTTGTGCGCATATTATCATATTTGATAGTATTGTTGAAATTCAACTTCTAGAATATATCATATATGATAATCTGGTTGAAATTCAGCTTTTCTAAGATATCATATTTGATAATCATGTTGAAACTAAAACCAAATCTTTTTATTTGTGTAGTGAAAGGTGTTTTCAATGCATATTGAAAAACTCAATCATCTCAAGGCCAAAGAAGTGAGCATAAAACAAGTATCGAAAGAACAAACAACGGCGTGTGCATGAGACGACTAAAGACGAGTGTCGAGTTTGCAACCAAAGTGTTGATGCATGGAATCAAGATCCATTGTTTTAGCCATTTGACTTGTTTATATTTTAGTAATTTGTGTATGACGTTGTAATGCTTTAACTTTGTAATGCGACTAAATCATTGAGTTTTTTCTTGAATATGGAAATGGTGAAACATCCACGGATGTAAGTTTGGATAATATGCCTATTTTGTTGATGCTTTTATCATTTGAAGCATAGCTTTTTTTACCTTATCATATATGATAGTGATATATCATATATGATAATCCGTGTAATCCTTAACATCTACCAAATATGATACTGCATTATCATATATGATAATGCATTATCATATATGATACTCAAAAAAAAGTTTGATAGATTAAACAATGAGGCTGCTGAATTCATGATTAAAACAAAGAGTATACTGGATTCATGATAAAACACTTGTTCAGTAAATAAAAAAGAGTACTTTTTGAAAGTAACATATATGATAATTCAAACAGAATGTATTTATATATAATATCATATATGATAAACACTTATTCATAATAAAAAATTAAAAAAACAAAAGAATCTGTTAAATTCATTCATGATTAACACCAAATAAATTCTTATTATTAAAACTACTCTTCTTCTTTCTTTAACCAATTCTTCTTCATACTCGTGCACGTCCGATTGTTATGATAGAAAACATCCCTTCATTGTTCACACAATCTGCATTTATAAAAGACAGAAAAAAACACATTAGGTAGCATGCAATCAACAACTGTATCATATATGATAGAAACAGGTTTGAATAGTTTAAATAGATTTTGTGAAATTAGTCACAAATTTTGGTTTTTCAGTGGTTTGTTAGATATGTCATATATGATACATATGAGGTAGCATATATGATAAACCTATCATACATCACATATCATATAACTATCATATATGATAAAAAAAGGTATCATATATGATACATCAGACTTATAGCTTACATCAGCAACAAAGTTAAAAATGCCTAGTACAGCTTATTTATACTAACATAAGCTTATTCTTATCTCTCATACTTATAAAACTTAATAATTCACCAAAATAAGCTAATAAGCTAGCTTATTTATAAATCTTCACTAATATATAAGCTTATTCACATAACTCTCCTCTAATTCATACACTTACTCACATAGCTCTCACATAACTCACATAATAAGCTAGCTTATAATTCGTTCAAAATAAGCTAAATAGAAGCTTATAAATTCAAGTAGTGGTAAATTAATAAGCTTATTGACATAAATAAGCTAACATATGAATAAACTATACCTGATGATCAACCAACCGATTCGTGATTTTTGATCGATCTATTATTGATGATGGATTGATCGATTCGTGATGATGGATCGAGCAATAAGATGTTTTTGATGTTCTTCATGATTGATTGTAGCAAAAAAAAAAAAGATGATGGATCGATGTTGCTAGATAGAAGTTTACAGATCTGGTATTTGTTAGTAGAAAGAGAAAACACACATCGATGTGTGTGTGTTGAATGAAAATTATTAAAAAAGAAAATGATTTATATAGTGGGCAGATGAAATGACAAAAATACCCCTGCAGTGTAAAATAGGGATTTAATCTCAGTCATTAGATGGTATGGAGATGGAGGGTGGAGATGAGTCCCCTCATATCTTAGATAAGTTTGGTATCCAAATGAACTTAATATATGTCTTGACTTTTTAGTTGGTTATTGTTGTTTACTAGTTGATTATCAAAGTAGTATGTAGTTTTTTTTTTTACATTCGTAAAAGTTAATATATCTGGTTTGTGCAAAGAAAGAGTAGTATGTCTAATGTTCATTGTTTGCTGTGAAACTTAATAATAATATTCATAGTTGGTTTCAATGTGTGGGCAACCTAAGAAAACAAAAGTAAAATAAAATAAAATGTCATCTATAAGAATTGAACCCCCGACCTGAGTCTTACACATAAAGAGACGCAGCACACTTAGACTTTTCCATCTCTTCTAAAGGTCTCTTTTGTTAAAAACTCACAAAACCTTTTATTTAAACTATTTTTAGCCTAATTTATTTACTATATTATTTTAGTTCAATAAACAGTGTAATGAGAGTTATTGTTTTAGCTTATTATTTTTCTTATACTTAAATCAGTATGTAGGACGTTTATGAAATTTTTTAGTTTCTTTTATAAAAAGTTTAATATTTTTAAATTATTTAATTAGTTTAAGTCGTTTTAAATTCATAAAAAAAATATAAAAATTAAAAAATGTAATTCTTCTTTATAAAATTTTATTTTGTCATTTAGTACTTTGAAAAATTAAATTTGTATTTATAGAGTTAAAATTTGATTATTTACTTGAATGTCGCGTTTTTACGTTTTTCGTTATTTATTTACTTTTATTATTTGCTTTAATTTAGCTTGTCGTTTTTATTTTTCCTTGCCTTATTTGTGTTGCCCGTAGACTTAAGATTTGTTTTGATGCCTTATTATGTTTTCCCATAGATTTTTAAGTTATCCTTTTGCCTTAATTAATTTCTCGTAGATATAGATAACTAAAATCAAATCTTTTTATTATTCAAGCATCCAAAAGTCAAACCAATAACGTAATCGTTAATTTCGCACTTCTTTGGGAAACGACCCGGGTGATCACTTGCCCGGTATATATATATTATATAATATTTTTTTTTGAGTTTTGACTTATAATTCTTTTTCCTAAAGGAATTGTTTGTCGAAAGTCACTTATTTTATATATATATTATATATATGTATTATACTTTACATCAATGTGTTTCTATCTTTATGTGCACATTAATCAACTTTAATTTTAAATTAAAATTGAACCTAAATCTATCACAACCTCTAAAACTTGACTAAAATTGGTTTAAAATGTTATCTAAATATTTTGTCACCCTTTGTCAAGACATTCTTTGTGAATGTGTTGCTTTTATGCAACCCTAGCATAATTTAGTGCTAATAGAGGTAAAATTCCAAGATTTGCAATTTTTTGAAAAAGTCTTAGTTTTTCTCAAAACCCTGGAAAATCATGGTTTTACGTCTACAGTACGCGGCTCATTAAGTCGCGCGGTCCCTTAAGTGCTAAGGAACCTTCGGTCCCTATAAGGAACCGCGGACTGATAGCCAATTTTTGGCTCGTTTTTTGTCTTTCTTCATCACCCTATCCCCCGTCAAGATTCCATGTTTACTCAATTTGGCTAAACATTCCTTGACACTTCACATTTTATTTTCAAATCTTTGCCTTGTCTACTTTCTTCTTATACCCCCACCTTGAGATTTCATTCTCACACCTCAACAATGCCTAACTCCTCCTTTCATAACCTTGACATTTCTTTGTCACAAACCTCCTCACCCAAAGCTTTCTCATCGAAGCTTTCTAAGAAACCGAAGATCTTGGTTCGACCTATTTGGATCAAGAAAAATGAACCATCTTCTTACAAACCACCCAAGAACCCCACCTTCTCTCCAATCAAGTATTGGAATGAGACATACTCCATTAACCCCATCACCGGAGAAAAGGGGGAGCAACCACCAAGGGGGAGCTACTAGCAAAGTCCGGTTTTCTTCAAAGACTTGTGCTAACCTTTTTGCTACGACAAAGGGGGAGAAATGATAGAGATAAACTCGTTAATAATTCGATATTTTGTGTTTCTACGTAAATGAGTTTATAGTTTGTCATAATCAAAAAGGGGGAGATTGTTAATGCAAGTGATGCCTAAAAACATTATTAGTGTTAACTAATCTTTCTTAGTTTTGATCACAACAAACTATACAACACATTTAGTGTAAAACACAAAACAAATTATTTAACTAACACTATGATATAAGGTTTTTGCGATGGGTTCAAAATATAATTCTCGGAATCCTCTCGAATTGATCTCAGTTAAAAGTGGAATGATTTGTTCTTGGTGACAAAAAGGAGTTTGGTTTTCTATTCTATTAAAAAGGGAAAAGAATAAAATGATAATGTTATATAAACTTAAAACAAGCAACAAATAAAAAGCTACACTTGAATTAAAACAGGAAAATACCCTATGCGGAAAGATGTCTTACACGGAATAAATCCTTATGCGGAAAAAGTGTCCCTATGCGGAATATAAATTTCTATGCGGAGAGATGGCTTATGCGGAATAAATTAGCTGTGCGGAAAATTATGCCTATGCGGAAAAACAACACCATTCGGAAAAATTGTTCTATGCGGAAAAAGGATCCTATTCGGAAAACATGGCTATTCGGAACAAAAAGTCTATGCGGAAAATATTTCCTATTCGGAATATTTAAAATGTTCCGAATAAGGAAACGAAGAAGCTGGCTATGCGGAATATTGCAAATATTCCGGATAAAAGAAAAGTAAAACCCCCTATTCGGAATATCCAAAATATTCCGAGTAAGGGAAAAGTGAATTCGCCTATTCGGAATAAAAGGTCTGTTCGGAAAGTACTGGGAAGCGAAGAA
Organism: Glebionis coronaria; assembly: GCA_025667525.1. NCBI lineage: Eukaryota > Viridiplantae > Streptophyta > Magnoliopsida > Asterales > Asteraceae > Glebionis > Glebionis coronaria. The sequence goes on along the minus strand of JANFOE010000979.1, from coordinate 290,717 downwards.
CAGAACAGTAGCAGTAAAACAGGGACACGAAATTAAATCCAAATCGACTTGAATACTCAAAAAGGTTTTACCAAATTAAACACAAATCATTTAAATACCATAAGAAATAAATCCCACCAATAAAAACACTAAATCAACAACTTTTTAAAATCAAACTTGAGTTAAATAAAAAACTTAAGAACTTGCAATAAAAATGGAGATGAACCAGATAAATGAAAAGATGGAATAGATTGATTAATGGAAAAGTAACAAGAGTAATGATTCACACTTACAAGATTGAAAGAAAGATGAAAAATCACCAAACTCCCTAATGGAGTTGGTTAAGGAACGAACCAACAAGAACTGGAAAAAGAAAATTGAACTAACTCCCTAATTGTGTGAAGGGAGTATCTATTTATACTCCTAGTGGTTGGTTGGTGAGTGGGCTTTCTCCCTTTCTTCTTGTCTTCTCGTCTTTTCAGAAAAGTTGACGTTTTTGATTCTGATTCGGGATTTGTCGTCGATTAAATCCAACTCGTCTTTTAATTTCTTCGTTAAATAGACTCGAGTTTCTTCGACTTATGAAAATCTTCCGTCTTTAGTCCTTTTCTTCGATCAATCTTCGAATAGGCCCAGTGACTTCAAATCTTTTGCATCTCTTGGACAATAGACTTTATCTTGAGTCTTTTTCCTTGATAAATCCCGTGCAATCCCATGTTTTCTTTAATATTTATCCGGTTAGCTCTGAAAACACAATAAACACAAAAACCACGCATAATTCCAAACAAATGATATTAAATACATGTTTTGGTCTCGTTTTAGTCCGAATTAAGTGGTAAAAGGATGGGTGTTTACACACCTATCAAATCCCCTACACTTAACCATTGCCATGCCCTCATGCAATGCTTAGTGATAAAGCAATTTTACATTTTTCTCATAATTAATCAACCTTGGCCTTATTTAAATTCTACTAAATAACAATTAAAATACTAAGAGAACTTAAAACATTAAAATAAACAAAAGGATGGAAATAACTTGTAAAGAAGTCAAGGACTTACATTAGGGCTTTAGTGTTGCGAAGATTTATCACCCTCAAGTTTCACGTTCCCCAAACTAAGCTTAAAAACGAGATCATTGTTATTATAAGTTAGTAAATCAAACACTTACACACATGGCTTAATTAAATGCTTAAACTCCCTTATCCCTAGGTGTGTCTCTTATATTTTATTTTTGTCTTAGAATGATCATGAAGATGCATTTTTGGACTTATTTCGATAGTTTATTTAGGCTGAAAGCAAAGTAGGACGATTTGATCAATAGTTAGCTAAAGGACAAAATCTCTTAAAACTGCTTCTCGGGATATCAAAAAGTTCATATCTTGGCATAACTTGGTTCACGATTTGAGACCTTTCTCGGGCCGATATTTGGCATGTACTTCATACTTCATATCTTCGAGAGACGTTCTTGAGATAATGGTCTTCTCATCATAATAGAGTTTCTTCACTTGGAGACTTTTGAGGGGTACTCCAACTTTGTTGACCACGACTTCATGATTATTTCTTCAATCTCTAATTGGGATTTTGAGATACAACGATCCGCCTCCTTTTCGGACTTGGATCTATTTATCCTCATACCTTGTTAGGGTCTTTTCGGATAGACTTCTCCATGATCTTTATGGGAGTTGATTGCTTTTCGTCGTGAGTCTTGATCCTTCATATTGACTTTAGGAATAATGCTTTTCACATCACTTTGGATCTTCAGCAATAAAATTGAATCCTCATGCCTTGTTAGGGCCTTTTCGGACTCGCCAATCTTCGCGCCCCGCTTCATAAGTTATGCCTTGGCTATGAACTCTTATCATTACCGAGCAACTTTTAAACGATCTTGGGCTAGAAGCTAAGTAACTTTTCAAATCGTAAGACCTTACTTATTGCAGATAAATTATTAGCAAGTGATGGGAGAATAGGCAAATAATTACACCAAGTGAGCTTGTGCAAGAATACCGACTTATAATTGACTCTATCATTTCTCGTCCTCCACAATTTAAAATCTCAAGTAATGAGACTCGTGGACACTTAGCCTAATAAACCGATTAAGGTCTACATGGTTAAGGATACTAGCTAGAATAAACTTGGATAAGTCTATTCGGGTTGAGTCAAAAAACGCAACGGGCCTAATATATCAAAGACTTCTAAACTAGCTACACCAATTTATTAATATTTTGACTTTATTGCGGGATATATACATATGAAAGCAATGATAAAAATTTAAAAAATTACGACTAAATGGCCAAAGTTAATAAAAAATTTGAAAAATGTTGAAAAATAGGATTTTCCGGTTAAATGAAGGCATTTTCATGGAAAAGTCCACTTAAAACTTCGATAGAAGTCTCCCCTACACTTAAGATAAACATTGTCCTCAATGTTTAAGCATGTGGGAAAAGTCTCCCCTACACTTATGACATTGTGCACGTTGGTTAACTCGAGTTAAGGGAGAGACGACTAAAGTGATCAATTTCAAATGTGAGTATGAAGAAAATTGAATCATGATAGTTGAGAGATAGAACCGGATTTCGGATAACACGGGAGCACGGTTCTTCAAAGATTCCAAGATTGCAGTTATCCTTGTAATCACATCACCACACAAACACAAATGACCAAAATAGGTCCTCCCCTACACTTAGGGGGTTAAAGGGATAGATACTCGGGCTGCCTCCCGAGGAGCGCTTGTTTTTGATAACCGAGTCACGAGCCTGACTCGACCCAAATTCAGTTCATGGGGAACGTGGTGAGGGATGGAATCACCTCCTGAGAGGTGTCCTCACCAAAGTACAACTTCACTCGTTGGCCATTCACCTTAAAATTAGGTCCATTAGGTTGAGCGAGCTCGAGAGTACCATATGGAAAAATTTGGGCAATGGTGAATGGGCCAGACCAACGAGATTTCAGCTTGCCCGAAAAGATTTTCAACCGAGAGTTAAAAAGTAAGACTTTGTCTCCAACGTAGAACTCTCGGTTTTTGATCTTGGAGTCGTGAATGAGCTTAGTTCTTTCCTTATAGATCAAAGAATTTTCATAAGCCTCATTACGGAGTTCATTCAGCTCATTGAGTTGGATCTTGCGTAGGTCACCGGCTTTGTTTATATCAAAATTAGCCCACTTCAAGGCCCAATAAGCCTTGTGCTCCAACTCAATGGGGAGGTGGCACGCTTTCCCGTACACAAGACGATAAGGCGTACAGCCGATCGGGGTCTTGTAAGCAGTACGAAAAGCCCACAAAGCATCATCGAGTTTATCAGCCCATGCGGCACGATGCTCTCCCACGGTTCTTTCAAGAATTCGCTTCAGCCCTCGGTTTGATATTTCAGCCTGGCCATTAGTTTGTGGGTGGTAGGCTGTGGAAAGACGATGGTTTACACCGTACTTAGCCATGACTCTAGCAAATTGGTCATTGCAGAAATGAGTCCCACGATCACTAATAATGGCACGAGGCACACCGAATCTAGCGAATAAAGCTTTCAAAAAGTTACAAACCACCCTTGCGTCATTAGTAGGCAAAGCTTTGGCTTCAACCCACTTAGAAACATAGTCAACGGCTACAAGGATGTATTTGTTTCCTTTAGAAGAAGGGAATGGCCCCATAAAGTCGATACCCCAAACATCAAAAATTTCACACTCTTGAATGAAATTCTGAGGCATCTCGTCTTTATGTGTGATTTTGCCTTGCTTTTGGCAAACATCACATCGCTTAACCATATTGTGAGCATCACGATATATGGAGGGCCAATAAAATCCTGAATCAAACACTTTCTTTGCGGTGTAGTTGGGACCAAAGTGACCACCGGTGGGTCCTTTGTGGCAAGCATCAAGGATTTCAGACGCTGTCGGTCCATCAACACATCGGCGGATAATCAAGTCGGCACATTGTTTGAATAGGTAAGGGTCGTCCCAAAAGTAAGTCTTAATGTCGGTGAAGAACTTCTTCTTTTGTTGAGACGTCAACCCTTCCTTGAGAATTCCACCCGCCAAGTAGTTTGCAAAGTCCGCAAACCACGGGGTTTCATTCGGCTTCGAGTTTATAGACATTAAGGTCTCCAAGGGAAAAGAATCATTGATTTCTTTGGTCGGATGATCCCCTTGGTATGGATCCTCAAGTCTACTAAGATGGTCCGCGGCTAAGTTTTCTGCTCCTTTTTTATCGCGGATTTCGATTTTAAATTCCTGGAGCAGCAAAACCCAGCGAAGAAGTCTTGGTTTGGAATCTTGCTTTGTCAACAAGTACTTCAACGCGGAATGATCGGTATACACGATGGTGGTGGAAAGGACAAGATAGGGGCGAAACTTTTCAAAAGCATAGACAACAGCTAAAAGCTCTTTTTCGGTTGTCGTATAATGCAATTGTGCCCCTGTCATTGTCTTGCTAGCGTAATGGATCGGTTGGAAGTGTTTGTTCACTCTTTGTCCAAGAACCGCTCCAATAGCAAAATCACTAGCATCGCACATCAACTCAAAAGGCAGCTCCAAATTAGGGGTAACTAAGACTGGTGCCTTAGTTAGCTTATCCTTAAGCGAGTTGAAGGCTTCAAGGCACTCTTTGGAAAAGATAAAAGGAGTATCTTTTTCCAAGAGGTGGGTCATCGGGCGAGCGATTTGAGAGAAATCTTTGATGAATCGACGGTAGAAGCCCGCATGACCCAGGAAACTTCTCACACCCTTCACAGTTGAAGGTGGAGGCAATTTTGCGATAACATCGATTTTAGCACGGTCAACTTCAAGACCGGCTTTCGAGATCTTATGTCCAAGCACGACGCCTTCTTTTACCATAAAATGGCATTTTTCCCAATTCAGAACAAGGCGAGTGTCTTCGCACCGCTTTAGCATACGTTCTAAATTGGCAAGGCAAGAAGAGAAGGAATCCCCGAAGACCGAGAAATCATCCATGAAGACTTCCATGGTTTGTTCAACCATGTCATGGAAGATAGCTAACATACACCGTTGGAAAGTCCCGGGCGCATTACATAAGCCAAAAGGCATTCTTTTGTAAGCGAAAGTGCCATAGGGACAAGTGAATGTAGTCTTCTCTTGATCTTGGGGATCGATGTGTATTTGAAAATAACCCGAAAAACCATCAAGAAAGCAGTAATATTCATTACCGGCTAAACGTTCAAGCATTTGGTCCATGAAAGGTAGAGGGAAATGATCCTTTCTCGTGGCATCATTGAGTTTGCGGTAGTCTATACAAACTCTCCACCCAGTAACGAGACGAGTGGGAATCAACTCGTTGTGTTCATTGGGAACAACGGTTATTCCGCCCTTCTTGGGCACACAATGGATTGGACTAACCCATGGTGAATCCGAAATAGGGTATATCATACCCGCATCAAGAAGTTTGAGAACCTCTGTTTTGATGACTTCATGTATTTTTGGATTCACCCTTCGTTGGCTTTGAATAGTGGGCTTAAAGTCGTCTTCCATGAGAATTTTGTGTGTGCAGAAGTGAGGATCAATTCCACGAATATCCGAAATCTTCCAAGCAATAGCCTTCTTATGATCTTTCAGTACGGCGACGAGGCGAGTCTTCTCTTCATCTTTCAAATCCTTCGCAATAATGACGGGCGACTTTTTGTTGTCGTCAAGGAACACATACTCGAGATGTGGCGGCAACTCCTTAAGTTCCAAATCCGGAGGATTTTCGACGGGAGGCGTTTGCAAAGTCGTGGCATCGATAGCAATGACCGTGGGAGATGGAGGCGAAGGATTGTCTTCGGTGAGAAGATTGTCAAAGAAATTCATGTCTTCATCCCCCTCGGTGGGAGAATCATTAGTAGCTAAATTCGCATCTCCCATGGTAGCTTCAAGATTGTTCCAGAATAAATCACTATATCCAACTAGAGACAACGATGAATCAATAGAGGACACGGTCTCAACATTGGGAAGAGAGGTAGGAATACTTTTGCAAGCATCATTAAAGTGTTCTTCACAAGCCTCATCGAGAACGTCAATACAATTAACACTCTCATATGAATAAGGTTGTTTGGACAACTTTCCCATGTTGAAGACTACTTTATCGTCACCCACTCTCATGATAAGCTCACCGGCTTCAACATCAATAAGAGTGCGACCGGTCCTTAAGAATGGACGACCAACAATAAGTGGTACACGAGGGTCCATCTCGTAGTCGACGACAACAAAATCAGCAGGAAAGGTGAATTTGTCGACTCCTACAATGACGTCTTCGGCTATCCCCACTGGATAAGCAACCGTACGGTTAGCTAATTCCAAAGTCATTTTGGTGGGGACTAGCTCTGGGAGAGATAATTGCTTCCAAACACTTAGAGGCATGAGATTAATACTGGCACCTAGATCTGCTAGGGCCATGCAATTCTCTACTCCCGGGAAATTGCAAGGGATAAGAAAACGACCCGGATCACCAAGCTTGGTTGGCAATTTCCTTAAGAGCACTGCAGAACAGTTCTCATTAAGTTGGGTGTTGGCAATATCGAGGAGCTTTTCCTTGTCGCTCAAAAGATCTTTAAACATTTTAGCATACTTGGGCATGTGAGCGAGAGCCTCAGCGAAGGAGATATTGAAATTTAGTTGTTTGAACATTTTAAGGAAATTCGAAACCTGAATATCATCCTTGCTCTTTTGCTTCTCTTTCCTCAACCTTAAAGGATAAGGTATATTGGAAGAAGATGAAGTCTTAAGGGGAATAGGATCACTCACAACCACGGGTGGAGGAGGGGTAGAAGGAAGAGGTGGAGAAATTGGGGAAGGAGAAGGAGGAGGAATAGGAGCTGGCGACTCGGTCTCCTTAGTCACAACCACCGGTGGAGGTATAGGAAGCTCGGGTTCCTTGGTACCTTTACCACTTCGAGTAGTGATTGCTTTCATCTCCCCTCTTGGATTCGCAACGGTGTTACTCGGAAGAGTACCTGAAGAAGAGGGTTGACTACTTTGGAAGAAACTAGCCATCATGTTCCTTAGATCATTAGTTTGGCTATCCAACGTAGTTCTCATATCGGCTCTCAAATCATTTCCTTGCTTTCCCACTATCTCATCGTTAGTCCTCATATAAGTTTCCACTTCTTGGTGAAGAGCGGTGGGTTGGTTGGGAGGAGCATTGTATGCAGGTGGTTGGTAAGCAGGTTGTTGGTAGACTTGATTGTTTCTTTGAGGTGGTTGTTGCTGCTTGTGAGGTGGGATGTATGGTTGTCGAGGTTGTTGTTGTTGTTGAGGAGGGCGATTAAGGTTTTGTTGTTGGTTTGGGTTGGTAGGAGGGAAACCAGGTGGTGAAAGATAGTTGTTGCTGCGGTAGCTAAGCAAGTTACGGTCACCTTGGGGTTTTGCTTGATAAGCAGGTTGAGGATAGGTGCCATATGCCGCATTCACATTCTCAGCAGGGTAATCTTGGGTGGCGGTACAAGTTGTGTAAGAGTGGGGACCACCGCATATCTCACAAGGTTGGCTGACAGCGTTCACTTGAGCGTGTTTGGCGTTGTTGCTGTTGTTGTTGCTGACGGTGTGGGTGACAAGCGATTCAAGAAGCGTAGTGATTTTGTCTAATCGCTTGTCGCTGTCATTAGTGCTAGCACTAGCAACATTGGTCCGAACACTCTTGGTTTGCACACGAGACTTGTTCTCAATGATATCCCAAGCTGCATTGGAAGTCTTAGCCAATAAATTACCCCCTGAGGCACTATTCAATGAATCTTGGTCACTCATGCGTAAACCATTATAAAAAGTATTAATTTGATGTACTTTGGTAAAACCATGTTGTGGGCATTTTCTTAAAAGATCTTTAAAACGATCCCAAGATTCACTGAATGACTCATCGTACTTTTGTTCAAAGTTTATAATCTCATTCCGCAAAGCGGTAGTACGAGAGGGTGGAAAAAAGTAATTGATAAACTTTGTTTCCAAATCCGTCCACGAGAGAATACTCTGTGGCGGTTCCTTAGCAAGCCAATGCCGGGCTTGTCCCTCTAAAGAAAAGGGAAAAAGTTGTAACCTTATCACTTCTTGTGGAACTCCATTGAACTTGACCGTGTTGGTGAGTTGTAGAAATCTCTTGATGTGGTCGTGTGGATCATCAATGGTTCGTCCCAAGAATGGCTGAGCGGAGACCATCTGGATAAAGCCTGACTTTAGCTCGAAATTGTTGGCAGCAATTGGAGGGATGACAATTGGATCCGTGTTGCCATCGACATGAGCTTGCAGCAATTCAATCATGGGGCGGTTATCCGGAAGTGGCTCATTGTTGTTGTTATTCATGTTGTTGAAAGGTGGGTTGTTGTTGTTATTATTGTTGTTCGGAGGTGGTATGTTATTGTTGTTTTGGACACCAGCCATGTCTAAGTTATCGAGAGGCTCGGGCTCTTGATAAGACGTGGATCGAGTGCGCATACACCTGCAAAAGAACGAACAAAGAAAAACAAAGCAAAAATATTTTTGGTTTTTATGTTTTTTACTTTTTAGGATTTTTGAAAATTTTATATTTTTTATTGTTTTTGAAAATTTTTAGAAAAAAAGTAACGTTCACGGGGAACGGATCCCAAAATCCAAGTTCTCACAAAAAACTTTTGATCTTAACGAGAAGAGCCGGCAGCAGCGTCATTTGATATAAGGTTTTTGCGATGGGTTCAAAATATAATTCTCGAAATCCTCTCGAATTGATCTCAGTTAAAAGTGGAATGATTTGTTCTTGGTGACAAAAAGGAGTTTGGTTTTCTATTCTATTAAAAAGGGAAAAGAATAAAATGATAATGTTATATAAACTTAAAACAAGCAACAAATAAAAAGCTACACTTGAATTAAAACAGGAAAATACCCTATGCGGAAAGATGTCTTACACGGAATAAATCCTTATGCGGAAAAAGTGTCCCTATGCGGAATATAAATTTCTATGCGGAGAGATGGCTTATGCGGAATAAATTAGCTGTGCGGAAAATTATGCCTATGCGGAAAAACAACACCATTCGGAAAAATTGTTCTATGCGGAAAAAGGATCCTATTCGGAAAACATGGCTATTCGGAACAAAAAGTCTATGCGGAAAATATTTCCTATTCGGAATATTTAAAATGTTCCGAATAAGGAAACGAAGAAGCTGGCTATGCGGAATATTGCAAATATTCCGGATAAAAGAAAAGTAAAACCCCCTATTCGGAATATCCAAAATATTCCGAGTAAGGGAAAAGTGAATTCGCCTATTCGGAATAAAAGGTCTGTTCGGAAAGTACTGGGAAGCGAAGAACAGAACAGTAGCAGTAAAACAGGGACACGAAATTAAATCCAAATCGACTTGAATACTCAAAAAGGTTTTACCAAATTAAACACAAATCATTTAAATACCATAAGAAATAAATCCCACCAATAAAAACACTAAATCAACAACTTTTTAAAATCAAACTTGAGTTAAATAAAAAACTTAAGAACTTGCAATAAAAATGGAGATGAACCAGATAAATGAAAAGATGGAATAGATTGATTAATGGAAAAGTAACAAGAGTAATGATTCACACTTACAAGATTGAAAGAAAGATGAAAAATCACCAAACTCCCTAATGGAGTTGGTTAAGGAACGAACCAACAAGAACTGGAAAAAGAAAATTGAACTAACTCCCTAATTGTGTGAAGGGAGTATCTATTTATACTCCTAGTGGTTGGTTGGTGAGTGGGCTTTCTCCCTTTCTTCTTGTCTTCTCGTCTTTTCAGAAAAGTTGACGTTTTTGATTCTGATTCGGGATTTGTCGTCGATTAAATCCAACTCGTCTTTTAATTTCTTCGTTAAATAGACTCGAGTTTCTTCGACTTATGAAAATCTTCCGTCTTTAGTCCTTTTCTTCGATCAATCTTCGAATAGGCCCAGTGACTTCAAATCTTTTGCATCTCTTGGACAATAGACTTTATCTTGAGTCTTTTTCCTTGATAAATCCCGTGCAATCCCATGTTTTCTTTAATATTTATCCGGTTAGCTCTGAAAACACAATAAACACAAAAACCACGCATAATTCCAAACAAATGATATTAAATACATGTTTTGGTCTCGTTTTAGTCCGAATTAAGTGGTAAAAGGATGGGTGTTTACACACCTATCACACTATCATCAAGGTAATATTCATATCACTAACTTTTCTTAATCATACTTAGTGATCATCAAAGTGATTATCCTTAAAACTCACTTTTGTTAATATGACAAAAGATTTTTTTAATAAACTTTCTTTTTAAGAAAATGTTTTATTAAAATGGAAAATGTAAATTTGAAAATGGCATATTCCATAAGAATATCCTTTGAAGGTTTAAAAAACCTTAGATATTCCTACCCTACTAAAAGACAAAATCGGAGCGTAGTCTACTGGGCGGTCCTTTAAATAGCTAGGCGGTTCTCTAGCGATAAGGAACCGCCGGGCTAGATAAGGAACCGCGCCCAGCTAGCGGTTGCACTTTGTCTCCTATAAATAGTGGATCAAATCTCATTTTCCAATAATCCTTTTTGGACGTTTTTCTCAGCCCCCTTTCTCTTTTCCATAGCATAATCATTAGTAAATGATCACTTAATGTGTTAAGTATGTTTACATATGATTATCCTCTTGATCCCCTCCTTTACCTTGTCCAATGAGAAGATCACTCACTCACTAGTGTTGTGATAAAGATGAATCCATGAATTAGTCATGTTCATCATGTTAGCCTTTTTGTTTTATGTTAATCCATTGTATTTATGAATACTTGGACTAGTTGTGTTTATCCAAGCTATTTGTGAATACTTGGATTTGTTGTGTACATCCATTGCATATGTGTTTGCTTGGATTTATGTTGTGTAGATCCAAGCTACATGTGTGTACTTGGATATGTCTAGTTGAGTTGTAATAGATTGTGTAGTAGTTCTCACTAAACTATAAAGTGATGTGGTTGTGTCTTGTGAGTTCTTACTAAACTTGAAAGTGATTAGTAGTTGTGTTGTGTGAAGTTCTCACTTAGCTTCAAAGTGAAGAGTCGTGAAGATTGGTTCTAGCTTTGGATTAGAACTCGACATCTAGCCTTGTGTTGTAAAAATGGTGAAGTAGGCAACGTCGTGAAGATTGGTTCTACCTTGAGATTAGAACTCGACATCTAGCCTTGTGTCGTTAAATTGTGAAGTAGGCAACGTTGTGTAGATTGGTCCTAGCTAAAGATTAGGTCTCGACATTTAGCTTAGTGTCAGAAAATAATGTAAGCGACGATGTAAGGTTTTCTCCGCCAAGAAGGAAGCTTGTGGATATAGTAGAAATCTCGAATAGGTGTACTCGAGGAGTGGAGTAGAAACGAGGATAGAGCCTCGTTGTTGAACCACTATAAATCTTGGTGTCTTCTCATTAGGTTGTCTCTTTCCTTAATCTTTACTTATTTCATTATCATTACACTTACCTATTACCATTGCTAATGCATTTGAATTGAACCTAATCATTATGCAACTTAGCTTCAAGTAAAAGATAGTTTTGATACAAACCTAATTGAAAGTAATTTTAATTAGGTGACTAATCGAAGAGAAACTATTCAACCCCCCCCCCCTTCTAGTTTCTACATCGAGCACAACAACAATAAAATTTTCAAGAAGCTCTGCACAAAGAAGCTCTGCTGCCACTTGTAAGGACGAATTAGAGAAATAACCAACAACACCGATGCAGATAATATTCCCTAAGATGCAAACATAGAACTTCAATAATAATTAAAATTAACTAAATAATTTTTTTTATTTTTTGGGTTAAAAAGTAAACGTGACACCATCAACAACAACTGTCATGTGGCTGAAACAAGTTAGAAGCACGGACTAAAAACAACCTGAAAATAAGTAATTTGCAATAACAAATTTATACGAACCAGATTAGAGCACGCAAACAAGATCTGCTTTTCTAGTAGAGCACCAGCAAATATTGTCAAGACTAGTGGAAGACAGGGAATATAAAATCCGCTATTAACTACTTATTCAGCTGGTGAGAAGTTTCATCTATCAACGATTCGTGTATTTCGTAATAGTTAGATCCGATTCGTATGGTTTCGTATTCGTTTCGTTTGGTATTCTTATTTCAATTTCGCGGTCGAAATTGTTTTTTAGAAGGGAAGAATTATAAAACCCGTAATACCAACTTTAAATTCGGGAACGAAATTTCTTTTGGAGGGAAGAGTTGTAAAACCGAATTTTAAAAGTATGAAATTTTCATTTCATTTCATTTTGAAAATATAGTTTTCATTTAATTTCAGATTTTTCATTTTATTTCATATGAAGTAAATGTGAATTTTAAATTATATAAGAGATTTAAATAATTAAAACTTAGGTTATAATTTTTGAAAATAATAAAGATATATAACATAAGATAGTATAAAATAAAAAATCTTTCCTTAAATAAAGATCCAGATTTTAAGGTGTATTTTACACCAAAAATATTTTAGTTTTGATGTTTGGTTATTTTATGAATGAAGTGTATGAATAACACACGAAAATATTTTTAATATTAAATTATGTGTTTACAATAAGAAATTTGTAAAACCTTTTGAAACATGTTTCCTCTAAACAAAGAAATATGCTAAAAACTAAAATATTCCCCATAAACAACCCTATGAACCGTGGGTTTTTTTTATTCCCCAAATTTTCCATTTATAATTTTGAAGCTTTTCTCTAGTTTTCCTTCATTGAAGAACCTTGGAGCTTTGATTTTCTTGCTTATTTCTTATCTTTATTTTGTTTTGGTGTGCTTGGGTGCTTGTGGTGATTATTATATCATCATAATCATCTTCTTCATGTAATTTCCAGTCCCTTAATTCCATGTGTCACCATGGAACCCTTGTTTTATGTATTTATGAATTAGGGTTTTCTATAAACCCTAACAACATGTTATGGTGGTAAAAAGATTTTCTAATAATCTTCTTAATTAATATCTAGGTTAAAACATCCCTAAAGGGTCTCAAATAAGTTTATTAATCAATATTAACAAGTTATAACAACCCTGGAGTAGATTGGATAGGTAAAACACATAAAACAATTAAGCGTATTTGGACAGTGTGGAAAATAGGTCATCTTAAAATGTATATATGATGAGTTTTATAATATCTTTTTAGTTGTTTCAAGTGTGTATCATCAAGTAATCTGAATCCAGTCTCCTTTTATTTTTAAGAAGTTGGGAAGTCAGGTAACCACTATTATAATAATAAGTATCAAAAACTAATTTTCAGACTAAAAATATTAGTTGTAGTATAAAAATTCTAACTCTTAAAATATGATGTTATTTTTAAAGCCACTTCATGAAGATGTTATTCATATTTTGGGACATCTCCTGATTTTTTAATGATTTATGGAGTTGTCTAAATGGGTAAAACATGTCCATGTTTTTGTATGTTTCTACCAGAACTGTTTTTGGGCTAGTCTTGGGTTTGTGGGTCATAGCATGGGTTGGGGGATGAAATGGCTTAAGCCCATTTACATAGGCCTTTGAGACTCATATGGGAGCCTTTGTAATTTTTTTTAAAAAAATAAGGGATCTTTATGATTGGGGATTCATGTAGTAACACTTACCTTAAATACCGACATAAAATCAGTAATAAAGAAACTATTGTTTTAAGTAGTGTCAACCACCTATGTTTGGAAACTCTTGAAGTAATAGACTATTTACGGTATGTAATATATGTACTTATGTTTTTGTAGTTCCGGTGATACGTGTTTAATCTCGTTAGCGGTTTTGTGCGGTTCCATTTTTGTGCATTTGTTAAGGTACATATATTATGTCCTTTCAGTAAGGGCCTTCTTATATCTTTTAGCATTCTTAAGCATGATATCCGTATGCCATTGCTATGTTCCCTTTGAGTTGTTCGTTGATGTGTATGACTTCATTAATTCCTTTGATTCATTGTGATTCATATGCCTCATTTGCCTTATGATGATTAGCCTTATGATCTATTTGATTTTTATTATGCCCGAGCTTTTGTAACTAGTCATGGAGGTACCATGACCGCGTCATTGATGCACCAATGGCATGACATTATATGTGGCGGTGTGATTAGTCCATGGTGTTCCCTTCCGGCGCGCATTTATTATGTTATATGTGGTGTGTGCACTAATCATCGAGCTAGTGTACATACATGATTTGTTTTACAGGGGGCGTATGAATGCATCCTAGGTATGTGATATGATATGTGATTTAGTGAATGATTTATGTGTGCAATACACCCCATATCGCTTCCGGTGCATGGTTGTTGCTCCCCATGTACACTTATGTGACTATGTGATATGAGATGATATGCTATGTGTGAGCTCATGGGCACTTCCTTTACAATTATTTTATTCTTCTTTTGATATTCCTTGTTTCTTTCTTTTGTACATTCCTTATGATTATTTTCGCAGCTTCCATTGTATCTCTTCATCTTTATATCCTTATTATTATATCTGTTCACCGAGCGTTAGCTCATCCGCATTTTATTTTCCTACGACAAGTACTTAGAGGGAAGCTTGGAACTGAGAGTTGGGTCTGAAAGAATGTTTAGAGTCACCCTAGAGTCAACAATTACTGAGATTTATTATGATTTCATTATATTTACATTTTGGACCCTTTTGTTTTGGTGATTGTTTTGTTGGAGTTTATTTTATGTTTATTGTGATTTATTAATTAAGATATGTTTTGGACTTTATTTTATATGTTTTGATATGACACCATAACGTGTCCCTTAGTCTCTTTATCAAAGTGGGTGTTACACTGATGATGATGAGCTAGTAGGAGGATGAGGGCATATAGAGGACAAGACCCTTCTTATTCTTTGGTCACTAGTGAGAGCATGACATGGTCAACAATAACATATTTTCCTTGTCTTCCACTTGCATCTTCTAGAATTGGTGAGATGTGGCTAGTAAGCCTAGTGAGGAGAATTCTAGAGGGGATAACGGTGCTCGAGGGATTTAGGATATGGGTCATCCTATTAGCAATATATTATGCAAGGTTGAAGGGGGTTTGGGGTTGACAATCAATAAAGCATGTAGTTGGTACATGCATTGTTGTTATCTTGGTTTCCAACCAAGCACATATCATTCCATCTCAAAATCTTTTCCTACTTCAAGTATCTCACCTTAAGCTCACAAAGTTCCATAATAAGGCACTACAACAAAATGTGACTAATGCAACAGTTTACAGGCAACACTTTAAAAAATTGTTACATTTTAGAGGACATTAAATCTTAAGAAACATTTACAAAATAAGTGTTTCTATTGTAGATGTAATGCAACATTTATTTCAAAAGTGTTGCAATCTTTTTATCTTGATATTTAATAAAAAATTGAAAACTACCGCCACCCATCAAAAAATAAAATTTTATGAAACTTCTGCCGCCTAGCCCAAAATTATTTTCCCCAAACAGTTCCCCCTTTTTATTAGTACTACTAAAGTTGAATATTTCAAAATTAAATGTAAATATTTCGATCAAAATTGAATATGTCAATGGCTTCTACTATTTTCTATCAATCCTCTCTCCTTTCTCGCGTCTGTTTCTAATTTGTTAATCGTTATCCACTATATCCCCAATAGATTTGTTACTCTTTGGTTTTCCAGCTGTGTTCGCTCGACTCTCGACCCTTTTATTAAGGTAACCAACTACCTCTCTAATTGTTTATTAGTACTGTATTATTATGTTTAATTGCTGATTATATAGCCAATTTATGTATATTGAGGCTATCTTTGTGTTCTTCGGAGATCCTTATATTATGGCATTATCATTACCATATAATCGATTTCGACAAAGATATTGTCTATGATATCGAGGCCAATTGGGAGACATTATGATTGTATTATTCATACCATCCCTACAACCCACAAGGATTTCGAAGGTTTATATTTCTTCAATTTATATACGTTTTGGGTCTTAATTTTTGGGTGGGGGTTTCTCCTTATTCGTTTGTATTTGTGTTGCAGATCATTTTTTGGTTTTTTAAAGTTATTTAACTAGTCATTTCAAGTGTAGCCCAAGTGTGCTTAGCATCTAATACACTACATGTGGTGATGTCAATGAATTGTGAACAGGTACTCATATACATAGATTGTTGTAACTTTGTTTGAAAGCTATAGAGTTTTAATGAAATTAGATTAATATTGACTTCCTGTTGGCAATATTTTAGGTCATGTCTACTTTTCAGCTACAAAGGATTCTTAAGTCGGAAATTATCTACCTAATTTGTATTTTTACCTATTAGAACCTTATATAAGCTGTTACGATTTTCAAGTACAAGGGGTTTTTTTAGTTTATTATAGGTTCTATCAGTTGTGTTCATGTGTAGAAACTAATGTCAAGCCTTCTTGAGAGATGATCTTCTCTTTTTGGTACAGAGGTTAAATTTGCTAAATATATTTATTCTTGAAATATAATGAAAGTTAAGCTGTTGTGAACTAGTTTTATTGAGAGTAAACATGTTGTGAACATTTCAAGTGAAAAATATGATGTATGTAGCTAACCTGACATACATGCTTCAATACCTTGAGATGAAAAGGTTAGTTAACTGAAAAGGTTGGTTAGGAAAATGTTAAGAATGATAAACCAACTGTAAGATGTATATAGCTGTAAGAGTAAGTATTGTGATGTTCCAGCTCTTTGTTTCACAAATATTAACTCTTTCGTGATTGAGTAGAAAATAAAGTCTTGCATAAGTGGTAAAGTTAAATGTTGAAGGATGCGATTTAGTATTCAGTCATTCAGTTCACTGAATTAGATTGAAATTTTATTCTTGCAAAAACCATTGTAATTTCAAATTAGAATAGTTATAGGGGATGTTTGAGATTCGCTTATTGGTGTAGCTACTTATACGGGTTGTGTGGGGTTTCTTAGAAAGCAGCTTATCGATACATTTTGTCCAAAATTCTAAAGTTTTATGCAGTTAGTTCATGAATATGGTTAGTAAGTTCATCTTATTAAGGGTTTAAGGCATAAAATAGCTACATACTTCTCAAAGTGTAACGATATGGTACGTGTACTTTTTTTATTATCTATATGGTATGTCTACTATTTGATTCGTGTCAATATGGCCACTTTGTGACCAGTAACTGGTTAAACCGGCTAACATGTGTGACGTGGCAATAATTTTCTTTCTTATTATTTGTAGCTGCATACGCTTCATATATAACCCACCTTTTTCCCCCAAATCATTCATAACACTTTTGCACTCAGATTTTCCCAAATCAAACCAAACCCTAATTTTTTCTAATGTTCGATTAATCAAAATTAACAATAGCAATGAACAATGAAGAGAATATCAGTCACTCATTCGTCGTCACTAATGCCTTTGCAATCGAGCGATTATGCTATCTTTGAAACCCAGTTTGTGAATAATTCGTCAAACAAGATTTCACTCGAATTGGAGTTTGACGCAAGCTTAGCTCCCTTCTATGTTTCGTTTTTGTTAATGTATTCATCAAATGGTGAAAAAATTGAAATTAGAAGCCATAGAAAGACGAAGTTTTGTTTCCCAGTAGGTTTAAAATCTGGGCATCCTACTCCGCTTCATATTCAGCCAATGGTTTCATCAATTTTGCTCTTTTTTCTAGAAATGCGAAGAATGTGATTCTTTGTTTGTTTGCTGTTTTTGGAACAGTATTTGTAATGAACACCTTCTTAGGAACCTTGAATGCAGCTAAATTCTTCTTGCAAAACCTCGACACCTCTTCCTCATCAAGGTTTGATCCTTCTCTAGGAATCACCGCAAAGTTTATCTCTTCACCATATTTGTCATCGGGCACACCAAAACAAACAGCCTGGGCAACATCAGAGTATGACAAGAGGACAACATCCACCTCGATAGGTGATATCTTTTCACCTCCACGGTTAATCAACTCCTTGATCCGGCCAACAAGATGCAAGTACCCATTCGAGTCAAAACACCCGATATCACCCGTATGAAACCACCCAAATAAAAATGCAGATTTATTAGCTTCGGGGTTATTCATATACCCACTTGTAACATTCGCTTCGGGGTCTTCTTACACAGACGTGGCCAAACTTTTCTTTCAATTTCATCACCATAAACCATGGGTTCTCTCTTGTCGACTTGGTGAGCTTTCGTAAAACCACTAAGTTAAGTTGGAACAGAACTGTTGCGAAGAAGGTGCAACAAGATCAGAAGAAATGATATTTTCCAAAGTAACGAGTTTTTGAAGATCGAGAATATCGACTGGTATGGACCAAACTTGACTCCACCAGATTGGAAGATCCCACAAGCAAGTTCTTAGCCATGAGTCTAAAGGTTGACCAAGCTGCTGCAACTGATAAAAAGCTGTTGACTGACGACGTATTTGTCGCCTTCTATGGTGGAGATGAGCTTGTGGCTATTACAGTGTCGTCGTCTCGTTCGGATATGGTATGGGTTCGTTTGGTTGATACAGCTCTTCCGTACCCAAGATTGTTTTCAGTTACCGTTGTAGAAAAGATAAAAGGGATAAAAGAGCCACGTCAAACCAAGATGGGTAAATGTACTATTAAAAAAGCCACATCAGCCAACTAGCCAGTTAAAAAGGTAGGAAATTGGGTACATGTACCATATTAGCCTGTTTGCAAAAGTAGACGTACCATATAGATAATAAAAAAGTACACGTACCATATCGTTACACTTTGAAAATTACGTAGCTATTTTATGCCTTAAACCCTCTTATTAAAGTAATAACTTTCAAATGAAATGATTTAGGATTTTAATGCATTAAAATTTAGGTAGCTTTCAATCAACACATATTTTTTATGTTGAACTATTAACAACTTTTTTCGGAAGTGTCTAATCTAATTTTTATCTGATTTTTGTTGCTTGTCCATTTAGGATGCCCGTTCGAAACTACAATGAGACTGCAACTTTTCAAATTGAAAAAGATTCATCTAGTAGTCAAGGCTTGCAAGAACTATCATCTTTGAAATTTGCCAAATCTTCGTCACTTCAGAGAGCTTCCAACATACATGCAACAAGGTCTCCAGATTATGGTTATAAATCACATGAGTCTCCAAGAAACTCAAGATCACCATAAAAAGCAAGTGAAAGTGATTCACATCGAGTTGAGCTTGGTTGAATGTCTTTATGCTGTTCTCGGAAGCACGGGTACTTCAATATTTAGTTCTTCTAATATGCTTCTTGCTTATATGATTGCTTTGGTTATGATCAAGTACTATCAAAATGAGAGTAATAAACATATGCAAAATGAGTTGGATAAATGGTGCTTGATCATGGCCTGCATGGGTGTTGTTACAATAATTGCTAAGTTTTGCAGCACTTCTACTTTGGTATAATGGGGGAAAAATCACTAAGCGAGTTACGAGAATGGTTAGTACTTCCTTTTTCTAGAAAATCTTTATTCTTATCACTCAATTTAGATTAAAAGTGACCAGTTTGACCCATTTATCTGTGGATGGGTCAATTTGGTTATCTTATATTTCTAACGCTCTATAAGGGAGAACCTATAATATTAGCTTAGAAAAAACAAGTTCAAATTCTTCTAGGGTGTTCTAGTGTAGAAGAGTCCCAAACACTCTAACTAGTAATTTATAAAAACAGATTTGGATGGAATGTTTTTTCTAGGTTTATGGAAACGACATGTTTTCCCTTTTTCAGTGGTTACTCCCACTCTCCTTTAATCATCGTGTTTTTTTCTATAACAGCGATGCTCCACCTTGTCTATGCGATTAAAAAATGATGCAACATTCATGAGAGCTTCTTTTAACAACCAAATTTTAATATTCATACAAGATTTTACAACTATCATTGTGGAGTTCCTGATATGGCTAATCTTACAGTGGCTGTTAGCACTAATGGTATTGGCAACACTTCCGATTCTTACTCTTTTAGCCATTTCCCAGGTATACATCAATTATAAACATATCAATTATCATTCAAACATTTTCACAATCTATTTTATAAAAACTTCTCCTACCACTTCTATCACAAAATATAAGTTTAGTTGTATAGTGTTTTTTCTTCTATCATTCAAAGACTGTAGATAATAATTTTTGCAGATTATTGTGTCACGCTCCAAGACACAAGTACTAAAATACCAATGCATCAACAAACTAGTACTTGATTACTTTACATCATATTAAAGTAGAGACATTCTAAACGTGAACCTTCAATAAATGACAAGTATTATTCACATGTGTAAAATTACCATGTTATGATGTACAAAATCTATATGGATTTTTGTCATCTTTACGTTCTAAGGCAATTTTGGTATTTTTATTTACTTCACATCTTTTTGATTGATAGATATTTTGTAGATAATTTTATAGTCCCTGAAAGTATTATTATGAAGGGCGTGTTATGGAGCTAGTTAGATATATAGGGGCCTACATTACAAATGGTAGCGATCCTTTTAATTCCAAGATATGTACTAATTTGAATTGTTTTCGTATATCGCAGGGTACATTGCTCTGAAGTACTTTACGAAGAAAAACTGTACGTGGAGAGCTTTACGAAAAGATGTCACTCTTTCCAGAATTTTGTTAGATTACTTTTTTATGTATGTTAGCTATTATAGGTTGAATAAATTCGTCAAACTACATCATATTTTTTATTGTATATGAATATTTATTTTATTGAATGGAAATTTAAATTAATATATTAAAATTTCTGAAACAATTATGTATCATAAACATTTAAGTGTCACGTGAAATAACAGTGCAATAAATCATTAAAAAAAGTGTCGCATTGATATGATTAAAACGCAAAAAAGTGTTACACTTGATAGATTAAAGTGCTGCATGCTTAGTGGTAAAAAAAAAGTGTTGCATATTAATATGAAAAGTGTTATTATTGAATCAAAGAGTGTTGCACTTGTTTGTAAAGTGTTGCACTTGAGTGTAAAAAGTGTTGCATTTTATGTTAAAAGTGTTGCTCACTAAAGAATCACAATTGCTAGACATGAGCAACACTTTAAAAAATGTTGCATAATCCAATATAAGTGTTGCATATACCTAAGGCGACGTTGCATAACGTAGCACTTGACAAAGTGACGCATTATGCGTAATGCGACATTTTTAAGGCATAATATAACACTTTCTTAGTGTTGCTTTAACTTTATTTTGTTGTAGTGAGGATCCGTAATGAATTCAACACCATCTTCCCTAGTATGAACATTATGAATCCTATCACGATACAAATATTCTCTAATGTTTATCTTTATCAACAAGAGGAGTGTAGTTCCTATGATGCGGGTTATCGGGATATGCTCTCCTATCCGAAACGGAGAGATACCATGTGTGGAGTAGACACATTCTCCTTCACAAGGGATTCCTAAGATTCCATCAAACTCATTAAGGTTGAAGGTGTAGGGACGAGTATTAACATTAAAGTGAATGACGATGACTTGGTCATCATTGTAACTAAGCGTAACTGATAGATAGAAATCAATGACAAAGGTGGGACAAATTTGTTCATTGATGTCTAAGAGGCAATCAAAGTGGATCATAGGAAAAACTTGACGGATATCAGTATTTTCAATAAAGCAGGGGTGTATGACACGTCCTTCATGGAATAATTTACCGTCAAGTTCCTTAGAGTTGACTTTTTTTTTAGTGGTTAGGTGCTGAGACTTATAATAAGGAGGGATGTAAGACTTGGTGTCTCGGTGCTCATAGGTATCGGGCGAAGGCATTATGCTCCTAAAGACATATTAAGGCAAAGATTAGACATGATGCGTGTCTGGTGTGTGATGGATTGAACAAGTTTTAAATTTATAACACAAATTACCGGAAGGAACTAAAATCGCACGGGCAAGTATGACCCTTTCGTTTGTGTATAGATTTTTTTGTGGTAATACCGAGATCGTTCACGGGGATTCGGAAAACCTATGTTCATTTAAAAATCTACTATAACCTTTTGATTGTAGCAATAAGATGACAAATTAAACAAGTAAATTATGATGAGATTAATAAGATTAAAACAACACTTGGTAAAGATTAGTTTTGGCATCCGATGTAGTATGATTGTGATGACATGAAAACATATATGATTATGATAATTAGATGGTTAATCCAATCTATTGTTTTCAAAAGCTTCGATCTTCGTCAAGACTTTGGTTAAGGAAAACAAGCATTAGACTCAATCACTCAATACTCAACTTAATCCGATTTAAACTCGTTCGATTCACGGTCGTTTCAAAAACTTGTTAACACTTATAATTATTTCTCTTAGTGATCAAAACTCCTTAAGAAATGGTCAATACAAAAGATAGCCAATCCATAGACAAACCGGCTATGACTTGTTGTTAGAAAATAACCCTTTCGACCTATGAAATCTTTAACAACAAATTTATTTTTGACAACCAATGTCACATGAAACATAAGTACCAATTGTTCAAAGGAAAAGCTTGAAATTGAATTAAGATACAAATCACAATCACAACCACATCTTCATACCACACACATCATCTTACCAAGTGTAAAATGAAACTAGCTACTCATATTAAACATGAACATAAACTCAGAAATAATAGTCTCATAAGTCATAATCAAGAGTCTTACAATGTAGAAATATAGTGCTAATGGTTAGGGTAATGATCCGTAAGAGTTTGGTGATGTTAACTTTGCTTTTAGGACTCCAAAAGTGACTTTTCTAGCACCTCCTTGCTCAAATTCGGGAATGATATTTTGGACAAGGGAGAGAGAGTTTATTGATGGTGAAATGAGTTATGAGAAGTGATTTGAAGTGGAATATGAAAGTGTGTGAACGTGATAGGTATGAAAACACCCATCCTTTTACCACTTATTTCTTGCTAAAACGAGACCAAAACGCGTATTTAATGTCATTTGTTTGGAATTATGCGTGGTTTGTGTGTTTGTTGTGTTTTCAGAGCCAACAATTATAAGTTTGGTATTCTTTCGTGAATTTATGAGAGTTGATTATAAGCCTATTCTCCCATCGCTTGCTAATAAATTTATCTACAATAAATAAGGTTGTACGATTAGAAAAGTTACTTAGCTTCTAGCCCAAGATCGTTTAAAAGTTGCTCGGTATTGATTAGAGTTCATAGCCAAGGCTTAACTTATTGAAGCGGGATGCGAAGATTGGCGAGTCCGAAAAGGCCCTAACAAGGCATGAGGGCTACATTTTGTTGCTAAAGATCCAAAAGTGATGTGAAGAATCATTTATCGAGAATCAATATGAAGGATCGAGACACACGACAAAAAGCAAAAACTCCCCAAACGTCATGGAGAAGTCTATCCGAAAAGACCCTAGCAAGGTATGAGGATAAATAGATCCAAGTCCTAAAAGGAGGCGGATCGTTGTATATCAAAGTCCAAAATAAAGATTGGAGAAAAATGAAAGAAGTCGTGGTCCAAAGATGAAGAATCTCTCAATACTTCTAGTGAAGAAATTCCTATTATGAAGAGAAGACCATAATTTCAAGAACGTCTCTCAAAGATTCGAAGTATGAAGTCGCTGCCAAATATCGGTCCGAGAAAGGTCTCAAATCGTGAAGCGAGTTATGCCAAGATATGAACTTTATGAGGTCCCAAGAAGCAGTTTTAAAAGATTTTGTCCTTTAGCTAATTATTGATTAAATCGTCCCACTTTGTTTTCAGCCTAAATAACTATCGAAATAAGTCAAACAATGCATCCTCGTGATCATTCAAGACAAAAATAAAATATAAGAGATACACCTAGGAATAAGGGAGTCTAAGTGAATAATTGGGCCACATGAGTTCGTGTTAGTTTGCTAACTTATAATAACAATGATCTCGTTTTTAAGCTTGGTATGGGGAACGTGAAACTCGAGAATGATGAACATTCATGACAATCTAAAACCCCAATGTAAGTCTTTAAATACTTTACTTATTTTGTTCTTTTGGTTTCGTTAGTGTTTTGAATTTAATAAAGGCCAAGGTGGGTTATTTATGATGAGAAATGTAAACCGTGCTTTAAAATTGTAGCATTGCATGAGGGCATGGCAATGGTTAAGTATAGGGGATTTGATAGGTGTGAAAACACCCACATTTTACAACTTATTTCTTGCTAAAACGAGACCAAAACGCGTATTTAATGTCATTTGTTTGGAATTATGCGTGGTTTGTGTGTTTGTTGTGTTTTCAGAGCCAACCGGATAAATATTGAAGAAAACATGGGATTGCACGGGTTTATCGAAGAAAAAGACGAAAAGACAAAGTCTATAGTCCAAGAGATGCAAAAGATTTGAAGTCAATGGGCCTATTTGAAGATTTATCGAAGAAAAGGACCAAAGATGGAAGATTTACATATGTCGAAGAAACTCAAGTCTATTAAATGAAGAAATTAAAAGACGAGTTGAATTTATTCGTCGACAAATCCCGAATCGAAATAAAAAACGTCGACTTTTCTGAAAAGACGAGAAGACAAAAAGAAAGGGAGAAAGCCCACTCACCAACCAAAGACAAGGCCTATAAATAGACCTTCCCTTCATAAATTTTAGACTAGTTCATTTTCTGTTATTTCATTCCCTGTTTCGTAGGAACACCAACTCCCTTAAGGAGATTGGTGGTTTTTATTTTCTTTGATTCCTCCACAATCTTGTAAGTTTAATCTTTCCATTTGTTTGTTTGAATCTTAATCATTAATACAAGTTTCTGTTTCATCTTGTTCTTCCTTTACTTATTGATTCAAAGTTCTAAGTTTCATTTTATTAAGTTTGATCTTCAAAAGTAAGTGGATTTTATGTTTTTGTTGTTTTGGATTGATGTTTGTCATTAGTAAATGATTAGTGGTTAAATTGGTTTAAGTTTTGGTTAAAAACTTGGTTGATTTTGGTTTAATTCGTGATATTAAACATCCCCTGTTCTTCGCATCTTCAGGTCCCCAGATTCCGAACGAAGCCCTATGTTCCGAATCAAGGATTTTAGCAAGATATTCTGACCCAACAATTTTGTTCAAATATTCCGGATCAGTTTCTTCATTCGGAATAATTAATATTCTAGGTGAAGCAATTATTCCGAACCAGCATATATTCCGGATCAAGCAAAAGATTCTGGATCAGCAGATTTCAGTTAGTTATTCCGAACCAGCAATTCATCCGGAATAATCAAATTCCGGATGAGTTTGTTTATTCCGAATCAAAGTTTTTGAGACAATATTCCGAATCAGTTTTTTTTTAGATATTCCGAATGAAAGATTTTAGTTAAGTTGTTCCAAGTCAATTTTTTATTCCGAGTAAACAAGTATACTGAATCGCAATTTATTCCAGATGAGCCAAAATGTTCCGAATCAGTTTTATATTCCGAATGAAGCATTTTAGTTAAATATTCCGAGTCAGTTCAATTTTTATTCCGAATCAAAGAAATTATTCTGGA
Source organism: Glebionis coronaria (assembly GCA_025667525.1). Classification (NCBI taxonomy): domain Eukaryota; kingdom Viridiplantae; phylum Streptophyta; class Magnoliopsida; order Asterales; family Asteraceae; genus Glebionis; species Glebionis coronaria. Next base: position 265,445 of record JANFOE010000979.1, on the reverse strand, counting down.
TCAGTATTATCCCGGATGAGTTCAGCTATTCCGAATCAGCATTATTCCGAATGAACACAAGTGTTCCGAACGAAGCTTCTTCATTGAGTATTCCGAATCAAGCTTTTGCCTAGTTTATTCCGAATCAGTGATTTTTCTGAGTTAAAGTATTTTACTGTTTAATTTTAATTTCAAGTTTTATTTTCAGTATTGCTTTTAATTTAATTTTTTTTACTTCTTGCATTTATCTTTTTAGTAGATATAGATCAAAAGCTCCCCCTTTTAGTTACCAATTACAACATTTCCACTTTGAACCGTGATCGATTCGAGAAGATACCGAGAACGAAACAACGACAAGTATAATTGGGTACGAGCAACACAAAGAAAGATCTTGCAAAAGCTACATTTTTAATCAACTAAATTTCAGTTATTAGAACGCATATGAAAGATGTGACCCCATGGGTCTTATTTATTGGCAAAATTGATGGCTAAACTTGAATGCATGGCTTGTTGGCAAAGGCTTATGCTTGGAGCCAAAGGAAATACCTTGGTGGTAAAGTAGTCCTAGAATGCCTTCATGGAATGTTCTTGTACCTTCTTACACTGTCACACCCCACCATGGCGGAATATGGGGCGCGACGTATGGATATCATCAAAACAAATGGTGTCTCTATAGAGAAAACTAAAATGCAAACATAATGTCATAAATGGTGACACAAATGTCATGACAATATCTCAACATAGCAGGAGTCTAGGTAAGTAGGTAACAGTCCTACCTCTTACCCACGACAAACAAATAACACTAACAATCAACAAATAGGTTCATAGTATCACTATTCAAAACACATGAAAATAAACTAAGAAGGAACGGGGATCTCCTTCTAAATGCAATCCTAATGCATCTAAATCTAGCCACATCTATCCTCAAGCTTAACCACATTCTCACCTGAAAGAGACACTAAAACACGTCAACATAAAGTTGGTAAGAGTCATAGGTTTAGACTCAAACGCCAAAATCATACCATAAGCTGTGAATAATAACAAAATTTAAGAAACATATGGACTATGTGATACTAACATGCATTAACAACTATTATTCAAGATTTAACAAAACAACCCAAATCCAAGGCTCCCAGCCTTACCAAACACCATACTCCGATAGGCGTCCAAACAACTATGAACCAATCCCAAGGCCCCACCTTCCCAATATCCCCTTGGTACCAAGTCAAAACATAAAAAAAATCAAGAATCAACTAGCAGTTAATCACATAAGTATGCATACTCAAGTCTATTACCAACGCAAAACATTCACAACATAATTTATAAATAACAAAACAGTGTCTCTTCCATCCCATCTGGAAGTCATAAACAATAGTAAACATGGGACTATGAAACTCACCTGATTGAGCTTCCCCAAACATCCGCGCACTACCAAAAAGCTAACAACCAAAAACATATAATCAAAACATGAACCAAACACTAAAATGGCTCATCAACCTATGATGAACATCTAAACTTCTCCCATATATATACCTCATATATATGCTCTAAGCATCTCATTATACCACTCTATAAAGCCCTTAACTTGTTTTACTTCATAACAAATCCCGTTAACATTTTATCAAAAACAGTCTCAGTTTTAGGTCTCCAAACTATAAGCCAAACACACACCTAAACACACCCATGATCTCTGTAAAGGGAATATTTATGCCCTTACATATGTTAGCTAACACCTCCCACTTGCCCTAACCTTAAAGCTACTGTTAAGGCCCCGATATATATATATATATATATATATATATATATATATATATATATATATATATATATATATATATATATATATATATATATATATATATATATATATATATATATATATATATATATATATATATATATATATATATATATATATATATAAATATATATATATATATATATATATATATATATATATATATATATATATATATATATATATATATATATATATATATGTATATATATATATACTAGTGGCAAAACCCGCCCGATGGGCGGGTATGACTTGTGCTTTTCGTTTATGTAATTTATTTAGCCAAATATTTGTTTTTAATTCTTTTAAGCATCATATGAGTTATACGTTTTTTATTTTAGTATATCAGTGGGAGATAGTTTTGTGGTTGTGTTTTAATTTTGGATGAGCGGGTATGACTTGTAAATGTCTTTTACTTTTTTATTTATGTATATATTCGTTTGTAATTTTTTTTTTCAAGCAAAATATGCGAGTATGAGTTGTGATTATTCAAAAAATAAATTAAGTATCAGAATTAAAACATTTTAAAACTTTTATGTAAGAGGAAATAAAACTTTATAAATTATACGTTAATAAAATGTATATGTTTAGTTCAAATGTGAATAAAATTTTCTTTATACACAATGTTTTTACGAATTTGTGTTTATCATTTCTATCATAACATAAAATCTTCAAACCATTCGTGCTCTTGACCCTTTATACGATAATACATAGTTGCAGCGATTAATATAAAATCGGCCATTAGATACACAACCCAAATTTTGACATTGTTTAGTTGATGACCATATATGGTATTGCACAAATAATAGAAAATGAAGCATATTAGTAAAAAAAAAAGATGTACGATGTTTGAGTGATGGGAAAAATAAAAAAAACATAACAAAGTTGACTTAAGTGTGTTTGTTTAGACTTATGAAGCATAAGCTCATTTCGGATTATGTTTCGTAAGCTTCAAATTTGTGGTTTATTGGAGACTTGCGTGTTTATATATTTATACTATGATATAATAAAGTTACGTAAATAATGTATTAGTCTCAAAATAAGACACAAGTAAAGCTTATGAAATACTACCTCTGTCCCAAAATAAATGTTCAGATTAACTTTGATTTAACCTCATTCAACTTTGATGTTCACTATTTTTGTGTGTATTATGCAATACCTGATGTAAGACATATGAATGTATTGGTTTTTATATGTAATTTCATTTGTACAAATTTCATCCAATGTTATATCACATAAAAATATATATTTAAGGTTAAAGTCGACAAAAAAATAAAGTGAATATTTATTTTGAAACCGATAACTATAAGTAAGAAATAAACTAAATTTCAATGTTTTTTATTTTATTAATAATTTCTTATATAATTATCGTAATGACTTAAAAACGTGGATGGGTCCATCTTCATGGAATTTAACAAAAATAATTGCCTCCTAGTACAACTATTCGACTCTTGTTACGGCTAGTAAGTTTTTTTATTCGACTGGGTTATTGGACAAAGGTAAATCTTAAAGTTAAACATAACTTAAGTCAATTGTTTAATAAGATGAATATTCTAATTTGCTCTTTTAACTGTTAGATCTAAATGGTTTGCCTAAATCTACCGAGTATATAAATATTAAGAATATAGTTATCCTTAATTAGCAAGGGTTGGTTACCCATACCCCTTTTCTACAACTAATACCCCACTAAAACTTTTTAAATTTTTTTATTTTTACAATTTTGTTTATATTATAAAAGTATGAAATAAAAAAAACGGAATAGAAATTATAAAATTTGATAAGTCAAAAGCAGTAAAACATGAAAACTGCCGTAAGCTATTTTCTCCTTTTAATAACGTCAGTAAAACTGCTGAAAAAAATACGAAACAGAAATTATAAAGTTTTTCAATTGAAAATTATAAAAGGTGAAAAAATACAAAACAGAAAAACATAAAAAACATAAAAAACATAAAAAACAATCATTTTCTATCAGTATACCAGGTATTAGGAGGGGTATTAGTGGGGGTATGAATAGTATCACCCAGCAAGCAAATGTAATATTAAGTTGTTGACTAAAAGTACACAACATCCCTGTGTATGTGGGTAAAACAATTGTACGCACTAACTAAGGCTCCTCTACCACCTTATGTAACATTGTCAAATCCCATTTTAATAGGTGAAGTTTTAAAAGGGTAGGATTGATAGTAAAACTGATCTAATGGACAAAAATCATTCAAACACTATTATAGTTTAATATGTAATCATTTGCAAAAAACGGTAATGATCATATGATTTGCTAAAACCATTGTTTCACAATTTTATGAACAACACTCAAAAAAGCATGTCCCTATAACAAAAAATAAGTCATTTCTAAATGGCAGTTAAAAAAGGTCTCAGATATGGGCATATTAATCCAAAATTGTGGAAAACAATAACTTTCTTTGTATAAGGTAGACATTACTGTATGCTTTTTACAAAAAGTGTTTGAAGATAACTTAGAGGAGAGTGAAGTAACTTCTGCTTATTGTTTTTTAAATGTATGAATGCAGTAGATAATACATAACTCTGAACCAAACTACCCTAAAAATTATATACCACGCTCAGCAAGAAACTTAGCAATATATTTTAGGGGTGTTTGGGATTGTTTTTATAAAATGGGTTATAAGTTTTTAAACTGAAACAATGTCTGTTAAAGAAATACAGTAATAGAGAAAGGCAGCTTACAAATTTATTGATACATGCCACACAAACAATTTGTGTACCTAAGATGTCCATGGAAAGGTTTAGAGGAATGGACGACTTCTGCATCATGCACATATCGTAGGCCTGTTAGAGCATAGTAAACCTCTTGATCGGCACTCTAGCAGCAGCTTTAGGTGGACTCCTGTTCACTAATTCAATCCCAAACAACTTTGTTTGATCAAAGAAAACATGGACAATAAGTAAAACGACATGCACATGAATCACTTTGGTGCTCATTTCCACGTTTGACTTCGACTCCATTTAATACTCAGTCATTCATCACTGCCAAGACTTCTCAATCCTAATCTTGTACCAATCTAAAGTCACACCTACAATCTGAGTCCGCAACGCAACATCTCCAACATACTCCATTGCACGAGATCTTTTTCTGAACCGTGTCCATAATCCAAGCCATGGTCTATCAATTGCCCAAAAGAGTTAGAAACATATTCGTATACAAACCAAAAGCCCCAAACAATAACTTACGTCCTTAGACCACTGCTAATTAGATTATATACTTTTTTAGAAAGATAAACATCGAGTAAGAACAAAAGATAATAGAGGTGGTAGCGGGTCAAAACTGGTAGAATATCGTTCGTGTTAGGCCAGTCTTTGAAAACATTCAAGTCCTTGCTTTTGAGATTTATACATAGTTAATGTTGTCGTAAGATTGGAAATACTATGCTATCATAATCAGTTTAAATGAAAGGTTATCAGCATTAAGTGACTTTCAATGCATGACCATGTGTTACAATTGTGTGATCTCAGAATAAGTACATTTACTCCTTCAGTACATTATGCAAGAGCAATAATCATAATAGCAACAACATCATAAATTTGATATGTGCAACTATATATCGAAGTTTAGAGATGCGGAAGTCTTATGATTCGTTACCTATTATCACAAACCGCTTTAGGCCAATCCTTCCCCTTTAAAGCAGATTGCATAGCTGCCTTGATGATTTTATGGGAACTTCTACCAATTGCCTGAATGCCATTTGGAGATTCAATGAAATCATTTAAAGAGCTTCTTTCTTGATCAATCCGTTTTGCATTTAGACACCTTAAACCTGCATCAAACAAAAACAATTAGCACATATATTATTTGACCAGTTAAATAAAATATAAAGATGTAGAATTAAGATACCTGTCCTGGAATAGATTTATAGAGGATGATAGTGTGAGAACTTTAATCATTGCAAGTATAAATAATGCAGAACTAATAGTTATACTTGCCACTCCCCATTCTTTGCCAAGTCTAGAGATTCTTCCAACAACTGCTCCCTTCCGTTTGTGAAATCTACCACTTTACCTCTGCCACAGATTTCATTTTGATATCTTGACAAACAGAATGAAACTCATTACTGCAACTGAAGTCCACTGTAATTAAGTGATAAGAATGCACATACTATTTGCTATATATTCTTCTAATGAGTGCGTGAAACAGAAAAAAACAAACAAATCGAAGCCAAAAATGAGTTGATATACGCTAATTTTTAACTAAATTAAGGCAAACATATAGCATTAATTAAAAAAACAACCACTCTTTTTCTCCTCACACACAAAAACAAGGATACACCATTAACTTATGTCTTTACAAACCCCAACGTAGTAGCCAATTGCTTAACAAAACCTACCTATATGACCATCTACAAATAATTGATATCCAAAGCACAATGGAATACATAAAATTCACCGATCCAACATGTAAACTTGAGAACACTTAACTTGCGGTTGTCCACAAGCTCTTTGTCTCCCTCCCACCTCATATCCTTGCGAGCGGATATGCTTGTCTCTCTCTCCTCGTCATGTCAGCGCTCGTGGCTGTCAAGCACAGAACGGCGAAACACATCCTTCTTGTGGACATCAGGAGCCTGGTCATTGTTTCGTTGCGACTTCACAGTACCCTGGCGGTTGGAAAAGGTTGCAAAAGGACTTGTGAGAATCTCATGTGAGTATAATATCAAGAACATTATAAGCTAAAGTGGTTTCAAGGTCAATACAGATATTGGTCAGAAGGGATCAACCAACGTGTTAGACCTTTTTAATGGTTATATATACGATTGAGACTACAAAAACTTAATTGCAATTGATTTAGGATAAAATTATTTGGGATGTTGTACGCTTCTAAATACATATTCGAAAATAATATGACCATTTAACTTGTTTGAACCACTTGACCAGTTTGGTTTTCAAGCTACTTTTACTTCATCCGCTTAACCCGTCATCTACAAAAACCTGAACTGGTCGGTTCTCATATAACAGGTTACACATTGTCAATTATATATATAATACAACTAAACATACCAGTAGAGGTTGTGATTCCTGAGTAACAAATGTTTGAATCTGGAGATTCAGTTCAGTTCAGTGTAGAAGTCTGGAAAAAGTGAGTTCAAGTCAATTGAGTGAAGATGTCGCAGGCCACTCCGATGTTATTAATTCTAGCTAGTATACAACACACTATCGCACATTAGCATTCATAAATATAGGTGCTTGCTTCTGTGCAGTAGCACCATGTGTATTAGCTTTAGTTTTTAATCTATGAGGGTTTAGAAAGCATCGGCATAGCATATATCAATTCTTCTAACAATATGTGAAATTTAAAGGATTTGAAGACTAACCCGAATAACTAATTTGTGCCCATTTACTTGATAGTTCAAACCACATTTATGATAAGAATTTGGCCTAAATGTTGTAGTGCACTACATGCAGAAAGAAACCGAAGCCGTCAGCTACATAAATACATAAATATTTTTTTAGTTAACTTAAACATATACATGTATATTAAACCGTGGAAAATAATATATTGGCTCACAGAATACATCACAGGATCACCTTTGACCATGATTAAAAACATTTTTCAGTTCCTGATATTGAATCTTCATAGCTTGAGCTTGATATAATGTCATAGCATTAGTTGTAGCAGTTTTTTCAACATTCTTCAAATCCTTTGTATCATCTTTTTCAACGACAACCTTCTTTTTGACAAATATCTTATTATATTTTTCTTTCCGCCGCCAGTTGTCTTAGTTGTCTGAACATCTGCGTTGACTGTCAGATTTTTTTCCTTCACCAACTATCTCAGCCCTATCTTTCTTCTCAATCACTGCATTAGTTTTGTCATCTTTTACAGCTTCCATTGCTTTATCTTTGGTGCCAACTTTTCCTTTTGAACTTCTATGGTCTGTTGATTTATCTGCTTTATCAACCTTTTTCAAATCTTTTGTCGTCCCAGGCTGCTTGTCTGCTCAGAAGTCAAATGTCTACGTAAGCCAAAATGACAGTAACAATGAACAAATATGATAGCCTCCAAATCGAATTTTTATCAAGCTTTACCTTTAGGAGTTTCCTTCTATTGACTATTTCTCAAAGATTAAAATATGAAGAGAAAAAGTTAGTATAAAAAAACCCTTTCAAAACAGGTTGCTGGGCTCTTCTACAATCTTTTTGGTAACTTATATTATTTGTACAAAGCTAACGTATACAGCAGTATACCTCTCATTTAAGAGCTTGCAGGCGTTCTCATCCTGCAATAACCTTCTTGTTCGAAATCCACTGATCTCTCATGCACCTATTGAAGGTAAGGAATCCGACAAATCATGAATATAAAGTAAAGTGTTCCTTATGATTAAAAGGTCCATCTTTTACAACTCTGTCATAGTGAGTGTGCAAAGGTAAATGAATTTGTAATTTTAAGTATTATTCCAAAAGAGAGTTCACTTATAATCTAGCAAGCAATGACAGATCCAAAATTGACATGTAAATTTCCAAGCATACTACCATCAAGACAGCCGTATAAGCTATGTTTTAGTGTTTCCTATTTAATAGTATACACAAAAAAAGAGGTCACTACTATACCTGCATTGTTTATGATACACTAAAAATTTGTTAACCTGTGTATTATACAATTACAAAAGTATACAACTGTTAGAATATATAGCTAATCATGATAGGACTATATATTCCATAATTACAGTATGATAGGGCTATACAAAAGTATACAAAAGTTCTGTAATGCCATCAAGCAGCCGGGCCATCTGAAAAATTATAAATTTAAACATTAAAGTTTTCGAGGTATAAGAAAATCCGTATAGCACATAAACATAAAATTATTCCCAAGGTCTCCATTTTAAACCAAAGTTAGTTGCGTTTCTACTGCTTGTTGTTACCTTCGATTCAGATTTCAAGATCGAGAGCCTCCTGCTCTTGCTGTTTTTGAGATGTACCACGACGTACGGTTTGATAATTGTTAACAACATCAAATACACGATCAGATGAAAATAACTAAACCGATTATTTATCATACAAAACACAAAAACGTACCTAACATGATGGTAATGTTCGATAGATGTGATCATCCCGATGCTAATGTTCGATAAATGTGATTATCAATTCTGATGATGATGGTGATGGGGGGTTAGGGTTGGTAATTTACTAAACTTCATCCAAACATAAACACCTGAATATATTAGATAATTTTAGATGATATTCTTGTTGAGTTAGTTTAGGAATTGATCTTGTTGAGTTATTTTAGGAATTGATATGTTCCGGCAGAAGATTCTTTAAAAATGCTGACATGGATTTAAAGAGTGCTTATGTGGCATATCCCTCCTCTTATATATAATGTAAAGATATGTATATATATATATATGTATATATATATATATATATATATATATATATATATATATATATATATATATATATATATATATATATATATATATATATATATATATATATATATATATATATGTATGTATATATATATATATATATATATATATATATATATATATATATATATATATATATATATATATATATATATATATATATATATATATATATATATACTTTTGTCATTCTATATTTACTGATTTTAAACATACAAAAAGTTTGTTATGATTAGGGGGTCTTACCCTAAACCACAACCTTAGCCCCAATTCAGATACTTACTATAATATATAAACCATCTCTCATGTTGGTTTGAAGATCCCAATGCAAACCTAAGTACCCCAAACAACCCAAAACTTAAAAAGAGAACATGCTGACTTCAAAACTGTTTGGACCTCCAACTGTTGTAACCTGTTTTTGACCCACTTCCCTACCTTCAATTTAGTTCTCGTTTCTTGCATTGGAATGCCACTTCAATTACCTTTTCAGGGATACTTTGATAACAAAATAAGAGTTTGTAGAACTCCCGATATGATCAAAACAATTGACTCAAAATTCTGCCCAATTTTTAAAAACGGGTTTAATCAAATTAACCTAATTAATTCCCCATAACCCCATTAAATACAAGCCCTAGTTTATGTAATCATCTTGATATCATTAATATAACATTAATTTACTGTTTTTAAATTTAAACCCTAACCTAAATCCATCATAAGATGATTAAAGAAAACATTAAACAATTTAAATTTAAAAGGGATTATGAAGATTTACCTTTGATTTATGAAAACCCCCAAATTTTATGAAGAACCCTAATTTTTTTGACACCCAAAAATTTTCTTTGTCACAGGAGAAAAATAATGAATTTTGGTTGTGAATAAAACAATATATAGGATGTGGTAACCCATTCCTAGCCCAACCCAAAAACCCCTTTCCTTTTTCTTTTTTTCCTTTTTTTCTTTCTTTTCTTGCGTCCAAACCGACTAACACCCCCTTTATTTCGTTTTTTTTAATTTTATTATTAATTAATATCTTATTAATATTACCTTAATTTTCCTTAATTTATTTCAGCTCCTAAAGCCTCCAAAACCTCAAAACCGTAAAACTAGTCAAATTTACGCGTTTTACCGTAAAAGACGTAAAATATACACTTTTATAAAAAATCTCAAATTTTGAAATAAACTTTATAACCAAGTCCTAAATGACTTAAAACCATCCCGGAAAATATCCATATGACTAATTACCTCATCCGAGACCTCTAAATGATAAACCGTAAATCGTAAAAATAGGATTTTCTATAATACATATATGTATACGTAAAACCACTAAATAACACCATCTCATTTCATAGTCACTACCATGTGAGCTCATGAACATGAAATCATCTCACATCGTTTCACTCACAAGGTACCCCGTACCGGAAACGATATCCAAACCACAATCTATACACACCAATTAGCACATAAACACGTAAAGACACGTAACTAGCACAAAATAAAACTAAGTAACGAACCTCAAAACCAGGGTTGTCACATCACTCCCTCCTAATATAAATCTCGTCCCGAGATTTAATCCTTAGGATCAAACACACAAACAACAAATCACATGAGGATACTTGTTCTAAACAAACTCCCCTCATTTCCACGTGAACTTTAGTTCAAGTTTCAAAATACCACATATACAAACCAAAAATAATTAAACTCATTGCCAAACTCTTGACCTCACGGTCAATAAATCTCACATATGACTCTTTGATAAAACAAAGACTCTTATTAATATAAGTCCCGAATAACCGTACATGCAAAATGCATTCTCAAACAACCTTTACCAATCTCAATACATGAAATGTATCATGTATACAACTCATTTCCCCCAGGTAATTCTATGCTCATAAGCTAATGGTCCGATCATTCCAAAGATCATATATGGACCTACAAAACTCTACATCAACACTTCCATTTTACCAAATCATACCACCCGTTACTATGGGTGAAACTCCCTACATAACTTTGTCACTAAATCTAGTGGTTTCCTCCTTTTCTACATAGCATCCCTTGTTGCTCTCATTCTGTCCACAAACACCATTACCACATTAGTAGCCTCTTTTACCAATTCTAGTCCACAATAGGGACAACTCACCCTTTCCTTTCATATAGTGCCTCAAATGGCATTTATCGACTTCTAGTATGATAACTATCATTATATGAAAACTCAGCCATCGCTAACGAGTTTCCTAACTACCTCTAAATCAATCACGCATGCCCTCAGTGTAACACCTAAGGTTGTATAAATATCTCACTTGCCCATCCTTTCTCAGTTAGCTGGATATTCTCATATCCAATCATGTACATCAACTCCCTTTAGTCCGTACCCCAAACTACTTAAAAATTCCAATTTCCTTACAAAGTGACCTATGACGGTCTTTCACATATCCATTAGTTCTTCCAATCCAAATCATCTTATGATCTATACACATCATCAAAAGGACTGTTAACTCAGTTAGACCAAGCCCTTCGTCCCTATGGCACATCACACCTATAACTCCTCATCCATTCGATTATCGATACTAAGCTTCCCAAACAATCAGTATAGGTCAGTGCCATTTCCCTTTCCACACTACGACAGTATTAGCCTGCTTTGTGCTTTATTCTACTCATTAGGCTCTACCAAAGTTCTACCTTCGGTTCTATCTCGACCTATTTCATTCATGCTTCGCTTCTATACACACTTCCTTCTCCTTCCTCAACTCCTACCATACATCACAATGTGACGCTTCCCATCGTTTCTTCCCTTGCCATAATCCTTCATAAGGCATTCCATACATATTAGGCTAACTTTTACACAAAACCCTCTATTCCATTACATTCGTACATAATCCTTCCAACTTCTCAACTACGTGACTTCTCATTCCTCTTGAAATATGAGATGAATTAGTTAGTCTATCGACTACCACCCAACTCTCGTCGTACTTATTCCTCCACCCCATTATGTATCCCTTTCATTAATTTTGTCCTTACATCGCCCCTTTCTAAGCTACTCCTATCTATGTAGGAAGTATAGTCTACGTCCCTTTCTCCATATGATTATCCAAGCCACGCAATATACATGTTGACACGTTCTCTGCTTTAGACAACTCAACTCGTGCAACCTACATCCTTCATCCAAACCACTCTAATACGTCATCCATATAGTTCAAGTTCGTCTCAGCTTCACTTCATTCTTCTTATTCCATGTCTCATCAACCATGCTTGCCTTTCCCAGATGGTACTTGGCCATGCAATTTTCTTTCACCACTTAATTCCACCCATCACCTTTGTCAAATGTTCAATCAAGATGATTGAGTATGTGTTGGAGACGTTCATGATCCGTATAGATCATTCTCTACGTCTCGTACACCAAATGACTCTAGCGTTATAGGCAGATATAACAATCCAGCTCCACTAATTAATTCATATCTAGTTCTTTCAAGTCTTCAGTTCTTGCAACGTATAAGCAATCGCCTTTCTTTGTCGTTCTCGTACACATCCAAATCCTTGCTCCACGTATCGTCATGCTTCGCGAATTCATCCAGTCCTTCCGATAAAGCCAAGTGATTTTCATTTTAGTTTTATTTTCAGTAATTGCTTTTAGTTTAATTTTATTACTTCTCGCACTTATCGTTTTAGTAGATATAGATCAAAAGCTCCCCCTTTTAGTCACCAATTACAACAATTGCACTTAACCGGAAATCAATTCGAGAAGATACCGAGAAAACGAACTTTCAACCTAGCAAAATCAAGTTATTAAAATGGCACCGCTGCTGGCTCTTTTCGTAAGGATCAACGGTTTCTTGTGAAAAAAATTGGATTTTGGGATCCGTTCTTTCGGGAACGTTATTTTCAAGCACAAAAAATTTTCAAAACCCATAAAAATATAAAATTTTCAAAAATACAAAAACATTAAAAAACCTATAAAAACCAAAAATTATTTTCTCTTGCATTTTCTTTTTAGTGTATGCGTACTCGATCAACGTCTTATTCAGAGCCCGAGACTCTCGAAGATTTAGATATGGCCGGTGTACACAACAACAACAATAATAATCCACCCCTCCCCAACAACAATAATAATCCACCCTACCCCAACATGAATAATCCACCCTTACCCGACCTACGAATCATGGAGGAGCTATGCCAACCTACGATGAACGGACGTGGAGGCCCGATTGCGCCGATGCATATCACGGCTCAGGAGTTTTCGTTGAAGCATCACATGATCCAACAAGTGCAAACTAACCCATTTCGCGGAATTCTGGATGATGATGCCAACAAACACCACGACAAATTCATTACCATCACCCAAAGCATGAAGTCGCCCGGTGTTTCTATGGATGAACTTCGCCTCCAAATATTTCCCCACTCGCTTTCTCACCATGCCGAAAAATGGTTTGACCATCTCCCAAAGAATTCTATTCATACTTGGGACGACATGACTCAACGCTTTTTGTCACGCTACTTCCCACCATCCATGGTCACGAGCCTTCGTAACCAAATTAGTGGATTCATGCAAGACAATGATGAATCGCTCTTTGATGCTTGGGAACGATACAATGATTTGATCGACCGTTGTCCAAATCACAACATGCTCCCTGTCACTCTCATTGATACTTTCTACAATGGTCTCACTTTTCGTGATCGTGACACGATCAACGTCGCCGCCGGTGGTACTTTTTTGAAAAGGAGACCGGAGGAGTGTAGAGAGTTGATTGAAAACATGACTACTCACCACAAGAATTGGGATTCATCCGCATCCTCAAGATCTAACATGAGAGTCAATGTTTCTTCTGCTACTTCCAATCCCGAGATAACCGAACTTACCCGACAAAATGCAGAGATGAACAAGAATTACATGACCATGGCCACAAACCACTTTCAACAAGCTAAAGCCGTTGCTATTTCTTGTGACACATGTGGTGGTCCTCATTCTTACAACGATTGTCCTTCCACTCAAGGCAATTTTTGTGAAAACGTTAACGCGGCATACGGTACTTATCCCACAGGAGGCTATCAAGCTCGTCCTCAAGGCGACCATAGCTTGCTAAGTTAACGTTCAAACAACTATCTTGCTCCACCCGGTTTTCCTCCTCCAAACCAAATCCAACAACAAGGCTATAACCGAAATAACCAATCCCAACCTCGTGCTAACAATCAATATCAATCCCAAAGAAACCCATACCCACCTCAAGGAAATTCTCAAGCTTACCAAGCTCCACCTCTCAATCCACCGATGGCATTGAATCCAGGCGTCGAGACGTTCACGAGGACTAATAGAGAGATGGTGACGAATCTTCAGAGTCAATTCGTCAACTTGAAGGGAGAAATGGCGAAACAAGGGAACGATATTCGAGCCGAGCTACGGAATGACATGGCGAAACAAAGCAATGATATTCGTGCAGACATGAGAGACTCTTTCAGCACTCAAGCGGTTAACATACGTGATATGATCGGTTCGCTCTTCCAAGGTAATTAACCCTCTTTTTCGGGTACTCTTCCGAGTAACACCGTTGCGAATACAAGAGGGGAGATGAAAGCAATCACCACTCGTAGTGGAAAAGGTTATACGGAACCCGAGCTTCCTACACCTCCGCCCGTGATTGTGAACAAGGAAAAAGAGCAACTTCCCTCACCTCCTTTGCCTTCTACCTCCATTCCCCCACCACCCGCGGTTGTGAGTGATCCTACTCCCCTAAAGCCTTCATCTTCATCCGATATACCTTATCCTTCAAGGTTGAGGAAAGAGAAGCAAAAGAGCAAGGATTATATTCAAGTTTCAAACTTTCTTAAAATGTTTAAGCAATTGAATTTGAACATCTCCTTTGCCGAGGCTCTCGCTCACATGCCTAAATACGCGAAGATGTTTAAAGATCTTCTTAGTGACAAGGAGAAGCTTCTTGACATTGCTCAGACCCAACTTAATGATAATTGCTCCGCTGTTCTCTTAAGGAAATTTCCCACCAAACTTGGTGATCTGGGTCGCTTCTTATTTCCTTGCAACTTCCTGGGAGTAGAGAGTTGCATGGCCCTAGCCGATCTAGGTGCCAGTATAAACTTAATGCCTTTAAGTGTTTGGAAGCAATTATCTCTCCCCGAGCTAGTCCCCACCAAAATGACTTTGGAATTAGCCAACCGTGCGGTTGCTTATCCAGTGGGGATAGCCGAAGACGTCTTCGTTGGCGTTGACAAATTCACCTTCCCGGCGGACTTTGTTGTCGTTGACTACGAGATGGATCCTCGTGTTCCATCAATCGTTGGACGTCCCTTCTTGAGGACCGGTCGCACTCTCATTGATGTAGCCGCGGGCGAAATAATCATGAGAGTTGGTGACGATAAAATTGTCTTCAACATGGGTAAGATTTCTAAGCAACCTTATTCATATGAGAGTGTTAATGCTATTGATGTTCTCGATGAGGCTTGTGAAGAACACTTTCATGATGATTGCAAAAGTACTCTCTCTTCTCTACCCAATGTTGAGACCGTTGCCTCAATTGCTCCGTCATTGACTCCTTTTGGAGAAAGTGACTTGGATGATTTTGAAGCTAGCTTGGGTCCTCTCGATCTTAAGTATGATGATTCTTCCACCGATTGGGATGAAGACATTCGTACTATTGAGAAACTTCTCAAAGAAGACCCGTTTTCTCCGCCTTCTCCTAAAGAGGTGACTAATGATGATCCATCGTTAGTTACACCATCTATTGAGGATCCTCCTACTCTTGAGCTTAAGGACCTACCTCCTCATCTCGAGTATGTTTTCTTAGAAGGAATTGATCAACTCCCCGTTATCATTGCTAAGGACATAAAAGCCGATGAGAAAACTCGTCTCATTGAAGTTCTCAAGAAACATAAAAGAGCTATCGCTTGGAAAATCTCCGATATTCGCGGAATTGATCCTCACTTTTGCACACATAAAATTCTCATGGAGGACGACTTTAAGCCCACAATTCAAAGCCAACGAAGGGTGAATCCTAAAATCCATGATGTTATCAAAAAAGAGGTTATCAAACTTCTTTATGCGGGCATGATTTATCCTATCTCGAATTCACCATGGGTTAGTCCAGTCCATTGTGTGCCTAAGAAAGGCGGAATCACCGTTATGCCCAATCAAAACAACGAGTTGATTCCTACACGTCTCGTTACTGGGTTGAGAGTATGTATAGACTACCGCAAACTCAATGATGCCACGAGAAAGGATCATTTCCCTCTTCCTTTTATGTACCAAATGCTTGAACGTTTAGCAGGTAATGAATATTACTGCTTTCTAGATGGTTTCTCGGGTTATTTCCAAATACCTATCGATCCCCAAGATCAAGAGAAGACAACATTCACTTGTCCCTATGGCACATTTGCATACAAAAGGATGCCTTTTGGCTTATGCAATGCCCCCGGGACTTTCCAAAGGTGCATGTTGGCTATCTTCCATGACATGCTTGAGCAAACCATGGAAGTCTTCATGGATTATTTCTCGGTCTTTGGGGATTCCTTCTCTTCTTGCCTTGCCAATTTAGAACGTATGCTTAAGCGGTGCGAAGACACTCGCCTTGTTCTAAATTGGGAAAAATGCCATTTTATGGTAAAAGAAGGCATTGTGCTAGGACATAAAATCTCAAAAGCCGGTCTTGAAGTCAACCGTGCTAAAGTAGATGTCATAGCCAAATTACCTCCACCTTCAACCGTGAAGGATGTGAGAAGTTTTCTGGGTCATGCGGGCTTTTATCGACGATTCGTTCAGGATTTCTCTAAAATCGCTCTCCCGATGACCCACCTCTTGGAAAAAGGTACTCCTTTTATCTTTTCTAAAGAGTGTATCGAAGCCTTTAATCTTCTTAAGGATAAGCTAACTAAGGCACCGGTCTTGGTTACCCCTAATTGGGAGCTACCCTTTGAGTTGATGTGCGATGCTAGCGACTTTGCTATTGGAGCGGTTTTGGGCCAACGAGTGAATAAACACTTCCAACCAATCCATTATGCTAGCAAGACAATGACGGGGGCTCAATTGCATTATACGACAACTGAAAAAGAGCTTTTAGCTGTTGTCTATGCATTTGAAAAATTTCGCCCCTATCTTGTTTTATCCACCACAATCGTATACACGGACCATTCCGTGTTGAAGTACTTGATGACTAAGCACGACTCTAAGCCAAGACTTCTTCGCTGGGTTTTACTCCTTCAAGAATTTAACATCGAAATTCGTGACAAAAAGGGAGCCAAAAACCTAGTCGCGGATCATCTAAGTAGACTTGAGGATCCGTATCAAGGGGATCATCCGAACAAAGAGATCAATGAATCTTTTCCCCTTGAGACCTTAATGTCTATAAATCTCAATCTGGATGACACCCTGTGGTTTGCCGACATTGCAAACTACTTAGCGGGTGGTGTTCTCATCAAAGGGTTAACATCCCAACAAAAGAAGAAGTTCTTGAATGATGTTAAGACTTATTTTTGGGATGAACCTTTTCTCTTCAAACAATGCGCTGATTTGATTATTCGTCGATGTTTTGACGGACCCGCAGCTTTAGACATTCTCAAGGCATGCCACAAAGGACCCACCGGTGGTCACTTTGGTCCCAACTACACCGCCAAAAAAGTGTTTGACTCGGGATTTTATTGGCCCACCATTTATCTTGATGCTCAAGAGATGGTTAAACATTGTGATGCTTGCCAAAAACAAGGCAAGATCACACATAAAGATTAGATGCCTCAAAATTTCATACAAGAATGTGAAATCTTTGATGTATGGGGCATCGACTTTATGGGGCCATTCCCTTCTTCTAATGGAAACAAATACATCCTTGTCGCAGTTGACTACGTTTCCAAATGGGTTGAAGCCAAAGCTTTACCCACTAACGACGCAAGGGTGGTTTGTAATTTCTTAAAACAACTGTTTGCTCGATTCGGTGTTCCTCGTGCTATAATCAGTGACCGCGGGACTCATTTTTGCAATGATCAATTTGCAAGAGTCATGGCTAAGTATGGTGTCAATCACCGTCTTTCCACCGCTTACCATCCTCAAACCAACCGTCAAGCCGAGATATCCAACCGTTGATTGAAGCGAATTTTGGAACGTACTGTCGGAGAGCATCGTGCCTCGTGGGCTGATAAACTTGATGATGCTCTGTGGGCTTTCCGTACCGCCTATAAGACACCGATTGGTTGTACACCTTATCGTCTTGTGTACGGGAAAGCATGCCACCTCCCCATCGAGCTGGAACATAAGGCATACTGGGCCTTGAAGTGGGCTAACTTCGACATCAACAAAGCCGGTGATCTTCGCAAGATTCAACTCAACGAGCTACATGAATTGAGGAATGAAGCTTACGAGAACTCATTGATCTACAAGGAGAAGACCAAGATTATCCACGATGCTAACATTAAGAACCGAGAGTTCCACGTTGGTGATCAAGTCTTAATTTTTAACTCTCGGTTGAAGATCTTCTCGGGCAAGTTGAAGAGCCGCTGGTCTGGTCCATTCACCATCGCCAATGTTTTTCCCTATGGCACCATTGAGCTTTCTCAGCCAAATGGGCCCAATTTTAAGGTGAATGGCCAGCGTTTGAAGTTGTACTTTGGTGAGGACATCTCTCATGAGATGATTCCATCCCTCACTACGTTTCCCATGAATTAGTTCGGGACCGAGTCAGGCTCGTGAGTCGGTTAACAAAAACAAGCGCTCCTCGGGAGGCAACCCGAGTATCTATCCCCCTTTTGTTGGGTCAAAAAGTTGATGTGGCAGAAACTCAAAAACGAAGAAAACATGAAGATATTGTCCAAGCGTTGTCAAGAGTTAATCAAGCGTTGATAAGAGCAAATTAGGCGTTGTTAGATCAAGAGTTGTCATGTACAATCTAAGCATTGTTACATGCAATTCAAGCATTGACAAAACGTAGACAAAGAAGCTTATGGAAGCTTCTATTTAGATAAACATGCAAATATATTATGCATAAGTTTATTTAAATAGAAGATTCACTTGTTTATTCATTCTTATCTCTTGTAAACCCTAATCCTTACACTATAAAAGGAACCAAGGGTCTTAGGTTTTATTCAATAACTTTCATTCAAAATGTAAACCTAAAGTGTGTGTCGATTAGATGTGGGATTCAATGTATACACGTCTAGTGGTTGTTGATTATCAATATAATTAACAATCCAATTGTGTTTTTTTATTCATGTTATTGTGCCTAAACACCTTGTTAATGGTTGTTGTTCTAATTCCGCTTTGATTGTCTAATCATATGAACAATGATCATTGCTAGGTGCTTCAAAGATCCGGAAACCAAGGTTTCCACAATTGGTATCAAAGCCTCGTGGCTCGTGATGCTAGGACCAGCAAGGTGTTCGTGTTTCGAGAAGAAAAGAAAAATCCGTCTAGGGTTTTTCTGGACGTTTTTGTGTGCGCAACAGTATTCAGAAGGTCATAACTTTTGATTGAACCGTTGGATCGTCACGAAATTTTATATGTGTGTTCTACATACATAGATCTAAACATCCACCGGAGGGATTGTCGAGTTTTATCCCCAGGAAAAAGTTATTAGGCGTCAAAATTGGCTGATGAGGTGATTTTCAGTTTTCTACTTTTACATAAAATCATGAACTAGGGTTCCTCAAACCCTAGATCGACTTAAAAGCAGGAAGAATTGTAGTTCGTGGCTGTTATAACATGCATATGATTCATAATATTCAGATCCTATTACAAGTTTATCATAACCCTAATTAGGGTTTCGGATTGAAAAACTAAGATACTGTTCTAGGTATTCATGGCTGATGTTCTTCATTGTTCTGGTAATACGTGGTGTTACACTGAGTACTACAAGTGGAACATGTTGGGCTTTCAAAAGCCCTAGATCGTTATAATCTAAACAATAGCAGCCAATGAAGAAATCAAATATTATATATATGGTTACGATGGTAGCAAGCAGATGTTACTATGGTTCAGACGTGAGCAGCTATGATTCAAGGGTCAAGGACCAAGTTACTGTATATGCATATAGAGTTTTAGGGTTTTGTAAACCCTAGATTTGTTCCTCATGTATAAGCGGCAGCTTGGTATGTATATCAAGGAAGATGATAACGTGATATGACTGTTGTGATTTGGACGTAGCATATTTTAAATGTTGTTGGTTAAAACGTCTGACTAATTTCACAAGGTACGATTGTTGAATATTTGCGTGTGATTCTACATGTCTTGCTGATTTTTAGGAATGGTTTCCACGTAAGTTTTAAAGAATACAGTCAATAGTTGCTGATTTTGAGGGATGTAATCTTGGACATGATTTATAGATATAAATCAAATTTAAAACAGTGTGATTTGCAAAGATTATGGAACTCAATCGAGAATTATGGAGAAACTCTGGATATACATGCGTGATTATTGGCAGAAGGTATGGATTCTACTAGTTTATGGAAATATGGAGCAGTCGTAATCTTTTACAAGATTATAGGAGTTTGTTTTCTGTTGAAACGAGATTTATGGGAATAACAAGAAAATAGAGAAAGGGATATGGTCGTAAGAATCCCTAAAACTTAGGGTATAAGACGTATGATATAAAACACGTTTGAAATACTACTCTTGTTATTCTTACAACATAGAATTCATATCAAGACAAGGGATACGCTGTGTCAGTAGTTGATTGTAACTTTGACAAAAATAGACGCTGACAAGAATAAAATTGACGCTGACAGAAGGAATTTTGACGCTGACAGAATAAGTCAACGCTGATAGAGTTGACAGTGTCGTCCGATATATGAACTTCAACGCTGATAGGTATTGTCCGATATTGGACAATACATCTGCCAAAGATATTGGACAGAAGAGGATATTGGACAACACAATGATTGCTGCTGTTTGAGAAAATTGGTACGTTTTGAGCACACAAAAAGGTAGTATTTACACACGAAGGTACATGGAATCTCCGTTTTAATTTAGAATATCATGATGATATTTATGGTTCGGATATTTTTAAACGGAATTAATGGTTTTAATGCGAGTTGACAACAATTCGTGAGGAAATTTATTGGATTTGATTATGTAATCGAGGTAGCCTTGTAAAAGAGTTATCCATCCAATAACTTTTACATAAGATATGAAGAATAAGTTTCGTCATGAAGAGGTGTTGGCTTAAGGGGAAGAATTCTTATGATAAGTTTGATGATTGAAGAAGATTTTCGCGAGTTTGTGTTCTATCATATCTTAAAGTCATGCACTCCCAGTCATAGACTTTAAAGGTAACTTGTTCGTGCTTTACATGGTTGGTGATGAAGACTTGTCATAACACTTGAAGGAGTTACATTATCGTGCTCAGTGTCTCACAAAGGATGAGAATATTGACAAGGGATCGAGGTCTACTTATATTTCCTCTATAAGTTCTTCATCACGTGGATAATACAAGACATGGAACACAAGGTTGGGTTATTCTACTTCTACATCAAAAATATTATATTAATTGTTCTTCAAGATCATTACATAGAGCCTACATATGGAGAATCTTCAACATTGCAACATTGTTTACTTCTTTGTTGATGTGACAAAAAGGGGAAGAAATACGTGCTACACTTGAGGGGAAGTAATTTGAAGATCATGTATAACTTACAAGAGATACTCATAGAGTTTTGCCACTAT
This sequence comes from Glebionis coronaria, assembly GCA_025667525.1. Classification (NCBI taxonomy): domain Eukaryota; kingdom Viridiplantae; phylum Streptophyta; class Magnoliopsida; order Asterales; family Asteraceae; genus Glebionis; species Glebionis coronaria. Next base: position 243,628 of record JANFOE010000979.1, on the reverse strand, counting down.
CAACTAGGGGAAGATTGTTGGGTCAAAAAGTTGATGTGGCAGAAACTCAAAAACGAAGAAAACATGAAGATATTGTCCAAGCGTTGTCAAGAGTTAATCAAGCGTTGATAAGAGCAAATTAGGCGTTGTTAGCTCAAGAGTTGTCATGTACAATCTAAGCATTGTTACATGCAATTCAAGCATTGACAAAACGTAGACAAAGAAGCTTATGGAAGCTTCTATTTAGATAAACATGCAAAGATATTCTGCATAAGTTTATTTAAATAGAAGATTCACTTATTTATTCATTCTTATCTCTTGTAAACCCTAATCCTTACACTATAAAAGGAACCAAGGGTCTTAGGTTTTATTCAATAACTTTCATTCACAATGTAAACCTAAACTGTGTGTCGACTAGATGTGGGATTCAATGTATACACGTCTAGTGGTTGTTGATTATCAATATAATTAACAATCCAATTGTGTTTTTTTATTCATGTTATTGTGCCTAAACACCTTGTTAATGGTTGTTGCTCTAATTCCGCTTTGATTGTCTAATCATATGAACAATGATCATTCCTAGTTGCTTCAAAGATCCGGAAACCAAGGTTTCCACACCTTTCCCGTTTTTCATCCTAAGTGTAGGGGGAGCTATATAGGTTGCTTGTGTTTGTATGGTGATGTGATTATAGGGATACATGCACTCTTGGAATCTTTGAAGAACCGTGCTCTCATGTTATCCGCAATACCGGTTCTATCTCTCAACTATCGTGATTCAATTTTCTTCATACTCACATTTGAAATTGATCACTTTAGTTGTCTCCTCCTTAACTTGATTTAACCAACTTGCACAATGTCATAAGTGTAGGGGAGACTTTTCCCACATGCTTAAACAGTGAGGACAATGTTTATATTAAGTGTGGGGGAGACTTCTGTCGAAGTTTTAAGTGGACTTTTCCATTAAAGTGCCTTTATTTAACCGGAAAATTCGATTTTTCGACATTTTTCAAAATTTTTAATCTATTTTGGCCTAGTTGTATAGTTGCATTTTCCTTTGTTATGTTTATTTTCTCTCCTTGTTAGAATAAAATTTCAATAAAGTGGTTTTAAATTTTTAAAAGTCGTGAATATTTTGACTCAACCCGAGTTTACTTATCTAAGTTTACTCTAGCTAGTATCCTTAACGTGTTTAAGTCAAGTTTTGCTAGGCTTTTATATACGGAGCTTTAAAACGCGAAAGTCTTAGCTCTCACGGTTTAAGAACAAGAACTTTTCGCAAGTTCCTATTATTGATCCTAGAGAGTCGTTTATCAAACTTTAAAACGCAAATTCTAAACTTTAAAGAGTCTAAGAAGATGCAAGATCCTATAGGCGACTCGAAAACCCAAAACTTTGATTTAATTGGCTAAGCATCCACGATTCTCATTCCTTGAGATTTTAAATTGTGGAGAACGAGAGATGATAGAGTCAATTATAAGTTTGGTATTTTTTTGTGAATTTATGTGAGTTGATTATAAGCCTATTCTCCCATCGCTTGCTAATAAATTTATCTGTAATAAATAAGGTTGTAAGATTTGAAAAGTTACTTAGCTTCTAGCCCAAGATCGTTTAAAAGTTGCTCGATATTAATTAGAGTTCATAGCCAAGGCATAACTTATTGAAGCGGGATGCGAAGATTGGCGAGTCCGAAAAGGCCCTAACAAGGCATGAGGGATACATTTTGTTGCTAAAGATCCAAAAGTGATGTGAAGAATCATTTATCGAAAATCAATATGAAGGATCGAGACACACGACGAAAAGCAAGAACTCCCCAAAAGTCATGGAGAAGTCTATCCGAAAAGACCCTAGCAAGGTATGAGGATAAATAGATCCAAGTCCTAAAAGGAGGCGGATCGTTGTATATCAAAGTCCAAAAGATGAAAGAAGTCGTGGTCCAAAGATGAAGAATCTATCAAAACTTCAAGTGAAGAAATTCCTATTATGAAGAGAAGACCATAATTTCAAGAACGTCTCTCAAAGATTCGAAGTATGAAGTCGCTGCCAAATATCAGTCCGAGAAAGGTCTCAAATCGTGAAGCGAGTTATGCCAAGATATGAACTTTATGAGGTCCCGAGAAGCAGTTTTAAAAGATTTTGTCCTTTAGCTAACTATTGATTAAATCGTCCCACTTTGTTTTCAGCCTAAATAACTATCAAAATAAGTCAAACAATGCATCCTCGTGATCATTCAAGACTAAGACAAAATATAAGAGATACTCCTAGGAATAAGGGAGTCTAAGTGAATAATTGGGCCACATGAGTTTGTGTTAGTTTGCTAACTTATAATAACAATGATCTCGTTTTTAAGCTTGATATGGGGAACGTGAAACTTGAGAATGATGAATATTCATGACAATCTAAAACCCCAATGTAAGTCTTTAAATACTTTACTTGTTTTGTTCTTTTGGTTTTGTTAAGTGTTTATAATTTAATAAAGGCCAAGGTGGGTTATTTATGATGAGAAATGTGAACCGTGCTTTAAGATTGTAGCATTGCATGAGGGCATGGCAATGGTTAAGTGTAGGGGATTTGATAGGTGTGAAAACACCCATCCTTTTACCACGTATTTCTTGCTAAAACAAGACCAAAACGCGTATTTAATGTCATTTGTTTGGAATTATGCGTGGTTTGTGTGTTTGTTGTGTTTTCAGAGCCAACCGGATAAATATTGAAGAAAACATGGGATTGCACGGGTTTTATCGAAGAAAAAGACGAAAAGACGAAGACTATAATCCAAGAGATACGAAAGATTTGAAGACGATGGGCCTATTTGAAGATTTATCGAAGAAAAGGACCAAAGATGGAAGATTTACATATGTCGAAGAACTCAAGTCTATTAAATGAAGAAATTAAAAGACGAGTTGAATTTATTCGTCGACAAATCCCGAATCAAAATCGAAAACGTCAACTTTTCTGAAAAGGCGAGAAGATAAAAAGAAAGGGAGAAAGCCCACTCACCAACCAAAGAGAAAGCCTATAAATAGACCTTCCCTTCACATTTTTGAAGAGTTTTTTTTCTGTTTCTTTTTCTCCTGTTTCGTAGCATCACCAACACCATTAGGGTGTTTGTTGATTTTTCATTTGTCCTTTTAATTCAAGAATCTTGTAAGTTAATATTTCCATTTTGTTTGTTTGAATCTTATTCATTAATACAAGTTTCCATTTAATCTTTCTTTCTTCTCTTGTTGATTCAAAGTTATAAGTTTTTATTTTATTGGTTTGATCTTAAAAAGTAAGTGGGTTTTATGTTTTTGTTGTTTTTGATTGATATTTATCATAGGTAAATGATTAGTGGTGAAATTGGTTTAAGTTTTGATTAAAAACTTGGTGGATTTTGGGTTAAATTCGTGTGTTAAACATTCCCCTATTCTTCGCGTTTTTAAACTTGCCCAAATTCCGAATCAGCATCATATTCCGGATCAAGGGTTTTGTGATTATATTCCGGATCAAGTTCTTTGGTTCGGAATATCTAATATTCCGGATCAACTATTATATTCCGGATCAAGTTCTTTGGTTCGGAATATCTAATATTCCGGATCATCTATTTTATTCCGGATCAACTCTTATATTCCGGATCAAGTTTTATTCCGAGTAAACTAATTATTCCGAATCAAGCTTCTTATCATTTTATTCCGGATAGAATTTTATTCCGGATCACCTAACATTCCAGATCAACCATATTTATTCCGAGTCAAGCTATCATTCCGAATCAAGCAAATATTCCGGGTCAACGATTATTCCGAATGAAGGTGGTGTTAATTATTCCGAATGAAGCAGTTTTTTAGGTTATTCCGCATGAGCCAAATATTCCAAATATTCCGGATCAAGCAAACATTCCGCATCAACTGTTTTTCCAAGTTTAGGTACTTTACTGTTTGATTTTCATTTTAGTTTTATTTTCAGTAATTGCTTTTAGTTTAATTTTATTACTTCTCGCACTTATCGTTTTAGTATATATAGATCAAAAGCTCCCCCTTTTAGTCACCAATTACAACAATTCCACTTTGAACCGTGATCGATTCGAGAAGATACCGAGAACGAAACAAAGACAAATATAATTGGGTACTTGCAACACAAAGAAAGATCTTGCAACAAACCTTTTTATTAACTAACCAAAAAATCAGTTATTAAAATTAAACTAAAAGCAATTACTGAAAATAAAACTAAAATGAAAATCAAACAGTAAAGTACCTAAACTTGGAAAAACAGTTGATGCGGAATGTTTGCTTGATCCGGAATATTTGGAATATTTGGCTCATGCGGAATAACCTAAAAAACTGCTTCATTCGGAATAATTAACACCACCTTCATTCGGAATAATCGTTGACCCGGAATATTTACTTGATGCGGAATGATAGCTTGACTCGGAATAAATATGGTTGATCCGGAATGTTAGGTGATCCAGAATAAAATTCTATCCGGAATAAATGAGTTGATCCGGAATAAAATTCTATCCGAAATAAAAGGATAAGAATCTTGATTCGGAATAATTAGTTTACTCGGAATAAAACTTGATCCGGAATATAAGAGTTGATCCGGAATAAAATAGCTGATCCGGAATATTAGATATTCCGAACCAAAGAACTTGATCCGGAATATAATAGTTGATCCGGAATATTAGATATTCCGAACCAAAGAACTTGATCCGGAATATAATCACAAAACCCTTGATCCGAAATATGACGCTGATTCGGAATCTGGGCAAGTTTAAAAACACGAATAAAAGGGGAATGTTTAACACACGAATTTAACCCAAAATCCACCAAGTTTTTAATCAAAACTTAAACCAATTTCACCACTAATCATTTACCTATGATAAATATCAATCCAAAACAACAAAAACATAAAACCCACTTACTTTTTAAGATCAAACCAATAAAATCAAAACATAGAACTTTGAATCAACAAGAGAAGAAAGAAAGATTAAATGGAAACTTGTATTAATGAATAAGATTCAAACAAACAAAATGGAAAGATTAACTTACAAGATTCTTGAATTAAAAGGACAAATGAAAAATCACCAAACACCCTAATGGTGTTGGTGATGCTACGAAATAGGAGAAAAACAAACAAAAAAAACTCTTCAAAAATGTGAAGGGAAGGTCTATTTATAGGCTTTCTCTTTGGTTGGTGAGTGTGCTTTCTCCCTTTCTTTTTGTCTTCTCGTCTTTTCAGAAAAGTTGATGTTTTCGATTTTGATTCGGGATTTGTCGGCGAATAAATTCAACTCGTCTTTTAGTTTCTTCATTTAATAGACTTGAGTTCTTCGACATATGTAAATCTTCCATCTTTGGTCCTTTTCTTCGATAAATCTTCAAATAGGCCCATCGACTTCAAATCTTTCGCATCTCTTGGATTATAGACTTCGTCTTTTCGTCTTTTTCTTCGATAAAACCCGTGCAATCCCATGTTTTCTTCAATATTTATCCGGTTGGCTCTAAAAACACAACAAACACACAAACCACGCATAATTCCAAACAAATGACATTAAATACGCGTTTTGGTCTTGTTTTAGCAAGAAATAAGTGGTAAAAGGATGGGTGTTTTCACACCTATCACCAAGATTGGCTCATTATCCAATCCACCTCTTCAGCCTCCAAAATGCTTCCTCATCCTTCTACACTTTTCCCCTTGCTGGTTCCATGATATGCCATCATCTATAACTACTCATCATGGTAGACTTAATACTAAAACTCACACTTGAAAATCTCACGTATAATTCCACTCCAAAACCAGCACATACTTCGCCTCACTCTCCGTCTTAGACTTTGAGTAGATCAAGATGTCGTCGATACTCCCGATGACAACTCATTTATATACGTTCATGCACACTCGCTTCATTGACTCCATGTAATCCGCTAGTGCTTTGGCTAAGCCAAATGCATAACCGTAAACCCAAAGCGTTCATACAACATCCTTAGCAGTTTCAACTATTTCCTCCTTGCACCCTCTCTTAGCGGCTATACGAATAAATTCCTACCTCGTTCTACTTGCAAAATTCTACACGCATCTTAAAAGACCGGTACTTCCTCTCATCGGACCACTCAACCTCTTTCCACATACAATCTACTACTAAGCAACTCAACTTTTATCCGACATTCCTTGCAATTTCTAACAGCTCTTGTTTTTATATCACTCCATCAACGATTTGCCTTGGAAAGGCACTAACTACAACTCCTCTCACCTCCCCTACTTGCTCTATTTATGGTTCTACCTCACAATAATAGGCAAACCTACTAAATTTCAGGAAAATTTCGGAAAACTTACATGCCCTACGAACAATCATAAATACCTTTGAGGTATTGTATCCCCTTCCAACACTCTCTATGGCGCGTTACTTGTGCTAGTATCCCACATATCTCTATTCATCTCCTTGGTACTCCTAAGAGACCTCATGACCACATTAGTTCGTCTACGAACTTCTTTCCTCCCCACTAAGGGCATTCCGACCGTTCTCTCATGGTCACCTACTTAATCGTGTAGGCGTGACCAAGTCTTTCATACGACTACCTCAACGCTCCCGAACAATACGAAACCAAAACTCCATCCTGAATCCACCAAATACGATCAACGAATCAAACCCACGGATAACTAACGACATTTCACGTGCACCAATTAAAACAAGTCAAAAACCATGAGACTCAAAAGAAAACTCAAACCCAAAACGTGTATCAATTCAAGATGACCCATGACAACGAAAAATAATCCAAGAAACACCCAATGGCAACCAAACATATTACGCCCCGCGACATATTATTTAAACCGTGCAAAAGATCGACTTTTCCAAAAGAATATATATCCTCTTTTTTATTTATTTATTATTACCTCCCACATCTATGTGACTCAAACAATCTACAAACAACCCTCTTGACGAACTCAAAACTCAACTCAAAAACTAGGTATCCCATGCATCCCAAATCATAAAAAAATAAACTACTATTCAAACTCAACCTTTAACCCGACACTTTTACAATAATTTCGGCCAAGATACTGACCTCCCATGACTATACATTCTGATTTTTTTAAAAGTACGTTCCGAGTACATAATTTTTGGCTTTTGAATCACTCAAAAAGCTCTAAAAACGAACAAGTTATGACCAACACAGTTTTATATTAATGAAAGATAAAATTGTATGTGAAATCTTCATAAACTCAATTTAACCTTGTATTAATAATTATAAGTGACGTGAGTCGGTTAAACCCAATTATATAAACTATGTAAGTAGAAGGAAATTTTACTTCGCTTTATTTTAAAGAAAGTCTTTTAGAATTTGAAATAAATAAGTGTTGATTAAAAAGAAATCTTATGTTACATCTCGTATCAAACACGACTCCAACACCTTACCCTTATTTTACCGAATTCAACCAACTATCTAACCCTATAATAGATTTCCAAGTCCCCCTTTTTCTCAATATATACCGACCAAAAGAAATGTAAGACCCAACACAAATGAGTTCATTATCTCAAAAGGAATCCCAAGTTATTTCAATAGACTTAAACCAAGAACACCATTTTAAAACGTACACGTGAAATAGAAACTCAAAGAATACGCTAAAAGACACACTTCAAAAGATTCAAAACTTCGTTGAAACTCCACCAAACTCGAGCACTAATAAATTGTTCAAACACAAGTGAGTACTAGGTACGTTAAAGTTATAATAACTACTGAACGACCGTAAATCATAACATAACATCTATTAGTATATATAGATCCGCATATGTATACCTATCGAATCACATACTCGTTATCATACATGTCAAGTCAATCAATCGCTTTATACGCTCGTTTTTCCATACGAGTAATCACCATCTCACCGTGCCACAACAAGGCATAAAGCCCACCTCCAAAACCAAACCATATCGTGTGACCCCATAATCACACAACACCACTATAATCCTAAAACATATAACACAAAAAGAACAATAGCCATATCATAGGCAACCATTACATAAACCCATATATATACGTATAGCCAAATTTTACATCTCATCATATACAAGCATGTACTAACCCTCTTTCATGCAATCATACTTGAGAACCCATTGAAGTTGTGGTACTTGTATAACTATGTTGGCCACCATACTTATACAATTACCCTTTCCCCAATGCACTCCCTCCTATGATGACACTTACAAGAATCAATACAACATATAACACATGAATCCATCTACTCACATAAGCTCATAACCACATAACCAATAAGGTCCAAAACCCCATCTATTAAAATAACATAGTAAAACTCTTGGAATACAGAAATCCATAGTCTACTAAAACAACCTAGACTAAATTCAAAACAAAAACATAATCAGTTATAAGTCATGTCGCCCAAAAGAGTGGAAACATCATAAAATCCTTCATATCCACCTACTCCTACTAACTCGAACCACCACATGATTCTTAGGGAACATGAATTAAACATCTAAAAGAGAAATACTATCTCTTGGGTACATAAAATAACCCAACAAAAGATAGAAACTACCATGTACCAAATTATGTACTATAATGTACAATTTAAGCAAAATACGACAATGACTAGCGTGGATGATTATGATTCAACCCGCACTAGTCACAACCCGAAAAGAAAATAGCATGTGGCTAAGTATGAACTTACTATGGTTCAATTCATACTAGTCAAAACATCGCAATAAATAACATCCAAACACATCAATTATTATAAAATGCACACATACTCCTATGACGCCTATATGCAGGGACCCTTAAGCTATAGACTAGGCTACGCGACTAGGCAACCTAATTCTCTTTAACCATTGGCTCTGATGCCATTCTGTCACACCCCACCATGGCGGAATATGGGGCGCGACGTATGGATATCATCACAACAAACGGTGTCTCTATAGAGAAAACTAAAATGCAAACATAATGTCATAAATGGCGACACAAATGTCATGACAATATCTCAACATAGCAGGAGTCTAGGTAAGTAGGTAACAGTCCTACCTCTTACCCACGACAAACAAATAACACTAACAATCAACACATAGGTTCATAGTATCACTATTCAGAACACATGAAAATAAACTAAGAAGGAACGGAGACCTCCTTCTAAATGCAATCCTAATGCATCCAAATCTAGCCACTTCTATCCTCAAGCTTAACCACATTCTCACCTGAAAGAGACACTAAAACACGTCAACATAAAGTTGGTGAGAGTCATAGGTTTAGACTCAAACGCCAAAATCATACTATAAGCTGTGAATAATAACCAAATTTAAGAAACATATGGACTATGTGATACTAACATACATTAACAACTATTATTCAAGATTTAAAAAAACAACCCAAACCCAAGGCTCCCAGTCTTACCAAACACCATACTCCCATAGGCGTCCAAACACCTATGAACCAATCCCAAGGCCCCGCCTTGCCAATATCCCATTGGTACCAAGTCAAAACATAAAAAAAATCAAGAATCAACTAGCAGTTAATCACATAAGTATGCACACTCAAATCCATTATCAACGCAAAACATTCACAGCATAATTTATAAATAACAAAACAGTGTCTCTTCCATCCCATCTGGAAGTCATAAACAATATTAAACGTGGGACTATGAAACTCACCTGATTGAGCTTCCCCAAACATCCGCGCACTAGCAAAAAGCTAACAACCAAAAACACATAATCAAAACATGAACCAAACACTAAAATGGCTCATCAATGTATGATGGACATCTAACCTTCTCCCATATATATACCTCATATATATGCTCTAAGCATCTCATTACACCCCTCTATAAAGCCCTTAACTCGTTTTACTTCATAACACATCCCGTTAACATTTTATCAAAAACAGTCCCAGTTTTAGGTCTCCAAACTATAAGCCAAACACACACTTAAACACACCCATGATCTCTGTAAAGGGAATATTTATGCCCTTACATATGTTAGCTAACACCTCCCACTTGCCCTAACCTTAAAGCTACTGTTAAGGCCCCGATATATATATATATATATATATATATATATATATATATATATATATATATATATATATATATATATATATATATATATATATATATATATATATATATATATATATATATATATATATATATATATATATATATATATATATATATATATATATATATATATATATATATATATATATATACTTTTGTCATTCCAGATTTACTGATTTTAAACATACAAAAAGTTTGTTATGATTAGGGGGTCTTACCCTAAACCATAACCTTAGCCCCAATGCAGATACTTACTATAATATATAAACCATCTCTCATGTTTGTTAGACGATCCCAATGCAACCCTAAGTACCCCAAACAACCCAAAACATAAAAAGAAAACAGGCTGACTTCAAAACTGTTTGGACCTCCGACTGTTGTAACCTGTTTTTGACCCACTTCCCGACCTCCAATTTAGTTCTCGTTTCTTGCATTGGAAATCCACTTCAATTACCTTCAGGGATACTTGGATCGAAAAATAAGAGTTTGTACAACTCTCGATATGATCAAAACAATTGACTCAAAATTTTGCCCAGTTTTTAAAAACGGGTTTAATAAATTAACCTAATTAATTCCCTATAACCCCATTAAATACAAGCCCTAGTTTATGTAATCTTCATGAGATCATTAATATAATATTAATTTACTGTTTTTAAATTAAACCCTAACCTAAATCCATCATAAGATGATTAAAGAAAACATTAAACAATTTAAATTGAAAAGGGATTATGAAGATTTACCTTTGATTTATGAAAACCCCCAAATTTTATGAAGAACCTTATTTTTTTTGAAACCCACGAATTTTATTTTTCACAGGAGAAAAATAATGAATTTTGGTTGTGAAGAAAACAATATATAGGATGTGGTAACCCATTCCTAGCCCAACCCAAAAACCCCTTTCCTTTTTCTCTTTTTTTTCCTGTTTTTCTTTCTTTTCTTGCGTCCAAACCGACTAACACCCCCTTTATTTCGTTTTTTTTACTTTTATTATTAATTAATATCTTATTAATATTATCTTAATTTTCCTTAATTTAATTCAGCTCCTAAAGCCTCCAAAACCTCAAAACCGTAAAACTAGTCAAATTTACACGTTTTACCGTAAAAGACGTAAAATATACACTTTTATAAAAAATCTCAAATTTTGAAATAAACTTTATAACTAAGTCCTAAATGACTTAAAACCATCCCGAAAAATATCCATATGACTAATTACCTCATCCGAGACCTCTAAATGCTAAACCGTAAATCGTAAAAATACGATTTTCTATAATACATATACGTATACGTAAAACCACTAAATAACACCATCTCATTTCATAATCACTACCATGTCAGCTCATGAACATGAAATCATCTCACATCGTTTCACTCACAAGGTACCCCGTACCAGAAACGATATCCAAACCACAATCTATACACACCAATTAGCACATAAACACGTAAAGACACGTAACTAGCACAAAATAAAACTAAGTGACGAACCTCAAAACCAGGGTTGTCACATAGACGGTTCAAGAATGCTAAGTAACTTGTAGTAGAATATCTGCCCACATGAAAGGAGATGGTGGAATATGAACTTGGCTGAGAACCTTTCTTCATGCTGGTGGAAAACGAGTGAAAAAGAGATGGTGGAAAGTGAGGATGGCTGGCATCTACTTTCAAGGCTGCCCTCTACTTTAATGTTGAGTGACTTTCGCACTTGTTACTACAACTAGCTACATGATTTCTCTTGCATTTCGAAAGGTCGGGATTACTTGTAAGGCTTGTAGATTCTTGAAAACACTTGTTCTTGCACCCGAGATAGATCTTCAAAGGCTTGTAACTTGTACACGGGTCTTGAACTTGACTAGGATTCTTCGTGCTCGTACTAATCTTCACTTTTACATCGCTTTCTTCTTCATCCCTGCATTTGGCTACACATAGACTTGCAAACACATTTTGGCACAAATATGCACAAAAGTATTATGGATATAACCAATATACATGTACAAAAGCAGGGATAACGCTCGCAAAAACATGTTGGATTTTAGCGTTATCAATACAAGTACAAAGAGAAGAGATGTATCTCTAAGTGTGTACCTATATGAAGACAACGTGGAGGCGCGGTTAGCTAGAATCAAAGAGAAATAAGAATTTACAAAAAAAATTATGCAGATTTTTAGATAACCTAAACGCTCCTTATGTTTGATGTTTCTACGAATGAACGTGCCTCTAAGTGCATATTTGTTATGCACCTCCTTTAGTGTTCATGAGACAAGATTCCATGATGAAAAAAATTGTTTTGATTTTTGTATTAACAAAGAAAAACGAAATTTGAACATGATCGAGATAGAGACAAGGATTTTTGATAAATCAAAGGTATGGATTATTCTTAATAATGCGATGGATAAATGCAATTTACAAATTATGATTACAATTATTTAAGATAACAAGTAATCCATCAACATAAACAAGAAATTAGTCAATTAAAAAAGTAACTTGGAGAAATCCCTAATTTAATTTTGTGCAATTGAAATTGAACCATAGATTCAGATTAAGAGAAAAAAGTAATTAAAATAATAAACTGATTAAAGAAAACTTACAATCGAATGATTAAATGAATTTGATGGATGTGTCTTCCTCAATTTGTGATTCGAGATGATAAAATGTGTGTGTGGGACGTTCTTAGTGTTTGAGATCGAGCAATTGGTTCTTGATGAACGTGTTTGTTGCTTTTTGATATGCGATGAACTCTAGCAATGTTTTCTCTAGGTTCGATTATTCGAGTTTATTTTAGTTAGATGGAACGTTTTTATCGTTCCCTCGAAGTTGTGAGGTACGATTTTTGTTTTTGGGATACTCACGCCAAATGTCGGAGTTTCTACCGTAGTAGTTACCTTGATAAGCACCTCCTCGGTATCCTCCTTGAGCGTAGTTAGCTTCTTGTTTAGGTCCTTCAATCGGTGTGTCATCACACGCCAAAGATGGGTGAGGTCCTCCAGAAATAATACATCCGTCTCGCATTTCTTTCATTTCATCTTTGATAGTTTTGAATTGTGAGTCAAATTTAAATGTGAGAGAATCCACTTGTATGACATTATTACGGTTATCATACGGGGGCAAAGCTCCTGTACGACGGGGGTCCAGGGGCAGCGCCCCTGGGCAGGGTCCAAGGGGCAGCAGCCCCTAGCAGGGTCCAAGGGCAGCACCCCTGGCTGGGTTAAAAACGCACTAGAAAATAAAATTCCCGGGTATTCGGACCTATTTTCTACCCGTTATTAAACCTGCGGTTCTTGTTACAATTACTGTTTTTGGAAGTTACAACCATAAGGACAATAACTACTGTTTTTGGACATATAACCTTTTGGTTTTTCTGGTTCTGATTCATAATAACAAAAACACGTTAACAGTTCGAATGTGAGTTTTATCCAATTCGAGATTTCGATAGAACCATCGAAATACTTTGATCTGAAAGTGTTTGACACGACTCTCAGATTATTGATCCACCAAATTTCTAACAAAGATCAAAGTATTCCGTGATCATGGCGAACGGAGAATCTGTGAAGGACATGACGAGTAAGTTCGATAAGTTGGCTAAGTTTGAAGGGTAGGATTTTCGTCGTTGGCAAAAGAAGATGCACTTTCTTCTTACCACTTTGAAGGTTGTGTATGTTCTTAATACACCAAGTCCCTAATGGTCGGAGGATGAAACGCTGGAAACCACTAGGCAACGGATGAAGTGGGAAAACGACGACTACATATGTCATGGTCATATTCTGAATGGTATGTCTGACTCACTCTTTGATATCTATCAGAATACTGAATCTGCAAAGGCACTATGGGAGTCCCTAGAATCCAAATACATGGCTTAAGATGCTTTTGCAAAGAAGTTTCTAGTAAGCAATTTCATGAATTACAGGATGGTTAATTCCAGATCTTTAGTGGACCAATATCATGAGATGTATAGAATTCTGGGACAGATTACCTAACAAAAACTGTTGATGGATGAGGCCATCTCGGTTGCAGTTATTATTGATAAACTGCCCCCTTCTTGGAAAGAATTCAAACATGGTTTGAAACTTAAGAAGGAAGAATTAAATTTGGTTCAACTCAGTAGTGCTCTCCGAATTGAGGAAGGGTTAAGAACTCAGGAACTTGAAAATAACCCTAAAGGGAAGAACCAAATTGGCTCATCTTATGTTAACATGGTTAAAGGAGATGGAGCCAAGAATTCATACAAAAATAAGAACAAACGTATGTACAACAACAGTGGTGATAATAAGTCTGCCAACAAGAAGGTTGCGAGGGCTTGTTAGAAATGCGACAAACCTGGTCACATGAAGAAGGATTGTCGCTCTAAGGGAAATAATAGCGTTGGTTCAAAGGGATATAAGGATCCTGAAAAGCAACAAGCTTATAATTCTTATCTTATTCAGAATAGTGATAATGTTTTACATTATGTTTCTGTTATTTCTGATGCATTTTATGTTCATGATGATGATGTTGCTTGGTGGGTTGATTCGGGTGCACAAGTCATGTTTGCAAGGATCTTTGTTGGTTTTAAGCTTGTAAATCAATTGAAGATGGATCATTTGTAAAGATGGAAAACGTTGCTACTGAACCAATTAAAGGAATAGGGAGCGTTTTATTAACTCTCACTTCTGTAAAAACTTTATGTTTAGATAATGTGTTATATGTACACAGGATTCGAAAGAATCTCGTTTCTGAAATTGTGTTGAATAATTGTGGCTACAAATAGGTGTTGGAAAGTGACGAGTATATCTTGTCAAGACATGTTACTTTTGTTGGATTTGGTTATGTATGTAATGGAATGATCAGATTTAATCTGAATTATCCTTTGTTTAATGCTTCTGCTTGTATGATTACTTCTAGTCATAGTAATGATGTAAGTAATTCTGAATAGTAGCATGCTAGACTATGACATGTTCATTACAGGAGAATGATCGATATGGCTAAAATGAGTTTAATACCTACTTTTGACATGACAAATAAAAGTTGTAAGACTTGTATGTTAACAAAGATTACTAGACAACCTTTTAAGGGTTTTAATCGGTAAAGCAAAGTATTAGATCTCATACATAGTGATCTATGTGATTTTCATGCCAATCCTTCACTAGGACAAAATAAGTATGTTATAACTTTTATTGATGATGCTTCTAGATATTGTTATGTATATTTATTGCATGCTAAAACTGAAGCTCTTGATAAATTGAAAATTTATAAACAAGAAGTAGAACTTCAAAGGCAAGATTCAATAAAAGTATTTCGTACTAATCGTGGTGGTGAGTGTTATGATCCATTTTATTTCCAATCTACTGGAATAATACATCAAACCACGGCTCCTTACACATCACAACAGAATAGGATGGCTGAAAGGAAGAATAAGACCTTAAAGGAAATGGTGAATTCCATGTTATCATATTCTGGTCTAAGTGAAGGGTTTTGGGGTGAGGCAATGTTGACAGCCTGTTATATTCTTAATAGAACTCCAAACAAACATAGCAAAGAAACTCCTTATGAAATTTGGACCAAGAAGGTTCTGAATTTGGCTTATTTAAGGGTTTGGGGCTGTAGAGCAATCGTAAGGTTGATTCAACCCAATATGAAAAATCTGGGTGAGAAAGGTATAGATTGCATCTTCATTGAGTATGCTGAGCATTCCAAGTGTTACATGTTTTATGTTATAGAACCTAATGATTATGGTTTGGTGAACTCTATAATAGAGTCAAGGGATGCAATATTTGATGAAGAACGTTTTTCATCTATACCTAGACCAAGAGGTATGATACAACCATCTTCAAGTGAGATAGCTGAAGATGAGATTATAGGTGCAGATGATGTACCCGAGATTGAAGGAACGAGAGATAAGACTGTATCTCTACGTGAATATTGTTTCATTATTGAGGAGTATCCAAAGACCTTGAGTGAGGCAATGGCTTGTAGGGATGTTGCTTTCTTGAAAGAAGCAATTCAAAGTGAGATTGATTCCATCATGCAAAATGATACTTGGGAATGAGCTGATTTACCTCCTGGATGCAAGGCATTAGGATGTAAATGGATCCTAAAAAGGAAAATGGAAGTGTATGGAAACATAGATAAATTTAAAGCCAGATTGGTGATCCAAGGCTTTAGGCAAAAGGAAGGAATTGACTTCTTTGATACTTATGCTCCTGTTTCCAGGATATCTACTATTAGATTGTTATTAGCTATTGCAGCTATTAATGATCTTGTTAGTCACCAAATGGATGTGAAACTGCATTCTTGAATGGTGATTTGGATGAGGAAATTTACATGAAACAACCTGAAGGTTTTGTGATGCCTGGACATGAAAACAAGGTATGTAAATTGAAGAAATCACTGTATGGTCTAAAACAAGCACCAAAACAATGGCATCAAAAGTTTGATGATGTGGTGTTGTATAATAGTTTTTCTTTAAACCAATCTGAAAAATGTGTGTATAGCAGATTTGTTGCTTCTGGTAAAGGAGTAATAATTTGCTTATATGTAGATGACATGTTGATCTTTGGCACTGACCAAGATCAAGTTGATAAGACAAAGGATTTTTTGTCATCTAAGTTTGATATGAAAGATCTGGGGGAGGTTGAGGTGATTCTTGGTATTATAATTAAACGAGGAAACAATGGTATCTCGATTTCCCAATCTCATTATATTGAGAAGATACTGGCAAAGTTTAACTTTGTTGATTGTATTCCAGCTCAAACTCCATTTGATTCTACTGTGAAGTTGATTCCTAATAAGGGAATTGCAGTGTCTCAGCTAGAATACTCTAGTGCTGTTGGATGTCTTATGTATGCCATGATTAGCACTAGGCCGGATATAACGTTTGTTGTAGGAAATCTTAGTAAGTATACTAGCAATCCTAGAGCTTTAAATTGGTAAGCTCTGTCTAGAGTATTTTAATATTTGAAAGGAACCATGAATTTTGGTTTGACTTATAGCGGTTATCCTTCTGTGATAGAGGGTTACTCAGATGCTAGTTGGATTAATAACATGGAGGATCACTCGTCTTCGAGTGGCTGGGTATTCCTACTTGGATGAGGTGCTATTTCTCGGGCTTCTATGAAACAGACTTGTATTACAAGCTCAACAATGGAGTCTGAGTTTGTGGCTTTGGCTGTAGCTGGTAATGAAGCTGAGTGGCTAAGGAATTTGGTTTATGAAATTCCTTTGTGGCCTAAACCGGTATCTACCATTTCTATCAGATGTGATAGTGCTGCTACCTTGGCTAGGGCTTATAGTCATGTGTACAATGGTAAGTCTAGACACTTAGGTGTTAGACATAGTATGATTCGTGAGCTTATCATGAATGGTGTGATATTTGTGGAGTTTGTGAAAACTCAATTGAATTTAGCCGACCATTTAACCAAAAGGGTTAGTTAGAGATCTCATGCGCAAGGTGGCTATTGGGATGGGTTTAAAGTCCACCTAATTAAATCCTTATATCATGATACCCAATTCCCATCTAACGCAATGTATGTGCTGAATTCAATGTGGAAAACTTGATATCTTGGATTGGAACGCATAATTACATCATCCCATGGTATGTGTTCAGAACTGCAAGTAAAGGAGGTTGAAATTATATTTCTTAATGATCTTTTGACAAATTGCATGTGTAGGTGCAAGAAGAAAAGATCACATATATTAGCATGAAGTTTAGCTGCTTCAAGAAGTTTGGGACTTGGCTTTGATATGCTTATTGAAGGATAGGACACAAGCTAGTAAAAAATAGTGTCAAATAGAACATGTAGATGTGTAAACGGTGTGTATATTATCTTTCGGTATTCACTATGTATAGAAGAGTTGAATCCTTAGTGACACTCTAATATTCAAATATTTGGAATGCTGATATACTAATGTGAAAGTCAATCATGTCGACATTTCATTTATGCATCCGTTTGTTTGTGTTATGATTTTCTTTAAGTTAATCAAGATTACACTTAAATGGAGGAGGATTGTTGGTGGTTTTGTATTACGAATGTGATTTAAGTGTAATGGATTGTCTTAGTTGACCAATGGGTAATCGTGATAAACGTTCGTCAAGTCGGGGTTGTGCGGAGTGCACACTTGTATGACATTACTACAGTTATCATACGGGGTCTAAGCCCCCGTACGACGGGGGTCCGGGGGCAGCGCCCCTGGGCAGGGTCCAAGGGGTAGCAACCCCTGGCAGGGTCCAAGGGGAAGCGCCCTTGGCTGGGTTAAAAACGCACTAGAAAATAAAATTCCCGGGTATTTAGACCTATTTTGTACCCGTTATTAAACCTGCGGTTGTGGTTACAATAACTGTTTTTGGCAGTTACAACCATAAGGACATGAACTACTGCTTTTAGTCATATAACCTTTTGGTTTTTCTGGTTCTGATTCATAACAACAAAAACACGTTAACAGTTCAAATCTGAGTGAGTTAATTCGACTGGAGATTTAGATAGAACCATCAAAATACTTTGATCTGAAAGTGTTTGACACGATTCTTAGATTATTGATCCACCAAATTTCTAACACAACATAGGTGAAATATTCAAACCACTTATGAATGGGTGAAACCAGGTTGAGTTTTATTTTTAAATGGTCAAAGGGTCATATACTGCTATAGATGTTAGCTGAAAAATAGGTCAAATGAATCGACACTTGCCCGAATTGCCAATTTTCACCTAATGAAAAGATAAAAAAACTGAAGTGGTCAACTGTTGATCCGTCTGACTAGATTTTCATATAACACCTGCTTGTTTTCTTAATCTACAGTTGTTGATAAGATTTTGATTCTTGAATAAACTTTTAGTGGTGTTTACGAATCTTTATACTTCCTAACTGTGATGAATCATAAAATGCCCAAAACTAAGTTATGGGCACAAATATTTAACGTCTACGAAATGACTACATTACGGTCAGAAATTACATCAAAACTAAGTCGAGGGCACAAATATTTATGAACCCAAACGTTAGTTGACATAACCAAGTTTTTAAAGGCAACTAAAAATGTTAAAAACCAAAACATACAACTCCATTGCAGATCATATAATAAATGACCAAACGATGCAAGCCAGACGTAAACAACAAGCTAAACAACATCAAAAATTATTTTGCAACAGAGACACGATCCTATGTGGGGCACCAGAGGGTCGATTTGCATATATCTTTCGTGTAAAAAAGCAATAACTTTCCTCCAACTGTTTGAAAGCACTCTCCTTTCTTCTTGGGAATCCTTATTTTCCATAAATCACTCGTTTTGTTTTGCTTGGCATCCTGGACCTTGAAGAGCCTTTCTGATAAAAATATCTCAAATGCATAACCTTGAAATGGGTCGTTAGTCTCCTTGCTTGCATCATCTCGGCCCCATAGTCCCATGATGATCTGAATTGCTTGCGGATTTTGCAGCTTGTAGGAGACATGAAAAGTAAAAGAGACAGAACGCATCGTTCTTGTATAGAATAAATCAGAATATTAGAAAACCGCATCACTTTTTTCGTTCATCATATTTTGGTCTTTGTAGTCATTGTGTCTCGTCTGATCATAAAAAATGACTGTGTCATGTGATGAGACTGCTTTTATACATGGTCTCATCGTCCAAATCGGGATTAAAATGCATTAAATATCATTGAATATGCCAAATATATGCTCGTGTTTGTTACTTGTATATTTTTAGGTACGGATATTGAGGAAATAGCAAAAGATCACAAGAATCATTCAAAAATGAACACGGGAAACGAAGCCGCACAATGAACCAGACCTAAATCTGGAATTTCCAAAATGGACCTTGAAGTTTTGAAGATTGGCAACTTTAGTCCCTCATTTTTAAAGACATGGCAATTTATACCCTTGCAAAACTCGTAAAATGCATTGTGGTCCCTAAATTATCAAGATGTTACAAGTTCAGTCCTTGAAGAATGAAGATATTACATTTGAAGTCCTTGTTAAAAGTATGGAAAATTGATGTGCCAAAAATGACAAGTGGTGAAACTTAAAATCAAAGGAAATGAAGTTTTGATGCTGTTTATACAAAGTGAAGAAGACAAGAAACCTTGGGGGCCATTTCTGCCAAGACAACCAAACACACCACAACTTATCATCCTGCCACATCACCCACCACCACCAATCAAAAACCTCCACTTCATCTCATCTCCCCACGTCACCCTTCCACTGAGTTTATTAAATAAACTCAGTCAAACCATGGTCAAATCCCTCTCATTATTTCCCACTTAACACGAATTTAAAATAAACTTTCCCTAAATCAGATCAAATCCCCACCTATTATCCCATAAACCCTAATATTCCCCAGCCTTAATCATACCCAAATCAAAGGGGTTTTGAGCACAACCCTCCAGATCCCTAATTAAACCTCAAATGTCCACATCCCAACCAAAACCCCCCTCACTAGACAACCCCATGTGACACTTTGGTACTCCCCTGCACCCATCACTTTCCCCCAAACCCAACACCAGACACATCCAACGTCTCCTAGCAACTACTTGGTCCCCAAGACCAAACAAACGTCCAAGATGAAGTTTTCACAACTGGCATATCACATGAGAGCTAATTGACCAAGATTCCAGTCAAAGAACAAGGGCAAATTCGGATTTTCTAGTATTAGGGTTTTGAACATTGTATTATTTTAATCAGTATTCTAGAATAGTCCTAGTAGTAGTATAAATAGGGAATGTGCATGTACATTTCCTCTTGTTCCAGATTTTTTACTCCAAAGTTGTAATCCCTTTTTAAGTATTTATAAAGTTGGTGTTTTTTTTTGAGAAAATATAATTCCTTTTATGAGTTTTAAAAGTTGGTATATGTTTGTTGAGTAAAGAATCTGAGTTCCATTTAAACTTATTCAAACACTTTGGTGTTTGAAGTTTTTCAGAAAAAGGGTTCTGAAATTTGAATTTTCTTGGTGAAGTTTTGTTCTGAGATTTGGTTTGCAGGTTATTAAGTTAGTTTGGTGTAAGTGTTTTCAAAGGAAGTTAGTTGGAAAGGTTATAAAAAGATTTGAAAGTTTGGAAAGAAAAATCAGAAAATCATATTATTGTGCATTGTGTTTGTTCACTTTGATCTTAGCAGGTTTTTGGAATTTGTTTAAGTCAAAGGTTCAGCATAGACCCGGGTCTATTGGAGGTGACATACAGTCACTGTTGGGCCTGGATGTAGGCCCAACAAGGTAGTCCTTGTTTCCTTGTTTGAATTTCAAGTTTTCAGTTATTTATGTGATTTGGCATGATTATGTGTGCAAGTGTTTAAGTGAAAGTTTGAAGTTTGTTTAAGCTGTTTAAAGGTTTTTATGCATGCTAGTTTGAATTTGAATCAGTTTGGGTAGGTTTAAAAAAGATTTGCTTTGTTAAATTTCATTTATTGAAATATAAGAGGGTGTTTGGATCAGTTTTAAGGGGACGTTTTTGTCAAAATTTTGTGTTTAAACCTGTTTAGAATCAATCATTAGGGTGTTTATAGGTTGTGTGTTGCTTTGGTGTTCAGTTTTGGTGATGTTTGACACATTTGCATGCTAAAAGATTGATAAAAATAGCAAAAATCAGAAACTGCTTGTTCTGCTTGATTTTTGTGGAAATTTGGTCACCAATCTTCAAATCTGTTAGGAGATAGGTCATCATAGGGTTTTCTATAGTTTTGATGCCATGTTATTGCTTTGTATGCAAGTTATGAAGCTTTGAATTTCAGATTTGTGCATGTAATTTATGCCTGCTGTTCATCAGACACATAAGCTTCATCAGAAAAATTGTTTGTGCAATATTGTGCTTGATTTTGTGCTATCCTTGCTTGTTTAGTGTTTATATTGACTCCCTACAGTCCAACTGAGTGTAGGGGTGCCCTTTTGTCCATTAAACATCCACAAGAATCATAAATCAAGACCTCTTGATCATATTCTTCACCTGTGAAGACAACCATTTTCTTTGTGTTCATAAAAAATCCAAATCTGGACACGTTTTTCACTCATTAGGGCTTAATCTTGTTTGTATTGGACTGGTGTTTTTGTTTTTGAGAATAAAAGGGTATAAAGTTTAAGTTTTAAAATTTAAAAAAGAAAAAAAAAAGTTTTTAAAAAAAAAGACTGGCCAGGACTCGAACCTGCGCCATCCTCCTCACAACACATCACACTTACCATTGCGCCCTTGGGTCTTTTACTGATAAAGACCCAAACCATTAGTTATTTAAAGTGTTTGTGTTTTGGCTTTTCAAATATAAGCCGTAGCTATTTCAGCTTATTTAAGCTTATTGTATAAGCTTTTCTGCTTGTTTTCATTTTTCCTTTGTTTGTCATTGAGTTTAGGATTTTTTAGCACTAAGTTTGAATTTTTCTCTTTCTTTATTTATTTTTTATCATTTTTTATTTAGCCGTTTTTAGATAATTAGTTTAAAAATAGTAAAAATAGGTTTTAATTTTTATAAAAAATGTTTTTAGGTTTTATTAAAGTAATTTAAGGTTTATAGCCCAGAAAGTTTTCAAAAAGTCTTATTTTTAATTTTATTTGATTTTAGGGTTTTTTAACAACTTTAAAATTTAATATAAAATTATTAAAAAGGTTTTAGGAACTTTTATTTGCATTTTTGTCTTAGTTATTATATTCTAGATTTTTGGTAATTTTTTAGAATTTTTTAGTAAACTTTGAATTTTTTTGATTATTTTATTATTATTTTATTATTAAAAATTGAAAGTTTAATTTTTTAAGTTTTTTCATTTTTCCTAGATTGTAGACACATAATTAGGAATTTTGTAACTTTCCAAATATTTTTAGGGCTTTTCATTTATTTTTAGAATTAATTTAAGTTTTAATTGATTTTAATAGTTTTTAAGTGTTTAAAAATAGTTTTATTTGGTTTTAAAATTTTGAAAAATAGTTTTTAGCTTAATTAGGTTATTTTGAGGTTTACTAACTTTAAAATCTTGTTTAGGGCTTTTTAATAATTAATTGTGATTTTAGGGCTTTAATTAGCATTAAAAAGTCATTATCTAATTAATTAAAAGGTTTTAGCAAGTTTGGATTTTTTGTAAACTCTTAGAATATTATTGTGGATTTTTAGTAATTTTTAGGAATTTTTAGGTTAAAATTTTAATTTTTGCACTATTTACGGTTTTACGTGATCGCTTTTTTCGTCTTAGCTCGATCCGTCTTCGTAACCGTCTTTTCTTTCTCATTTCTCTTTTCTTTTCTTCTCATAACAATAAAATCATCATTAATCAACTCATTACACAACACACGTGCCTCCTCGAGAACGAACTCACTTCTATTTTGGGTCATAACTTGTGGTTTTCCTAAACCACCGACACTCGATACTTGCCACTTTTGTCATCCTTTTCCTAAAGGTACAAGAACTCTACAATCATTTTGGCGCCGCTGCCGGGGAGGCGTGTTGTGTTTTGATTGAACAATTGTTGTTTTTATATACTAACCATAAATAGTATTTGTATTAGTAGCACTCTACTAATACGTATTATCGGTTTTCGGTTTTTGTGTGAATACTATTACTATATTGTATACGTAGAACAATAAATTCACAAGTACTCCAAATACGTGAGCAATCACAACCTTGACTTGGGAGGTCAATACCCAATCATTGTGTTCGAATCTCAAACCAAAGAAAAAAGGCAAAAATAGATAAATACTTTCGTGAAGCTTAATCTTGATAATACAAACTATAAGGTGGGTATAAGGCGGTTGTATTTCACGACCTAAAGGAAAAAGGCTCTTAAGTGCTTCGCGCCGCCTCGTTTCCTCCGCTTGCTTGTGCGTATTTGATTTTGAGAGTGAATCAAGGGTTTTGCCGCCCAAAGTATTATTACATATCATATATATTTTCTTGGTTTCTATTGACTAAACCCTCTTGAACGATTTGGTGTTCCACCATCGTTCTAAAGTCATCGAAGGCGTTCACTTCACGTGATCGTTTTCATTCCTTGAGGCTTCTTTAATCGAGAGATTTGATTAAGGAGGAGATTTGTAGATTTGTGTCTACTTAATACATTTCACCAATTTCCAAAAAAGTTAATACAATCAAAAACCACAAAAAAATTGAAAAATACAAAACACCAAAAAGAATCTTCTTTGCTCGTCTCCTCGTTGTACGTGACGTTTATGCTAACTCGTAATCAAGCAAAACATGCACGTAGACGAAAGAACAAAACTCCCACTCCAACTCATTCTAGTGAGGAGTCTCCTATTGACGAACCCATTGTACGAGAAGCATCAACCATGGCGAATCGAACTATGATGGAGTTACTTCAAGCACCCACCGAGGGTTATGGAGAAGCTATTGTGATTCCCGCTATCCTTGCGGAGAATTTTGAGGTGAAAACGGGTTTGTTGTCGATGATCCAAAACAACAAATTTCGTGGTGATGAGAAGGACAATCCCCACAACCATATCCGCCAATTTAATCGTCTTCCGCCACGTGGAAATTCAAGGATGTCTCGAATGACTCGATTAAGATGATGCTTTTTCCGTATTCCTTAGTGGGGCCCGCTAAAATTTGGTTAGAGAAAGAGCCACCCAATTCTATATTGACGTGGAAGGATCTCGTCTCAAAGTTCGTGAACCAATTTTTTCCGCCCTCTAAGACTACGCATTTGAAAAATGAGATTTCTAAATTTTCACAAGAATCAAATGAAAGTTTTTCAACGGCTTGGAATAGGTTTAAGGAGATGTTAAATGAATGTCCTCATCACGGTTTTTCCGACTTGCATCAAATCGACACGTTTTACAATGGACTTAATGATCATGAAAGAGATTATTTAAATGCCGCCGCGGGTGGTAATTTTTTGTATAAAACGGTTGAAAAAGCTTTGGTCATAATTGTGAATAGGTCTAAGGTTTATAGCCCTCGTAACACACCGAGTGTTGCCAAATTGGTCTCGTCATCGTCTCGTAGCATTAACGCTTTACATGATGAAGCAAATGAAGAAAATCGATTTTTTGATAGATTTGCTAGCCTTATGTCCCATTGGAAAGCTCAAGAAGCTTCGAATTCTGCTTCGGTTAAAGCGGTTTCTAAGAGTTGTTTGTCGTGTGGTGGAGCTCATGATCTTTCCGAGTGCATTACCGCGGATGGTAACACTTCGAGTGCTTATATAGCCACGGGAACTTATAACCAAATCGGTCAAGGTTCCCGCCAAAATCAAGCTCCACCAAATCAAAATGCTAATAATTATCGCAACAACAACCAAGGAAATTACCAAAGAAATCAAAGGAATTATAACAAGGGTAATTATCAAAGTGGAAATGGGCAAGTTTCAAACCAAAACCAAAACCGTGATTTTCAAACTTCTACTCAAGGTTTTCAAAATGATCACACCAAAAATCTTCAAGGATAATTTTTGAATTATGCTAAGGCTAATGATGCTAAGTTTGACAATATGCAACATGAAATGGTTAGCTTAAGATCCGAGTTGAAAAACGAGCTTAAAAACGAACTTGCTAATGAACTTAAAACTCATGCTAATAAAATGGAAGGAAATGTCACACGTCTCCAACAAAATCAACAAAAAATGGTGCAAGGTCAACATGAGATTAAGCAAGAGTTGTGAAAAGCGGATGCTAGGCAATCTAAATTTGAGGACCGTATGGCTAAGATGTTTGAAGCTATCATGTGTAAGCCCTCTTCTTCGGGTGGTCTTCCTAGTGATACCATCGTGAACCCGAAAGGAGAGTTGAAGGTTATTACTACTCGTAGTGGTAAAACTTTCAAAGAACCCATTTCTCGTCCAAGTACTTCTATGGATAAGGAAAAAGAGAAAGAACCCGAGGTTGTGGTTGAAAAGGAGCAAATTACAAGCCCACGAAGTACCGCTCAAACCACACCTACGGTTGAACCCACACCAATCATGGAACCCGAGATTCCAAGGCCGATGCCTACTATGCCCCAACCCACACCACCTTTACCCTACCCTTCTAGACGAGACAAGGAAAAGGCACAAGAACGAAATAATTATCAATTTGAACTCTTCATGAAAATGTTTCGTGACTTGCATTTCAATATAAGTTTTGCCGACGCCTTAGTCATGATGCCTCGTTTTGCCGCGAACTTCAAAAGTATGTTGAATAACAAAGAGAAATTGCAAAAATCGTCTAGTTGTTCATCGGTTTTTCTTAGCCGCATACCTCAAAAAGTCGGTGATCCCGGCAAGTTTTTAATCCCATGTGCTATTCAAGACATGGAAGAATGCTACGCCTTGGCCGATCTTGGTGCTAGTATTAATTTGATGCCTCTTGAGATTTTTAAATCGCTCAATCTTCCAAATCTCACTCCTTCAATAATGTCAATCGAGATGGCCTATCATTCTACGATTATAGCTTGTGGAGTTGCCGAGGACGTCTTTGTGAAACTTGGAAAGTTCTACTATCCTGTAGACTTTATTGTTGTTGATATTCCTATCGATCCTAAAGTTCCGTTAATTTTAGGTCGATCTTTTTTGGATACCTCGAGAGCACTTATCGATGTGCATGCAAGGAAAATCACTCTTCGTTTCAATGAGGAAGAACTCGTCATTAATGCAACCCAAAACTCCACTCTTTCTCATGTGTATTCTATCACGTCTTTGTACAATGTCAATTCCATCAAAAACATTTGCAAAAAGATTTCAAATAGAGTTTTAGGAGTTGTTGAGAAAAATGAAGTTCCGTCCCCTCCGCCGGTGGAGGTTAAGAGTGTTAAGCCTACGATTCCAATCTCGAGTGATTCTTCGGATGATGAATACGTTGATCCCGATGGGGGAGTTTTCTTTGTTGACAAAAGATTTGAAAACTTACCACCACCTTTATCAAAAAGATTTCAAAATGTGAGAATTTTTAGTGTGACTAACATTGCTTTAGAAACGCCAAATATTTTTGACATAATCAAATCGGGTTTTCACAAGGAGAGTGTAAAAGATGAAAAAGGAAAAGATTTTGAATTAAATTTAAAAGATTTTTCTACAATTCTAACTCCGTCATCACCACGTGTATTGAGTGCTACAAGCTCGTCTTCTCCTTTTGACGATGCTTTGTGTGGACCTAGTGTAGGGGAATCCCCTTATGTTCCCTTCCCTTTCTCCATCGAGGACGAGATATTTGATCCTGGAATTGCTTATAAAGGGAAATCTCGGTCTTCCACCGATGCAATAAATGGAAAATCTTTTCATTTTATTGGTGCGAGTCTACCTCGAGTAGCTCAATGTTTCTATGACTTACCCATTGTCCCACCCTTCTATTTCTTCTCTCCTATTTTCTTGAAACTCTTTGAGTTTTTGTTGGCACACGATGAAGTGGCGTTGATTTGTTTTTCCAATAAAAACGAGAACGCCATCTTCGATCCCGGTATTTTGCACCATCTAAGGACTTAGTCCTTTATACCGGTTGTTTTTGGGCCTTGTTTATCATGTAAGCCCCACTAAAAATTGACCACACCATGATTATCCCTAAATGATCACATTTATGGGGATTCGAGTCGAGCTTTTGACTCGGTTATCAAAAACAAGGTGCCTCGTGGGGGAGACCCATGCTTATCCATATTATTGCTTTCTAATTAGTTTAATGTGAGGGGATTTGTGCCCTTCCAACCTTTGTTCCGTGGTTGTTTGTGCATTGTGGTTTTTAGATCATTATCTTCACGATTGGAGCCTCTCGTGTTTCGTTTATGGGAGCACTCGATCGTTTGCTTTGAAGACTTTCTCAATATCCAAATGATATATCCTATGATGTTCTAACCTTAGGTTTTTAGCACACTTCATAAATGGCTATTACTTATTGGTTACACCCTTTCTATGCTAGATTAGGCATTCGACTACGTCTCTAGTATGGGGGTGTTTGCACCCTTAGACTCGAAACATTGAGGACAATGTTTAACTTTAGTATGGGGGGGGGTGAATAGATACTTGCCTTACCAAACCTTCACGCTTTCCAAAGTTTATCTTTTTGTTATCGTTTTGTTGCAAAATAAGGCTAAAAATGGCTAAATTTTAAATTTTTTCTCATATTTCATAAGTGTTTGAAGACACAAATGTAGGTCTTCCGATGGCGAGAATAAGAGTAATTTTTGACTCGACCGTGCGTGTTGAGCACTTAGCTTTGATTCCTTAACTACACATTAGGCTAAGTCTCTTAAATGAGGACGAGAAATGATAGAGTTAATTATAAGTTACTATGCTAAACGTAGAGTACTCGTATTCTTTCAAAAACTCATGTGGTCTCGTTGTTTGCTTATTCTCCCTTCGCATGTAAATATTTTTTGCTTAATAAATATTGACTTAGCGGTTTAGTTAGGATTGTTGGGTTTCTAGTCTTTTCTAGTAGCTTCCGTGTAATTAAATTGGGAAGACATCAAGGTATCGCTTGCGTCACGGTTTTGAAGTATTGGCACCCCAATAATCAAAAGCTTCACCCAATAATAAGATTTCAAGTGCTCACCTAAATCAAGCAAACAATTTGAAGCCCCACAAGGCCGAAAAATCTATGCAAAACTGAAAGTGAATCAAGCCTGAATCTTCGAAGCTTTAAAGATCCAAAATTCGCCTTAGCGTGAGGATATACGTCTTTGGCTAATAAAACAACCGATGAGGCGGATAATAAAAGGCAAGGCAAGACCAAAGTCATAATAAAAGCTTCATGGCGAAGTTGAATAAAAGATGGAGGTAAACCAAAGATAATAAGGCCCTTCCATTAGGGGGCGTATAAAAGTCTTGGTAATAAGTCTCATGTTCAAAACCGTTATAAAACCGTGTTTATTGATTCTTCTTGTCAACTTAATTTTTTAACATCGTTGTCTATTGGGAGGGGTTATTGATTTAATGGTCTTGGTTACACCGTTAGGACTCTATTTTTAGACCTAAATCTCTATTATCGCATAAGTCAATAATGTATCCTCGTGAAACATTCAAGACAAAATAAAATATAAGAGATACAACGTAGGAATAATGGGAGGATAAGTACGTGATTAGGGCATATGAGTAGTGTTAGCATTACTAACTTATAATGACAATGATCTCGTTACACGCTTGGCATGGAATTAGAGTGAAAATCGAGGACGATGAAATTATTTCTAACGAAGCATTCACGTGTTCTTATTCTATGAACCTAAACGTCCCATTTTGCGATGAAAATCATACATTATGTCTAAAACGCAAGTAGTAGTAATAGTAGTAGTGTAGCTAGTTTATCATTCCAATAAAGTGAATAAAAATGAATTTTGGAGATGCTACGATACTTTATTCTAGCATTGCGTGAGGGCACGACAATGGTTTAGTATGAGGGAGTGATGAGACTGCTTTTATACATGGTCTCATCGTCCAAATCGGGCTTAAAATGCATTAAATATCATTGAATATGCCAAATATATGCTCGTGTTTGTTACTTGTATATTTTTAGGTACGGATATTGAGGAAATGGCAAAAGATCACAAGAATCATTCAAAAACGAACACGGGAAACGAAGCCGCACAATGAACTGGACCCAAATCTGGAATTTCCAAAATGGACCTTGAAGTTTTGAAGATTGGCAACTTTAGTCCCTCTTTTTTGAAGACTTGGCAATTTATACCCTTGCATAACTCATAAAATGCATTGTGGTCCCTAAATTATCAAGATGTTACAAGTTCAGTCCTTGAAGAATGAAGATATTACATTTGAAGTCCTTGTTAAAAGTATGGAAAATTGATGTGCCAAAAATGACAAGTGGTGAAACTTAAAATCAAAGGAAATGAAGTTTTGATGCTGTTTATACAAAGTAAAGAAGACAAGAAACCTTGGGGCCATTTCTACCAAGACAACCAAACACACCACAACCTATCATCCTGCCACATCACCCACCACCACAAATCAAAAACCTCCACTTCATCTCATCTCCCCACGTCACCCTTCCACTGAGTTTATTAAATAAACTCAGTCAAACCATGGTCAAATCCCTCCCATTATTTCCCACTTAACACGAATTTAAAATAAACTTTCCCTAAATCAGATCAAATCCCCACCTATTATCCCATAAACCCTAATATTCCCCAGCCTTAATCACACCCAAATCAAAGAGGTTTTGAGCACAACCCTCCAGATCCCTAATTAAACCTCAAATGTCCACATCCCAACCAAAACCCCCCTCACTAGACAACCCCATGTGACACTTTGGTACTCCCCTGCACCCATCACTTTCCCCCAAACCCAACACCAGACACATCCAACGTCTCCTAGCAACTACTTGGTCCCCAAGACCAAACAAACGTCCAAGATGAAGTTTTCACAACTGGCATATCACATGAGAGCTTATTGACCAAGATTCCAGTCAAAGAACAAGGGCAAATTCAGATTTTCTAGTATTAGGGTTTTGAACATTGTATTATTTTAATCAGTATTCTAGAATAGTCCTAGTAGTAGTATAAATAGGGAATGTGCATGTACATTTCCTCTTGTTCCAGATTTTTTACTCCAAAGTTGTAATCCCTTTTTAAGTATTTATAAAGTTGGTGTTTTTTTTTGAGAAAATATAATTCCTTTTATGAGTTTTAAAAGTTGGTATATGTTTGTTGAGTAAAGAATCTGAGTTCCATTTAAACTTATTCAAACACTTTGGTGTTTGAAGTTTTTCAGAAAAAGGGTTCTGAAATTTGAATTTTCTTGGTGAAGTTTTGTTTTGAGATTTGGTTTGCAGGTTATTAAGTTAGTTTGGTGTAAGTGTTTTCAAAGGAAGTTAGTTGGAAAGGTTTTAAAAAGATTTGAAAGTTTGGAAAGAAAAATCAGAAAATCATATTATTGTGCATTGTGTTTGTTCACTTTGATCTTAGCAGGTTTTTGGAATTTGTTTAAGTCAAAGGTTCAGCATAGACCCGGGTCTATTGGAGGTGACATACAGTCACTGTTGGGCCTGGATGTAGGCCCAACAAGGTAGTCCTTGTTTCCTTGTTTGAATTTCAAGTTTTCAGTTATTTATGTGATTTGGCATGATTATGTGTGCAAGTGTTTAAGTGAAAGTTTGAAGTTTGTTTAAGCTGTTTAAAGGTTTTTATGCATGCTAGTTTGAATTTGAATCAGTTTGGGTAGGTTTTAAAAAGATTTGCTTTGTTAAATTTCATTTATTGAAATATAAGAGGGTGTTTGGATCAGTTTTAAGGGGACGTTTTTGTCAAGATTTTGTGTTTAAACCTGTTTAGAATCAATCATTAGGGTGTTTATAGGTTGTGTGTTGCTTTGGTGTTCAGTTTTGGTGATGTTTGACACATTTGCATGCTAAAAGATTGATAAAAATAGCAAAAATCAGAAACTGCTTGTTCTGCTTGATTTTTGTGGAAATTTGGTCACCAATCTTCAAATCTGTTAGGAGATAGGTCATCATAGGGTTTGCTATAGTTTTGATGCCATGTTATTGCTTTGTATGCAAGTTATGAAGCTTTGAATTTCAGATTTGTGCATGTAATTTATGCCTGCTGTTCATCAGACACATAAGCTTCATCAGAAACATTGTTTGTGCAATATTGTGCTTGATTTTGTGTTATCCTTGCTTGTTTAGTGTTTATATTGACTCCCTACACTCCAACTGAGTGTAGGGGTGCCCTTTTGTCCATTAAACATCCACAAGAATCATAAATCAAGACCTCTTGATCATATTCTTCACCTGTGAAGACAACCATTTTCTTTGTGTTCATAAAAAATCCAAATCTGGACACGTTTTTCACTCATTAGGGCTTAATCTTGTTTGTATTGGACTGGTGTTTTTTGTTTTTGAGAATAAAAGGGTATAAAGTTTGAGTTTTAAAATTTAAAAAAGAAAAAAAAAGTTTTTTTAAAAAAAGACTGGCCAGGACTCGAACCTGCGCCATCCTCCTCACAACACATCACACTTACCATTGCGCCCTTGGGTCTTTTACTGATAAAGACCCAAACCATTAGTTATTTAAAGTGTTTGTGCTTTGGCTTTTCAAATATAAGCCGTAGCTATTTCAGCTTATTTAAGCTTATTGTATAAGCTTTTCTGCTTGTTTTCATTTTTCCTTTGTTTGTCATTGAGTTTAGTATTTTTTAGCACTAAGTTTGAATTTTTCTCTTTCTTTATTTATTTTTTATCATTTTTTATTTAGCCGTTTTTAGATAATTAGTTTAAAAATAGTAAAAATAGGTTTTAATTTTTATAAAAAATGTTTTTAGGTTTTATTAAAGTAATTTGAGGTTTACAGCCCAAAAAGTTTTCAAAAAGTCTTATTTTTAATTTTATTGATTTTAGGGTTTTTTAACAACTTTAAAATTTAATATAAAATTATTAAAAAGGTTTTAGGAACTTTTATTTGCATTTTTGTCTTAGTTATAATATTCTAGATTTTTGGTAATTTTTTAGAATTTTTTTGTAAACTTTGAATTTTTTTGATTATTTTATTATTATTTTATTATTAAAAATTGAAAGTTTAATTTTTTAAGTTTTTTCATTTTTCCTAGATTTTAGACACATAATTAGGATTTTTTTAACTTTCCAAATATTTTTAGGGCTTTTCATTTATTTTCTAGAATTAATTTAAGTTTTAATTGTTTTTAATAGTTTTTAAGTGTTTAAAAATAGTTTTATTTGGTTTTAAAATTTTGAAAAATAGTTTTTCGCTTAATTAGGTTATTTTTGAGGTTTACTAACTTTAAAATCTTGTTTATGTCTTTTTAATAATTAATTGTGATTTTTAGGGCTTTAATTAGCATTAAAAAGTCATTATCTAATTAATTAAAAGGTTTTAGCAAGTTTGGATTTTTTGTAAACTCTTAGAATATTAATGTGGATTTTTAGTAATTTTTAGGAATTTTTAGGTTAAAATTTTAATTTTTGCACTATTTACGGTTTTACGTGATCGCTTTTTTCGTCTTAGCTCGATCCGTCTTCGTAACCGTCTTTTCTTTCTCATTTATCTTTTCTTTTCTTCTCATAACAATACAATCATCATTAATCAACTCATTACATAACACACGTGCCTCCTCGAGAACGAACTCACTTCTATTTTGGGTCATAACTTGTGGTTTTCCTAAACCACCGACACTCGATACTTGCCACTTTTGTCATCCTTTTCCTAAAGGGTACAAGAACTCTACAATCATCATGCTTAAGTCATTAAGCGAGTCATAAAATCATCTTTTAACGTCTTCAGATGTAAACAAACTACAGTGACCAAAACATTACCACTCATTGTGTAGCTTTTCATCCTAGACATTGAAAAGCCTTTCTGGTAAAAATATCTCAAATGCATAACCTTGAAATGGGTCGTCAGTCTCCTGGCTTGCAGCATCTCGGCCCCCTAGTCCCATGATGATGTGAATTACTTGTGGATTTTGCAGCTTGTAGGACACATGAAAAGGAAAAGAGATAGAACACGTCGTTCCTGTATTAGAATAAAACATAATATTAGAAAACCGCATCACTTCTTTCGTTCATCATATTTTGGTCACTGTTGTCATTATGTCTCGTCTGATCATAAAAAATGACTGTGTCATGCTTAAGTCATTAAGCGAGACTTAAAATAATCTTTTAACGACTTTAGATGTAAAAAAACTACAGTGACCAAAACATTATGTTAGACCAAAGATTATATGGGTCGACCCATTGTATACATGGGTCGTAGCCGTTAGGTTATGATTAGTTACTTTGTTATCAAGTAACTGTATTAGTATATATACATAGACTATCTAATTTATAATTACAATTACAATAATACAAACCCTTTGAGGTTTTATATGGTATCAGAGCCAAAACCCTAACCAATTATTTTTTTTCGGCACAATTCTGGTCACCCTCCACAACAGTTCACCGGAAAATCAAAATCCAGCCACGTTTTTGTTTTTTCGGGCCAACTGACATCGATTCATGAAAAACCAAACACACCACTGTTGTGACACCCCGGGTCGGGTAAAAATATGCGGAATTATCAATGGAGAGGTCAAAAGGATGGATCAATAGCACATAGTTCATAGAGCATAAGATAAGTGATTATTCAAAACATATTACATGGTTATCGTACAAATTTATAAAAATTGTCTTCAACATGATAAAAGTAGATTGTTTATTTTTCCCCAAATAGAACCCTTGACGAGTCCTACAATGCAGATTACAATGATGCTTGAGTCCATTCACACACCACGTACTAACTTCATTTTCCTAAGAAAAACATGCTTAGAGGGTCAACATGAAGTTGGTGAATTTACAGGTTTAATAATAATTAGTTTGGACATACATCAATTATAGTAGTAACAATACACAAAGAATTTTTACTAAAAGGTAGATTACCTTTTCTATTACTCGAAACTTAAGCTTAACCTTCCATAGTCCTCAACAGATGAGAACTTGGTGTCCTACAAAAAGACACCCAAACCCAGTTCCAACATGGTATACATCTGTTGTCCCGGCCAAGGCACAATGAGCATGACTCACCCAGATGGGGATGGTCAATCCTAAATGGATCTATTTATAACATTCGGGCAATTTACAATAATTTAATAGTTTCTATAATAGTCAATCGTAGTCAAGTTTATACAATTCCGTTATGTCCAATAAAATAGCTGCATGTTTTCTCCCCCGTAGAGGAAAATTTTATCAATAGTTTATATGGGGCTGTAAACTCACCTGCGAGTTGGCAATAGCTGTATAATACGAATATCCAAATAATGCTCACGCCACAAGCTAGCCTAATCAAATAGTACAGTCTTAATAGATAATACAAGGAGCGTATGTGTATGCTTATACAAATTTTTAATCTAGTTTGTTAATGCTACAGTATTTATTTAAATAACTGTAGTACAAATATTAATACTATCCATTTAAACTTGTATTCAAGTTTCATATTTAAGTAAACATAAAATGTTTTACTTATAATATTAGTTTACGTCCGTAGTACATGTATTAATAATAACCATTTAAACTTACAATTAAGTTTCATATTTAAGTAAACATAAAATATTTTACTTATAATATTAGTATACATACTTGCATTCAATTTATTTTACGTTCATATAATTTTATTTCTTAAAAGTATATGAGTACATGTATTAACAATACATATCCATATTGTTTATACAATTTATTTCATAAAGCAAAATATAAATATTTTATTTTTGTAAAGTAAAAATATAAATATTTTATTTAACTTTAAAGTTCCCATAAATTATTTAACATTTATAAAATAATTTATAAGTTGCAAGTTTAAAAGTTTACCACTTAAATCCTTATGGTTTAGGGTTTATTTAAGTTTTACTAAATTTAAAATAGAATTAGGGTTATGGCTAGTTTAAGTTTCGAAATATGGCAAAACTAGTCCCTCCATATTTTAAGTAAAGTAAAACTTTCGGATTTTGTATATTTAGTACCTAGGGTTTGTTATACTTTCGGGTTATGGTAGTTTTAGTCCTCCTAGTTATAACTAGGTTCTATAACTTTCATAAAATGACAAAAACAGTCCCTAGGGCTTCTTTATGTTTCGGCTTATCACAAAAGTGGTCCTTAGGGTTATGAAATGACAAAACAACTTTTAGAAACTTTCAAAAATGGTCCCTATGGTTTAATATGCCACAGATGGTATTTATTAAACCCTAGACATTCAGATAATTACATTTTTAGTCCTTATGTTTAATAGTTTATCAAAGCAAGTTTCAAATGTCACGGTTTAGTTCCTAAGTTTCATAAATTGTCATTTTAGTCCAAATGTTTTTATAAGTTATATTTTATTATAAAAACTTTTATTTAATAATCAAAAACATTAAATGGGCTCATTAAATGGGCTAAAAGATCTAATGGGCCATCTAGTGGGCCTAAATACATTTTAAGTCCACTAATTTGTTAAATGGGCCTTTAAAACATTTATTGGGATTAAATACATTTTTAAGTCCACTAATTAATTAAATGGGCCTAAACACATTCTTAAGTCCATTAAGGTACTAAGATTTGTTAAATGGGCTTATTGGGCTCATTTAGTCTTGGGCTAATGTTGCATGGGCTTGATTAGTCCATCAATACTACTTTTTCATATTTTGTAAGTAATAGTCTAGGTTTTCCTCATAAGCTTATTATTAGCTTATCCAAATTAAGTTATAAACCATAATAAAAGAATAAAACTCTAGGTTTGTTTTATTTAGTGTATCAAATGAGATCTAGAAGTTTTACAAGGTTGCATGCAAGTCATAAGCTCTAATATGAGCTTATAACTCACGGCTATATTAAGTTATAGCTTATTAAGATAAGTCAAGACTTGTTTTAAGGTTGCATGTAATCACAAGAGTCCCAAAATAACATCTAAACTATGTTTAAACCTAAAAATCAATCACAAGTCCATGTATACACATATATAGCCCACAACTATAAATTTAATCTTGGTGTTTCCAAGATGAGATTTTTAGCTAGTTTTGTGTTTTATAAATATTTATGAAGTCCAACATGTTTATCTAGTTTTATTGCATGTTTCCAAGGTTACCATGAATCCAAGAAAAACAACATATAGCCCACGGCTATATTGTTTTTCCCTAAATGTTTCCATAAGATCTTTATGCTTGTTTTATGTTTATTAGGTTAAGTTGAGTTCTTAACAGTGGATCTAGGGTTTACATAGACATGCATGTACATTTAAAATCCATCCAAGGATATATATAGCCCACGGCTATATTTGTACACATAAAGTGTTTTAGTGATTTTTAGTAGTTCATTATACATGTATAAATACATATTCCATTGTTTAAAACTTAGTACATAAATCATAGATATCCATTTAATTATGTCGTGACCTTTAAGGTCATGGTTTTTCATGGTTTTGAGTTACACAAGTTTACTTATGAGATTTGTGATTATTAGTTAACTAAAATCCCAAAAGTGAGGTTTGTAACCCACAGCTACATTTATATACATAAATGAGTTATATTATTTTTAATCAAGTTTAAACACAGAATACTAGTCATAGGTTTCTTTATCAAAAGTTTTTAACCATGACTAATGGTATTCCAAAATATGCCGTGACCTTAGATGGTCATGGTTTTATCAAATCTTGATTGTTAACTAGTTGTTATATGTGTTTATAGGTGGATGTTAATCCATGCAAGTAAAATGAAGAAAGCATAATGAGTAATACCTTTCTTGCTAAAGTTACAAAGGAAGATCTAGAGAACAAAGGAGATTAGGGATCTAATATTGATGAAGATAAAAACCCTAACTATAAACCAAGCTGTGACCCTTAAGGATTAGGCTAGGGCTTGCTATAATGATTCCAAAAGTGGAGATACTACTAAATGATTAGTAGTTAAGATGAAGACAAAGATCTAGTGAAGTTAATGTAGATTCTTGGATGTATATGGCTTAAGCCGTATGATTTGAGAGAGAAAAGAGATGAGAGCAATGAGATTTGATTTGCATGTGTGAGAGTGAAGAGTGTGTGTGTTTTCGGCTTAAAGAGGAGAGAGAAAGGCAAGGCAAAAGGCATGATTGCCTTGGTAAGAGATAACATGCCAAGTGTTGGCTTTCCTAAAACCAAGACAACTCTTCTTCTTCCACATAGTGGATGTGTGTGTCGTGTATGGCTAACCAAAAGAAAAGGTGGGCTTGTTGTGGTCTTGTGTTGAGCTAGAACACAAAGGGAAAGGATCTTGGGCTAGTCCAAGAAAGTGTGAGTATGCTTATAGTATGCATACATACATACACGGCAACATATACATTGTGTAGCATGTTTTCCAAATTTTTTAAGTGTTGTATACTCAAATGTTGGTTATACATTTTATTACTTGTTATTCTAGTTTTTAAGTACATGATTTAAGTTATGTAACTTATTACAATAGAGACGGTTTGCAAAAGGGGATAAGTACTCAATGGACAAGTTCACGCACATCTTAAAGAAATAAAACATATGAGAGAGTGTTCGATTATTGGGTGGAATTTTATTACATTAAATCATGGTAAAATAATGGATTTTACAGCACCACCCCGTTATTTTATCTTTGTCCTCAAAGCTACTAAAAAGTAGTTATCTTTTAAGTGCATAGGTGTCATAGTTCTACAGGTTTATTTGGAACATTCTCAGAAACAAAGGGTGCCTTTGATGTGAAGTGATCTACATCCGGGTTACCCTTATACGTCCAGTTGAGTAGTAATGGATGCCGCTGCTGCTCTAGATGGATAGTAAGCAATGCAAAGAGATCTTTATCCGGGTCGCACTATACATCCGATTGAGCAGTAATAGATGCTGCTACTACCATGGATGGACAAAAAGCAATGCAAAGAGATCTTTATCCGGGTCGCACTATACATCTCATTGAGCAGTAATGGATGCTGCTACTACTATGGATGGGCAGAGAGCAATGCAAAGAGATCTTTATTCGGGTCGCACTATACATCCCATTGAGCAGTAATAGATGCTGCTACTACTATGGATGGATAGAAAGCAATGAAAAGAAATCTTTATCCGGGTCACACTATACATCCGATTGAGCAGTAATGGATGTTGCTACTACTATGGATGGATAGAAAGCAATGCAAATAGATCTTTATCCGGGTCACACTATACATCCGATTGAGCAGTAATGGATTCTGCTACTACTATGGATGGACATAAAGCAATGCAAAGAGATCTTTATCCGGGTTGCACTATACATCCGATTGTGCAGTAATAGATGCTGCAACTATTATGGATGGATAGAAAGTAATGCAAAGAGATCTTTATCCGGGTCGCACTGTACATCCCATTGAGCAGTAATGGATGTTGCTACTACTATGGATGGATAGAAAGCAATGCAAAGAGATCTTTATCAGGGTCGCACTATACATCTGATGAGCAGTAAATGGATGCTGATACTACTATGTATGGATAGAAAGTAATGCAAAGATATACTATACATCCCATTGAGCCGTAATGGATGCTACTACTACTATGGATGGACAGAATGCAATGCAAAGAGATCTTTATCCGGGTCGCACTATACATCCCATTGAGCAGTAATAGATGCTGCTACCACTATGGATGGATAGAAAGCAATTTAAAGAGATCTTTATCCAGGTCACACTATACATCCGATTGAGAAGTAATGGATGCTGCTACTACTATGGATGGATATAAAGCAATGCAAAGAGATCTTTATCTGGGTCGCACTATACATCCCATTGAGTAGCAATGGATGTTGCTACTACTATGGATGGACATAAAGCAATGCAAAGAGATCTTTATCCGCGTCGTACTATGCATCCCATTGAGCAGTAATAGATGCTGCTACTACTATGGATGGATAGAAAGAAATGCAAAGAGATCTTTATCCGGGTCGCACTATACATCCGATTGAGCAGTAATGAATGCTGCTACTACTATGGATGGATAGAAAGCAATGCAAAGAGATCTTTATCCGGGTCGCACTATACATCTGATTGAGTAGTAATGGATGTTGCTGCTACTATGGATGGACAGGCGAGGGCTTTTTAAAAAAAGGGGTCGCGTTTACAGCCTTCTAAGAGCTGGGAGAGGACCCATGGTGTTGTGGATTTGGTTAGGAGGGCAAATCCACTACAATTGGTTTCTGGTATGAGGAGGACACGCCAGCATGCTTTATATGCTGAGACAGCTGGGGATGCATGATAGGTGTGAAAACACCCATCCTTTTACCACTTATTTCTGGCTAAAACAAGACCAAAACACATATTTAATATCATTTGTTTGGAATTATGCGTGGTTTTTGTGTTTATTATGTTTTCAGAGTCAACCGGATGAATATTGAAGAAAACATGGGATTGCACGGGTTTTATCGAAGAAAAAGACTCAAGACGAAGTCTATTGTCCAAGAGATGCAAAAGATTTGAAGTCATTGTGCCTATTTCAAAGATTTATTGAAGAATAGAACCAAAGATGGAAGATTCATATATGTCGAAGAACTCGAGTCTATTAAACAAAAGATTATAAGACGAGTTGGAATTATTCACCGACACTTCTCAAAATCCAAAGTCGGAAACGTTAATTTGAAAGAAACGTAAAGACTAAAGAAGGAAGAAGAAAAGAAGCCCAAACAAAAGCCCATTCACAAAGCCCACATCACACGCCTATATATATGATTCTACTTCACAAATTTGGAGCACTTAGTTAGTCTTAGTTTTAGTTTTTCATTTTTCTAGTTTTAGAGAGAGAAAGTTCCAAACTTTCTCTCACTAGATTTTTCTTTGTTTTCATCTTTCAAATTTTAAGCTTTTCATTAATCTTTGTACTTTGAGTTCTTTTAATTAAAAGTTTAAGTTAAAGTTTGTGTTCGTCAATCTTCTTCTTCATTTCTTGGTTTCACTTTGCTTTTGATCCGAAAACCATAATCCATACGGATTAATTTCGTTTGGTGTTTAAAGGTTGAAAGGGTAGTCTTTTTACTCCTTGTTAAGCTCTTACGTGTATAGGCTATAAGCTCTTAATGCTTAGTAGCTTATTTCAAGTTTAGCTTATTACTTTTCGGATTTCAGAAGGGTTTTAATCATTTTTAAGTTCGTTTCATACGGTTTATAATTGTTTACGTTTTACAAGTTGTCGAATTTAAGCTTTTTAAGTTATTTAATTTTCGGATTACTTAGCTTATTGATTTTGCTTATTGAGTTTTTTAAGTGGCCACCAATTTTGGAATTACATTCCTTCCATCGCAATATCAGGGTTTACACACATTCCGACGGGTACTTATTTTGATCGCAATAACCCTCAAGGGTTCTACTTTGCGATCGGGTGATTTCTTCCCTTATTCTGACCTGGGATTGCGATCGCTTATTGCGATAGCACATTCCGACGGGATTAAGGTCCTTTTTAAGTCGAAACTCTGGCCAATTTTTATTTATCTTATTCCGATCTGACATTGCGACAAAGGGTTCTTAGATATTCCGATCTGACTTTCCGATTTAGACATCATTCCGACAGCTTGATCTTAATTATTCCGATGGTAACAAACATGAACATTCCGATGGACTCCACTTTGACATTCCGATGGTTGTTGTAGTTATATTCCGATGCTTATTTCTTTGATGCATTCCGATATGAATTATTTCCAATATTATGATAGAACAAGTTTTTAAGTATTAGTTCAATTAAGTTTTCAAAGTATTTGTCTAATCTTTTCTTTACGTTTTCAAGCATTTACTTTTAACTTGTCAATCTAGTTTAATCTTTCAAACTTTAATTTTACTCTTCGACACTTACTTATTTGTCATTAGTTTAAAATAGATAAACAAACCAACACCTTTTTATTAACCAAGAACAAATCATTCCACTTAGAGCCGTGATCAATTCGAGGAGATGCCGAGACGAATCTAGAACCCAATGTAAATCCGTGTATCAATGCACTACTCCTGCATCCTTTTCACTGGTGAAAGATATGTTATATCTCCACACCCGATGGTGAAAATTGGGGGTTGAAGGTAAATTTTTTTTGTAAACAGAACCCCTCTTGTGTCAACAACTATACGCGAAAGACTTGTTGATATACCTCAAGCCTGTGGGGTACAAATATGTTGATAGCACTAAAACTTCTACCAAGCAGAGAGGTTAATATTATTGTTGATGGTGATTGGGTAGGGAGTTGCAAAGAATCTGCTTCATTCGCAGCGGGGCTCGACGAAAGAGGCACAGAAAAGAAGTACCTCAAATGGTGGAAATAAAAGAAGATATCAAGAATAAAGAAGTGCGCATCTTGCGGGATGCTGCAAAAAGGGTCATGCATCCACTATTAATGGTTCAAAATTTGCACAAATTTTAACTTCTAAAGAAAGGTGTCATACCTTCCAAGGTTTGGTAGATGATGGTATTGTCGAACTAATTGGACCCGAAGAGGGAAAAAGGTTTGTCCAAAAGCATGGGGCATTCAACATCTCTTTACGAGGGATGTCGAACGCAACCCTACAAAATACACCCATTGTGAGTTGGACATGTCTTCTAGGTTTAGGGTTGCCTAAGATGGCAAACATAACCCTACAAAATACACCCATTGGGAGTTGGACATGTCCTTCAGGTTTAGGTTGCCTACCTCGTCACTTGGGGAGGAACGGGTTAGGAAGATGGGGCATCCTTTGACCAAGCATTTCTGGACTTTGGTGCAAGAGATGACACCAAGTCTAGTGTTGATTATGTTGGGGTTACCATCCCCTCGTATAATCAAGGTTTCCTCTTCCCAAGGTATACGAACCAGTTTTTGATCACATATGATAACTGCACGATATTTTGCTAGCCAATCCATGCCATAATGACATCAAAGCTACCAAGACTTACCAGAATCAGATCAATATTAAACGGGTGATTGGAAAGGTTTAAGGTACAAACTCGAATGATGGTGTCAACCGTCACAACCTTTCCGTCGGC
Source organism: Glebionis coronaria (assembly GCA_025667525.1). NCBI lineage: Eukaryota > Viridiplantae > Streptophyta > Magnoliopsida > Asterales > Asteraceae > Glebionis > Glebionis coronaria. The sequence continues at coordinate 201,343 of JANFOE010000979.1, read as the reverse complement.
TAGTTCTACAATATAGTAGGAGTCTAAAACTCATGGAGTGACTTCCAATATTTTACTAAATTCAGTAGATGTAAAGCTTCGGTCTGCCCCGGTGTCAAACAAGACAAATTCATATCGTTGGTTTAGTAAAAACGTACCGGTGACGATGTTGGAATCTAGATGGCTTGGGCATTGCCAACCATGTACACTTGTGATGAAGTTCCCTTGTTGTCCTTCTTATGGTTGGCCAACTTGGGACAGACGGGTCTCACACGTCCAGGGGTTCCACACTCGTAACATAGTACGGTTCTCTTTGGTCCACTGTTGCTTCCACCTGTGGGGTTTCGGTTTCCTTGTTGCCCACTTCCGCTTCCACGAGCATTGGACTTGCCCTTGTTGCTGTTTCTGGGGTTGTTATTAGGTCGAACCGAGGTAACAACATTTGCTTGACATTCACGAGCAAAATGGCCTTGTTGGACACACTTGTAGCATCCTTGACACTGACCTCCAGCAACATGGTGATAGTTGCACTTTGGACACTTAGGCTTGGATCATGAGTAGTTCTTGGTGCGGGTTGTGGGAGTAGTATCATAGGTTTGCCCAACGTCTTTCCTTTTGGAAGGCTGATGGTGTTGGTTACGGGAGCTTTCATCCGACTTTATCTTGTTATCCGTTTTCTTTTCAGACATAATGCGGGCTCGCTTGTTGATCAGCTCCGTCGCTAATTCCATAGCACTTTCGACGGTAGTGGGTCGTGATGATAGCACACTGTCATGAATGTTGTCAGGGAGTCCGCTGACATACTTCTCAATCTTGTCGCTTCTTTGAGGAAACATTCTTGTACACATCAAGCTTAACTCTTGATATCTTTTGTTGTACCAAAGGATGTCATTGTTTTTGCATTTTAGATCCCACAGTTCGATTTCCAACTTCTTCATTTCTCCTCTAGGACAGTACTTCTCAGTCATCCTCTCCTTAAGGTTGGCCCAAGTGAGAGTATAAGCAGTGTCATGTCCAAGGGTAGCGACAACAGAGTTCCACCAGGTAAGGGCGATCTCAAGTAGTGTGCAGGTGGCAAACTTGACTCTGTTCTCGTCAGCACAACCGCTGATGCGGAAAACTGTCTCTAGTCTTTCAAACCATTGCATCAATTCAACAACTCCATCCTTTCCTCGGTAGTATGAGGGTTTGCACTTCAAGAAGTCGGGTAAGAACAACCCCTATTAGCGTTGTTTCTGTGCAGGTTGAGGTTTGGATCATTGTTCACATTTGGATCAGCTTCTTTGGCTGCCATAGCTGTTGTGATGCCCACATTTATCATTTCCCTGAGTTGAGTAGCAGTGAGGTTTTGAGTAGCTTTAGGAAGTTCGGTATTAGGGGCGTTTGAAGTGGTTGCATTATTGGGATTTGATCGAGTAATCACCATTTGTCTATAATCATACACAAAATCAGATTATTAGTTCAAGTGTTAGTACAGTTTTTATATTATTTGCACGGGGAAAATTCATGCATTGATTTCATAACAAATTGGATAACATGTCAAGATTTCATAATATAATACATTGCATAACAGATATAACATAAGAAAATGATTACGGGCAAATTTCCATAAGGAATTAAACATTCATCGAGCATAGCAAATCCGAGACAAAGGCTTAGCTGGCCTTGTCCTGAGTAGTGGTACACATTGTCTTAAGTACATCATATCCAAAAACATATGTTCAAAAAGGAATAGTATAGTACAGGGATACATTACAAAAGCTGAAAAGAACTAAAAGTACAAAAGTCCTATACCATGATAGCTAGGGTACAACCCATAAGCTGACAATGATGTACAAGAAATCTAGTACATCTACTCTACTCCTGCCTAGATGGTCTGCTAGATGAGGCTGGTGCTGGTGGGGCTGGTAAAGCTGCAGATGCTCTCCTGGTACTCCATAATGTCCGAACTGTCGCTCGGGTCTCCTTAAGCACATGGAATGCGGTTAGTAGTTGGGTCCGAAGTATGTCGACAGCTCCTCGGAGATAAGCCATATCTTCAGTAACCCCATCGTGTCGGACGGTGGCAAGATCAAAGAAAATAGACAACGACTGCTCCTAAGCAAAAAAAGCAACATGGGTCTGATACTAAAGACTCTCCATGACCTGAATACGCTGATGGAGACGGTAGTTCTCCTCCCATAGAAACTGTAATGCCTCGTCAGTCCTAGCCTGAACACCTCTAGTGGCCTGGGCTTCTCCCCTCATAGTGTGAGTGAGAGAGTCGATACGCTCATGGATGGCAGTGTAGCCCAATTGACCTGCTGTCAACAGGCTGCGAAGGTCTGATATCTCCCGCTCATGGCGTGCGGCCAGTGCGGCGATCTGGGCTTAGACAGGATCGACATGTCCTGCCCCGGAATCCTCCCCGATATCGAAAGTGGAGTTGGGAATAGCCTCATACCTCCTCTATCGAGAAAGTGTAGACTCGGGAAAATAGCCCGGTGGTAATGATGAAGGTATAGAAGATGGTAGGTCAGGATATACCCGGTCCTCCTCCATAGTGGTGGGGACCAGTATAGCTGATGCTGGAGCAGAAAAAGGGTCCTCGGGAAGTACAGCTTCGATAGTTTTGTAAAACCTGTAAATTCAGGGTTTGACTATGTCATCATTGTATACGTCACCTTATGATATCTGAATAAATATTACCACCTTTGCATGAAATCTTTTGAGCAATCATATGCATCATACACAACATACATTACTTTAATCATCAAAACATGTGGACATTTAAATCCCATAGCATACATTGTGATTTTCATCACTTAATCACAAGGACAGTCACATTTGGATGACTACATTTTATAAACATGTAGGACTATAACCAGTCACTCCCTTTTTGAACATTTTAGTCACTTGAACATACACTCATAAGCATTCATCACATTGGTTCATAAATCCAAACTCATGATCACAATTAATACATATTTACTTAAGTATAAATTCTTAAGCTTTAAATATATTGATGTATATATATTTTTCTTACACTATAATTGACTTTACGTTACGACATCAACTATTTTTATATTTAAACACTACCTTTAACAATTTTGACCTTTTTAAACTAAGTTGTCATACTTTTAATGTAATAAAATCTTTTCTTATATAAAACTAACCATACTTTCACCAAGGGTCCCAAACTTAACCAAAATTAACCTAGAATCAAACATACTCACACAATATTATACCTATACTCCTAGTGACTATACCTAGACACAAAAATTAAACATAAAAATACCCTAGACTTAATTATAGCCGAATATATACATACACATAACATTTAAATACCAAAAGCCTTACCATTTACACTAGTGACTTATAAAACTTGTACAACTTAATGTATTTAAGACTTACACTATAGAAAACATTTCCTTTCCTTTGACTAGCCATTATACCGCCAGTTTTAGCATGAAACCTTGAGACCATGTACAAACTTGGCATTTAAAACATGTACTAGGTATTACTATGTTTATACCACATGACCAAGCCACCTAGCATCCCCTTGTATCACTAGACGTGTAGTAACATGCCTCCACACAACCATTTCACTTGTACAAGCACTACATTTAATTAAAACACTATGCAAGCTATTCTTTGTTCCTTTGGAGACCTTACATGTGACGGAAAAATGGGATATCTATGACATTGTACATTAGCTTTCCATTAAAACATGTACCCTCATGGTACACATAAAAAATCCTCTAAATCTACATACCTCTCTCTCTTGGCGTGTATGCACCCCAAACCACAACTCCCAATCTCATAGTTAGGATATTTAGCAAACACTAAGCTTCACACATCACTCACACACCCATATTCGGTTATTCTTTCAAACAAAACACCTAGACATCTCCAAGCATTTACTCCGAGTCATTCTTGATCTTCTCCAAGCATTTAGTGCTTCTCATTCAAGATATTTAACATTTAAGGCGAATCCAAGACCAACCTAGTGGAACCCGACGTCTAGAACCCTTAAGCCATAGTCATCATCTCGTTTTCTTGAAAGCAAGTAAGTATAAACCTTCTCTAAAACTTTTCCTTACTCATTTCATGTTTCATGCATGTTCATACTATAAAAATGGAGTTAGTGATGCATGCACACGTTGGAAACTTATGAACAAACCCTAAACAACATATAAGCCCATGGCTTATATGATGTCTATGGGTGTTCTTTCCCTAAAAACTCTAAAACGTGTATATTTAAGCTTATACAAACTTATTTAAGCCTTAGAGTAATCACTATGCCTTAAAATGTATTAGAAACTTAATATAAGCAGAAACAATTAAGCTAATATAAGCCCATGATTCATATAAGCCTAGCCATATCTAAGTTGGATACGTAAGCTCATAAGACCTAATATAAGCCAAGGACTAAAACTTATTTAAGCCACGTCATTTAAGCCTAAAAACATATATAAGCTGAAACATGAAACCCTATATAAGCTTAACATGTGAACCCTAAAAGTCAAATAAGCCGAGACTGAATATAGCTTATTTAAGCCCATTGAAACATAAGCCCTAGCTATATAAGCCCATAAGTCAATAAGCCCTAAATCTAATATAAGCCCTTAGAATTATTAAAAATAAGCCGAAACATATAAGCTTAACATAAGCCTTAAATAAGCCCAATGAATATAAGCCCTAACTTATTTTAAGAAGTTATGTTAAATTAATATAATCCCATTAGTTATATAGTTAAAACATAAGCCCACTTGGTAATTCCCTAGTAAAAATTTGTACAAGCCCATTAGGCCCACATTACACAAGCCGAGACCCAAATGGGCTAGTCAAGCCCTATTTCTAAAATGTGGAGACTTTTTGGGCCTATTATGACAAGTGGTGAAAGTATTGGTTGAATAGGCAAATTAATAAAAGCTATGTAATTATTTTCGTGACTTTGTATTAGTACAAGGGCCAAACATGTCACTTTCCAAAGTATAGGAGGCGTTTAACCTAAACTATGAGTTAAGTGAAAACCACAAGGGCCATTGTTGGCAAAACCTAAACTAAATTCGAGCCCTAATTGTTTTAATAAACAATCCGAGACCTTAAGGGGTCACTTTTGCCATTTATGCAAAGTTTTACAAGCCCTAGCCTTGTTTTATTAATATTCGAGACCTTAGGGGTCATTCCTGCAATTTTTGAAACTTAACATAAACCCTAGAAACTTTATAAAACATTTTCGTGACTCAAGGGACTAAAAGTTTCAATTTGGAAACTTAAAACAAGCCCTAACTCGTTATATAATAAATTCCGAGACTTGGGGGGTGTTTTGTCATTTCCCCAAAGTTCTACAAGCCCTAGGGGCGTTTTTATAAATAAACTAACTAGCAAGGATTAACGGCGTAATAAACTTAAGAACGAAACCTTAAAGGTTATTTTTGTAAATTGTCTTACTTACAAGGGTTTACTAGTAATTTTAATATAATTAAAAGTATTAATAAAATATTTAATTAAATTTAGTTATTTGAATAAATAAATAAATCACTAAGTTTATTTACGAGACTTTATAAACTGTCGAATCCCGTTAATTATATTTTTAAGACTTAAGAAAATAATATAATATTACCTTACGGTTTATTTAATTAAAATCCATTATTTAACTTATTCCCGTTTACTAAGTCAACTTACATATTTTTAGACACTTAAAATATAAGTTTATCACAACCCTTTATAAGTGTAATATTTAGACAATCGTTATAACGTATTAATTTGTGATCATGCATTCTTTAAAAGTCATACATCCATCATGCATTGTTAATTATGCATTTACTAAGGCACTTAAAATTACTTAGGTAATTACTCCGGTTCGTGATCATATTGTGCCAGTTTGTTCAGTGACATCATCATCATCACATCACTATCACTAAGGTGAGTTCATGGCCCCATCTTTACTGTTTTATAAATGGGGGAGAAAACATACAAAAACTATATATATTTTAAATATGAAAAACATGCACTGACAACAACAATAACTTATTGCCTATTGTTTGCCCCATACCCGTGGACTGTAATAGTTAATAGTGTAGCGCGAAATGTGTGAATAGATCTATTTGGGTATTGACAATACCCGGCTTGCGTGACTTGCTATCACGAAACGCTTAGGCTAAGCAACAGGTTTACATCATTGTCGGACTGAGGGAGCAACATCGGGACAGATCCAAATGGGCGTACCGAACAACTTATTGTCTAGCTTCTATTACAGGGTAATAGGAAGTATTATAGTATATAGCTTAGTGCTCTACTATCTTTGTGATGTTTTGGCATATTATTAACTTATTATTTAATTAAACCTGTGAATTCACCAACTTCGAGTTTACCCCCA